>OY720676.1:169911071-170545238 GCA_963170755.1 Amphimallon solstitiale
ATACCTTCTATATGTAAATCAGTTTACATTGCACTTACATAAAATATGTGCAATGTCTTACTTTGATGTCATAATAGAGGCTATTGAACATATAGCACACAAAAATAACATAATCGTTATGAGCTTTCTATAGGACTGCGCCGTATTTAGGATAATTATGAACAGACAAGATTAAAACGGTATAATGCAATAACTAATAACAATACCAAAGGTCCATTGAATGTAATAACACGGAACTGGTGCTATTATACATTTGAGTAATTGAGTCTGTTTAAAATGAATTAGGATTAAGCGGAAAGAACGATGATAATAATCAATTTCATAAGTTCAAATTACAGTGTTCTACATAACATAATCGACTGACCCCTGAGGACCAAAATTATAGACAATATCAACCAAAAAGATATTTATTTCGTTATACATTGTGTTATGAATGTAACGGAGAAAAATATTACTATTTTATTTTAAACAATGTTCTTTTAATTGAAAAATAACTAAAATGAGTACATACATAAGAATTTCTTTGTATAGTTTATTTTATTTTATAAGAATATAACTTTGAACGGCTCTAATGCTTTTATTGCACTACCTTCTGTGACGATAATTATTATACCAGGTCTCCTTATTGAACGGGTACGGTATACCTATTTGCAACGTATGAATCTAGGGGCCGTATTGACTATAAATTAGGGCCCCATAAGATAATAAAACGCTGTTAATTTCGAGTATATAAAAAAAAATATCTATACATTGGGTTTACATACAAAGAAAAAATTACAAATCGTGTGACAACATGTGTAGTGGATACATATAGATATATAAAGGTAATTAGTTTGTAATACACAATAAAAATTTTATGTGTCACCGCATTTCATAAATCATCTTCTGTGATTGAGTTGTCTTGCAAATCGGTGTCTGTGTCTGAATTGTATTGCAAATTTTATAATCAAAGGTGCTACTATTTCGTACATGCGCATATATTCTTCCTCTTTTGCTATTGCGTGTTTAACAGCATTTTTCCAGTTTACAGCAGTTATATGTTCCATAGCATTTTGTATGTGTGTTACACTGCTTTCACTAAATTTCGGTGTTTGATTTGTTCGTCTTATGGTATTTTTCAGTTAGGCCCATATCAATTCAATGGGATTGAAAATGCAATGGTATGGTGGTAAACGCAAAATTGTATGTCCTGCTTCTTTGGCTCTGGTATCCACATAATAATCCTTTTGTCTTCATCACCTCTATTAATTGGTTTTTTGTATAATGATCCTCAAAATATAAATCATTTGCTTCTAAAAATTCTATAATATCTTTCTTATTATTACATTTTGTAGGAACTTTGTTTTGCTGTCGAGAATGATACGGAGCGTTGTCCATCACTATCACACTATCTTTTGGTAAATTTGGCAGCAGAGTGTCACAAAACCATTCTTCATATAAAGATGAGGTAATATCTTCATGGTAATCTAAACATGAGGATTTAACATTTTTAGCAGATAATAGCGGCTGTCCGATCAATCCTTTTTCTGACCCAGCATGAAGAATAATTATTCTCTTCCCTCTCGAAACCGGTGCGTCCAACTGACACATACTTGAACTATCCACCCAACCTTTGCAAATTGTGTCATGGATCCTGTCTATACCTTCTAATTTCCGTTAAGTATTCATATGGATGTTTCTGTAACCTCGGGCTTTCCATAATTGTGCGACGTTTATCTATAGTACCAAACTAAAACCAGCTTTCTTTAGCGTCCGCCACAAGGTTACTTTAGAACACTGATTCTTTTATGTAAGCAGTCAAGTGTAGATACAACATTTCCTCTGTAGAAGGAGTATACTTGCTGCCTAATAGTATCAATTTCATACTCTTCAATTTTTCTCGGTGCTCCTTTGTCACTTCTTTGCTTTCGAGGCCTTCGTTATTCTTAATTATCTTATATATTGTTCCAAAAGGCACCTTGGTTAATTGCGACGTTCGTTGAATGTTCTGGGTTTGTACTTCGTTATTTTCTTCCATCAGAGTATGATAGACATACTAGATATAATAATTAGATACCTATATTTAACCTAACCTAAAATTCTGTGATCATCAAAGACAAAACAAAAAAAATTTTGCAAATGTGTTCATAATCACAACATTTTGATGAACCATTTCCATATCCTGCTTTGTTCAAGTTTGTTAAAGATATGTATCCCTTCCGCGTAACAATGCTGCGGCACATGACGCCTGGTTAACCGTATTTAAAACTCAAAATAAAACAGCACTACAATAGCTAATCAAATGTTAGTTAAAAATACTCTATACTTACTTAGATGTTACGTCTTGAACTTGTAATGTTACGTTTTCGGAGACTTCAGTTGTATACATTTTAGACGGCAGATATTTTCCGTCCTGTTGTTCTGTTATCCAAACAATTAGTTGCAATAAGAAGAATACTGCGGTTTCTAGAATTTGGCGAAACCGTACTGCAGAAAAATTATAGAATTTTTTGACAAAAGAAAGCAAGAAACTCCATTTCATGGTTTGCCTACTATGAACAGAACACTTAAATTTCAATATTCTGTCACTGTAAACTAGATGGCACCATTAGTTGTTGCGAAATGAGGTGGGATCATTATACCCCACTCTCCCCTACTATTGAAAATAATGTTACCAACACAACTACAATAACGAAATGCTTACCAATCTATACATTCACTCTCAAGTCTATTTGACTTCAAAACTTGATCCGTTAGAGAAATATTTTAGCTTTGTTGCAATTAGTATAGCGAAAACATTTAGAGAATATCACATACGTCTTCACAAAGCTATGCGCGAACAAAAAGTACCAGCGGCGTAGCTGATTAAGAGGGCAGAGGTATTAAGGCTGATTTTTTAAATAACTTCATAATTGTGAAAATTATGTTTTTACATAAAACTACAATATTTCTAATGAATTAAATTGATATTAGGAAAGCAAATTATTATTTACAGAGCATTAATGTGATTATTTAAATCTACCCCGTTATAAATATTGCTGCTAGTATAATTTGAATAAAATTAAGTCAATATATTTTTTGCTTCATAAACTTTCTAATTTTAGAAAATTATTTCGAACTCAGCGTCGCAGTTAAAATTTATTTTACATTTATAAAATCAAAATAATTATTATAATTTGAAATATATATTGGTGTATTTCAAGCTACAATAAAAGATACATATAAATATTTTATTTTGTCTAAAGAATATATTATTATATTTAATACAAGTTAACATGTGTAAAATATGGAAGACGAAATTATTTAGAAAATTTAATTTTGCCATGTAACATTACAATACACAATACTCTATAAATAATTTCTAATTATTTATACAATAGAATAAAATATATACTTTTTAAGCTAACCGATCGAATAATATAGAAATATTTTCAAGTGTCTTGATAATGACAATTACTTAAAGAACGATATTTTACTAAATTCAAAGAAGCAACAACAAATTATAAATACCAATGTAACGTAATCGTTAGCGCCACGCTACTGTTATACAGACACCCCCTAAACTGGGATGGGATATAATGAACTCGCCCAACTCTAGTACGTTCATAGCGCATTATGACCTATGTGATATTCTCTAAATGTTTTCACTATACTAGGAAACATAACCAAATAGCATACAAATAGTGATATAGTGGTAAAAATTTGTTGTTCTGCTGTTTGGCTTTCATACATACAATAGCTATAAAATTCGCGTTATTACTATTTAATCGGGTATTTCAACTATTTGATTTTTCAGTAACAGGAGCACAAAAATAATATTCCGCTAAGGCAAGATTATTTTATTACCTTTATTGTGCCTTTATATTAATTATATTACCTTATTATCTAAATATGCTTTGAAAAAATATTAGTATTATTGAATAGTGGAACTTCAGTACGAAGCACTTAATCTAATTAGTTCAAAAAAAGATTTGCATTTTTTGCTCAAAATAATTTACATGTAATTACTGTAGAAAGGTATAATTACATTAGTCGTGAAATTAAAACAATTTCAGTAGAATTTCATGCAGTTATTTTTTATGTAATATCCTGACCACTTACATCACGTTATAAAACAAATTAAAATATCAAAATTAGGTACATTTATATTATGTATATTAAGATACACTACATAGTATTATTAGTAATAATGATTGTCGTAGGCCTGGCAAGGTGTTGACATTGTCAAAAACATACACATTAAATCTGGCCCTAATTCTAATTTTTATCACAAAAAAATACCAAGTAAATGAAAAAACACAACACAAAAGAAACTGGCAATAACATCCTTCGTGTCACTATATACCAGATATAAATTCGTCGAAACTAGAAAATCTTTTTGATTATAGAGGTATTCCTTTAAATTACCATTAAATTTGACACTGTCTCGTAACTGTTTTAGGTAACCTGGGAGGGCATTCAGAGCTTTATTTAATTGGGTTCAAATTGGCCCCCTCCAGTTATTATAATTAATATAGTATAACATGCGCGTCAGTAGCAGTGGCGGTTGCTGCAGGGAGGGCAACGGGGCACTGCCCCCCCCCCCCCCCGTGACAAATTTCTTTTATCATATAAATTAATTATAAATACCTAATTTGTATGTAATTTTTCTGATTTGTTTGATGACAAATAATATGTTTTCGGAAGTAACAGTCCGTCTTTTCAGCGCGTTTAAAAATCGCAGTCTGACTTAGGCTCCCGGGGCATCTCGCGCGACTGCCCCGTCTGTATTAGAAATCGAGCGATGAAACTGGCGCGGGTAGCGCGCGTATATATGTGGGCGGCGGGGCACTACTCTATGGTGCCGGGTCCGGGTGGCGGTCCGCGCGGTCCAGTATGTAATATACAGCGGTGAGTGTATGTTGTAATTTCTATCGGGGCAAATGCAACTATGAATTGCGTTACTAACATTAAGACAGAATTAAAAAATCTAGGTCTCCCTAGACCAGGTTTATTGATTAAACTAGAAGATCACAATTTGAAAACTAATAAAACCGTGACGAGAAAATTCAACAGAAGCTCTTACAGTTTATCGCACTGGTTGTGTGGGTGTAATATGCAAAATGCTTTTTTCTATTTCGGTGCTATAAAGTTCACTTTACGATATCCGTTTTGGTTGCAAAAGTATTTCTTTATCGCACGCTAATTTTGTTGTTTTGACGTTGGTAACAAAAAAAAAATGGAACCAAATTATATTTAAATGTAACAAACATGTGCAATAGAAGTTGTACAAAGAATAAAAAGCACACATGCTAACATTTTATTTACTAATTAACAATATAAATTGTTAAGCAGAGTTGGATGATAAGTTTTCTGATGCTACTATTGTAATTTACTTCCAAGGTTGAAATAGTACAACTGTTATAAAAGTTTGTTATTGAAAATATGTCGAGACTATGTTGGCGAAAGATTTTGTAAATTGTCTTCTGCTATTTTGCGAATCTCTGGGGGCGTGTAAAATAGAAGAAATCAAGTGAATGGTGTTTTTCTACTTTGAAGAGAATAAAAACAATTTCTAGAAATACCATGCGGGAAAGCGGACTATGTGCCTTAGCAATGTGTTCCATTGAAGAACAATTACTGACATCAACATTATTAATCATTTTGCTGATCGTAAGGAACGGCGGATGGATTTTATTTTCAAACAAGTCAATTAAATAGCATATTGAGTTTATTTTTTGTCTGTACTTAATTTTTGATATTAAACACTCAGACCCCCGGTGCCCTCCCGTCCCAAAAAATCACGGGCCGCCACTGGTCAGTAGTGCTCCATTTGTGCTCAATTGTGGCGTTATTAGTTTCATTTGTGCTCTTCTGTGTTCAGAGATTTTTAAAAAACTCGAAGAGGAATCCAACTTGACGATTGGCATCCCAAAAAAAGTTGAAATGCGTTTTAAAACTCTGTGCCTTCGCAAAGCACGCCATTTTGTGCTCAATTGTGCCATTATTAGTTTAATTTGTGCTCTTCTGTGTTCAGAGATTTTTAAAAGAATCGAGGGGGGGGCAACTTACTCAATTATGCCGTATAGCATTTGTTCTCCGAACCACTCACTTCCGAAGTTACACAAAATCAATTCTTTTATTGACCTAACTCAAAAAAAAACTGGTTTTTCATTTGATTGGGCTTTTGTTCTCTTATCTAAACAGTCCTAAAATTTCGAATTTCAACTTGGGTGGCGGGAAGGCGGGAAATCGTCAAGTTAGCCCCCTTCGATTTTTTTAAAAATCTCTGAAAATACAAGAGCACAAATGAAACTGATAACGACAGAATGGAACACAATTGACACACATGTTATACTACATATATAAATTGCAGCTCGAGGGGGCCAACTTGCAGCATAATACCTACGGGTTCTCTTTCATTTAGGGTAGTATGACAGGAAAATAGGCAGTTCACCGGCTTTTCTCGTTTTCATATTCGTTAATTTGATCTAGTACGTAGAAAAACACTGAGTAAGAGATAATACACGTTATTATTATTTCTATTTTGTTTTAAATTTGTTTGATTATAGTAATAAAGCTCCCATAGAATTAAATATTGTTGTATTGCTCCTACGCTAAAAATGCAACATTGCTTTATGCTATCTAAACAAGTTATACCGCAATAATGGGTTCATAAAAATGAAACCAAACCAAACAAATATTTCTTATTTTTATGAAATATCTCATAATTATTCGGAACAATGCACTAAATAAACTTGGAGCTCGATATTATTTCCTAAACACAAAACATGACCTTTTTAATATAATACGAAACTTTTGTATATCTCAGATACATATTAGTAATTTCCCGCAAAATAATAGCCTATAAAGCACTAAACAAACTCAAGATAACGTGATAATAACTGTAATTCATGTGCATGATGAATTTCGCTTTCTAGAACGGTTTGGTATTATTATAACCTCGTAAAATGCAAGCATTAAATGAAAATGAACGTTGAAAAAATGGAAGTGTAATATTTGGCGGTGTTATTATAATTTAAATTATGAAGAAATTCGCGTTGTTTGCGTGTAACGGGCATGCGTATTATGAAAAACTACAGAGATCCGGATTATATCCTTTATATATACATACATATATGCATGTAAGTTTCTTAATCAGCCGACAGCAATACCAAGAGCAGTGGTAAAAGTGTTTCTTTTTTTCGCGAACTGTTCCCCATAAATATTCATTACGATACGATCCGTTGCTTCGATAAATTGCATATTTTTTCGTCTAATTGCAAGATAGTCCGCGATTATACTATCCAACATGTTCCTACTACCACGCGTAACGTACATACACATAATAGACATTTATACCTTTTCGAGTTTATTACACTGTCAGCAGATTTGCATCCGTTACGCGTAAATTCGCTTTCTTTGCTTATTGAAGTCCAGTGATTGAATTCTCTAGAGCTCCTTCACGAATCGTTTTACTAGCAAATAGGTACACGTGAAATAATGAAATGGCTGCAATTGTAAAAAATGAGGTGTGGCCACCACACGACTTTCTATTACGTATGTGCGTTTCAAATTATGCAAAAGTTGTTCTAAATTAAGTTTTAAATATTTTTTTTTCTGAAAAAAAAAAGGTCCGATTTTTGAGAATTTTTTTTACAAAAAGTCAAAAGTTACTCTAAGTACTTCTGTTCTATTAATAAATCTCTTTAGAATGCTCACTTTGCGAGATATTTGCAAAAAATCGCTATTCGGTATAGTAAAAGTGGCACTTTCGGTCTGAATTTTAATTTTTTTTTTATACAAAAAGGATTGAAAATCAATCTTTAAATACTTCTGTACTCATAATGTATCTGCCTACAAAGCATGACTTGCGAGATATTTGCAAATAAAACCGTCACACACAACACACACACACACACAGAGAGAGATTTTTTAAACCACTGTATCAGGGGTCTTAAAACGTGGACATCTGCAAAAATCTAGGCATTTTCCTCTTTTCTTTCGTAGTAGATAAGTTATTTCTAACGCCTAAATTGCTACCTATCATAATACATACTACCTACTACACAGATGAGAAATCCATTCTGAAACTTCTTTAAAGCGCAACCCCTTTTTTACCATACCCAATTATAAGTATTTGTAGAAAATAAAACAACACCACGCAATCAAATTCAAAGTAGAAAATGTGTCATGGCCAACTGGACTCACCATCGCTGCGCAATGCAAGAGATGTTCCTAACCTCAAAATATAGATCCTTAAGTAACGCCATCTATCCAAAGTATTATAAACTACTTGGTAATCGCTGTGCATTTTTAAAATCACTTCCTAAAAATATGCAATATGTAATATGTATTATATAGAGCCCACTGTTACTTACATTTGACTGATTTGACATTTAATCTGTCTATCCAATCTGAAATTTTTTTAAAGGGCAACCCCTTTTTTACCATACCCAATTATAAATATTTGTAGAAAATAAAACAACAACACGCAATCAAATTCAAAGTAGAAAATGTGTTATGGCCAACTGAATCTCGCTATCGCTGCGGAATATAAGAGATTTTTTTAACCCCAAAATATCGATCCTTAAGTAACGCCATCTATCCAAAGTATTATAAACTACTCGGTAATCGCTGTGCATTTTTAAAATCACGTGCTAAAAATATGCAATATGATTGGATTATATAAAGCCTACTGTTATTTACATGTGACTGATTTGATATTTATTTTGTCTATTCTTTTCTACTTAAATTCTAATACTACACACATTCACAGGCGTAACTAGACCTCAACCATGCGGGGGGGGGGGGTTCACTTCAAAGATATGCCATGATCGTCCATTTTCCGAACCCGTTTTTCTTTTGCATTTGTCAGTACTGGTAGTGTTTCTATTTCTTTCCATCAGAGTGTGTTAAAATAATACATTTGTCAAGACTTAAAATTGACAAGTACTCAATGACGCAATTTTTCTTTTCTTTTTTACGATGGGGGGGGGGGTTCTAACACCCCACCCCCCTGGTTACGCCATAGCACACATTTAATCTGTGCTACAATTTATTTAATTTTAAATACTTTTGTACTCTTCATAAATATATATAGAATGCATAATTTACGACATATTTACAAAAAATTGTTATTCGGTAAGAGTAAAAGTGTTAGTTCCGGTCCAAATTTTGATTTTTTTTTATATACAAAAGGTATTGAAAATTAAGTTCTAAATACTTTTATACTCGTAACGTACCTGTCTAAAAAGCATGACTAGCAAAATATTTGCAAAAAACCGATTTTCGATAAGAGTAAAAAACCTATTTCCGGTAGGAATATCGAAAATTTTTTTTAATAAAATTCTTCTCAAATTTAATTTTAAGTACATATGAATTCTTTATAAATTTGTCTAAACTTAGTAGTTGACGGCATATTGGCAAAATTCGATTTTTTCACTGAAGTATACTACTACTTCCGGTCTGCCGATTTTGCTGGAAATCTAATCAGTTCTCAAGAGGGAGATTATACTACTAAATGCAAAATTTGGAATAGATAGCTATAGTGGTTTGATCGCTATCGTGGTCACAGATAGACAGACACACAGGCATTTTTTAAAAACCACTTTTTTGGTATCAGGGGACTTCAAAACGTGGACATCTGCAAAAATCTCGAGGTCGAAAATTTTCATCATCACAATACTTCCTTATACTACGTATAAGAAAGTAAAAGTACCTTCATCAAATATATTGTAACGTTTTCGGGTTCCAATAAACAACTCGTGCAATTTATTTATTTAAAACAGTCTGTATATTTATATACTTAAAATTATATAACAATATAAAAATATAAAACTAATGTATCACACTTAAACTACTATTAATAAATTAAAATTAACACTTGTATTTATTTCTATTACTAATATCTGTCCGTATTTATGTAACACTTCTATTTATATAACACGGCACTACCTATTTATTTCTTTGGCTACTACTACTTATTTCTTCGCACTCGAGACTACTTAAGGACTTTCTTTCCCGAAACTATTCCGCAATTACTCTTCATCCCGCAATGAATCCCCATCGGTGACCCAGTCGCCTTATATACACATGCGAAGATTACTAGAACATACGAGCACAGTCCCGCCTTTTCTCCACATGTACGAGAAACGTTCTAGTCCTTTTTCGCTATGCAAGCCGTACGGCGTGGAGATGATTCATCGACTTGTTTACATATCGTTTTTATACGTCGCGCCGAGATGATTTATGGTCTCTGTTTTTTGTCGTCGTACACTCATTTCGTTACAATATGTATACCGTAATATAAAGAAAATATGAGTTAACTGAATATTACATATTTAACCAGTATTACTTGGAAATATTCTATATTTATTTTGTGTACATGCATGGTTGCCACATGTTAGGCTTAAAGGAGGTGCAAATGATACTACCGATACCAAAGTGGCTTAATATTTTATGAAGCAAATAATAAGATGTGGAATAGTGATAGCTTCAAAATCTTTCAATACAGTTTGAAGGCGTCGATTGAGTAAGTACTTACTACAACATTTTTTAAAATCCGCAGTCAAACAAAAAGATTATAAACGTAAGTAAAATTGTTTTTTAACGTTTTCTACTGAGAGGATTTACTATGCCAGCCGACGACCTTGATTTTGCACGCCTGGTCGGGGTCACCCCTACATACGGTACTGCATATTATTATTATTAAATTTCCTTTATAAAGGGTATAAATTTTTTCAATGAAAGTTTCCTCAGTTATTCTAGTTATTCTCAATTAATACAAAATTAGGATAAAATACATATTTTTAGAATGATTTTTTGTCACATAGTGTAATAAAATAATACTTTTCAAGTGATTCAATTTTTATGTAAAAATAAATCGTATTTTGGTCGGAGATCATTCTTATTACACTGTTTGATTTACAAATTCAGATCATTCGTCCGAGCAAATCTCAGTACCATAATATTGGCACTTAACATCTTGTACGCGTTTACCTTGTAATAGAATAGGAGCTCTTAGATGCAACACTAAATATGTGTAATGTTGTTATTTTATCATTGCAGCTGTTGCATTATAAACCAATTCTTTAATGGTATGTCTACTCATGTGGCCAAGGTGGTAGATTGTATTTAGCAAATCTAGTGCAGAGAGTATCTCAAGGCGTAGTGCATGTAAATAGCGGTCGCGTTTAATGATACACATTATTTGCATTTTTAAATGTCATAAAATCGCTTGTCCGTTCACGGAAGATTTCCTATTTCTTCCAGGGGCGAAATTCTGAGGCAATCCGCCAGCGTGTAGAGCGTACTATTTTTTATATTGACGCCCGATCGGAAATGTGGGACGACGTTCATGTAGACTGTATGCAGTACTGGTAGTGATTCGAAGAAAATGGGACTTTCGAACAACTTTTATTGTGTATCTACGTGAACGTTAGCTTACGTAAATCGAAGGTATAGATGAAAGACTCAACTTTACGAAAAAATATTTTAAACTATGAGAGTACGTGCATTTCTTGGGTGTGGGTCTATCTTCATTTCCTGTAAACTGTTCTGCTCCATTGTGTCCAAGTGATGTACGATATTAGATCGATATTATACGATGAATTGACGTTATTCGGTGACATAAATATTTCTCTTTCCGGTGAACGAATACATACAGTAGTGAGACGGTAATGGAAGTGTTACTTTTAAAAAACCTTGGAATGTAAATTGTAACTCTTTGATTTCGAAATTATATTATTATTTTTCTGCAATTAAACCTTCATGTTCGATTCACAATAAATTCACATGTTATAAGCAGGAATAAGAATCTAATTAATGCAGCAGGACCGGATAAGTCTCTCAACAAATCTTCTTTGAACCTTAAGTGTTTCTGGCACTGAAATTATTTGGAAATATAATATTGATCTACTAATATTTTTAGTATTCACATACACCTAACAATAGTTCAAGGTAAAAATACCGCTATTTTTCGTTTTAGTTGATTGCGATATTTTTTTGTCCTCTAAAAATAAATATGTGATTCTAACAATATATAAGAACAAATATATAATTTATATGATAATGTTCTTGTTACATGGCCTCAGATTATTTCCCGTACCTACACTTCTGATTGGAATATGAATGGGCTTATATAGGTACTTTTCTCCACTCTCATTTTTAAAATGCCATTTTATATGTTTCTATGACGCTAAGTGATCTTTTAAATACACCTGCTATGATTTCGTACGTTTAGTCAAGGGGTGATCTTAGCAACGGGCTCTTTAGTCACGGACTGAAGCCAGCTTTAGGTTTTTAATTTCAAAAATCAATTGAAACTCAATCAATTTGGTTGACACTTGCTATCAATCTGTCAAAATAACCCGACGTGGAGAGACAACAGACCTGGTAATTTTATGTTAATTGGATTGCTTGCTATCGTAGAAAAAGTATAGTATGAATCTTGCTTTATATTTATAAACTCGTTACTTGTTTTATAAAACACTCGCTCCGCTACGCTTCGCTCGTGATTACTAAAACTCGTGACTAAAATGAAGTTTATAGAACTTGATACATATCATTTTGTACTTGAAAGATATTCGCTCTGCTATTTCAGCTACCAACGATTTTCATAAGCGATCTGTTTCCTATAATTACTTAGTAGTTCTTTAATTTATTGCAATTTCAAACATCTCTCTTTTTTAATAATAATACAGTTGTCGTGATAGACTGTTATTATGTAACTAAAGAGGATGCGTTAATCAGATGGATTGTATTGCAAGGCTAGCGAAAAAAGCTTGGAAGGTTACACAAAACAAAAAAAATATAAGAGTGATTTAAATATTCCGGAACATATAGCTTAAAAAATGAATAGTTTGTCGGCGGATCTTTTTATACAAAAGTTTTTCTTTATTAAGGTCCAAATACTTCTAATACTTTCAATAAACCTATATAGAATGCATAATTTGCGAAATATTTGGGGGAAAATAGTTTTTGAATGAAGGTAAAGTGTTACTTCCGGTTTTGATGTTTTTATATACAAAAATTTGTCCATACCAATGTCAATACTTATGTTCATAATAATTCTGCATACAATACACAATTTGATAGATATTTACTTGTCTATAAGAGTAAATGTGTTACTTCCGGTCTTAATTACAAAACACTTTTATACAAAAGCTATTCCAAATTAATTTTTAAACTTTTCCATACTCTTAGTAAATATGTGATAAATATGACGAGATATTCCCAACAAACTGCATTTCGATAAGTAAATTAACTACTTCCTGTAAAAATTTTGAAATGTTTTTTTTTTAATAAGCTTGTTCTCAAATTCACTTCTGAGTACTTTTGTGTTCTTTAGAAATTTGTCTAAACATAGTAGTTGATGAGAGATTGGAAAAATTTAATTTTACCAATGCCACAGAGGTTAACCATTACTTCCAGTCTCTCAGTTCGATTGAAAATCTAATCAGCAGTGGAATTTTGAACACTCGATATGATATGTACTTACGTCGATACGACTCAAAATTTACAGTTTTTGCGATATTCACAAACGTACTATTGATTATATTTGTCGAACTCCAATAATTATCCACTAGTTACTCTAGTGTCGTGTCGATTGTTCGGAATCACATGAGGGATACTTGTAAATGTAAAGTTGTTAAAGTTGTTAAAGTTTAGCATTGCTAACATCATCCGTTCGGCCGTTATCGTGGTCAAACACTCACGGAGAGAGGGAAACAAACATTCTGCTGGGAACATTTTTCGTCATCACAATATTTCTCTATACTCTACGTATAAGAAAATAAAAATATTATTTCCTCACAGTTATCTACCGCCCGAAGCGGACTGTTTTCAAGATAAATATCTTAAAATTGCACAACAAAAGTTAACATTTGCTTGTTAAATTAAAATTAAACTAGAGAATAACGCTCAACTAGAAGAGACAAAGATGTTAAACGCATATCCCTATTTCTTCGGTGTGGTGGGGCGAGCTTGGTAATTTAGTCGTCATTGCCATACGGTCGTTTGGCCAGACATAAAGCTGTTACTCAGAATTAAATGACAGAAAGGGCTGAGAGGAAACCAAAAATTCTTTCTCGTGTAAATTCATTTGCAGAGCAACCGTAGGCACGTGTTTCTGACTCTTTGGTCATCATCAGTAAGGTGTAGCCTAGAAATAGGGTGGGATATCTTTGAGATGTAAGCATACACGGAAGACTATCAGGTGATAGATCGCCATTACATTTGGATGACACGCAGGTTGACGATGTCTTCCTCATGACGATGTTGTTCAAAACCAAGCATCTTCTAACTGAAGCTACATATGGCGGTTTATCACCTGATGATCTTCCGTGTATGCACATGTCTCCAAGAAATCTTAAGAGATCTTGAACATAATAATTACAGAATATCGACCTAAAATCAGTACAGCTTCCGGTACATCCCTTTGAATAACCCAGCACTTGTGAGCTGCATCTTCTTGGATGGCAGTGCTTTAGTACATACTTCTTACGTGAACGCTTTCCTTTTCTAAAAGGCTGTTTATAATTCTCACTAAACCCATCGGTAAGCTTACTGGACTTATTTAGTTATTTTATAATCACTGAATACGTCTCTGTTACTTTATAACCACGGATTCGATCGCCGCTTAAATGACATGGGTGGCCGTATTTAAAGATTATCTAATTTGTGTTTACAAATGAGGATATCACTTGTAAACCTATTTAAACCGATTTATGAGTAGGGAAAGTATCAAATTATTGTGCTATAAAAATGCGATTAATCGTACTGGTAATAATAATAAATTACAATTTTTTATACATATTTTGTGGATATTTTATCGATGATGTGGAAAAAAATCACGTTCTGCACGCAGCTGCAGAAGTGTACAAATCAAGCTGATAATTTACTATACTCATGAATGTCTTTATATTATAGGTTTTTGCCATTGGTAACTTTGTTACTATTAAGTATATAAATAAAATTGTTTAAATTAGTAAACTACGACAAGTGTTTCAATAAGAGTAATATGTTTTTAAATTGAAATGAAACAACAACAAATTGAATATATTTTTTTTATTTTGATGTGTCATGGCTGTAATTAAATTCTGAAATAACATTTAAATAACCGTCTCTGTTTCTGCTGCAAGACCGAATTCGATGAAACTAACTTTCAAGAACTCTATTTAATGAGTTAGATCGTATTAGGTCACGAATCAATTGTCTTTGGTCTATTCTCATTAACAATAGAAGTTAATATTCCCACAAGAAGAAATCTGAAGATGTTAAATTACAACTTCTTCAAGGTGATTCGATAAGTTCATTTTTGGAAATACTCAATTGTTCAAATTTTTGACGCAATAAACCAATTGTTTTGCGAACCGTGTGACACGTAGCGCCATCATGTTTGAACCAGATGTTGAATTTTAGTCAGTTCAGGTCATAAAAAGTTAGTTAGCATCGATCTGTATCGTTCATCATTAGGGCGCGGACATGACCGGTTTAAACTACGACGAAGTTACAACGGAGCAAAGAAATAATGTATTACTGAATAGCACTAATTCATATGGTGAACTGCAACATCTGTTTACGCCCGAGAAGTGCCCGAGAATGAGAGCAAAAAATGCCCATAAAATAAGGAATTTATGAGTAAAATCCTTTTTTCATCGGCGTAGATAGGAGCGTGAGGGGTTTTTAAAATTTATTATATTTACCTTATATTTCGCAAGAGAAATAAAATTATCATTTCTACTTACGTTAGTTTCGTTTTTTCATTGTTTTGACTGTTAATTACGTACTTCGTAATTTTTGTAATAGTCTGTTTAATACCGGTTTATTGAATTGACTTCTCCCAATTATCTAGACGTAAGTGTGCACTGGATTTCGCTTAGTTTCAATAACATACGCGTACATTTTCAGTTATCATTTATTTAGATCTAGAACGTTGTTTATGTTACTTTTTTTTTATTATTACGAAGTCTGTAAAATATCGTTACAGAATGCCAAAATATCGCACGATCGTCACTTAGGTTTGCTAAAACATACACAGAAATAGTTTTTATGCAGAGATGCTCGAAGTATTTCTGAGTGCAAGGAACTAACACAAATCCCAAATTTAAAAAATCAGTTGTTATTCCTTCAGGAACACTTTGGAAATTTGCCTAAACTAATCACATATTTTGAAAATCGAAATCTCAAATTAAAAGATGGATAACCACATTAGATGTGGGCTATTAGTAATTTCAAAAATATTCCAAGTGACTTCGGATGTGGCCTAATTGGCAAAAGTTAGACGCAGTTTTTAATAGAAATTCAGATTTAATAACATTGCGGCAATTGTGTATGCTAAATACGCTGAAATAAAAGAATATTTCCAGTACGCACCTATAACCAGTTGCGATGTGTAGAAAGGACGTCTTATATCTACGAGAATGTACTTAATTCAAAGAGAACAAGGCTTACAGAAGAGAAAATGTACAAATAATAAGGTATTTTGTATTTTATAGCCACTTGTTATCCAATTATATAAATAAAATTAAAACCTCTTTAAAAATACAACATTTCAATAGTGCGCCCATGGGCGATGAGTCATCAACCGTTCGTATCCGCGCCCTGCTCATCATTGACAATAATGGAATCTCCATTCTCATTTTCGAATAAATAAGGACCGAAAATGCTACCCTGCCATAAACTATAACAGTCGTTTTTGCAGAATGTAAAGGTCTCTTCATGGGTAACTCGTGGATTATTTGTACTCCAATGACGATAATTTTGCTTGTTCATCCTTCCACTTGGTAAAAATGAGCTTAATCTAAGAATATGATACTATTACTAAAATGATTGTCATTTTCAAATTGGTCTTAGGCGAAGTCAGCAAAGCACGTTTGCTGACTTCGCCTAAGGGCTTCACTTCTTACGTCAGAAAATTTTGTATATATGTAAGCTCAAATAATTATGTAAAATACGCCAAGCAGACGTTCCAGACAACCACAATTTTTGTGAACGGCTTTGAATGAATAAAATAATGTTTTCACCAACACTGGCTTGAACTGCAGCAATAGTCTCAGCATTTCGACCATTAATTACCTCGTCATATTTGAGCATTAACGCTCCAAATTTTTAACAGTTCTGTGAATTGCAAGAAGACTAGGTCAGTTATGATGGACATTAATTGAAAAAAGTGTATGTTACGATTATTTTTATAAAGGAATTAGCTAATTTCCAAGCCCTGCTGAAGAGTATATCTTTTCATAATGAAATTACAGACTTTAAACACACTTGAGGAATGAAATAATTTATCTTTTTTATTTGCGCCGGCAGCATCTTTTTTTTTTTGATTAGAAAATTACTGACATGTTCTGATACCTAACGTCAGACAATTTGGCATTTCAAATATGGCCGTTATGTCAATTTAAACATACATTGAAAAACACTCTTTAGATTAATAATTTAATTTTACAAGTGCGTTTCTAAACAAGTTCATTGTACCGTAATTTCCTTGGACTATTATTAAATTCTTCAGCAAGTTTCCTTATTTAATATATAAGTACTTAATATAATTTGGCTGATGAAAGTGAAAGAAATTACGTCTTGTTAAAATGAAATATGTACACCTAATGACAACAATATAAGTATAACAAGAACTGGACGACACTATTTTTTCCACTGAATGCCTACAAGCGGCGTCTTTTGCTGTAAAATGTAAAACTACTCATACAATTAAGAAGTGTTAAGTGAAAGTCTTGTTCGAGTGAAGCAGCCATAACAATAAGAATTTGTAATCTGACAATGATAAAACGTGCGCAGCAATAGATCTCAAACAAGAATAACGTGTAATTATGATATACTTATACACCGTGTTTCATGTAACTAGCACATTAGAAGTTTTTGTGCTTACAACGCGAATTTTTTCCTGAAGTTTTGCCTTCTCACATAATTGACCGCAATCTTTCAAGTTAAAATATTTTTAAACTCGTGCAACTTCCGGTTACACCGGAAGTAGGCGCCATCTTTGTTATTTTAAATGTGACACCCTGTATTTTATTCGAGATTTGAATTGCTTATTTAAATAGAAGAACAGAGATACCGGGTTGGATTATGTCAAAGTCAACCGTTTCGGAGTTATTCAACTGTTTTCCATTTTTAGGGCACTTGAACGTAAATTTTAAAAGTTCTTTATCTGAGACATGAAAAAAGATAAACAATTGAAATTTGTTCCTGAGATAGTCAAAGTATTGTCCTATTCGAAATATCACCAGGTTTTGCAATAATATTACGGAGACTGAGTGGGCCTGCTAAAATTAAGTCGATTGTGTTAAAGAACATTTAATTTTTTTTCGACATAGAAGAAAGTTCCTTTTTATGGTTTTTGAAAAATCTCCCTCTGAAGATCCGAACAGATTTTCAGTGAAATCAAGTGAAAAAATCAAATAATATTTTGGCAACTGCTAAATTGAAACGAATTACTAAAGAATCTTTTACTTGTCCCAAAATATCTCTCGCTCTTTACAAATATCTCGCACGATATGCACATATATTAAAAGTATTAAGGTATTTAAAAATTGTTTTTAAATAATTTTTGTAGGAGAATAAAATCAAAATTCGTCCCGGAAGCAGCACTTTCACTCTTATCTAATAGCAATTTTTTAAAAATATCTTGTGAATTATGTATTCTATATAGATTTATCGAGTAAAAAAGTAGTTAGAACTTGATTTGAAACAATTTTTGTATAAAAAGAGTTCGAAATTCCAACCGAACACTTTTACTCTTATCGAATAGCAGTTTTTGCAAATATCTCACAAATTATATATTCTATATATAACTCAAAAACCTCTAGAGATAGGTATAGGGAATGTAATAGTGGATCGAAAGACCATTTTTTTCTGCTTCAGAAAAGGCGAAAATATACAGGGTGTTTCATTTGAAAAAATTGAGTTTCTTGCATTTGAAATGTGTATAATTGTAAATTAATTAGAGAACACCCTGTGTAATATTATTGCAAAACCTGGTGATATTCGAATAGGACAATACTTTGACTATCTCAGGAACAAATTTCAATTGTTTATCTTTTTTCATGTCTCAAATAAAGAACTTTTAAAATTTACGTTCAAGTTCCCTAAAAATGGAAAACAGTTGAATAACTCCGAAACGGTTGACTTTGACATAATCCAACCCGGTATCTCTGTTCTTCTATTTAAATCAGCAATTCAAATCTCGAATAAAATACAGGGTGTCACATTTAAAATAACAAAGATGGCGCCTACTTCCGGTGTAACCGGAAGTTGCACGAGTTTAAAAATATTTTAACTTGAAAGATTGCGGTCAATTATGTGAGAAGGCAAAACTTCTGGAAAAAATTCGCGTTGTAAGCACAAAAACTTCTAATGTGCTAGTTACATGAAACACGGTGTATATATGTATTAATTTAACGGCCTGTTTCATATGGTTAGGATTTTCCTGGTTTCAAATTAGACAGTGAAATAAAAAGTTTGCTCAGTTTAATTGTAATCCATTGTCTTCGTCGTTTAAAATTTGTTAGGGTGCCAATATGATAATCATCGACGGCACAGCGTATGCTTGTACAAACAATAGCGTAAGGACCTATGAAGGTTTCCCTGAATTCGTTGATGATGTATCTTACTTGCTTAAGCGTAAATGATCTAATTTCGTTTCTGTTTTTTTTTATTACGTTAAATGGTAGAGGGAAAACATTTAGAGAATATCACATACGTCATCAGAAAGCTGCGCGAATAAAATGTGCCAGTGTCGTAGCTGGCTAAGAGGGCAGAGGTTAGGGATGATTTTTAAAAACTTCATAATTGCGAAAATTATGTTTTTACATAAAACTACAATATTTCTAATAAATTAAATTGATATTAAGGAAGCAAACTATTATTTACAGAAGTATTAATGTGATTTCTTTAAAACTACCTCATTATGAATATTGCTGCTAGTATAATTTGAATAAAATTAAGTTAAATTAACGAAATAAATTTTTCGCTTCATAAAGTTTATTTTACATTTATCAAATCAGAATAATTATTTTAATTTGAAGTAAGTATTGGCTTATACCAAGCTACAATAAAGATACATATAAATATTTCATATTGTCTAAAGCAGGGGTCTCCAAACTACGGCCCGAGGGCCACATCCGGCCCGCGGACAGATTTTGTCCGGCCCGCGGAGAGCTAGCATACTTGAAAACTCCTTTTAGAGAACATATTTTTTATAGCAAATTAAATTTAGTTTACTGAAGTATTCTAATTTTATGTTGAATAATTATTAATATGACATCTACATTGATATGGTCATGGGCTAACTACTCATAACATTGTTGTAGGCTTATTGTTATTGTTTTTGTGATAAGTTGGATAAAGAAACACAGAATTGTAATGAGTAAAGACATGTATAATATGCAGAAAATTTTACTTCAGTAATAATAACTAACAAATTATTGAAATGAATCCAACTAACATTTTATACATTTTAAATAAAAACATAACTTATAACAAGCATAATGACATGAAATACTAATGAGATTTGTGTAATTGAGATTTTCCACTGACAATAGTTTGTAGTTGTGGACTAATTTTACTTGTACCAATTATTAAAAGAGATTTAAGATGCTCATCAGTTAATTTAGATCTGTAAACATTTTTTGTGTACTTCATTTTGGAGAAGGTCTTCTCACACAAATAAGTAGCACCAAAAACAGAAAACAGCCCACGAGCAAATTTATGCAAATTATCAAATTGTGTCAGTGGAAGACTCTTATAAAATTCCAACAAAGATGAGTTTTGATATTTGTTCTTAATTATATCACTGCACTGTAGATCAATTATTTCCATTTGAAGTTCCGGGGCTAGGGTTTGAATGTCAGTATCAAAAGGATTCTGAAAAATCTTAATTTGATTCGCAATGGCATCAAAGTCCGAGAAACGAGTATCAAAATTTATTTTCAAAGCACTCAAAGTTTCGATTGCAAAATCGATAGGAAACTCAGTCTCAGTAGTGTGGCTGAATATTTCACATGTTTTAAAATGTGAAAAACATTTACTTCGTAGTTGTGATTGAAACAGTATTAATTTCTTCCGGAATGATTTGATATTAGTGTATAAATCAGGAAGATGCCGGTTTTCTCCTTGCAATCTCAAATTCAGTACGTTCACATGCTTTGTCAAATCAACATAGAATGCTAACTTCCACAGCCATGCGTTGTTTTGTAATTCAGTAAGAGGGCGATGCTTTTCATTCAAAAAAATTTCGATCACTGCTCGAAGTTCAAAAAAGCGCTGAAGGACTTTCCCACAACTAAGCCAACGTACGGCAGTATGATAAGGTAAGTCATTTTCTCCAATCTCTTCAATAAATTGTCGGAATTGTCGGTGATTCAGCCCAAAAGATCTGATAAAATTAACAGTTGATATGACTGGTTTCAGAACTTCAGACATATCCAAACATTTTCCGCACAAAGACTGTTGATGAATGATACAATGTAAGACTAATGGTTTTAAACCACCGTCATTTTCTACAGCCTTTGACACAAGAGCGACCACTCCTTTATCTTTCCCACTCATGTTTTTGCCTCCATCAGTTGTAATACATTTCAAGTTTTTCCATCGAAGGTTCTTTTGATTAATGGCCATTTCAACTCCTTTAAAAATATCTGTACCAGTAGTTGTGCCATGAATACTATTCATATCAAGAAGTTCTTCATGCACTTCATAGCTTTTATCTACTCCTCGAATATAAATCAACACCTGAGCAGTATCTGACACATCCGTTGACTCATCCAAGGCCAAAGAAAACCACTCAACATGTTCATTTTTGTCGAACAGTTGAGAGGACATATTTTCAGCGATGTTTTCTGCCCTTCGAGCCACAGTGTTTGCTGACATACTGACACTTTTTAATAAATTTACCTTTTCAGGGCATATTTCTTCGGCTACTGCAATTATGCATTCTTTGATCATTTCTCCATCGGTGAATGGTTTTCCACGTTTTGCAATTTCAAGAGCCACACGAAAGCTGGCATGCGTTGCAGCCTCTTGTTCAGTTTTGAGTTTTGTAAATTAAGATTGCTGCGATTTCAATCCGCGCTTCATAGCTTCGAATTTTTCTGTCCGCAAACTTCCTGTATATTTTGAGTAATTTTGAAAATGTTTTGTTTCATAATGACGTTTAATGTTATATTCTTTGAGAACGGCTATGCTTTCATTGCAAATCAAACATAGCGCCTTCTTACTGGACTTAATTACGAAATACTGAATGTTCCACTGATCTTTGAATTTTCTGCATTCACTATCAATTTTTCGCTTCTTTTCCATACTACAAAATCACACACAAAAGCAACAATTCAAATCAAAATACTGTTACAAAGATGTCTTAAACTTAAACACGCACAAACACGTTTTAAGGAGGTACGCACTATTTTATTTCACAACAGTGTCATAGGAACTGACTTGTGGTTGCGCCACTAGCCTTCTTATATATTCCAATTACTGCCATCTAGAAGTGAGTGGAAGACACCAGAACTTTCTCGAACCAACGAGATTATTCTGTACGTGCTATTAGCGCCATCTGTTAGCGATAGAAGGTACTACCTATTTCCGCTTGTGTCCACCAGATGTCGTGTCACGTTTCTCCTCATGGCTCGTACTCTACGACTAATCTAGAAATTACAGATAATGACAGGAAAATTAATAATATGCAGTGTTGCCGTTTTGCAGCCTTTTTTAAACGTTGCGTACTTTTTCGGACTTTTTTTCATCTGTGGACTATTTCACTTGTTACCACCGGCAACAATGATAATATGGTTTTGGCCCTCGGAACTTACTGGAGTAATCAGTATGGCCCTAAGGCTGGAAAGTTTGGAGACCCCTGGTCTAAAGAGTATATTGTTATATTTAATACAAGTTAACTTGTATAAGATATGAAAGACGAAATTATTTAGAAAATTTTATTTCTGGCCAAGTAATATTACAATTCATATGCAATACAAACAAGAACAGTGTAATGAATGTATGTTAATACCAGTATATACAGTGTGGAAATAAAGTAACGGATAGAGTCATTAACCTCGTTAATATTTATTTTTTGAAACAAATCTCGAAGGGGTATAGCGATATTATTAACTAAAGGAAATATTTTTATCGCATTTTTAGTTTATTACTTCATTTGTTTTTCATGTTATCACGTCACCGACTTTTTTTCTTAAATGACAACCTATAATTTTTTTAATTTATTTCAAAAGTACTTTCAATTCTCTCTCCAACGGTCTAAAATTTTTATATTATCTTTGAAAAAAATTGAGTTAAAATATTATTGGGTTGTATCCTTTAACATCAGTAGGTTTCTTTTTTTTATGTAAAGCTTCCCCACTTCACTTTGGCAAATGAGGAAGCCGTAAGCGTATATATTAGAAAAAATTCAACGTATATGTTCATCACTTGACACACTTCATGTGTACGCCACATAGAAAGAATAATTCGTGTTCTGTAATGGCAGTCTAGAATTATAGGTAATTCAAAAGACATCTGCAAATGTCACTTTCTGACCTGACTCATAAATAACTTGGAAAACTATCATCTTTAGCCATTAATTATAATAATAAAATATTAAAAATTAATAAAAAACATTTATACTTTAACTTAAAATCAAACTTGATCATATAGTGCTTTTAATTTTTAAAAAAATATTTTTTTGTTCCAGTGATTTATGGATCATTTTGTATAAGTATTTATAAATTTAAATTGTGAAGATAAAGCAATCCTATGAACTGCAGTGCGTGAATTTTTATCATATTAAACATTAAAGAGTAAATTTATTTTGTCAGCCTGTATATAGTATAAAATCCTTGATAAGTATTATTCTCCAACATAAAACGTAATTTATGAATTAATATACCTACACACAAAAATCCACGATCTTAAAGAAACTATTAGAATTTATTGATCCGTTTAAACTACCTATGTAAAAATAATTGCACAATGAAACTGAAACTGGGAATTCTTCGTAAATTGCACATTTATTTTGCTCATCTGTTTACTGAGTTCGTGAATGTTATTTTGTACTTTGCGTTTTAGAAATGAAATGAACCCTAATAAGTGTCTGATATATGTACTTTTATTTCATCGCAAAACATACAAAGAGCATATCTAGGAAATAACTTGAATGTGGTAATTTTAAAGCACTTTCCATAAATTCTCTTGCACTATAGTCGTTATATAAAACTATAAAAAAAAAAGGAACACCGGACGGACGAAGTTTATAATTAGTTATTCACGCGATGAGAAACTTGAATATACCGCTCAACATGTATATATAATGGTTTTGCTCTAATTGTTCCATATTCGAAGTTGTATTAAATCGTACACGTAGAAGTCTAGAGCCGAACATGTTCTGTAATATTCTGGAGGTGTTACGTTACGTAAGATTGTTCAGATGGTCAAATAGTCATATGGTATTTAAATTAGAAAAATTGTAGATTTATCTTTGACCTGTTAGTGTAACCCTTCTTCCGGCTTTCGGGCTGGATACATGGAGTGGAGTCATTTCGGTTCCGAGTGAATAACTTTATATCTTGTATATGTGCGTCGTCAGGATAAATAATGCGAAAGTTGTTTAAACATAAACGAGATCTACATTATGAAAGAGGCGAATTTTATTATCAACGATGGCTATTGTAATAACTAATGGGGAAAGTGTTTGAATACATGTTAGCAGAATTGCCAATTTGAAGAGTTTATAGTGCATTGTGCCAGTAAACGCTAAACATATTTCCTTAAATAAATTAAATAAATTCTTATGCCGTGTTTGCACGCTGAAATAAATTCCTGAATAAATCATCAATTTATCAATTTGAAGGTTACGTTCAACTTGGTATTCACTGTTATTACTAGGCGGCAGACATGACGGGTTTAAACTACGACGAAGTTACAACGGAGCAAAGAAATAATGTAAACAACACCCACTTACTGAATAGCACTAATTCATATGGTGAACTGCAACATCTGTTTACGCCCGAGAAGTGCCCGAGAATGAGAGCAAAAAATGCCCATAAAATAAGGAATTTATGAGTAAAATCCTTTCTACATCGACGTAGATAGGAGCGTGATGGGTTTTTAAAATTTATTATTGTTACCTTATATTTCGCAAGAGAAATAGTGTAAATATGTATATACTTACTGTTATTTAGTTTCAATAACATATGCGTACATTTTTAGTTATCATTTATTTAGATCTAGAACGTTGTTTATGTTACTTTTTCTGATATGAAAATGAATTGTCAGTGATTCCGAAATTTATTACAAAGTCTGTAAAATATTGTTACAGAATGCCAAAATATCGCACATTCGTCACTTAGCTTTGCTAAAACATACACAGAAATAGTTTTTATGCAGAGAATTTCGATAGTTTACAAAATTTCGTTACATGTTTAAATGACGATGCTCGAAGTATTTCTGAGTGCAAGGAACTAACACAAATCCCAAATTTAAAAAAATCAGTTGTTATTTCTTAAGGAACACTTTGGAAATTTGCCTAAACTAATCACATATTTTGAAAATCGAAACCTCAAATTAAAAGATGGATTAACCACATTAGATGTGGGCTATTAATAATTTCAAAAGTATTCGAAGTGACTTCGGATGTGGCCTAATCGGCAAAAGTTGACGCAGTTTTTAATAGAAATCCAGATTTATTAACATTGCGGCAATTGTGTATGCTAAATACGCTGAAATAAAAGAATATTTCCAGTACGCACCTATAACCAGTTGCGATGTAGAAGGGACGTTTTCTACCTACAAGGATGTACTTAATTCAAAGAGAACAAGTCTTACACAAGATAAAATGAACAAATAATAAGGTATTTTGTATTTTATAGATGACCAGCCACTTGTTATCCAATTATATAAATAAAATTAAAACCTCGTGAAAAATACAACATTTCAATAGTGCGCCCATGGGCGATGAGTCATCAACCGTTCGTGTCCGCCCCCTAGTTACTACCTATTATACCTATAAAAATGTGATTACAAAGAAAACAAGACGAAGACAACGTAGCATTGTAAGATATGCTGTCTTGATTAATAATTACATTAATCACTCTTTCTTGATAACACATTGTAATTTTAGAGTAATGCATATGTCTCTATATTTTAGTGTCTTGATAACGTTCACTACAATTATTGTTCTTTCCATTTTTGGAGTTTGTTGCCTTAACTTTTAAAACGTCGTGTTAAGTGTACCAATCGTTGACGTTGTTTCGGTGGAAAATTTAACGGTTTGCATGGACTAATGTTCTTGATGTACTTAAACGTACAGATTGTATTTAGTAACAGTAAAATTCAATAAACCAATGCAAAAATGTGTGAGAATGTTATAAAATATAGCGGATATCGCAAGAACCAATGAGGTCTCTTAAAAACGTGTTGGATTTTGGCGTGATATTTGAATCACGCCTTATTATGAGACAAGGTATAATTAACTCGTTTTTAAAGCTAGACGGAACTTACTTCAAAAGAAAATAATATTTTCTTTTCAAAAAAGTAAGCTGCTAATTGCAAGTACTTTGGTTGAAAAGCTAGAACTTCAGTACACAAAAAGAAAGGAAAATTAACGTAGAAAACCATAGACCTGTATCAGTAATCTTATCAAACTTTGAAGAAAATGTTGGAAGGGGCATATAAGAGATCGAAAAAAATCATAAAAACATACCCAAAGGCCTCCAGCGTAGACATTATATATACTATATTTAGTTTCCTGCTTGCCAGGAAGATGATCGGTAAATGTAAAATGAAATTTTCTGTTTAATTTTTTGCACAATGAAACTAATTAACGACGAATTCAGTTTTAATTGTTCTAATTTTTTTCTGTGTTGCGAATATTTGATAGGTAATTGCGTCAAATGATTCACTATGAATATCTCACGTTTATTTAGAAGATAAGATTGATATAACGCGAAAACTAACACTCAGGATCGCAGCTAGTAAAATTGTCGCTTAGATAATGATTTTTTGATATCTGGAAGAAATTTAGTTTGGAAGACGGACCTAGTTAAATGCTAAAATAAGCATGTTAGCGTAACTATTGTTGTCCTATGAGACAATAGAAAAGATATAATGTATTTATTCTTCCTTCAAACAAGAATTACTTCTATTGTATATTCTGGACAAAATATACCTTTCTTTTATCATTCCAATAAAAGGCGACAACAATTAGGTTCATTAACTTTAAGAATGAAAAACAATAATACTTGACCACAGCTTAAAAAGGAATACAAATAATGTTCGTACAAAACAAAATGTTAATTCAATTATTTTGCACTTTATAGTAACCTTCTCCTTGGAAACTCCTCGTTTTTAGTTACAGCGCGAGTTAAACCTTCTGTGCATTTTAATCTGAAACCAAATTAAAAAGGCATCGAAAGTATGCATTTTAAAACGTCCGACTAAATATTTTTTCAGTATAATAATTTCATAGAAAATTCTAGCATCTTTTACTTTCTTATACGTAGTATAAGGAAGTATTGTGATGTTGATAATTTTTGACCTCGAGATTTTTGCAGATGTCCACGTTTTGAAGTCCCCTGATACTAAAAAAGTGGTTTTTAAAAAATGTCTGTGTGTCTGCCTGTTTGTGTGTCTGTGTGACCACGATAGCAGACAAAGCGCTATAGCTGTCTATTCCCAATTTTGCATTTAGTAGTATAATCTCCTCTTGAGAACTGATTAGATTTTCAGCAAAATCGGCAGACCGGAAGTAGTAGTTTACTTCAGTGAAAAAATCGAATTTTGCCAATACTTTGTCAACTACTAAGTTTAGACAAATTTATAAAGAATTCATACGTACTTAAAATTGAAATTGTGAACAATTTTATTAAAAAAGTTTTTCGAAATTCCTACCGGAAGTAGGTCTTTTACTCTTATCGAAAATCAGTTTTTTGCAAATATTTTGCAAGTCATGCTTTTTAGACAGGTACGTTAACGAGTATAAAAGTATTTAGAACTTAATTTTCAATACCTTTTGTATAAAAAAAAATCAAAATTTGGACCGGAACTAACACTTTTACTCTTACCGAATAACGATTTTTTGCAAATATGTCGTTAATTATGCATTCTGTATATATTTATGAAGAGTATAAAAAATAAAAAGTATTTAAAGTTGGATTTGGAATAGTTTTTGTATAAATGAAATTTCAAAATTCGGACCGGAAGTAACACTTTTACTCTTACCGAATAACGATTTTTTGCAAATATGTCGTAAATTATGCATTCTATATATATTTATGAAGAGTACAAAAGTATTTAGAGTTGGATTTGGAATATTTTTTGTATAAATGAAATTTCAAAATTCGGACCGGAAGTAACACTTTCATACGTATAAGAAAGTGTGGTGGCCACATCTCATTTTTTCTTATTGAAGTAAAATGTTCGTATGAACCATTCCATCCCTTTCAATATGCTTTTATTATAGCTGTATGTTTTTTTGCTTGCAATTGATGTTTATACAAGTCAATATAGGTACGTATGTAAGCCTGCAAAATACTTCCCTAACATATAAAATAAATTTTCTTGCATTGTTTACTTGTTTGATTAATTAGTATTAACAAAATTACTAACGGGTAATATCTAATTTGAAGGCATTTACATAAAACTTCGATCAGTTTTCGGGCATTAAAATAGTATATTATGTATCAAGGTTTATAATCCTCATTTTAATCACGAGCGACGCGTAGTAGAGCGAGTGTTTATTAAAGCGAGTCTCATAATATACTTTTTTACGACAGCAAATAATCCATAATTATACAAAATTATTGTCGTTGGACTATTTTGACAGATTGATAACAAGCGCCAACCAACTCGATTCGGTAAAATTGATTTTTACAATTATGAAACCTAGAGCTATTTCAGCCCGTTAAAGCTATCAATACCAAAAAACTTTATATTTAAGAGTACAATCATCATCCCGATATCTAATTAGATTTTCTGTGAAATTAATAGATCGGAAGTAGTAGATTACTTCGGTGACAAAATCATTTTTTACAATATTTCTACTACTAAGACTATTAATTATTAAAGAATACAAAATTACTCAGAACTGAATTTGAGAACAACTTTGTGAAAAAAGTGTTTCTAAATCTTCAGCGGAAGTAGGTTTTTACTCATATCAAAAAGCAGTTTTTTTGGGAATATCTCAGAAACTAAACTACACATTTAACACGGATCTGTGAAGAGAACGAAAATATGTAGAACTTAATATGGAAGAACATTTGTATACAAATTTCCAAAAGTCGAATTGTGCTTGATCTTGAACAATTTTTATATAAGAAAGTCTCATAATTCCAAATACTGTCACTAAAAAGTTTTTTTTTTGCAAATATCGCAAATTATGTATACCGCACAGATTTATCATGAGCTATCAAAGTATTTAAAATTTAATTTGAAACAATCTTTGTTTTTGTACGGCTAGTAAGTATAAGGAAGTCGGGAAGTGCTCATACCTCTCTTGTTTTGTAGTCATACCGGTAAACCGAAAGTAACACTTTACGCACATATACGAGAGCTGTTCTCTTTCCGCTGAGCCTGGTAAAGTAAAACACAATTAATTTACAAAAAACATTTATTTATAATTTTTCAAAGTATTCTCCTCCACAGTCAATGCATTTTGGCATCAATGAAAACCAATCTTGAAAACATTTTCTTCAATCTTCTGGCCGTAGTTTGTTTAATTTCGTCTTTAAAGGCATCAACCGCTTCTTAGGGGCGATGTAAAACGCAAACTCCGTAATTTATCCTTTACCCGCGGAAACAAAAAGTCGTTACGTGCTAGGTGCGGGACTATACGGTGAATGACCCATTATTTCTGTTTTGGGCATTCAAATCCTCAGTTGTTCGAGCGGCAGTGCGAACCCGAGCGTCATCTTGATGCAAGATGATCCTTCCTCTTGGACGTTTTTCGCAACCATTTTGGAGATCCTGAGGCAACCAAATTGTAGTGTACCATTCTGAATCCACAGTACGTTCTCCAGTTCTACAGTGGAAACATGCCCAGTAATTCCAAAAAATGTGACGACCATCTTCTTGTTTCGACTATTTTCACGAACAACTTTTGTTGGAGCAGGCTCATTCTGAAGACCCAAGCTGTCGATTGTTGCCTGTGATGATGTTCTACACCAAATGAGACGATCCACGTTCAAAACGATCTAGCTAGTGTAGATCTGTACCATCTCACATGGTCTTTTTAAATTGAAGCCAAGTTGTGGGGAATCCACCGAGAACAAAGCTTCCAGACTTTCAAATGTTTGTGTAAAATAGTGTTAGTTGGTTTCACACGAATCTTTAGAGTTGCTTGATTGCTTCTGAAAATAGTATGCCGGACTTCTACAATCATGTTCGAAATAAGAGCAATATTTTTGTCTGTAACTGCCGTTTTTGGCTCGAAAACTGTCATTTAAGGAAAGTCGACCGCGTTGAAATTCATTGTAGGTACCAGCGCTTTATGGTAGCGGACCAACACGACTTGTCACCAAACACTCGATTAATTTCCACAAAACATTCTCTACGGCTTAAGCCACGCTTGAAATTGTAAAAATCACCGCTCTATAATTTTCTTTGTTCAGTTCCATGATTTATTGGCGAAAGGAGTACTTTAAACTAATGTAACTTACAATCGGGTATATTTGACAACTGTCAGTATAACTAAACTTGTAAACAACTGATTGAAATAGCCATACAAAATATGTCGTAAAATATCACCGCCTCTAGATAGGCTCAGCGGAAAGAGAACATCCCTCGTATTTTGCGAATATCTGGTCAGCTATTAGTTTTATTTATTATCAAATATTTCGCTGCGAAATTCGGATATATCAACAATAAATAACAGATTAAAAAAAAAGGTATTTAAAGCTAAATTCTTGCATAAAGAAAGTATCAAAATTTTAACCAGAAGTAGTACTTACATTATATATAATCCAAAAGCAGCAGTTTTTCCAATTAATGTAGAGAATTATGTACATTTAAGTAAAATTAATTCATGAGTATTTTCTCATTGCATATTCATAATTTGGTGTGTACTTATGTTCTTTTGCATTCAAGAAATGCCAGGAAAATCTAGATATTTTATTTGAATTTTATGTAGTTCGTTCTTAATCCTGTGTATTAGAAGTTTACCCAGATAATAGCAAATGAAACTATATATACTATTAATATGCTATTTAAATGATATGCATATGCTAAATGTGACTTTAAATTCACCTAAGTGAGTTTTTCAACTCAACACACTTAAAAAACAAAATGTTAAGTCCCTTTAAAGCTTTAAAGTCAAGTAGTAAAAAATGTTATCGCATTGTAGTCTTTTGATTTGTGTTACTAATATCCTATCTGTCTTTCTCTTTACAGAATTCAAAATCAACATGTCCTTCGCCCAGTAAATTTCTAACATTCAAAAGAAGAAGCCCGTCCAGATTAGCTGAAACGACCTTGAATCCTTCGGGCTTTACTTTTTGCGGAACGGCATGTCTTAAACTTGGAGATTTATCCAGAAATTCAACATTCCCAATGAAAAATGTGCCGCTTTGCTCCACCTTGGACGGCATTTTCTCCTGCACCTTTAACAGTTCATTAGAAGTGGAGGAACGTTTCTCAGGCTTTTTAGATATCGGTACCCAAACGAATGCCGATTTTATTACTTGGAACAAACGCTGGTGTTCTCTGTACAACACAGAATTGAGATACTGGAATTATCCCTGCGAAGAGGGTGATTGTCCACCTTTAGAAGTATTAGACTTACGTACCTGCGCAAATTCTGAGATCTCAATTGTCGATAGATCAATTTGCGCAAGATCTAAGACATTACTTTTGGAAACTAAAGATGGTGATCAAATCGCAAGGCATTTCTTGAACGCCGATACCGTAGATGATATGAAGAAATGGGAAAAAGTGCTTAATTCTGTGGTATCGTCGTTATGGATGTGGCATTGTATGAAATGTCATTTTACTTGCCAAAACTCTCAGGAGACATTAACATAGTTAAGATATTATTTTAAGAATTTTGACTGATCAAAGAAAACTAATATTGTTAATTAAATATTTAGACAGAAGTGGTTTTTATTTCTATTGTTTGACCTTAAAACTTGTTTAAAACGTGCTTAAGTAGTATATTTTTTTGTGTACAGTTTGCCTTATACATAATCAAGAAGTATATCGTTTTAGGTTATTTACCGATAAAGTGTACTGTCATATTTATTTTTGTATTACATTTATAAATAAAGTGTTAAGTGTATTTTCAAATAGCTTTTATATCGTTCGTAAGTACCCATCATTATTCAGTTAAATGAAATAATATATTGTATTTTCTTCGAAGTTACGGGGCATTTTCTGGAAGCAAACGGTCATCATGAGTTTTAAAATGTCTTAATAAACGCACACATTCATATTATGTGAAATAACTGACAGAGAGAATGAGCAAAGAATCCGTGACGTCTATCAGTGGATACGTATTTCGACCTTATCTCGAGTTTTTCAACTGAAATGACTCGCGAAAGGATGAGACAGTAAGCAATTAATCTGTTTATAAAAAAGGGTGCTGATAAGGGGTAAAACTACTCTCATTACTTATATTCAGTGATAATTATGTTAGCAGTTTGTACTTGCACTTGTATTTCAATCTCTTGTAATTGATTAGCATTAGCATGAGTTATCATGCTAATGCTGATAAGAAAAAATATGCAATTTTTACTACTTTTAGTACGAGGGCGTATTTTTATGTTATCTACCTAGCCATGACAAAAGCACATAAGAGAACAAAAAAAATTATTTTTCTACCTATTCAACACTAATACACTTATTCCATCTTTTTTCCAGTTGCCCCATACCCTCAGAAAAAAATTGCTTCGGTAACCCCGCAAAATATTCTTCAACAGCTTCTTTGAGTTCTTCATCAGAAGCAAAATGCTTTCCTCTGAGATGCTTTTTTAAATTTTTAAATAAGAAGAAGTCTGACGGAGCTAGGTCGGGGCTATGACGTGGATGCCTTAACTCTATAAACCCACAGTCATTGATTATCTGCTGAACTTTGTTTGGCTTATGAACCCGACAATTGTCGTGCAGCAACAAGTTTTTTGGTGGATAAGAATGCGGGCGTTTTCCTCCAGAACAGTTTTTAAATTTTTAATTGTGTTTCCGTAGGCCTCTCCATTTATGGAAGACCCTCTCGGCATATATTCAATAAGCAAGACTCCTTCAGCATCCCAGAAAACAGTTGTCATCAGTTTTTTTCCATAAAATTGTGTCTTGGCCTTTTTTGGTGGTGGAGAGTCCTTATGAACCCACTGCATGGATTCTTGTTTAGTAGGAGGGTCCCAGTAATATACCCAAGTCTCATCCTCGGTAATAATCCGAGATAAAAATGTTTTGTCCCTCCACCATGCAGACACGTTCTTCATACCCAAATCGTCATACAAAATTTTGAGAACACTTATTTCGGATATATAGACTTCATTGGCAATTACAGAGATCTTTATACGCCGATCTTTCAGTACCAAATTTTCGACTTTTCGCACAATGTTTTCAGTACGAGCTTCAACGGGTCGTCCGGACTTTGGGTCATTATTGATTGACTCTCGGCCCCATCGAAAGAGTTTAGACAAATATTTTACTTGGAAATAAGATGGTGTATCTTCCCCATATACAGCAACCATTCCTTCATGAATTGCTTTTGGACCATTGTCTTCCTTTGTCAGGAACTTTATTACGCTGCGATGTTCTCTATACACAGCATAAACTAAACACAACTTAGCACATGTACTTCTAACAGTGACAGCAATTTTTCAATAATTTGTTCGACATCGTCACTCTTTTGTTTCATGGCTATTTAGATAACATAAAAATACGCCCTCGTATCAATATTGTATTCTTTTGTTTGCAAATTCTTCGCTTTTGTGCACCACTCCTAACTTTTAAATTTAATGAAGAAGTTTATCGGACATCTATCGCTATTAAATAAAGAAAACGTCTTGTGTCAACCAAATGTATCAAAAAAAAGTCTGACTCAATTCTAAAACAAAATATAAATTCAAATGTATTGTTTCCCATAAAAGTATTTTGGCTCACATTTATTAAAATATCTATAATAAAAATTTGTAAGTGTGACTAAAAAGAAAAAGGTTATCCAATTCAGATGCTTAGTGTTCTTTTTTAATTTAAAATCTAGAATACGTACATAAATAAAATGTGAATGTGGTGAATACTTAAATTTATGCAGAAGAGCAGTATCAAACTAACTTACCATTTTGTTATTAAGGTTCGTAATCTTTTGACAGATTACTAAATGCACACAATCGAGGGTTTCCTCGTATAGCAGCTTCGCTGCCGCATAATAATGCTCCTTAGGTAAGTAATGTCGCTGAGATCTCATAGACATGTGTTATACATATCCACAGGTATATTCGCCATAATATTCGTAGTCTGAAAGTAATAGACATCGTGACATCACATCGCACAACTAGTCAGACAGGCCTATGGTGGCCAAAACGTGTTTGTGTGTTAGTCACAATATGTTCTAAAGAACAAAGTTTGGTATAATTTTCCTGCATAACTCGACATTACCATCTTCATCAGATTTGCGCAAATTGGTCCAAATAACTTTTGTGTATTTAATATTTTTTGTATTTCTAACAGCTATTTAAATAATATCATAGTTATTTCATTATTTAAACTTTCCGAAAGTAAAAATGTTGTTACGTTAAGATTTAGTAACAGATATACAGGCTGTCCCAGAAACAAAAAAGACGGAGTAGCAGGTATGTAAAGTCCGAACAGAAACAGGCCCAAATATTCCGCAATAACGAAGAAATTAAAAATTTAATTTTCTATGTTGTTTTTTAGGTAAAAAAATTACATTACGTACCTGGCACAGAATGTATGTTTATAAATACACGTAAAAATGCTCATTTGTAAATAGAAACAAACACGCATTCATAGAAAAGTACGCCTCTATTTGTATAAAACGGGAAAAAAACGTTAAATCGTACTCATTCATATAAAACATATTTTTTGCCCGATGCGTTTAAATAACGCAGCTATGTAGTCAGTTATTGACCCAGATGGGCGACGCACTTTATTGCAGACAATAAAAGATTGTTTTTATTTTTAAAATAGGAAGGTTGTTGCTCTTTAATGTGTTTGTAGTCGGAAACAGCTGATTATTATTATTTAAGAATATTCAATAAATCGTAGTAAATATCAAGAATGTAATTATTTTTTTCTAGCAGGTGTAAGGTTAGAGTAATTAATGGTTTGATATTTATTATGAAGTATCTATCCCTCCTCCTTTTTTTAACACAAGTTATATGGTGGTCCTGAAAAGGACCAATTGTGAAAGTGAAACAGGTGGATATTTAGTTCAGGGTCGGCATAAGGCCAATTGAATTCTTTATTATTTTTTTTCTGCCGTCTGCGCACGAATAAAGACTTTATATTTTGAGGGTACGTTTTTACACAATCTATCTTCCGATTTCTGCTACTCCGTCTTTTTATTTCTGGGACACTGTACATTATTTGATTTCCATGCTGCAAATGTTAGGCCCAGAGCAATTTACATGCATTCATGCAAATACTAAATACATACTTCACCATTATATGTGTGTCTATTTCAGATTTTGTTACGCTAGTTTTTTTGCTAATAGATTTAATTTGAAATGAAAGAAATGTACATTTAATCAGTATTAATAATATACGTTTCATAAGAATAAACGCACAACACAACAATACACACAACTTCCTCCCATTTCTGTATCGAAATTTTCGATTTCATTGAAGACAATTAATATCAGTTTTAATGGTTGAATGCATCGTTAATCTGATTAATTTGACGTCTGTTCAGAAATCGCGAATATTTTAATTAGCATGATACTTTTTTCATGCATATTAACAAGTTATCAGTCGATCTTAATTAGGTACAACTTTCATTCCTATCTTTAGTCGATTTAAAGTCTACTTATTCTGATGAATCATTAAGAACTGTTAACCCAGATTAGATGGGAGCAAGTATGGGTATAGCTGTAAAGGAACATGCCTTTGAGTATGTAAACAAAGATTGCCTGAAGAATTACGATTATGTAAGAAAGTAAATATCATTAATTTACGGACATGATTTACTTTTAAATCATCCATTCCATGCTTGAAGTAGCATTTCCTATTATGTTTTACATGCTATTTTAAGACAAGGGAATTTCGTATCTACACTTGCGATATTTTATAGATAATAATTTGGTTTTATAAGTAGTCTAATTTTGTTGTTTAATAATAACTGCAACACTTTCAATGAACCAGTTTGTATCCGTGGAAATTCGACTATATACATATTGGAAGAATTAAAGCCTTTAATGTTAATATTAAGGTAAATGCAGGATATATGCCCTACCTAAGCTTAAGCCGATTCATAAATTAATGTATTTAAGAAAACCAATCTTTCTTGCCAAAGCATTATGATGTAGGATTAACTTAAGTATATTAAGAGAACACCATCAATGTTTAGTGAGCTGACTTTAGTTTCCTTGGAGCATCTTGGTCCTGGTTCATGGATTGAATTGTCAGCCTTTACTTTACCTGTCTTATGATCCTTAGAAGTCCTGGGTCATTTTCTATCTTATGCTTGATTTGGAGTTGCATAATTGTTTGATACAACAGTAGATTCAATCGTTGGGCAAATAATAACAAAATACGAATTGGTTAATAGAATAACAAAACCATACTTGCTTATTATTTTACGGAAGTTAACTATTTGTTTTTTGCTTTTTAGTGAATATGTACAGTGTTTTAGAAATGACATTTTAATTAAATTGATTAAATATTATTTATACATAATTGTAGTCAGTAATAATCAAATGTTAAAGTAAACCAATTAGCTTCAACATAATCAACAGCAATTATAAAAACAGGAACCGGGAAATTGCAATAGCGTATTATTACAACAATTAGTAATATATAAACAAACCGAGAAGAGGAAGAAAAAAATTAATTTATTTTATACAAATGTATAAAACACAAAATTATCAAATGGCAATATGTAGGTAATTGTTATATTACATCAATGCCGCAAAAAACGTTGCTATTTATATTTATTTCCCAGATACTATTGCATGGAAGGTGTCGAAATAGATATTTAACACTGTTTTCCTTCTTGGGATGTTTAATGACGATCTTTTTACACGTTCACATACGCGTATACATATATATATATACATATATACCTACTCTAAATGTTCTTGAAACGAGTTCAATTAATATTTATGGTAGGTGCGTTGCATTCTGAGACGGATTTCCATTTAGTACTTAGTAATTTTGTGAAATTGAATACTAAAGACTAAATATCAATAAAATGATGCTTGAGGTTAAGGATCTTTAATTGAAATTCCTTCTAATTTTTTATGTTGTAAAGTAAAACCATTTAATTATAGAAACATGTGTGGATAGGATTCTAATTATAAGAAATCTCTGTTTGCCTGCAATAAATTAACTGTTTATTAAAAGTACAAGGCGTTTTTATGATTTATAATTGGTTTCAAAAAGAAAGACCTAATCGTTGACTTGTTCAGCTTTTCATCTCTAACAACACAACGTAAGAGAGATGAATTGTATCAAAGAACTGCAATTACGAAGAACAAGATCATTTTAAAGAGTTATAAAAGCCAAAGATACAAATTAGTGAAGATGATAAGAAAATGAAAGACACAATATGACAAACAAAAATTAGGTGTGGCCACCACACGACTTTCTTATACGTATGTGCGTTCTGAAGTATGTAATGGGTGATTTTTTAGCAACTTTCTTTTTAGCAACACTGTTTTTGGCAGCTCAGCTGTTTTCGTGTAACATGTTACTGTCAAACATGTTCAATTTGGTCTATAATTAAACCATGAATGGACTTACAAACGAACAACGCTTGCAGATTATTGAATTTTATTATCAAAATTCATGCTCGGCTAAGAAAGTGCATCGTGCACTTCTACCATTTTATGGTCAGTTTGGGCGACCTTCTGAGGTGGCTATCCGTAATCTTGTGACTAAATTTAGAACCAAATTTACATTATTGGACATTAAACAACCAACATACATACGTAGAGTGCGGACAGAGGAAAATATCGCAGCTGTAGCCGCCAGTGTTGTTGGTGACCGTGAATTATCGATTCAGCGCCGTTCGCAGCAATTGGGCCTCTGTTACTCCACTACGTGGAAAATTTTGCGAAAGGATTTGGGTGTAAAACCTTATAAAATACAGCTGCTGCAAGAATTGAAGCCACGCGACCTACCGCAACGGCTAACTTTTGGTGAATGGGCGCTGGCAAAGTTGCAAGAATTGCCAATGCATCCCGAAAAATTCACTATTTGGTGTGGTTTATGGGCCGGTGGCATCACTGGACAGTACTTTTTCAAAGACGACGAAGGCAGGAACGTTACTGTGAATGGCGAGCGCTACCGTGCGATGATTACAATTTTTTTTTGCCCAAAATTGAAGAGCTGGACTTGGCTGACATGTGGTTTCAACAAGACGGTGCCACATGCCACACAGCACGCGAAACTATGGCCCAATTGAGAGGCGAGTTTGGCCAACTAGATCGTGCGTTCTAGCGCCTTTAGACTATTTTTTGTGGGGCTATGTTAAGGCTCATCTTTATAAGGACAAGCCCGCAACGGTTGACGCACTGGAAGCCAATATTAAAGAATTTATTCGTGAGATATCGGCCGATATGTTGGAGAGAGTATGCCAAAATTGGACCCAGCGTATGAACCATTTGAGGCGTAGGCGCGGTCAACATTTACATGAAATCATCTTTAAACATTGAATTATATAGATCGTTCTATCGACTCAAATAAAGATTTCATACATTTCTCTAAATTTGATGTGTTTTTTTTTAATCAAATCCGAAAGCTCTTAAAAAATCAGCCGTTATATAAACGTTGTTACAAAGTAAGTTTTAAATTCTGTAAAATAAAGCTCAGTACAGAGTAAAAATGTTAATTCTTGTCCAAATTTTGAAATTCTTTTTATACACAAATGCAAGATATGTATTTATAAAAAACTGCTTTTTGATAAGACAGAAAGACCTACTTTCGGTAGGAGTTTCGAAAAACTTTTTTATAAATTCTTTCTAAAATTAAATTTTTAGTACTAATGTATTCTGTAAATTTGTCTGAACTTAGTAATTGACGAGATATTAGTAAATTCTGATTTTTTTACTGAAGTAAACTACTACTTCCGCTCAGCCGATTTTACTAAAAATCTAATCAGATCATCAGAGGAAGATTATATTCGTAAATATAAAGTTTGGTATTGATAGCTTTAACCGTTTGGACGCTATCGTGGACAAACGACACAGAGACAGACGGACTGAAAGACACAGAGAGAGAGAGACTGGGGGAGAGAGAGAGAGATTTAAAAAACATTTTTTTGTTATCAAGAGACATCAAAACGTAGATATCTGCCTAAATCTCGAAGTCCAAAATTTTCGTAATCGCAATACTTCCTCATACTACGTATAAGAAGGGGATCCAACAGAAATGTGGAACACCATAAAAACACTTGTAGGCTGAAAAAGACCCCAGGGGAGCGCTGTACACAGTCGGGCGTGAAAACATTAGTCTACTATTTGATCATTTGTCGTTTAGTCTTTGCTTCATACTGTGCTCCGATACATTTACATCATTTATATACATTTTAAAATCTTTTATAAAATCAGTTTTTTTTTTATTAATAATAAAACACAAAAGAGTGGAGTAATATTTGTGTCCATGTTAAGAAAATTAAAGATTATATTGTTAAATAACATACTATGGATGATTTCCACAAAAAAATTATTATTAATGTACATTGTGACAATGAGACTGATTCTGTATTTGACTATTCGTCAGATGAAAACGGTTATTAAAATTTTATAGAAGTATAGTTTCTTAATTTAATTTAATCTTTATTTTTATTTTAAATTTATTTATCTAGTGTTGAGGTTTTCTTTTGCATTTGCTTTTGCCATGTGGTTATTAATAATAAAACCAAAGAGTGGAGTAATAATGTACATTGCGACAATAATACTGATTCTGTATTTCACTATTCGTCAGATAAAAACGGTTATTAAAATTTTATAAAAGTCTGGTTTTTTAATTTAATTTAATCTTTATTTTTATTTTAAATTTATTTATCTAGTGTTGAGGTTTACTTTTTCATTTGCTTTTGCCATGTATACAGCATGTGTCAATTTTCGTTAGCCATAGGCGATTAATTCATGCAATACGTGACAACATGGCATCCCTACTTTCCTCTCTAATGCCAGCGCGACCGATACAAGCTCAAGTTAGAGTTACAGCAGTACCTATTCGACCAACGTCTTGGATGTTTGTAATGCGTTGAGAAATAATATTTACGAGTTGCAAGGATTTATTTTTCTTTTTCCTTTCAGTAAATGCAGAGAATTATTAAGCTGCGTTCACGCTGCATGACACAAACAAAAGCGTAATTCTAATAAAATTAAAAATAAGGTAAATAAAAAAGGATTCTGAAAATAATAATATATTACTAGATCGGGAGATCGCGGCGGCCATTTGATGTTTCCCGTTCCAGTAATAAGACGGCTTTTGCAGACTAGATCGCAACGTGTTCGCAACTAAAGATTGAATGTAAAATCTGGTGGGGACATCGGACAAAATCGTTGTATGTCGATTGTTGCCGGGATTGGTGACGGACACGTTGCCACGTATTATTTGTATACGTATAAATCGCATGTAAAAATTGAATCCCTATAGCTAATGAAAATTGACACATACGGTATAATAATAATAATAATAAAACTTGTAGATTGCAGATTTTATTCCATAGTGTTTGTATTTAAAAGTAGCGGGAAATATACGCGATCGTTTTGGAGTCGATATCTTTAGCACGGATAGTACAGAGTTTAAACCACGCCTCGCGCATCTCAAGTCCCATCAGGTTTGGATCGGACTCTAAGTCCAGTACAATACTGCTAAACACCGGAAGACCAGTGCATATCTCTCAGCATTATATCTCAGGAAAAGATTTTTGGATTTCTGTAAAAGTAATATAAGTTTGTAGCAATTGTGAAGTCTAATATTTCCTTTTATTGTAATTTATTATTTTATAATTTTGTAAATATTAAAATGTATATTAATTGAGTTGGCCCGATACTGCTGGACATCCATATTAATTAATAATAGTAGACGGAGTAAAACACAATTTACAATAAATCCAGTATATTAACACAACTTATTACAAAGTATGACATGTTTCGCTATCACTGTAGCTTCTTCGGATATTCAATTACTACTAAACTATATATTTTCTACAAAATCAGGTGTTCAGATCTTACAATGTCTAGGATACTGTGGGGAATTTCTGTAATTTACTTTAATGACTTTTTATTATCTATTTTATGTTAAAAGTATTTTCTAACAATAGCTTTTAAATGGTTTATGATCTTAAGGTCTGTTATAGGTATTTATTTAATGTGGGTTTGGATTTTCACAATACATATTCAAAAGAGGTGAATTATTAAGATCTAATTGTTCATTGAGTAATATGTCTGAATTTTTAAGTTTGTTTATTTCAAGACACTCTAGTAAGTTTAATCGGAAGCTTTTTGTTTCTGAATGTAAAATTTCAAAATTACTATTAAATTTGTGGTTATTTTCCAACAGGTGACATGCATAATCTGATTCCATATTTTTGTTGTTATAACATCTGTAGTGTTCCTTAATTCTTTTATGGAAATTCCTACCCGTTTGGCAAATGTATGCTTTTGGGTAGTCGTTATAATTTAATTTATATATTCCTGATTTATTTCCTTTGCTAGTTTTTGATTTGTTGTTTTTTATGAATTTACCTAGTGAGTTGTTAGTTTTATATGCTGGTTTTAAATTTATTTTTTGTACAAAAAATGTAACGATAAAAAATATCGAAATCAAAACTCCTTATTAATGTTATTTTGACGTTGTAAAATTGTCCTGCCTATTTCAACACTAAAAATGTTTTCAAACAACGAATATGCAACATACATTTGGTGCTGTCTATCATGAAAGGTATCCTCTGAGAAGACATATATCCTAGTAAGATAGAGGATAATAAGAGAAACTAGAAACATACCACAAACAGGTGCGTTTTATCGGAATAGAGGTCGTTCAAAAACTACTAAAACCCCTGAAGTAGAGGATGCCGTTAAATTTACTAGCAGACAATCCAATAATATCAACACGTGAACTCGGTAATATACTAGAAATATCACACAGTTCAGTTGGCCGAATTATTAAGGATGAGCGGTTTCACTCAAGCTTTATTACCTGAAAATTTTCCACGTCGTGGGTATTTTTGTAACTGGTTTTTAGAACAAATACAAAGAAATCCTCAATTTTGCGGAAATATCTTGTGGACGGACGAAGCTAGTTTTTCACGAGATGGATTTTACAGTCAGCGAAATTCACATTTTTATGCTTTGGAAAATCCTCAGGTATTTAGACCAGCTAACCACCAGCATAGGTTTAGCGTACATGTCATTATTCCTAACAGGCTGGCCGACGACATCTTTTTAGAATTTTTGGTAAATGGTTATCAAAATTTGGTAGATGAACATCCATTATAGCGGTAATCAATAATATGTGTGGCTACAAATGGATGGCGTTCCTGCTCATAATGCGGCACCGATGAGAAACTGGTTAAATGAGCAAATTGCCGAAATGTGGATAGGAACGGTCGACTTCCGTTGGCCAGTTAGATCTCCCGATCTCATCCCTTTGGATTTTTTCTTTTGGAGTCACATTAAACCATTGGTGTACAGAACACCAGTTTTAAATGATGCAGATTTAACCAGTGTTGTACACAGATAACCATTGTTATATCTAGATAAGATAGCAGATAATTTCGAAAACTATTATCTAGATACAGATAAAAGATGATTTTTAAAATGATTATCTAGATAAAGATGACAGATAAAGTATAATTTATTTAGATAATTCAATAGATAATCTAGTGAAATCCTCAGAATTTTATTTTAGAATTCAACGTGGTTTAGGTATCAATTGATATAGGTAGGATGAGGATGTAATTTTTTGGTATAAGTAATCCACAACTTTAAATATGAACAAATTTAATATACATTCTTATGTTTATCTGCTATTATTAATGCTTTAGGGGGTGATTTCAAGTCGGATTTGCGTGTAAGTTAAATTTGGGCACCCATCTTTCGACCGGTGCTGAAGATGGTAGCGTCTTGTTATATTTAAAGAATATTTTTTAAACAGTTGGGTATGCATGTAACATTTTTAGTTTTTCTTTGTTTACAAATTATAATAAAAATCAACTTCTGAAGTGGTAACACTTCGTCTCTTCTTTTCGGACCCTTGTCGATTGGCAGGAAGCGATTTAAAAGAATATCGTCACTGTGAAGCCAAAAAGTAAATTTATTTGTGAATATTTCTTTACAGTAATTTACAAGTGTCTCAGGAATCCATTTGGTGTAAATTTGGGCTGACTCATTGCTGACAGAATGAAAGCTTTACTTTTGGCTGGGTAGGTTTCCATGACAAACAAGTGTTGAAATCTCTCTGTTCAATCCGTATGATTATGGTCACTTTCAAAGCACTACAGTAAACAATAGATGAGCTCTCAACCAACTTAATGCGGAGAATGAATGAAGTTGGAGCAACAAAACCCAGAAAATATTCTAATTCCCCTTGCAGTCTATCTAACAAGCTAGTAGCTCCATCACATTGCAGTACTCTTCAATGAATTGGAACTCAATGTGTTTTAGTCTTTGGAGTTTCAACTTTGGGAACCATTTTCCTAATTTCTTCTTATTTAGCATTTTTTTTGTCGCATCATAATATGAATTCCATCGAGTCATGATGTGTACAGGAAATTTGCATTTACATACTTCATACGTTAAGTTTGAAGCTCGTTAAATTCCGAAGAGCCTGAATGTAGAACAATAAATTTTCTTGTAGTCGGTTGATTTTTCCAAAATCTTATTTGCATCAATAGTGGCAAGTAAGTTGAGGGTGTGCACGGCACACCTCAAGTAACTTGGCAATATAATTCAGTCTAGTTCATCATCTGCCGTTTCAGGGTCAGGCCCAGCAAGAAGGTGCTCCAAATTTATGGCTTGCCATCTTCAATAATAGAAGTAATATTATTGAAAAAATTAAGCAATTTCCAGATAATTTCACAACGGTAATGAAGTCTTCTTTATTAACCATTACATTACACATTATAAAGTTAAAAAGACATGTTTCAAAAGAATACATCTGTCAGCGAAAAACCACATATTTCCTTTTACATTCTTCGAAACCATTGAAGACGATCAAATAGGTGAAATAGAATCTTAATACTGATGAACTCTTCCTGAAAAAAATCGTTGTTCCACTTTCAGACAAAAATAAATCAGTTCTTTGAGAAAATAATCTTATTATTATAAAATAAGTATACCTTCAGAAGTTTCTTCATCGCAGTAGTAATCAGCATCATGGGATTCATCAGTAAGGGCGAAAAAAATCATCTGTTAGCTAAAACTTTCAGATAATCTGCTTTTTTTTTATCTAAGATAAGATGATAGATAAATGGTTGTCGTGTCATCTAGATATATAGAAGATGATAGATAGCAAAATTATTATCTAGATAAAATCATCCAGATAATGCACAACACTGGATTAAACTAACCGGATATTAGAAGCAGCTCGTTCAATAGATGGAGAAATGCTAGAAAGAGTGCAGGGGAATATAATTAGAAGAGCGCAAATTTGGAAAGATCAGCACGGACATAATTTTGAACATTTATTATAAATTTATTATTATAATTTCATCTCGTAGACTATTTTGACATTTATCGTATTTGTCATTGACATTAAAATTTTTAATTCTTTATTCTCTCTTATTCGCGTGGATACGGGCAACTCTAGTACCTTGTCCATTATTAAGATAAATCAAATGTGTTGCCAAATTTATCTTTACAAAAAACCCAATATCTTCCAGAATGAATAATGTGGAATTATTTAAATATTTTTTCCGTGTTCCTTTATCGCTACTTCAAATCGTATAGTGTGGAGTTGTTCCGCGAATTTTGGGATACGTTGTATAATTACATCTATTCGTTAAGTACGACTACAGAAGTAAAAATAAAGAATTGAATATATTCACAACTAGTAAGATCAAACTTTATAAAAGTGTAGTTGCTTACAAGTGAGTTAATGACACATCTCTTAGTATAATCTATACCTACATCTAATTTTTAACATATTCTTTGTGAATTCTATGAATTTTTAAAATAAACTAATAGAGACAGTACATTTTAATATTGTGAAGGACCTCGTATGACCTGCACATTATATAGGGATTGCAGCATTACCGTTGCATTTACGTAACTCGCCATTTTTCCGTTGACCGTTAATTACGGGCGATTTGTTACTCCACGAAGGAGTCATTATTATTATAGATCAGTTCGCAATGGTCTAGTGAATTTCTGAATTCTCATTCCATATGAAAGTACACGGAGTAGAATGGGTGACTATATTTTATTCGTGAACCTTACATGCATGCACGACGGTAAGTTAATAAGTCCCCACCTGGGCGTATGTTGTACTATTGCACCTTCCCAAATGACGCGTAAAAATAGTATAAATAGTTGAAATACGCTGCCATCAAGTTCAGTAATAAATTCGTTTTGCTTCCAATAATCTCATCTTAAGATTACCTTTAACACAAGAGTAAGTATCCCCTGTGTGACCATTCAATAAGCAATTGGTAAAGTAGGTACATAAAAATAAATAAACCAATAATATATATCTAGCTTCACCCAGAGTAATAACAAAATATAAACAAAATATTATTAAGATAAATAAGGCCTTTGTAATAAATTATTAGAATTGTTGTTTAATTATTATATGGCATTTTTGATTATGCCTAAGTGTTCTGTTAGAAATTATCATAAAATGGAATGAATTTGGTGCAAAAACTAGGTAAGGTTATGCTTTCAAAATTAAATAGATGCTTATTTCTGAACAAGACCGATATAATTTTGATTCATTTCAATATTTGGCCTAATTATCACTAGAGAACATTCCTGGCAATATTCTAATCTAAAATATTTATTAAAAGTAGTCCAAATCCAATTATTCACCAAAATCTTGAGATTAATAATAGATGATTTAGTGTTTGTTATAATTTTTGATTTATTTCCAGTTACCATGTTTAGAATTTTCATCATTGCAACTTGCGCCTGTAAGTATAATATGTAATTTATGTTACTATATATAAGGAACTAAAATCCGCCTATAAAGTCTTTTTAACTTTTCCATGTATTTAGATTAATTGGCTTCCAGTAAATGTCAGATCAATTATCTAAAATTATAATTGTTATTGCAGAATTGTATTAAAAAGCAATACATTTTCCTTTTGCTGTAGTACAAATACTATTCGATATTAACTTCTCTTTTGTTTTAATACACCAGTGCAATCTTTATGTAAATCATGTTATGACTCTCTAGCACAACACAAATCTATTTGTTTTATTTTTGCAGTTGCGATTGGCAATTGTGGCAATGCAAAGCGGCGAGTTATACTTAGTGACAATGATGTATCAGCTGGAGGACACTACGAAACCGTCGCCATTCTCGAGGGTGGTGGTCATGGTGGATATGGCGGTGGTAAAGTTGGTTTCAGTGCTGGCAGTGGATTAAAGGCAATTGCACAGGGATCTGCGGAACAAGCCAACACAGCAGTCGCCAATCAACATACAGCAGGCAGACAAGCTGCTTTTGCTGCTAAGAGTTCATTGGCCCAAGCTGCTTTAGGTGTAAGTTTAATAAAAGCTAAAATAACCAGTTATCAAATTCTTAATCATTTTTAATTTCTAGGCTGCTGCTACAGCACAAGCTGCCTTGGTAGGCAAACAAATCCTGCTTCAAAAATTGGAACAAGACGTACAAGAAGCCCATGCGTCCCTTCAAGCTGAACTACAACAGCTTCAACAAGCACAACGTTCAGCGTCTGCTTCTCAAGAGGCCGCCCAATCGGCGCAACAACAAGTCAACGCTTTGAACGTTGCTCTTAATGCCGCCCAAGCTACTGTTACCCATGCAACACAGGCAGCAGAAGAATCAGCCGCTGAATTGGGTTCGCAGCAAGCCATGGTCGGCGCTGCCAAACAAAGATTGTCTTCTTTAACTCAACAACTGCAAGCCGCTCAAGTTGATTATCAAGCGACTCAAGATGCTGCCCAAAAAGCCGGAGCCGCCGCCCAAATAGCCCAGTCAAACGCCGCCCATGCTGCAGATGCCGCGTCCGAATCAGCTGCTTCAAGTTTAGGTCACGGACTAAGTGATGGTGGTAGTCTTCATGGATTCTCTTCTGAAGGATTAGGAGGTTATCATTGATTTTGATATTAGTTGTTTTATATTTTTAATTATATATTTTTGTACCATAATATTTATAAAATAAAGACAATTGCCATGATGAATATAATTATATATTTCTTTTAATAAAAATGAACTGTTTTTACCAAAAAAAAATTGCAAATAATAGTTGATTGAAAACTATCAACTACATATTTCTTAATGAGGGAAAACAGAAATAATAGATTCCTGAAAAATGCAACACTTTTGGCTTCGCAGCTATTCAGTGATCAATATTCAAAGGTTATTACCATTCCTATTAGTCATAATAAAAATAATATAAAATGAAGACGTTGTTATGATACCTCATAGTAAATTATTTAGAATTATCCGAAAAAAACTTATTGTTTTCTGAATTAGTGAAGAAATATCTAGTTCGAAATCATATTTTTTTATGTATAATAGCATTTATTGCAATTCGTTAGAAGTAAGGTTTCCTGAAGAATGATGTTCAATTTAAATATTATATAGCAGCAGTAACGAGTGTAGAAATTAATTCCTTCAGTGTGAAATACATGCTCAAATTGACACGTAAAAAAAGTGATCGTAATATGTAGGTACTTCCGAATGTATATAATGATCTGCGACTCCTTTTGAACATGCCTTTAACCAGTCGCGCAGGAGAGTGATAATTTTCTAACCTGATTCGAGTAAAAATTTAGGTCACCTTTCACTACAGCTGTAAAGTCAGAACTGTTAAAATCTATTGAATTTGAAACTATTCTTGAAAATTTTGCTTCATTGAAAGTGTAGGAAAATTTATTTCTAACTGTTTAGTACGTTGAATTATATATATTTTTTAAATAATAATTGTTTTTGTGTTTTCATATGGAGCTGAAAATGGTACTGGTACGGGTGGGTAAGATGATTTAAAAGGGGGGGCCTAATGATCATTTCATTAGCCTAGGTACCCCGAGAGTCTTAATCCAGCTCCGTCCTCGTAATAGTCATCTATAAAGCTCGGATTATATGCACGAAACATCCGTAAAATATGCGCATATATATGCACGTATTTTTACAAAAATATGTCCATTCCAATTTAATAAACACAAACATATTTATTATTATTTATTATACATTTTAAATTACATTAAAATTAGGAATATACCAACTTACTTACAAAAATTTCAATATTCAGCTATTCTGTGATTAAAAGACACTAGCATAATACCAGTAATCTATAATAATTATTAATAAAAGGGGTAATATATTTATGTACATATTATATGCCTATACTATTACATATACATATATATTAATTTATCTATTGTGGTACTTAAGATTTGATATTTATTAATCATTATTATTAAAAAAGTTGACATTTAGGTGTTTCTCTTAATTTTCTATTTTAAAACAATGTGGTCGATCGTATAGTAAATGTTTAAACGCCGAAAAAGATCGTTAAACATTGACAGAAGTAATGGGCGCATATTTTAAATTGAGTACAATATATGCATCTAATTCAAATTCATCTACAAATTTCCCTTTCAAAATTTTAGGCAGAATTTTGAATCCTTTATTTTTATCCAATAGAGAGTTAAGTTTTTTAAAAATTAATTATAGAGTTACTGGCTATGATGTATGGCACTTGTTTATTAAATTTACTGATTCAGTCAAAAGCAGCTCTTTTGAGTCTAATTTTAAAATTGTTTCGACTACTACAGTAAAATTACTTGCAATAAACGTTAATTGATTTACTATTACATTATTTTTGAAACATTTTTTAGCTTCTTGAATAGCAGCAGATTCGTCAGACAATTCTAAAATTAAAGTTTTAATTTTTTCATAATTTTTGGAATATAATATGCGGCATTTAGCCACGTACTCCACCTAGTAATTACTGGTTATGGAAGTAACGGTAAACTCGCTGTAAGTAGTAGTATCTGTTGGATAATAAATGAATATTATTATTATTATTATTATTATTATTGTCTTTGAAGGGCTATGTATTGCTACTAGGTAAGAACGCCACACCGCGCTTCACTTAAATGGTAGCGAAAATAGCACTATGCACCGACCGCCTAGTGTTCCCCAGAGTTTCATTTCATTGCTACTAAAGTTCTGCAGCTGTTAGATTCGGGAACGTGATTTAACATAGTGTCGTCGGACTAGCTCTTACCGTTATACTCACAAAGTTAGAAATGTTATTCAACATTTCACCGTTTTATTAATCTAATTTAAAATATAGAATATCATTTTTTACGAATGTTTACAATAATGAAATAGCTTCGGTGCAAAAAAATGATTTTATTTCAGTATAAGCTGACCATTTGCATTTCTGAATAAAAAAATCCCCAAATCCGTATTTGCAACAAACTTCTGCAAATTATTTTCAGTAAATAATTGAGAATTCACATAACAAGTTACAAACATATCCTACTGACACATTTAAACTTAATTGGCCGAATGAATTTTGCGCTATTACAATTTATTAAGAAATTATGTATATATACACAGTTTCATTGCCAAGTATAATAATACCTATCTTAATTATTTTGATACTATATACTTCCATGACGAAATTGACACAGATTGTCGTCGCAGACCATACGCTCATTGTGAACAATGAACAATGAATGGATGTCTAAAATAGTATCATGCAAAACTACGTAAAACATAATTAATTACCGTGAAAATTACGTTAAACTAATAGGTATTATAACATAAGTAACCCAATTTTAAAAGTCCGTCGTAAGTTAAAATGTTTCCTAATCGATTGAGTATTCAGTTTATTGTACATAACGTTTGTAAAATATTTTTACGCTCGGAGATTGTAATGATGTATAATTACGTTTTCAATAATAATTATATAGAAACGTCTGGTGCAATAATTATGGTGGATGATCAAGAAATTTCTGGAATTGAACTGATTCGTAATTAAAACATTATTAGCATTATGAGGACGCATTCTTCATTGACGGTATTGTAGTTTACATTTAAACAATTTTCAAATCGAAGTGAATAAATATTTGAGTATTTTCTAAAAATGGTTACTTCTATTTTTTTGTGTTTTTATTTCTGATATTTCCACTAAATGTCTTTTAATTCTAGACATTATCCAGATTACTGGAAAACTGGTTTATGGTTTTCCTGTAGCTATATAGGTCACTCTAAGGACCCATCCAAAGCTCTAAATTAATGTTTCCGTACATGAAAGAATTAGAAGGGAATTATTGAAAACTATCAAAAGTATACATATATACATTTATACATAAATGTATATGCACATATGTACGTGTTGAGATACACAACATAGATTTAGGTGTCATTACCAACAGCGAACGCACAGACACGTGTTTTAGTTGTGGGTCATTGCCAACAGCACCACGTACACTGAAGAGGCCTCAAAGGCCGAAACACGTGTCTGTGCGTTCGCTGTTAGTAATGACACCTAAATGTATGTTGTGTATCTCAACACGTACATATGTGCATATACATTTATGTATAAATGTTATATGTATACTTTTGACAGTTATTTATCCGTTAATGTACGTTACACATTCAAGTATTTCATATTGTAACGAAACCAGTAGACATCCTGGCGACAACAAAAGAAAGGCACACTTCCGAGCGACAATAAAAAGAGGTTGTAAATCATCTCGGCGCGACTGGTAAACATCATAAAGCAATAAATCATCCATTTGCGTTGTATTTCGTAACGAGACAGAATGTCTATCGAATGTTCTACAAACATCGAGAGGGAGATGGAGTTTACGCGAATGCTTCGAGATGTTTTGTATGTGTAAATAAGGCGGCTGGGTCACCGATGGATGAGTAATTCCGGAATAAGAAAGTCCTTAAGTAGTCTCGTGCCGAACAGTAAAAATAAATATATAGAAATAAATAAATAGTTCCTTAAGTGGTAGCCGAAAAAAAGACATAAATATTAGAATGTTATATAAATAGAAGTGATATAAATACGGTGCAGTCTTTATTATAATAATATATAAAAGATATAAATACTAGAGACATATAAATAGTACTGGTAAATAAATACATGTGTTAATTCATTTATAGTAGTTTTAAGTGTGATACGTTAGTTTTAAATTTTTATATTGTAATTAATTTTACGTGTATGAATATACAGACTGTTTTAAATAAATAAATTGCACGAGTTGTTTATTGCGAACCCGAAAACGTTACAATATCCTATTTATTTTTAATTATTGAAAAGACTTTGTTGCATAAAACTTATATTTTGATACTATTTATATCAGTGGCTTTAACATAGTGAAAGTGTAACCTCATGAAATCTGTCAAAGCACCTTCAAACTTAGTATAAAGTTTATTTAATGCAAGAGACCAAACATGTAAATTTAAAAATCGGAATTTATAGATTAGAGTGCTCAGACTGTGATAATATTTATATAGGACAAACTGCAAGAAATTTTAAAACTAGATAACAGGAACAAATAATAACTTTGGACTACAGAGTCTCGATTTATGAATATGTGAGAATATGTGAATACCCATTCGAGGTAGAGTGAACATTCAAATTTAATCACAGCGTTGCGATGTAGAGTTTGTTTTAACGCTAATCACATACTAGTAAGGACCAATTTGATTGATTGAGAAAACAATTAGTTTTTGATTGCTTTTACAACATTTGATTGGTTCTGACTCGTTTATGATTTTATGTTAACAAACCTCTAGTAAACCACCAGAAAACCTCCGATAGAACAAACTGGTATTTAGGCGTTTCTTTTACGGACATGCCACTAAATACGTGGTTTCTTATATTGTTGTTTGTATATAAATACATTCACTATTTCACTGGTAAAACTCGACATAGACAGACGTTAATTTTTGTTTTCCAATTTATAAAGCAATATGTTACACAAACAAAAACGCTTGGATTTAAACATGGATTTAAACAAGAAAATGCTTGGCTGAAATGTTTGAGTAAAGAGGAATGTGTGTCAGTGCTTACTAAAAGGGCTTAGTTCTATTGACCAGTTTAGTATGGTTGGTCACTCCACTGTTGTCTTTCCATATTCCTCTTATAACCTTGTATGTGTTTGTGCATTTTCCACTCTCCCCTATCCTTCGGTTTTTCTCTCTATCTTTCAACTTCTAGTGTTCTAATGACTCTTCCTCCAATGTTGTCTTCAATCTATCTGTTAATGTACCTCCTTGTGGTTTCCACTTTGTAATTCTTTTCACTGATTATGTATCTTCCATTCTATTGATGCGTCCAATCTATCTCAATCTTAACCTTCTATGACAATCACTATATCTTCGCATTCTAACATGTCAATAATCTCATAATTTAATAAAGTTCTGTATTCTCATCCTAACTTTTTCGGTTCACATATCCTCCTTATAATCATCCTCTAAAAACTCCTTGTTTTTTCCTGGTCTCTTTTCAATAGGCACGTAGTTTCTGGCGTAGTTTGATTTTGTTATTTTACTTAACCTCTTGTTTTTCATGAATGTTTTAAGTTTGTAATAAGCTCTATACTCCCTTGAATTCTTTGCGATATTTCACCACTTCTATTGTTTTGTTATTAACTATTGTGCCCAAATATCTAAAGTTTTTGACTACTTCAAATTTGAATGCTCCTATCCGTTGTTCTTGCAGGCAACTTATATTACTTCCAGTTATTCTCATATACTTTGTCTTTTCTTCGTTAATCACGAATCCTTTTTTTTCAGTTTCTTTTTTTTATCTTTAGTAAAGCTTCCTGCAATCTTTGTTCTTCTCTGGTTATAATTGCGAGATATCAGCATATGCTCTACTACTTTTACTATTATTCTTCCCTTAACACTATAATCTCTAACAATGCCTTCTAGTACTACATTAAATAAAGTTGCTGATTAACCACAACGCTGTTTCACTTCTGCATGGCAGGCTTTGGCCCTCCATCGTCATTTGGAATAATCTAATCAATTTATTTGCTATTCCAATATTTTGAGCCCTTTCAATAGCATATTTATTTGGATCCTATCAAAAACCTGTCTGAAATATAATATATATGTCATGAGCTAAAAAATATGGAATAGCAAAATCTACGGCGTGTGCAATAAGAAAGAAAAAAGTGATGATCTTCAAGAGAGTTGCACAAAATTTGAAGCTTCAGAAAAAACAACATTTTAAAATCATCTACAGAATGGATATTGAAAAAACTTTGTACAAGTATTTTCTGAACTTGAGAGGAAAAAAATTTACTTGTTTGTGGAGTAATGCTGCAAGAAATTTTGCAGAAATCATTTGAGGAGGCTTCACCATTTACTGCTAGCAATAGCTAAATTGAATTTAAAAATTCATCGTGTACAACTTCTATATATAAGTGGAGAAAAGTTGTCTTCACAACCTGAATTAGTTGATCCGTTAAAAGAGAAGCTAAGACAAATGATTCTCGATCCAGGTCTAACATACGATCAAATTTACAGTGCAGACGAATCAGAACATTATTGGTAACTGTTACCTAGCAAAACCTATGTTTCACATTTTCAGAAAACTGCACCTGGCAGAAAAACTTCTAAACTAGGAATTGCATTTTTGTTGTGTTCAAATGCAGCAGGACATCATACGTCGAATTTCAATTGTCCTGTTCATTACAGATATCCTAGGGCAGCATAAATGACAATGCAAATTTTTAGAGAATGGTTCCATGAGATGTTTATTCCAGAAACAAGTACATACATATACAAATTACATATGTTAATGTATGAAAATACAATAAAAGTTTTAGGGAACAAAATTTTTCCTGCTAGCTCGATTTCTACTTTGTGTATGCTATGCTACCTGTTCGTATTTTCTTTCTCTTTATTTATACTTTTACCATTTTTATTTTAATTACTGTGACTTACATATATACCTTTATACGTAAAACGTATATGTATAGGTATATGCATGTGTTTGAGATACACACATACATTAAGTGCCATTGCCGATAATCGAACGCACAGACACCGGTGTTTCGACTTATGAGGTCTCATCAGTGTACGTGGAAATTCTCTACAATAGCTTCAAGACTTAAATCGCTGCCTATGTCATTTTCGCATGTTAAATGTAGTGAGAGTATCACAGCGACATCTAACACCCAAAAGATGACACGGAAAAAGCGATGGCTTCTGACAGCATCTTCTGCTATACAGAGGCCTGTATGTTAATAGTGTATCTCGTGTAATAGAGCCTTAAGTGGCGTCACCAATTAAAACGAAAATGAAAAATGTGAACATATGGATGTTAAAACTAACATCAAGCAGTAAATAATTACTGTGACATACATATATACCTGTATACGTAAAACGTATATGTATATATGCATGTGTTTGAGATACACACATACATTAAGTGCCATTTCCGATAATCGAACGCACAGACACCGGTGTTTCGACCTATGAGGTCTCATCAGTGTACGTGGAGATTCTCGACAATAGCTTCAAGACTTAAATCGCTGCCCTTGTCATTTTCGCATGTTAAATGTAGTGAGAGTATCACAGCGACATCTAACACCCAAAAGATGACACGGAAAAAGCGATGGCTTCTGACAGCATCTTCTGCTATACAGAGGCCTGTATGTTAATAGTGTATCTCGTGTAATAGAGCCTTAGGTGGCGTCACCAATCAAAACGAAAATGAAAAGTGTGAACACATGGATGTTAAAACTAACATCAAGCAGTAAATAATTACTGTGACTTACATATATACCTTTATACGTAAAACGTATATGTATATATGCATGTGTTTGAGATACACACATACATTAAGTGCCATTGCCGATATTACACGAGATACACTATTAACATACAGGTCTCTGTATAGCAGAAGATGCTGTCAGAAGCCATCGCTTTTTCCGTGTCATCTTTTGGGTGTTAGATGTCGCTGTGATACTCTCACTACATTTAACATGCGAAAATGACATAGGCAGCGATTTAAGTCTTGAAGCTATTGTCGAGAATCTCCACGTACACTGATGAGACCTCATAGGTCGAAACACCGGTGTCTGTGCGTTCGATTATCGGCAATGGCACTTAATGTATGTGTGTATCTCAAACACATGCATATATACATATACGTTTTACGTATAAAGGTATATATGTAAGTCACAGTAATTATTTACTGCTTGATGTTAGTTTTAACATCCATGTGTTCACACTTTTCATTTTCATTTTTATTTTGTTTTATGTTATTAAAATCAAATTTACCACTCTTTATTTATGCCTTCGTAATAAAGTATGTTATAATTATTGTCATTATTTACTTCTGCAAATTTACTACTCCCATCGTTTTGTACTTTACTGCTTCGGTAATATAAACGAGAGATCCAAGGGCACTTCTCTGCGGAATAGCGCTATCCATAAATATTCGTTTAGAACATAATTTATTTATTTCAACATACTGTTTCCTATTTAAAGATATTGTATGTCGGGAAAAAATATTAAAATAGTGTGAATCAACCTGTATGTTGTCATAAAAGAAAAGAAAAGTCTTAATAGATTTTGCCGGCATAATATTAATTCCTATATTTATTAATAATTGACATGTGTTTACATAAACGTAGTTTCTTTCTTTATCCAACAGGAACAAACAGAACACCTACATTATTAGATACAAGATCATAGATAAGGCAATGTATGTATTACTGTGGTATTACCAAACACCGTAATATATGTATTATTTGCAACAATTGCTTAATATCAGATTGAAACTGGATTTTATTTCAAATGCAAAACGAAAACAATAAAATTGCGCACCTCAATACATCTATATGGAATCGAATAATACGAATTATGGGCAAAAATCTATCCGGTTTGGAGAAGTAAGACAGGGCGGTGTGAGCTTTTGATATCAATTACTAAAACATGCATTAAAACCCAACCGCACAATTTACGGTGAAGCAATAAACATGTACCTATACTTAGACGTCCAACATTAAATACGTATTAGTTGGCAGTTCCGATTTAACTGCACAAGAAAAAAATATGGGAGAGAAAAATGATAAAAATGTAACATTCAATGCGAAATAAACGTATTTCATCATATAACACGGCTCTCTGTTTTATTATTATTACTTACATAAATGGAATACGCCTTTCTTCGGTGCGCGTATCGGCGAATTGTCCTGTCAAATAACCGTAAATGAATAGTCTGAGTCGGTCGAGTTCTAGTTCTAATTCTAGTAAAATTCTAGTGAATACTAGACGACTGGCGGTAGAGGTGCAATATGCACCGAGAAGTTTGTTGATTAATGTTCTGTTAGAGCATCCTGAGTAAGTTTGCGCTAGTGTTGGATTACGAAACGATTTTGATACGTGGGCGTTGTCGAGGCATTATTAAATTGCAAAAACGTATTGTCTGACCAAAATAAACTAAACGAAATTTCTAATGGTTACGAGACTGTTACAATATAATACAATACAAGAGAATGGATACGTCTCCCCTTGAATAAATGAAGTGAAATTATTCACATCTAAATTAATTAAATTAGTAATTAAGTGAAGTAGATAGTTTAAATTCTGTATAGTATGAGCAAGAAGTAAATATGATTAATGGTTTTTGGAAATATCGAAATAATTAATAATAATAATCCCTATATTGCTGTTGATCGTAGAGATAGGTATACCCAATAGTCCAGTAAAATTGGGTTTTATGTTCGACAAAAAAAATGTGCAAAATGTTGAAATTTGGCTGAAATATGAGGAAAGGTACCAGAATTAAAATAATAAAATGTTCCTGTTCTTATCGTGGTTGCGTCATCCTCTTAAAATTGAGAAAAGCAGCCCTATTTGAAAAAATACATTTTTAAAGTGTTTTATAAAGAACATTTTATAAATGTTCCGTGAAATCAATAGTACTCTCGCAAATGCGAAATATTTTCTGTTAAATTTATGTTGATCACACGTAGTTATCAATGAAAATAAAATACATTAAACTCCAGAGCCTATATTAGTCAATTTTGAAAATTTCATACATTGTCGATTGTGAACGAAAGTGAAAATAATGATGAACTTACATTTGACAGGGAAATAATAGGTTGATGTCTTATCCCACATTGACAGCTGTTTCCAAAATTCTTATAATGTAGGTATGCACTATTCGATTAATATAACGGTAAATTTCTAAAGCCAAGAAAAAATATTATAAATCGAACAAAACATTTCCGGAAGAAAACCGTAATCTCACTCATTCGAAACCTCATTTTCCGTTCAACAAAGGCAAATAGATAATCAACGTCCATTCTGGGTAGATTTATGTAATGTTTTCGACTGTCAGAATGTACAGTACATGTCTACTCATTAATAAGTCGCATTGAACATTTATTTATATATATTGGGTAGTAGATTCTCAGGATAATCGGACCGTGTGCTAGGAATTAAATAGTCATTTAATAATTAACTATATATTTCGCCAATGTTTTGTGGCTTCCTCAGGATCAAATAAGGAGGGACACTGTAATACAATGGTGAATATTCACCATTGTATTATAGTGTTTTGAGATACTTTCGTAATGAATTTAAGAAGTAGTTTAGATTTGACATAAAATTTTATATCAAACCTTAATACATATAAATATCAATAATTTACGATGTATAATACGCATTACTTCCATAATGAAAACAAAATTCATATATTCAATATATTTTATAAAAATGTATATATGTTCTCGAGTTTAGCAGAATATGTTATGTCAAACGTCACATTCAAACCAATTTTTGAATAGATTTGATATTTTCGTCCAAAAATCATTTTTATACAATCGTTTCATTAATACAAATTCTTGACGCTTATTAGAACATATAATGAAATTTAAAATTGTTGAAAAATCACTCCTTGTTATTCTTATTATTAGTTCCCCAGAAATTTGCAGACAAATTCCGCGAAAGTACTATTGATTTCACGGAAAAAAATTAATAGAATATTTTTTATAAAACATTTTATAAGGAACACATGTGTAAAAGTAAAAATATAGGATATCTACGTACAGAATGGTATCCCTTACTTTACACTAGCACCCTATAATTCAAAAAAAAAAAACCTGGAGAGTCTAAGCATTTGTTATTATAATTATACTACATAGCTGTCCATCAATCTTTTCGAGCTTGAATGGCCTTTTTTGCGTCGGCTTACAGCTTTATTACAGTTTTCTGTAAAACGCAAAAAAAATTGTTGGTTTTCTAAACTTTTGACTCACCTTGTATAGACGCATATTTTTAGAGAATGGTTTCATGAGATGCATACTTTTTTGAACAAACTGCTCTCACGATGACAGGTGGAACGACAATTTAATTAAGCATATTGATGTCAGTCTGACTTTTCATTGTTGAGGTTTTAAGTTTGGGCTCTATTTAGCGTAAAGAGAGTTGACACTAAAAGATTCAATACAGAATGACGTGGGAATATCTGTGTTAACATTTTGCCTACATATATTGCAAAAACATCACTCTAGAGTTTCTAATTGTTGAATTATTTTGCGATTCTTATTAAATATTTAATAAAAAATAACACAAAAGGGGAGATTTCACGATTAAAACGGAACTACAAATAATAATTGAATCGATCGAAATAAAATCGCGACACCAGCCTGGTACACGATCATCATGAATCGTAGGTGATCCATAATGTTTGTCATACAATATTGGTGCAAGTAATGTTGATTACTCAATTTATTTTTATTTAAGACACATTAATTGTATAGAACACTCGCTCTTATTGTTATTATAGTGGTTCATCAAACTCTTCGAGTTAGAATTGCCTCTTCGCGTCCATTCTTCTCTAGTAATTTTCTCTATAAATGTGCCTCTTTGGCAATGTGATCACTGCCAGTCGCAAAGGTACATGAATATTAACACATAATTTTTCTTTTAATGTAAGTAAAATGTTATTAATCATTGCTATTGACGCCTTTGCTTTATTTTATATTACATACTATGATATTGGAATCTATGTTTGAATTACTGTCAATGGATAATTGCAACTGTAGTTCACTTTGATCTTGTTTATGAATAAAGATGCAAATTAAACAAACTATGTCCAAAAGTTAATTATACATTATCTGACATTTATACTTTGTGGCAAATGAATTTCTTTATTAAGAATTTGCCCATGAAATGTATAATATTTCTATATAATTTACTGAACGTTGATATTTAGAACATTTCGTTGAGTCAGCTTTTGCTAATATTTAAAAATAGGTATTTTTGTTCTTCTATTTTTCAAACGCAATGGAAAATCCTGCTATGTCGTACCATTTAACTGAAAATGTGCCTCTGATCGGTTGATGACAACTGACAACCAGTTGCATCCTTTAAATGCTTGTTTTTATAACAGAATTATTAAACGAAATAACGTAAATGTTTATGGGAATTTCATTTATATATATATTTTATGTCGAACTGTTTAGGACACATCGAAAGAATGAAGAAAACTCGCCCTTATTATACACATACCGTGCCTTCAATTAATTTTTCATTTGGAGTAGTCTATGATTTTAATATTAATTTGGGAAAACTGTGGGATTTTTCAGTAAATTGATTTAACTGTGAAAGTTGGCAAAATGAAGAACATTACTGTTCCAGCAGTGTTCCCAAATTAATATTTAAATCATAGGCTACTTTAAATGAAAATGTAATAGAATACACAGTATGTGTATTCCTATGTAGAAAGATGATAGATATGTGTGAAAGCCATTCAAGATATGTATCGTTAAATGGTCGATACAATAGTAATAGTATTAATTGATAATTGTAATATTATGTATCTAAAAGGTATTACACACTTTTCAATAGAAAATCATATTTTAACTCTACATTTGTGCATTTCTTACCGTTATATGTCTGCTCTTCAGACCCGACATATTATTGATTTTCATAAATTGTACAATTTTGATTTACAAAAAAAATGAAAATATCGATTCCGTTCGATCGCTTCTCTAGCATTAGCTTCTAAACAGTTTACGTTTTGCCGAATAAATGAATTTCTCATTCGTAAATTACACTAGCACGCTATAATACAAAAAAAAAAATCTGGACAGGTTAAGCATTTGTTATTATAATTATATATTGCGATTGTTGCATTTAATAAAACGGATAATGGTAGTGCTTTAAATTTTAGTCAAAGATACACAGAAAATCATGTTTTGCACAACAATTCATTGAAATGGGGAGAATTTCTTAACATAGAGAAGATCATTTCTATGAAATTAAAACGTCTATTTGGTTTACTCTAAAAGCTTGTTATTGCTTTACAAATCAAGTCAATAGTAATACAAGCACGCTGAACATATGTTCAATCTACATATTAATGCATATCGAATAGATATGTAAGTATTTGCAGATTTAATTAATTATTATACTCAAGATCGAATAGAAAGCAGAAGATAGTAAGAAAATAAAGTGATTTTTATAATAAAATCGGTAATTATTATTACGCGTAAGTAAGCTTTACTTTCGCCTGCATATTGATGATAATCTCACATCCTTGTTGCCACTTTGTTCTCTAATACTTCTTTTTCCTCAACGCACTAAGCCTATTAAATTTTGGCTCGTATTATAATAGTAATATTCAAATGTGTTACATATATATTATGAATATTGAATTATTTAAATAATAGCGTTATGCATACGAATTTTTGAAACGTAAGAAAGCGCAAATTAAATAATCGTTTACTCCTTCTACTTTAAAAGGTGGTTTAATGACGTACAAAAATCGCTATAAATAGACAAGAGGCTTAAATCAAAAACAGTTGTAAATTCGCCATCCTCCAGTTCACTATATCGATTTTAGTTCTTCTGTAAGTTGATTTTTATTGTGAACGCAGTAAAATATGTGAAACCTACAACAGATTCGAAATTTGGATTATTTTTTATATATCTACATATAAAACTAATTTCGACCGTTATGATCAAGTTTATTTATTCTATAGAAATAAACAAGGATACGTCGAAATTGGTCTAATATATTTAAATATATATTCAACACTATTAAATTGTTTCATATTAAATAACTTATTATTTTTATTGAATAAAATAATAATAATAATGTTTTTTATCATTTTTTCAGCGATCATAATGTTCCGTTTCGTGGTCATTGCTGCTTGCGCCTGTGAGTATGAATTTTATAGCAAGATAGCGGCGTTTTACACATTATTAGTTGGATTTGCAAAAAATAATAATAAAAAATTCAATTTTCAAATTAGAAAATTAATTTGTTAATTTTCCAATTTCAAAAGTTCATTTCAGGAATTTGGTAGCTACTTCACAAATGATCATCAAGTTAGTTCCTAAACAAACACTATTGCAACATTTTTGCAACAGTCGTTCGTACAATCACCTCAATATATTTTTCATTGGAGCTTTATTTCTTGTTGAAACCTCGTAATTATAAGACTCGTCTAACAGTATCTGTGATCTTTAATGGTTGTAGAATATCTAGTAAACTTATAAGTCCAGGGTTTGATTTCGAACCACACCATACAGAGACATATTTAGAAAAATTTCAATGAATTGCTACCGTGCTTCGGAAAGTACATAAAACGTTTGCTCCCGGATATTTCGGTAGTCAAGCCTGATAAATGTTCTCAACGTGACCTTGAGAACATTTATCAGGCCTGAAAATTATATATAATATTTATTTATCATAGTGTAATTTTCGTATTTCGACCTACCATAAAGAGTTCTCACTTTTACTCTTTGGTGTAACTTATTGGAGAAAGGGCTGGGTGTCTTCGACATCTTCTTCCAAAAATTTCTATTCGCTGTTAGAAGTTTCGTATCCTTCCAAAATTCTCTCTTCTCATTCCTTCCCTCCAAACCATTCTAGGAAGTTTTGTACATTTTCTTCCAATTATCTTAACTTCAAAAACGTGAAGTATTTATATATTACCCACCATCTATATATCTATATATATATCTATATATATCTATATATCGTATCTGGCGTAATTAGACCTTCCAGAATTTGCAGTTTTTTCTTTAAAAAATCATAGGTAATAGTAAAAATAGACTTAACTACGTAAGATTTAATTTCTGAAAGTACTTTTTTTCTTTTTGATGAAGTGTATTTTAGCCTTGTTTCCGTAATTTTCTTAATGATTTCGGCATTTAGGTTAACATTTGTTACTATCTGTTCCTATATAGTTATTTATATTTATTTCAGTATCCACGTCAGTTCTTATGTTAGGCGTTACTCTAGCCTTTCTATAATCATGATTTTTCTTTATTTATGTGAAGATTTTTTTCCGTGTTTATTATTAAATATGTTTGCATGTAGATCTCCCGATTCTCCAAATATCACCAGTCATGTATTTTCAATCATCATTATCTTAATATTAGATACATTTATGGACACCTTACCAAAGTTTTCTTTAAGTCAATAACACATATGTAGATATGACGTTTTCTTTTTAGAGCTTTTGCTACATTGGCTAAATCCTCTAATGATAGTGTATTTTCTTCCTTCATTTTAAGTGAATAATTTTGGCATATATTTTCCTCACTATGCAATCTAGGATTGGATTTTGAAAATGTTTCCTGGGACTGTGTTCATCCCACCAAACAACCCAAGATCAAAAGGTTATAAGATAGTGAGGAATATGTATTTCCTCTCATAGTTCTCCTAAAGATATCTCGTCTTCCTTCACCCTCACCCAATATGTTTTGTGTTCACTTGTCAGGATAGTCCCATCTTGATCTTTAATATTTTTGGTTTTGATTTTGTTTTGTTTTTTTCATTCATTTCAACACGCCAATATGTAATAGTTTTTGATTGTCTCTAAAAGTCTTTGTTAGGTAATCTTGCCTTACATTACAACTTTATTAGAATTTTCCTTTGGACATATTCTAAACAGTAGTTATAAATTGAGTGGAAGGTATTTTGTTTTATTTAAACGAATTTTCTTTTTTTATATTATCCTTCTAGTTGCTGTTGCTAATTGTGGTACAGCAAAGCGGCGAGTAATTGCTAGTGACAGTGACGGAGCAGCCGGAGGACATTACGAAACACTAGCCCTTATTGGTGATGGAGGTCATGGTTTAGGAGGAGGTGGTGGTGGTGGTGGTGGTAAAGGATTCAGCGCTGGTAGTGGTTTAAAAACAATTGCTCAAGGATCTGCGGAACAAGCAAATAATGCCGTTGCTAATCAACACGCCGCTGCTAGACAGGCAGCATTCGCTGCTAAGAGCAACCTGGCCCAAGCAGCTCTTGGGGTAAATCAAATTATTTAAAATTTGCTTTTCATGAAAGAAAATTAATTTTTTTATTTTTGCAGGCTGCCGCTACCGCACAAGCCGCTTTGATCGGTAAACACATTCTTGTCCAAAAATTACAACAAGACGTTAACGATGCTCACCAACAACTCGAAGCTGAAATCCAACAGTTGCATCAAGCGCAGCGTGCCGCTGCTTCAGCTCAACAAGCCGCCCAACTAGCCCAACAGCAAATAAATGCCATTAACGCTGCCCTGAACGCCGCACAAGGTACTGCTACTCATGCTCAACAAGCTGCCGAAGAATCTCACGCCGAACTCGGTTCACAACAAGCTATGGTCGGCGCTGCCAAACAAAGACTGTCCTCTTTAACTGAACAGTTGGCGGCCGCTGAATCTGATCTTCACCAAACTGAAGCTGCTGCTCACCAGGCTCAATCATCTGCTCAAATTGCTCAATCTAATGCCGCTCAAGCTGCTGAATCTGCATCATCCGCAGGTTTAGAAGCTTCTCATTCTAGTCTCGGTGGGGGACTCGGCGATCATGGACTTGGAGGTGATATAGGACTCGGTGGTTATCATCATTAGATAGTTAACAAATTGATAATGTTATATATGTTTTTTTTAAATAAATATGTACATATGAATTGATACTTTCGTTAACATCGAATTAAAACCAAAACTATGATCAACTAAGTGTACAAATGCATAATCTTCAAAATTAAATCTATACACTTCGACATTATACTGAATTCGCCAAATTAGTGATCCATGCCTTATTCGTAATCGTCAATTAATAAATAGAGATGTCCACGCAATTAGAGCGATGTGTAAAACTCTTATCGCACCATTAGTTTGTGGCCGTTTACCAGTATATTTATCAATCATCCAACTGGTGTCAACGGCTTGTTAAAAACAGCGACAGTGCTTGGCCGCATTTATTACGGAACCATCCTGCCGTTATTCTTATTTTTAAAAAAATATTTTTAATCATTCATAAATAGTAATTGATAAAACATTATCGTTGATAAATAACATTTTAATATTTCATAATATATTTTCTATTATTTCAAAATCGGTATAAAGAAATTCGTAATGACCTAAAATCAGAACCGTATATAAAATATTCATGACATGAAAATTATTGCAGAAATTTTCTTAATTGCATAAGAGTAATGTACTAATAAACAATATTAACTAGTTTAATTAATTAACAATAGTTTCCGTAAATGCAAAGAATTTCCATATTTTCATATGAAAATAGAACAGTAATAAAAGCATCTGTATTTATATGTAGAACATATATGAAATTAATGACGAACAAAGATACACTTTAAACATTGCCTGCAAATATTTTTTGAAAAATATATCTTTCTACTTAAAACTGCTGAACTTGAATCTTTATTACAAAAATTTTTCGCATGATATTCGAACACACATGTACTGATTGCCGGCCGAACTTTCTAGCCCAGTGTTTGCCAATACGTAATGCCAGAACCTCAAAGACCACGCGGCTAGTTTACAAGAAATCCACGGCGCTGTAATTAATAAAATATTAAAACTAAATTGCTTGAAAAGAAAAGTTTTAAATGAACGTGTGTAAGCACCGCCTCTTTTCACAACATTGCACAGAAATGGAAAGTGACCACTAGCTACTTTTAATGAAGCCGCAAGTAAGGTGGCATTGATTCGATTGTTGAAGCTGTGCAATGAAGTGAGAATTTTTTTTTCCCTAAAAGTCTGAAGAATTTAGGGCACTAAATTAGGTTTACTGTCCGACATATTTAACCACCTGATTGATCTGAATACCAAATTGGGGAGAGTTTATAAATTATTTGGCATCAATGACAACAATTGGGGCAGTCACTTTGCAGTTAGAATTGTGGGAGAAGCGTGTTCCAAATGAAAATGTGGTATCGTGTCAAAACTTGTCTCAAAAGATTCTACCAAAGAAAAAGTCATGTTTCATAAAAGCACTGGATATGGATTCAGGAGAATCAAGTATTTCTTATACGTATATGCGTTCTGAATTTTTTATGTATGAGTTATTGCAGATTAAGTTTCAAATACTTCTATATCCTTAATAAACCTGTAAGTGAAAGTGTTACTTCCGGAAGAAGGTTTGCTTCTTTTTTATAAATGAATTACTCCAGATCCAACTCTAAATATTTTATAATCAAAATAAATCTTTATAAAATACATAATTTACGAGATGTATGCAAAAAACTGCTATTCGATAAAAATAAAAGTGTTTTAAATCCTGCTCCAAATGTTTTTGGACTTGTACTAAAACTATATACGATAGAATGCATAGTTTGGGAAATATTTGCATAAAACAGCTATTATATAAAAGTAAATAAAAATGGTACTTCCGGTCAGAATTTTGAATTTTTTTTCATACAAAAATTATTCAAAATCAAGGTTTAAATACTTTTACACAGTCAATATATTATTATTATTATTATATACTGCACAAAAGAAAGTAAAATGAGGTATAGGCATCACACGACTTTCTTATAATGTATGGTGCAAAGTTTTCGGAAAAATTTTAGATGTTGATAATTTTTTCAAAACTGTTTTACTTTATAAACTCTCTATTACTTCAATTAACAATACGTACTTAATCTTTAAATTATTGATAGTGGGCCATTATCTTCGATGATCCTCAGTTTTCTTCTGACTTGTCCCATCATCCTCTGGACAACAGGAGGATCAATTTCTCACATTTTTTAAAAAATTCTACGTCGTCGTAATTGGTTTTTATTTGCAGCTTCCCATCCAATTTCATGCACTTTTCTGGTCAATATTAACCAAAATTCCTCTATTGGCGAGCCTGAGGTACATTGAGAGGATTGTCTAATTTAGGAACAAAGTTTATGTTGTTTGCGTTATATCAGTCTCTAGTGACTCTAGCATAGTGGCATGAAGCTAGATGATTAGGCCAAAACATGATATCATCATTGCCAAGATGTGTATTTAAAATCTTTGAATGTAAAGTTGTGCAGTTAAAGGCTTCTCCTCGAGCACGACCATTGTGCGATTGCAAGATAAATCCAGCCTCAAAAATGACATACCACACTAAAATTTTGTCCTCAAATTTCAAGTTACCTTTGAATTTAACATTGTTTGGTGTGTTTTCTATGTCGTTGGTATAAAAACCGTAGTTTTCCTTCATCTCTGAACGAGACATTATCCATTACAGTCAGTTTATTGACAAAATGGATGCGCCATAGCGTACGACAATACCTGGGTATTCTTTCTAAGTGGGCCGCGGTATATCTTGGTGCTTTACTTCGTTCTCGAAGCACCACGTTATTTCGGGAAATTGTTCGAAAAACGCCAAAACCTATTTTTCGATGTAAAACTCCAACTCTGTCTTTAAGGGCTTCAAGGATTCTTCGTTCTCTCACTTGGGTCAAAATGTTTTGTCGACCACTTTTGGGCAAATTAACGCATGGATCCCTTGATAAATACACATATTGTTCACGATAAATGGCAACAATATCACGCTTCGGCACTTCCTAACTAGATTGGAAATTCCTTTACCAATATCTAGCTTATAAGACAGTTTTCTGAAAAACTAAACTGTCATAATTAAAACATGTTAATTGTAACATATAACTTCCAGCGACAACTTAACCAAACGTCATTTAATACAACTACACATCATCTAAAATTTTCCGAAAACTTTGGAAGCATACGTTATCTATGTGCTGTCCTAATTCCTTATATAAGAATTTTTTATACAAAAGTTGTTTTAAATTCAGTTTTAATACTTTTATCTTCTTAATAAATCTCTGCAGAACACATAATTTGAAAGATATTTGCAAAAAAAAAACTGCTTCGAATTTTGAAAAAAAGTTTTTTCAGAAGTTGTCCTTTAATCTATTATTGCTCATATAAAGAAAAATTCATACAAGCTCTTTAAACATTTTTTATTCGGCGAGTAAGCTAATGACAGAAATTTTACTGTTATCTCTTATAACTTTCTTCAGGAGAAAGTTAATGTGGATGTAGTCTACAATTGATTGCCAAAGAATTTCAAAGTAATAAAATAATTTAAACAATTTAAATACTTTATAAAATTATATTTTTAGCTGACTTGCAGTGCTATTCTTTCATTAATTATTTTACATTAATGTGTGTATTGCTATTCCTTATTGTTATACTTCTCTCCCTCTCTCTCTCTAGTATAGTAACAAATTCACATAAAATCTTAAAAATTATTTACAAGTTTTATTACTGAAGACAATATCTAGCACATTTACAATGTTCACTTTTAAAGGATATTGGAGAAATCAAACAATTATTGTTTCGATTCATAAATATTTTATTACTAAATATCGCAGCATTTCATATAAAAATCACGTTTCTCATTTTTAAATTAATAATTAATGATGGTAACCACCATAGCCCCCTAAATCACCACCGCCAAAACCATGGTCTCCACCTCCAAGTCCGTTTCCACCACCAAGACCTCCGTGAGCAGATGCTTCTAAACCAGCAGCGGATGCAGATTCGGCAGCCTGAGCGGCATTAGATTGTGCAATTTGTGCGGCAGATTGGGCTTGTTGAGCTGCGGCTTCTGTTTGATGGAGATCATTTTGAGCGGAAGAAAGTTGTTGCGTCAATGAGGAAAGTCTCTGCTTGGCAGCACCGACCATGGCTTGTTGGGAACCGAGTTCGGCATGAGCTTCTTCGGCAGCCTGTTGGGCATGAGTAGCGGTACCTGAGGCAGCGTTCAAAGCGGCGTTGATGGCATTTATTTGCTGTTGAGCCTGTTGGGCGGCTTGTTGAGCAGCAGCCGCAGCACGTTGGGCTTGTTCTAGTTGATGAAGTTCACCTTGGAGTGCTTGGTGGGCTTCGTTGACGTCTTGTTCCAACTTTTGGACAAGGATTTGTTTGCCGATTAAAGCTGCTTGTGCTGTGGCGGCGGCCTAAGAAAATTGTTAAATAAGTAATTATCCCTTTTTAATAACTCTGTGAGACTTACTCCTATTGCAGCTTGGGCCAAGGTACTTTTAGCAGTGAAAGCGGCTTGTCTTGCAGCGGCATGTTGATTGGCAACGGCACTGTTAGCTTGTTCAGCTGATCCTTGTGCGATGGTTTTTAATCCACTGCCAGCACTGAATCCCTTTCCACCTCCACCACCACCTCCGTAACCTCCATGTCCGCCATCGTCAAGAGAAATGGATTCATAATGTCCACCGGCAGACACGTCATTGTCACTAACAGAAGCCCGCCGCTTTGCATTACCACATTGGGCAACGGCAACTGAAAAAATTTAAAATCCCAATTAAACTCCCTTATTCGCGAATCCCTTAAAATCCAACTTACAGGCGCAGGCAGCAATGACGACGAATCTAAACATTATGGGATCACTGTAAAAAAGATTATTTGATTTTACTTTATAAAATATCTACAGCTTCTGTATATTAACACTCACCACGGTTTTGCGAGGTGTAATTGTTTAAAGGAAGGTAAGTTCACTACTGATTTATTCCAGTCCACATATCACTATTTATACCGTTTTGGCTAGTCGTCAATGTTACCCCGAAACGGGGCGGTGCCTTTTCGAATCCCTGACGGACGCTTTCGCACGCTTCGAAAAGTCCGCAATAAATTAGAATGTGTATCCAGTGGCTGGTCATCTTAATTATTATTACATATTTTTTCGCGCTCTAAGCAACGCAGTTCATCTAATAATGTGTATCAACAAACCAGATTTCTTTTGATTAGTAATACATACCCGCAAATGCATTACAATATCTTTACGGAAACGCGGTCTCGATGTTTTGTTTCTTATATTGTATTATTCGTATATACATAACTGTTTTATGTCTTGTTTACGAGGAGAATTATTAGTAGGTACCTGAAAGTTTATTACATTTTGAATATATATTATTGAGAATAATAATATTATTTTTTATGCAAAAACACTAAAACAATCATAACTTCATATATGATTCCGAATATAGACACATCTTTTTAACAATGTTGTTTATCTATTTTCGTTAATAAGTACAAGATATAAGTGGTAATATCTTTTACCTCCTAGTTAAATTACATCCATATAAATACACGATAATGATCTAATAGGACAATGAAGCAATTAATTTTTCATTAATGAATCTCATTTCATCATTATAAATGTTAAATGTCTATACAGAGTGTTCCTGTCGGTTTATATACGAAAAGTGGCAAATACGGTTTGATTGGTTTTGTTTCACAATACTTAAAAGGCGTCATAACTAGGTAAATAACAAATACATACTTTATTAATCAAATATCAAACTTAAGTAATAAAAGAAAACTAATCTTTTAACAAGTGCTCGAAATGATGTCCATCTGTTTCAATATATAAACTACTTATCTCTTGAAAAGACTGTTTCACTCTTGTTAAAATACTTGGTGTTATAAAACGAAACGCTATTCTTATTCTTTCTCTCATATCGTCGGGTGTGGTTAGTGCTGTATTATAGACAATATTTTTGAGATATTCTCATAAAAAAAAATCGGAACTTGTTAGGTCTGAGATCTTGCTGGCCAATTGTGTGAATTTGTGAATTGTGTTATTGCCTATCCAAATCATTTAGTTGTAACCACATTCTTTGACGGATATTAAGTGGTATATTTTCCAAAAGTGCAGGCAAATTGTTTCTAAAAATCGAAGAAAGATGGCGCCGTTATTTTCGCTGACTTGTATGCGGATTTTCTACCAAAGATTCGATAACAACTAAATAATTTTTTTCACTTTCCATAATATGTTATTGCTGTTCTGGTTTCTGATAACACGCGCTTCCTGTTCTTCGGAAAACTTGCAATAAATTTTCTAATGACCGCCTGTCAGGATGATGCCTGTTATTATATTTTTGAGTATACACTCTATAGATGCTACGAGGGCGTATTTTTATGTTATCTACATAGCCATGAAACAAAAGAGTGACGATGTCAAACAAATTATTGAAAATTTGTTGTCACTGTTAGAAGTACATGTGCTAAATTGTGTTTAGTTTATGCTGTGTATAGATATTTGAGACGGTCCATTTTTCGATAAAATGAGTGAAATTAAAGTTGAACATCGCAGCGTAATAAAGTCCCTGACAAAGGAAGGCAATGGTCCAAAAGCAATTCATGAAAGAATGGTTGTTGTATATGGGGAAGATACACCATCTTATTTCCAAGTAAAATATTGGTCTAAACTCTTTCGATGGGGCCGAGAGTCAATCAATGATGACCCAAAGTCCGGACGACCCGTTGAAGCTCGAACTGAAAACATTGTGCGAAAAGTCGAAAATTTGGTACTGAAAGATCGGCGTGTAAAGATTTCTGTCATTGCCAATGAAGTCTGTATATTCAAAACAAGTGTTCTCAAAATTTTGCATGACGATTTGGGTATGAAAAAGGTGTCTGCACGGTGGATACCCAGATTGCTTACACCTGAACAAAAACTGTGCAGAAAAGAAGTTTCTCAAGAAAATTTGGTCAAGTTGGAGAAAGACAAAACATTTTTATCTCGAATTATTACCGGGGATGAGACTTGGGTATATTACTGGGACCCTCCTACTAAACAAGAATCCATGTAGTACGTTCATAAGGGCTCTCCACCACCAAAAAAGGCCAAGACAGAATTTTCTGGAAAAAAAACTGATGGCAACTGTTTTTTGGGATGCTGAAGGAGTTTTGCTTATTGAATATATGCCGAGAGGGTCTACCATAAATGGAGAGGCCTACGGAAACACAATTAAAAATGTAAAAACTGCTCTGGAGGAAAAACGCCCGCATTCTTATCCACAGAAAAACTTGTTGCTGCACGACAATTGTCGGGTTTATAAGGCAAACAAAGTTCAGCATATAATCAATGACTGTGGGTTTATAGAGTTAAGGCATCCACCTTATAGCCCCGACCTAGCTCCGTCAGACTTCTTATTCAAAAATTAAAAAAAAGCATCTAAGAGGAAAGCGATTTGCTTCTGATGAAGAACTCAAAGAAGCTGATGAAGAATATTTTGCGGGGTTACCGAAGCAATTTTTTTCTGAGGGTATGGGGCAACTGGAAAAAAGATGGAATAAGTGTATTAGTGTTGAAGGGAGTTATGTAGAAAAAATTTTTTTTTGTTCTCTTATGTGCTTTTTTTCATGGCTAGGTAGATAACATAAAAATACGCCCTCGTAGCAAGAAATTTTAGTCACACTCTCCAATTACTAAAATAATATCCCCCTTTTCTCCTTGAGAGTAGTTTCTAATTTTAAATGATTAAAATTATTTAAACGACGTCGAACAGCGGTGATGTTTTAATTTATATGTACTGTAACTGTCAAATAATTTATCTGTTTGAAGTAATAATAACGCCGTCAAAGCCTACTTTTGAATAATAAATTGCAAAGAATTAGTGTTTGAAATTGAAAATCCTAAATTACTAAAAAACTAAAAGAGATAGGTATAGGAAACCCTAATAAAGATTTAAAAGCAATTAAAATTAGTATTTAAATATGGTAATAAATACAAGTTGTTCCATTTAAAACAAGAAAGTTATTTGTCTTTAATGTTAGTCAAAACAAAAATTTTGTTTTTAAACACATTGTATAATTTTTAGATATCAACTTTAACTTATCTTAAAGTCTGATGCTTTGAGTAAACAATAAATACGACTTAAAATAATTCGCTCAAATGTCTCTGAAATTTTGATCTACATTTTCTCAAATAGTAAAATATCTCGACAAGAGGTTGAGTTAGTTATAGGGAATATAACAGTAAGTGGCCTTTATTTAGCCTATAGTATCAAAATATGCCATAATATACAAGGTGTTCCATTTAAATTTTCATAACTTTAGTGCGCAACATTTTATTCAATCACTCTGTATATTTCAAAATAATTTTAAAATGTGCCCCTAATGAACCTACACAACTCCTGATAAAAAGATTTTTAAAATATTTTGCCACTTTTCGTATATAAACCGACGGGAATGTGCTGCTCCACCCTGTATAACTACTACTCAGAATTTCTGAAGCGGAACGGAGAATATTAATTTTGTCTCACTCACAATATATTTGTTATTTCATTATAGTTAAGTGAGAATTACCACTTTGTTAATTATGCCATAAATGCTATATTCCAATGACAGAAATGTTCAAAAAAAATTACTTATTTTTTATTACGATAATTTAATGCATCTGTAAAAAACCCGTAAGTCGGGATAGTTTTGTCACTTTGACAGCGAAAACAGTTTACCTACTCTAACTTTTAAATCGGCAAAAAAGTTGTTTACCTTTGTTTTTTTTTTAAATTGTGAATAATCTTTTTTAATTGTGAAAAAATGACTTCTGCTCGACGTTTCGGTAATGTTTCGAATAATCTAATTAAACGCTGAAAAATGTTTTCCCAAAAATGCTACAAACACCAAGTGTTCGATATGGAGACAATTTCTTGCATTCTGCGATGAAAAAGAATATCAGCTGTAGCAAAACATACTTGTGCAAGAGGAAAGTCCGTAATGCAAGAAACGCCAAAAGAAGAGTCTTACAAGAACAACCGGAGTTCTACACCTCATACTAAGCAGAAAATTGCCGAGGCTCGATTTTCGAACTAGGAAGAACCAAAAGAGCTGCAGAAGAAGTTTTATCACATTGCAGCATATGAATTAGTTTGGCAACCAACTGTATGATCTATTATTTTAAAGAAGAAAAGTATAACAATGACACACCGACTGGAAGGATGGAACACAATACTATCTTTACCAAAATTATTCAAAGTGGGGTTAAAACAACAGTAAATATTTAACCTAATTTAGAAAATAACGATATTTGTCCCGTAAGATTATTAAATACATTAGTTGAAAAACGCAGTACAGATATAAAAAGCAAAAGTTGGTATAAAAATAGTCCCGTTGGTCAAAATGAAATTACTGAGTGGCCGTAACAGTCAGCTTTGCATATTGGTCTGGATGTCAAGTGCACTAAAATCACGAATCATTCCAACAGAGCAGCAGCAATAATAGAACTAAGCAGACGGGGATTAGTGAACAGAAGCTAATCAAAATTACTGGTCATTTTAATATACATTCCATCAAGCCCTACTTGCACCTAGATGAACAACATCATACAGAAATAATTCAAACAATTAGCACGACTAAGACTATCACTTCGGCCACAGCTACCACTTCACTAGAAATTTATGTTGAAGAAGCAAGTATTCTTCACAAAGTGTATAAGAACTATGTTTTGTACAGAAACCCAGCAACAAGAATTTTCGTTAAGAACTGAAATTTATCCGGAAAAAAGAAAGCTCTCGTATAATTATAAGTGAAAAAATTATAGTGTTTTTATTAGTAATATCACAAGAGAGGAAGAAAATAATTCGACATATTTTCGAAAACTTGATGCCAGGAAACAGACACAAGAATCCTTAGGATAATCAAAAGATAACTTTTTAAAGTTGAAATAAAAAATACAGCATAAAAATACAACTTTTACTTTCTTATACGTAGTCGGTCAAACCGCTGTAGATATCAATTCCAAATTTTGTATTTACGTGTCTTGAGAACTGATTAGTTTTTCAGTAAAATCGGTAGACCGGAAGTACTAGTTTACTTCAGAGAAAAATCGAATTTTACCAATATTTCGTTAACTACTAAGTTTAAAAAAAATTATAATAAATTCATATGAACTTAATTCAAATTGAGAACAATTTTATTTGAAAAGTTTTTCAAAATTCCTACCGGAAGTAGGTCTTTTACTCCTATTAAAAATCAGTTTTTTGCGAATATTTCGCAAGTCATGCTTTAAGACAGGTACGTGACGGGTATAAAAGTATCTAGAATGTAATTTTCAACACCTTTTCTATAAAAATTTTTTCAAAATTCTGACTGGAAGTACTTTTACTCTTACAAAATAGCGATTTTTTGCAAATATGTCGTAAATTATGCATTCTGTATATATTTATCAAGAGTACAAAAGTATTTAGAACTGAATTTGCAATATTTTTTGTATATATGAAATTTCAAAATTCGGACCGAAAGTAACACTTTTACTCTTAGGGAGTAGTACTTTTTTTCGAATATCTTGCAAAGTACGCATTCTATAGCGCATTAGGAGAATGGAAGTACTTAGAATAGGATTTTAAATAATTTTTGTATAAAAGAAATTCTTAAAATTGTATAGTTTGAAACGCTCGTACGTATAAGAAAGCCGTGTGGTGGCCACACGTCGTTTTTTAATATTGCAATACAGCATAAAAATACGACTTTTTAATATTACTCCTTTTAATTTAACAAGATTAATTATCGTTAAAATCTCGTATGTGAATTACATAATTACTGTAAATGTTTTGTCCGTGAATGGTGGATTTTGCAATATGTTCTGTTCTGTTGTGTTAAAAGTTATAACGTGTCCCTGGTCTCTTAGGTTTCTAGTCAAATTTGAATGATGTTCATTATTCAACTGCTGGTACGGTTTCAATGAATTAGATGAGCTGTGGTCCGTAATTTTTATTATTTCTCGCTCGTTAACACCTGCTTTCGCAAGAGGAGACACTGCACGTGTCCTTGAAGAATTGTTCGGAATTTTTATTTTTTTAGTATCCGCCGACTCTTTCATCCATTTCGACATTATGTTCACCCCTATCGCTATATTTTTGTGCCATCCTGAAGAATAAAGTTTATCCCAAGCAATGTTGACTGTTAAAAAAGGCTTGTCAGTTTTAATATGATGTTTCCTCTTACTTGGCAATTTCTTGAGCAATCGGACAGGACAAATATCAGGCTTTCAGTATTTGGTATCAACCATTTACTATTAGCTAACTTGTCCCACTTTGGGCTGTCTTAGAGAAAATCGGATTATACTTTACTCTTCCAGTGGCCAAACCAGCATTGTCTGTTTCTTTTTCAAAATAATGCACTAAACATTGACAACAGCTCATATGAAGCAATGTGATTAAAAAGAATTGCAAACCAAAGGGTGTCTCCTTGTCGTACCCTTTTATCATTTCTGTGATTTGTTCTTTAGATGAAGTCATCTATATCTTTAAAGGGGTCTAATAAATTTGTTATAGTACAACTCCTGCATTAATGTGGCGGTGTTAGTTCACATTCTTTTAATAATGACTTTTTTATAGTCTTCCCCATTGCACCTTTTTATATTAAATTGCCAGTCTTTCAAAATGTTTTGTGATTGGTGTATTTTCAGTATACGAAAGAGATTTCTCCAGCACATCTCTTTCGTATTCTGTTTTGTGTTGGTACTAACGAGTGATCACGCCCGTCATAGAGTAGATCGTCCGACACACTATTCAAGGTAATGTTTGATTTGGAAGTAGATGGTCTTCCCAGACCATAGAATTTTTATCAAGTCCTGTGAGGTTAGCAATTATATTTCATCGGAGTTCCCCGTAGATATGGAATAGTTCTAGAGTACTTTGCACAAAATTTTAAGAGCGAAAAAATGGCAAACACCGATAATGAAATTGGCAACCACTTTTGAGAAAAACAGTGCGTTTTAGACATATTTCTGCACCTCGACCATAGTTCTAGAGTTCTTTAACAATTTTGCAAAATAATTGATTGAAGACGGAGATAAGTGTTGTAACTCCATAATTTACAAGTAAAAAATTGAAATAAATTCAAATTGAGTTCAAAACAGTTTATTTATTTACTTCACTATGATGAATATTATATAATATTCATCACCTGAAACAATTGTAGTGAAGTGAATAAATAAACTTTATCAGGTGATGAATATTATAATATTATAATATTCATCACCTGATGAAGCCCTAGTAGGGTGAAACAATTATATTGAAGTGAATAAATAAACTGTTTTGAACTCAATTTGAATTTATTTCAATTTTTTACTTGTAAATTTTGCCAAAAGTTCTGCAAAAATAAAAATCTTTCAAAAAATTGCAGAACAGTTCTGATTGCAGTTCTCGTTGGAAATCTTAAGAGTTCTATCGAAAATCCTAATAACATTCTTATGTAAAGTCGCAAATTCAAAAGATATTCGAAAAATTAGTATTCATGTGATATATAGTATAAAGGGGGGGAAATTGCCCAACAGTTCTGATTGCAGTTCTCACTAGAATTCTAAGAGTTCTATCAAAAATCCTAATAACATTTCTGTAAAGTTGAAAATTCAAAAGATATTCGAAAAATTAAAATTCATGTGTTATGTATAGTGAAAAGGAAAAAATTCACACAACAGTTCTGATGGCAGTTCTCGCTAGAACTCTAAGTTCTATCGAGAACTGCGATGAGAATTGCTGTGGGATTTTTTACCTTTTCAGTATATATTACATGAATTCTAATTTTTCGAATATCTTTTGCATTTTCAGCTTTAGAGAAAAATGTTATTAAGATTTTCGATAGAACTCTTAGAGTTCTACCGAGGACTGTGATCAAAACTGCTGAGCGATTTTCAAAATTTAACATATTTTGCATAATTTTTATTTTTGTAGAACTTTTTGCGAAATTTTGAAGAACTCTAGAACTACGGTCGAGCTGCAGAAATATGTATAAAACGCACTGTTTTTCTAAAAAGTGGTTGCCAAGATCAATACTGATGTTTGCCATTAAATTCTGCAAAACTTTTAAAATTTTGCATAAAGTACTCTAGAACTATTCCATATCTACCGGGAACTCTGATGAAATATAATATTTTTGCAAATTCGGTTGCCAACTTCACAGGACCTGTTTATCAAGTGTAAATACGATGTTGAATTATGCTTGAACTGCAATTTTTCATACAAAGTGAATTTTCTTTGTTAGACAAACATTTTATCGATTTTTTAAATTTTTGTATTTTTGAAAAATGTGTACCCTATGCTAGAGTTACCATAAGGTAACACCAAGTTCTTCAATACATTATTATTAATCTATATTATATTCGTTTTATTGTTCATAAGAATATTTTATAGGCCATACCATATAAGAAAAGCATTCATAGCAATTTTGTTAATTTAGATCTAGCCAATATGCCCCACATCACACCTTAATAAAACTTTTGGTTAACATTGTATAAACAACACATCCTTAACGAACAGTTAGTCTATAGAAAGATTAGAACATAAATAAGTTAGCCATGACATCTACAGAGAAAATTGTCAATTCGTCTATTATCGCGATGCGATCTTCCGAACTTCGTGCTTTTCTTGTATTCGATAGAAATTTTTTCAGTACTATCGCTTCTTGAAATCGTTTTGTATTTTTGTCGCATATATTGGACTTTCCTTTTATAATGGACAGGAGAATGTGGTCTAATTAAATACGCAAACTTGTATTTTCCGTGGGTCATTTCTAATGACGGAATGAAAGGCCATGTTTTTGAATTTATTTATAAATATTATAGAATTTCGACACTCTTTTATCTTCTCCTTTCTACAAATTTCAATTCAAATTAATCGAAAAATTAATTTCTGCACGTCTATTAGAAAATAGAAATAGTCAAGTGTCCAAATTTACCTTGATAAGTTTCAAATAAAATGTTGAACAGTCATTACTATTTCTTATACATCAGTGGTGATAACTGTACATTAAGTGTCATGGTAATAAAAAATCAGATGGCCAGCGGTCTCTATATACAAAGCAAATTATCCTCATAACACCATGCCCATGACCTTAAAAGTTTCATCATTATGGACAACAGTTATGTTTTCATTTGCGTTTCATTGCTGTATGAAAATATTTTCTGGAGTAAATTATAACTATTTTTATGTGATTTAGTAATTTTATACTTTCTTTTTACAAATGTAATAACTACAAATACATTATCCTTTCTTAGCATAAATGCGTTTTTGGAAGTCTTTTTAATTTTCCAACAATTTTGGAATTTTAGATATATTGTTAACATATTAAAGCTATATTGAAAAATTACAAATAAAAATAAAAACGTCAAGCAAAGTCTGCAGAAGCTGGCAATTTCCAGTTAGGGAGTTCTTCTAACTTTGCATTGCATATTCTACAGCTAAGAATTGCGCAGTTTGGATAGATAATCCACGTGCTTCTAAAGTGAACTGTATTTCAGATGTCTTAATATTCTTAAAATATAAGTAAATACTGAATTGCACCACGAACAGCAATTTTGTCTATTTTACAATTTTCACTAAGCACACCTTTTTTAAGCAATGTACTTGTCAAACTAAAAATCAGACAATATTAAACATTTAGCATTAAATATCCTCTTGTAAGCCGAAGGCCTACTCGAAAATAATACCAATTTTACATATTTTGAAGATCAGTACTTCTAGGCATAATCATAATGTAAATAACAATTACTTCCGAAATTCAATCAACGCTTTTAAACAATTTACTGATCTAAGTCGTAGGTTTCCATGGTTGTGGTTGATACCTTCTTGATTTCTGGATTAAAACCGTTTTGCCCACTATCTTAAAGGCTTCTACTGCTGCGATTACCTGAAACAGCCTGGGTGTGTTGGCAGGGGTTGGTTTATATTGTGTTTAGTCTTGGGGTTCAGTGAAGCGTGTATGTTATGGTTGAGTTGAGTTTGTATGATAGATTTCCAAGTGTGATGGAGATAGTAACCTTCATCTCGGTTCAAGTTGTTCGGCTGTTTCTGGATTTAGATGGATTCACAGATTTTGCGGCTGTAATAATCAAAACTATCTTGAAACGCCATTTTAAACTACCTGATTTCCTTTCGTCTGTTAAAGACGAAAAACCTCTTGAATCCTTCAGTGTGTACCGGGTTCCACGTTCGTGCGACAGTGTATATGTCGCAGGGAGATGATGAAAACCGAGATTTGATCAAATCCCTAAGGGAGATGATCAATTCACGGAAGATGTTAAAATAACAACTCTGTGGGGTTATTTCCCTAAAGAAAGTAAGTGATTTGATCAAATCCCTTAACTGTTTTAGTGAAAAGATGAAATAATATTGTTCAGATATTAAAAGTATTTATTTAGTTGACCGTGCATTGTTAAATGTAGAGTAGGTAATACAACAATAGTCATTGAAACACAAATTATTTATTCGAAACTAACAACAAACAAAATAACAAAAAAAATAGGTATACTTAAGCTGATATTTTTAAAAACAAAAATGATGTTTTTAGTGAAATTTTAAACATTTTTAGTAAATGTAATTAATAAATAATATATGTTCATTCATTTTTATTAAAACAAGTTGTTGATTTGTGGCATCTCGAGTTACAAAGTACGTTACTTTTTTTACAGACACATCTTTTTGTTCTACATTGTATTTTGGATTGTTCACAGGAACACTTCTTAAATCCTTGAGCTCCAAATAAGGATAATTTTCCTGGAATCTCACGCAGACTTAGGTTAGTCCGTGGAACTGTTTCTGTAAATGTTGTAGTAGCTATTTGAAGAGCATTTCTAGGTAGCCAATCTTTTATGATTCCAACTGAGGTACCAATTTGATATAAATTATTTCCTATATCTAATACGATTCCCACAATGTTATTTCCGTCTAATGGACCTCTATCTACCTTAGGTATATACATCAAAACTGTGGAATCCACTAACACGTCTTTAAATTTCTTCAAAGAAGCTTCTTTCATTTTTTCAGCTGATCTTTTCATGTGTTTTACAGCATTTTCCCTTTGATCTTTAATGCTCTCTTCCTTTTGGCATAAATAGCATAAAATTTTCGATCCATATCCTTCTTCTCCTACTGTATTTCAACATATTGCGTGCACTGGATTTTTACAAATGTCACATGAATGGGCTTCAGTAAATTCCTTTCCACAAACAACCCAACATGCTTTACTGTCGTTCACAGCTGTTTCCCCTTCTGATGTAAGTAACTCTACAGATGTTTTAACTGTTGAAGCAGGAGTTGAAGTAGAGTTGTTATCTGGTTCGAGCTGTCTTGTTGTCGATAAAGAAATTGATTCAATTTCTGGCGGATCCTCTAAACCTATAGCCTTTTTGGCGAGTAAATCAGCTGACGGTAGATCGTGTGTTGAAGTGTTATTGTTGGTTGATTTAATTATTGATGGATCATTTGAAGTTGAAGCATTGTAATTAATTAATTCAAATGATCCATCAATAGTCAAATCAACCAACAATAACACTTCAATGTCACACGATCTTTTGAAGTTGAAACGTCGTTCTTGTTCTCTAAGGAAACTGCTTGTAAGTCTTCTGGTGCCAAAATAACGTCATGGTCCTGCTGAGTAAGAAGGAGGTCCAAGTCTTCTCCAGTAACAAGTTTTTCAAGCAACTCTTTCGAAATATGATTAGATTGATTTGGTTCTGTTATAATATAATAATAAAGCTATGTAATGTTATCGTTTAATGGTTCGATGAAAAGAAGAATTCTTTTAGAATTGAACAAAGTAACAACCTATACCCCAATTTTTTGTGTCATTGTCAATTAGCCAAGCACGTAACATAGCCTCAACATCTTGATTTGATCGCTCAATAGACCCTTGACTTACTGGATGTCTAAACCTACCATTCACAATTTTGCATATTGGCCATAGGCTTGTTAATTCTTGTATGGCAGCAGCCGTAAACTCACGGCCGTTGTCGCTTTGTAGTATACGAGGACAACCTATTTCCAAAAATATTTTTAATAGCTCCCTTGCTACTTCAGCAGCGCTTTTTGAAGTCAACGGTCGAAGAAAACTGAATTTCCTCGCGTGGTCTTGGTAGTGTAATAGCCATTTCTAATTTCTATCGGGGGTCGACTGTAAGTCAACTAAATCGACTTGGCCACGATGATTGAAGTCACTAGATACAATAGGGCAAACAACGATTCCTTTTCTTGGAAATTTTTTTTTTAGACTGACATACCGTGCACTGCTTTAAATACTCCAGTACAACTGAAGTAGGTATTAGGTATTTCGATTTCAAACTAAACATCACTTTATCTCTTCCTCCGTGGTCAGTTGACTGATGGGTTTCCCGAAGTATGTGGTAAAAATTTTCCGTTGGCACTATTTTCGCAACTGGATCGGAGTCAGACTTTCTCTTCAAAATCAAAGATTTTTTAGTATCTACTTCCATAACATCGTATTTTTCCCCATAATAGTACCGTTTATGTGTCAGTTGCAGTTTAGGTACTGGTGCTAATTTAAATTGTTCAATGACTGTGATCGCTTCTTCTATATTTTCGCGAGTCCACAAAGGTTTTCTTTTATCATGGCGCATGTTTAAAAACGTCCTTATACTTTCATTAAATTGTTCTTCAGATACAAACTCCGTTAGAGTTTGATTTTTTTCTATATCTGAGCCCATTTTTCTACGGTAGGTTTGATAAAACTCGAAACATAGAAAACAATAGTAAAAGTGCGCGCAACCTTCCTCACTTAATGTTTAGGTGCTGCTGTATGGTGTACGTCACGTCAGAAGCGTGGAGCCGGAAGGGAGCGGTGAGGTAAAGGGGAGTGGTAACAAGCAAATCATAGGGCTGTGCAGATCTTGACATGCTTATTTCATCTTTTCACTAAAACAGTTAAGGGATTTGATCAAACCACTTACTTTCTTTAGGGAAATGACCCCACACAGTTGTTATCTTCCGTGAATTGATCATCTCCCTTAGGGATTTGATCAAATTTCGGTTTTCATCATCACCCGATTGTTGCGCGCGACCGGGTCTGCACTAGCTGAGCATAGATTGGAAACCGGGCACCAAATCCAGTTCAACTCCACTAAAATTCTCTCCAAAGATTCCCATTATTAGGAAGGTATTAATTTACTGATCGTTTATTGTATTAAACGCATGTTTTGGGCATTTACTTAGTGAGGTTTTTTCTAATATGGAGAAAAAGTATTTCTGATCTTTAGCCATATATTACGAAAACTATAAAATAGCAAACGCTAAAAAGGAAAAGAAATTATTACTGTTAAATATGCTTCAACCACGGACATTATTTATTAACGATATTCCACGTCAACCTTTATTTTACATTAATAAATACCGAAGTTTCAATTAATTAGTATGAAAACAACAACTAAAATTGGAGGTGCAATTGCTATTGTCACAATTATAGAATTTCTTGTCAATGTCTATTTCTGATCTTAGCGTAATATTAGAAATATCTTCTTGTTCCACTGGTGCAATTTACTAAGATTAAAGCACGTTCCGTTGAATGAAAGAGTTGCTTTGAAACCTTATTCCATTTTACTGGTAGATTCATCAACGTACTATTCAGCTGCGCGGCTACAAATTTTCGACGTCTGGAAGGAGATCACCCCACTTTCAGCTAACATAGTAGCAGCAGATTATTTCCAAGACATTTCTCCTTTGTTGCTCTTAGTGAAGAATTGTTATTTGAAATAATCGCCTGGGAAGATTTTGTTACAATCTTTCAGAAATTTACACTCCAAAATAAAGTCCTCATTCTCATTATCAATATTGCCTTCACAACTAAAATCTGAAACGGCGCTCAATATTTGTATTTCTGTTTCTACGTTTATGTATATATGTGAATGTATTACTGCAACAAAAAGATCAAGATATAGGTCTTTTAAATCTGTCTGTCTTCAGTTATGAATAATATGCTTGAAACACAGTTATGTGTCTTTTAAAATTTACCTTGGAAATCCATACAATTTAATGTTGCTATCAGTACTTTTTCATTCATTATTAAAATATAAACTTAAATAATAAGTAATAATTACTTATTTAGACGGCCATAAAATGTAATCTTCTTGTAAAACCGCAGCAAGATGGAAAATAAAGTCTGTAGACGCAAAAAAATTACCGAAGAGAAAAACAGATTTTTATAGAAATTGTGTCTCGCATTAAAACACGATTGTGGAAAAAGACTGATGGAGTAAACTCAAAAAAACAACCTGAGGAACCAAATTTTGGGCGTTCCGGCAATGAAGATGACATTATTACTAACACAACTACACACAGAGCAACTGCACTAACCATGACTATTATAAAAACACAATTAATTAAAGAGCTTTCACTATATGAAGAATGTGTAACATTCCAAACATTACATTGTCATTGTCACAAGTAATTTTCTATTTAAATTTAATTGGCCGAAAATTGGCAATTAGTTTAAATGTAGTTTAATTAGAGATTTAATTTAAATGTTCTTGGTGAAACAGTTTTCGCAATTAATTGACCTTTTAAATGAACATGACTTTAAATATCATTTAAAAAAATAATTTTCATTGATACAATCGACCCTTAATATCTTATCTTGCTTAATTACTACGATAGATCGTAAAACATGTGACATCATGTGAATGTCAATAAAAAATGAGGTGTGGGAATCACACGACCTTCTTGTACTTATGTGTGTTAAAAATTCTTCATATAAAATTTCAAATACTTTTATCTTCTTATTAAACCCGTGAATAAGAGTGTTCTTCCTGCCCGAATTTTTAATTTTTTTATAGAAAAATTGTTCCAAATCGATCTCTAAATATTTTTCTACTCTTAATATATCCGTTAGGAAGTTAGTTTATCTTGTAAGATTTTCGCAAAAAACTTCTTCACGATGAAAGTATTTCTCAAATTCAGTTTTCAGTAATTTGAATTCTTTATAAATTTGTTGTGGGTAGCAAAATATTGGTAGAATTTAATTTTACACTAAAATAAACTACTTCCGGCCTACCAATTTTAATGAAAATCATATCTCAAGTGACAGTTTGTACTCGTCAATATAAAATTTGATATTGATAGTTTTAGCCTTTTGGCCGCTATCGTGGTCTCACACACACATCGACAAGAAGACATTTATAAAAAGTAATGTTTTCAATATTGGTATCATTTGGTATTAGGGTAAATTACTACTTGAACATCAACAAAAACTCAAGGTCAAGGAATACAGCGTATAAGAAAGTAATAACATTCCAACTTACCCAACCGTTAGTTCTTTCAAATACATTATATGTAGAACTAACTAGTCATTGACCCAACTTAATAACTAATTTAACATCTTGATAATAATGAAAGCAGTATGTGAAATTAACAACACATGTTTGGTAAATCAAAGAGTAACTTGCAAATTAGACTTTATTAAATTTTTGTACAAATCATGTAAAATATTGTTAAAACACATACATAATATATAAAAGAGCTTGACAAATATCATACGAAATTGGTAAACCTATCTACTGAATGAGTTTGTTTCATTACTAGCGGGAAATAAAAGCAGGTTATAGTTATTTAGCTGAAAAAAATATATTTCATATTACAAAAGTACATTGCCTCTGTATCATAAAATATCGTTTATTATATAAGAAATTGAATAGATTTGTTAGAAAGGAACATTAAATTAAAGCACTGTAAACTATGCAATTTGGATTGTCACACTATCATTTCATCTCATTATGTTATTGATGAATATCGTAAGAAACAATTATTTATACCCAATATTATAGAAAATTAAGAAAATTATTACTTATCTACATTCGTGATCTAGTACCTAGATGCTAGGTAATTTAGAATTTTTGTAAAACCAGAATACATTTACGTAGTTTCTTTTGATATATACACTGAAAAAGAATTACTGAAATGAAACAAAATAAAAACTTTATTATTGTGTATACACGGCTAAGGATATATTCTTCTTCTTAAACCGAAGTTGAGTTAACTTCATGGATGGAAGCCTCAAAAGCTATAGTCAAGTAATATACAATGTATTTGTTGTCTATCCAAGCGACCTTTGTCATTCTCAACTTGCATTTTATAAATACGAATCAAATCTATATGTCCTAGTCGAGTTGCATACTGACTTTATTTTGCGAACTATAAGTATTGGTATCGAGGACATTTAAGCTTTTAATTATGTGTGGTCTTAGTATTGAGTGATTTCAAAGGAATTTTGACTTTAAAATTTTGAGTGACATTTTCGAATCCTAATTTAATTTCGAATTTTAGTTCCGCTTTATATGGTAGAGCTTAATATAATTTTGTTGTATACTAATTTAAATGTAACATATTTCAGTTTATAACTAGTTACGAAATGTACATATACAAAATATTATTTATTGCTGTTGTAGTTTTGTGAGTTTATGTAATTTGTGTTCATACGGGGGCAGTTTTCTATGTTATCTACATAGCTATGAATAAAAGAGTTAGAAAACAGAGAAAATTTTATTTTTCAACGTAAGGACCATTAACACTAATTGTGACATTTCCCGTTATTTTAGTCCGTTTTGGCATATTCTTAATTAAGAGAATGCCCTCCACGTCCCAGAAAAGTGTGGCCGTCACTTCTCCCCCAGAAAATTGCGTTTTTATCTTCTTGGGTGGTGGAGAGCCCTTTTGAACCCATTGGACCCAAATCTTCAACTTTGTTGATGATTTTTTCATATCGTGCTTCTAGAGGTTTTCCACACTTTCAACCATTATGAATGAATTCTCAGCCCCATTTGAACTGCTTACACCAATTTGACTTGGAAATAGGACGGGTTATTTGTTCCATATACTTTCACTATTCTCTCATGGATATTCTTCGGGATACTGCTTTTTTTTGATAAAAATTTCTGAAAAATTCAATGTTTTTAGAAAATTATATTTCTAGAATACGATGTATTAGATGGACACAATTTTTTGTAGTGTTACTCATAATAAAATGTCGTTAGACAAGTTTATTTTATTTTTCTCAATTACTAATTGCCTGTGTTGAAAACTGGATGAATATTATGTAACATGTTTTTGTCTAAAAGTATTTCTTTTCGAACGGAACATCCTGTATATCGGTTCATTTATAAATTGCTTACTAATTTTGGTCGTTACTATTTTAAAAGTGACCATTACTAGGTTGTTGTTTTTTGAATACGGTAAAGTTAGTCATGATATATCCGCGAAATTGACAATTAAATGGATCACATTTAATAAGTTGCTTCGTAGTTGACAAGCATGATTTTATAATGATTTTTTTAAGATGAGCTTAAAGATATGGTTTTTGTATATATTGGCGAAATAAAAAAAAATTGGATATATTTTATTTACAGCAATAAATTTAATAAAATATGTAGAATATGGCACAATAACAAAATCTTAATCAAATAAATCAATAACTTGACTTTAATAGGTGTAGAAACAGGTACTATTACATGAATGGATGAGTAATTCGTGGAAAGAAAGCTATAAAATAATAATAAATATGACTTTAAAATACGTAAAAATTATTTTAACAAGTGTTCAAATGAATATTTATTCTTTAAACATTTTTGAACACGCTTCCAAAATGATAAATCGACATTAATGAGCTGAGTATTTATATTTCTAAAATATTTGTCGAAAATGTTCCCGCATAGCTTTTTGTGTTGTTAAGGGAATACTCTATGTTTGTTCTTTTTCGTACCCCTATAAAAAAAAACTAAATTTGTGACGTTCGAAGACCTAGGAGGTTAGCTAACGGGCTAGGCACTTCCCTGGAAGCATTTCATTTGAAATATTTCGTGGCTGTTGCATAGAATGTGGCGGGCGGGTTGTTTCATCCACATCTCTTCGCAAATTTAGCTTAACTTCTTCCAATAATTCCAGTAAATGACCTGTTAGAAATTGCTCATTAGCTTGTCCGTTAATACTTAATACTACCTTCAAAGGAATGCGGGCTTATTATCCGATTACGAAGAATGCCACCCCATATATTTATGCTCCACCTATACTGATGAGATATTTATTAGTGAAGTAAGGATTTTCATTTAAATAATAAAGAAAATCTTTTTTGTTAACAATTCGTAATTGATTTTCGTTATTTATCACATATTTAGGTTTCCGTGGTTTTGTATAAGCAATACTACCAATAGTAATGAAAGTATCCACTATACCTCTAATGGCATCTGTTCTGGGGCATCTTCTGTCAGGGTAACGTTACTGGTAAACTCTCTGGGCTAAGAAATAATTTCTTTGACATTTCACCAGTAGAAAAATACCGTATTCAAATAAAAAATATAAAGTTGCAAAAATTATATCAAGTAATGGTCACTTTTAAAGTAATAACGTCTTACATGTTTTTGGTGCGAAACTTAGTAAAATTCGAAAATGAACCATTTGGAAAAATTGACTTTTCACAATCACACAATCTGCCTTCCGCAACGTATATGATATTGCAACGACAAAGGTATTGATTATGTAGTTACTAACATTTCTCAATCATGTCACGCGTTTAATGTTGACAGGAGTTCGTGCGATCAATTTGATCGGATTGAGAATTGCGGAGTTCCTCAAGTTTTTCCATCGGGGAATTTAAAAACTTACCTGCAATTCTGTTTTCAAAAAAAAGTTACAGAAGAATCCCTTTGTCAGCTAGTTGAAGTGGGAAAAAACATTTCCCTACGCCACAGAGTAAATAATACTGAATTGATAAAGTTATGAAGTGAAATACATATTAACAGTAATATCAAATTCGAAAGATATATATATTCAGATTAATTTTTTTATCTGTTTTCACTAAGATTAACATACATTTAAAATTAAAAAAGTATTGAAACAAGCTCGAGCATGTTGGCGGCTATACCGTGAAGAGCAGCGGTAACTACAAAGGATACGACGTCACGCATTTCAGAGAGAAGTAGAGAATTCTAATATATTAGTCATGGCGGAATATACTAAAATGGAAACTTTGGAATTGATATGTGCATATATGAAGGCGTAGTAACTCATTTATTGTTTAGTTGTTGACGCGGTCTCGCAAGAGACAAACGAAATGTGACTTAGTTGAGAAAATTTGAAGCAGTGTTCCACAAGTTGTGTTATGTATGATTTTGAAGAATGAAAAACCATATAAAAGGCTGTAAAAAGTATCTGGACAGTTTTTGTTATGTTTGTGGATTATATGTTACAAAATCGCAAAAAAAGCATTTAAGTGAATTAATTCAAAGATGTTATGAACAATATTTTGGCTTCAAAATTAAAAATCAACGCAAAACACATATATGCTGTATTTCGTGTTATGTCAAATTAACTCAGTGGAACAAAAACAAGAATTCTTCTGAAGTCCTGTCAGAAAGGCCAAAGATTTGGCGTGAACCAGCAGATCACGTCACGGACCGTGTAAAAATTGCAGGGTTTTCAAGAACTGATTGTGAGCTTCCAACTCCAATGCATTCAAATTCTTCTGCAAATTCTATGGACGAGGAAGATACAAACGATGTATTGAATGTGTCATTTTCAAGTGATTTGACGTATGTTCCTTCTGACGAACCACATCTCATTACTCAATCAGATCTAAGGGGATTTGAGTTTAACCAAAGAAAAATCACAAATTTTGGGATCTCGATTAAAAGAATGAAATCTTTTACATTCCTCTACAAGAATCTCTGTATTGAAGAATCTTCACGAAAAAATCAGTTCTTTTTACAGTGTTGAAAGAAATTTCTGTTACTGTACTGATATAAATCAACTTTTGTATGAAATGAGTATTGAATATAACCCTGCAGAATAGCGATTGTATATCGACACGTTGAAGTATCTGTTATGTCAAGAATTTTGTACTTATCTATTTCCTTTTATAACAAATTTTCTAAATACAATATTATTGTTTATCTACTAGGGAGTACGATTACAACTCTAAAACTAGACGTGGTGGAAAGATTTGGTTTTTGATTATGCTCTCAGTTGAAGACTGTAAGAACTGTACTGTGAGTTGTAAATCCTTTTTTTATTTTCTTTTGTAATGGTCGTATCCCATATAATACTGTTCAGCATGGAAGTAGCTCTTCTTCCCTGTACGTTTCTGTCCGATATTGCCTCATCTAGTGTCCCTTCCTTAGATATTTTCATTCCTAGGTATTTGTATATGTTGCAATGTTTGATGATCTGTCCCGTTGCTAGGTGTAGGTCTTCTTGCTGTCCTCCTATGCACATATACTCCGTTTTTGTTACGTTGACTTCCAGGCCCCATTTTCCGTATTCCTCGATGAGCTTTCGGCTCATATATTCCATGTCATCTATATCTTGTGCAATAACTACTTGGTCGTCCTCGAAAGAGAGGGTAGGGGAGACCGGGGAATGGTGGCTCCTTAAGCGTTTTCCATAATTGTAGCCTTATTAATAATCAGATTTTGTTCAAGTTTCAATAAAAGGCCACCGGTATTATTGTGCAACATACTCTCTTAAAATATTCATTAAAAGTCGATAATTAAAAATCGGAGGACAGTTTTTTTGGATCTTTAACAGGGCCACTGTTACCCCAAGCCTTTGGGGTAATGATAACCGATGGCTGCTATTACCCCAATAAATAACTTGTGATCCATCAGTATCCTTTATTTTTATCCAGATATATAAACAACAAAATAAATGTATTTTTGCTAAACAGAACTTAAACTATATTGTAAGAGAAGCTTAAAAAAAACGAATAATATATTTAGGTAATTATGAAAAAAATTATTGGCAAAAATCACAAATGAAATTATTTTTTTCTGCACCGGTACAAGCTTTATGAGCCCAACCATTACACATTACACATCTCAACCATATTTCTCTATTTTTACCGAATTCGCCGCATATTATACAAATATCTTCGTTGACTTCTTTATCCTGTTCATCATTATCATTATCTTCTTCTTCGCTTAAACTAATCAAGCTCTTCTTGGTTACTGCAACATTACATTTTCTTGGCATTTTGCACCGTTTTGAATTACCAGTATCAGCGCTATTTTCTTTGAAGATATTTCTTTTTTCAGGTCGCTTTTTAGTGTCTATTTTCTTTTGTTTCTTCGCTTCCTTATCTTCCAGAACTGATTTGTTGGGAGTTGACGTAACGATTTCAGAATGTTGCTTTTTATATCTCTTTGATGAAGTGGTAGATTTTGATGGACCGGGTAGAGGTAAAATGGAATGAAAAGATACATCTGGGCTGTTTATTTGATCTGTCAGATTGTTAATTAATTGTACACTTTCCGGACTTCTATGCCTAATATCGTTAATGCCTGTTGCTGGATGATTTTCACTTACAGGCTGTATTTCCTCCCTTTCGCTTTCATTATGAATTTCTGCTGGTGCAAAGTCTTCATCATGAAACACTTCAGGATTTATTGGGTAAATGCCTGTTACTCTGAATCCGTTAATGGACTTTTCTGGAGTCGCGATTCTGCTATAAGCATTTTGAAAAAGCTCAGGCACTTCAAAGGGGGTAATCTTTTCGTGATGATGTGCTTTTAAATATTTATCACATTCGCTACTGTAAGCTTTCTTAAGTGGTGAGTAAAAAGAAACGTCCAATGGTTGCAGTTTGTGAGATGTATGTGGAGGGATAGTTAGCAAAGCAATGCCATTTGCTTTGCAAAAGTTATACGCCGCTAGGGTAGAATGTGTCGAGTGATTGTCCATGACTAATAAGACAGGGTCTTCGTTAGAGGATTTCACAAATTGATGAAAATGGTGAAGCCATTCCAAGAATAACTCTTCGGTAAGCCACCCTTTGTCAGAACAACAGTAGACACTTCCTGGAGGACCATTTCTTTTGAGGTGTGGATTCATGCGCTTTCGCGCAAATATAAACATTGGTGGTATATATATTCCGGAGGCGCTAAAAGCGCACATCACGGTAATGTTTTTTCCTCTCTCCCAGCTAGTAACAAAACCCACCTGTTTTTGCCCTTTAGGAGCTAATATTCTATTAGGTGTTTGGACTGTTGTAATTCCTGTCTCATCTGCATTAAAAACTCTCGCAGCCGAAAATTTAAATTTGGTCTGAACTTTATCTAAGTTTGAATAAAACAGAGACACTTCTTTTCTATTAAACGACGTGACCCGATTAATACTGGTTGCTTCCGGTTTTCTTATTGAAATATTCGGGTTTCTCCGTAGGAAACCATGAAGCCAATCGTCTCCTGCAGTCTCCTTTTCATTATTGAACGGATGCTTCAAGTTTTTTTTTTAGCATAATCGAACGCACATTTTTTTATTTCTTGGCGCGAAACCCCATAGAAAACTTTGGACAATTTAATCACATGCTCTGCTAGTGTCGTTTCTTCTTCTATTGAAAATACGGCCTTACGACCTAAAGAAGGACTTGATACGTCATTTGCTTTTGACCTACTCTGAATAGTGCTTCTAGGTATTCCGAAAGATCGGCTGACTTCTCTAATAGGCCTGCCGCTTCTTATTGCTTCCAAGGCAGCAGCCATGTTGTTTGCAGTCCAAGAAGCATTTTCTGTTTTTCGGTGATAAATTCGAGGCATCTGAAACAATCGTGTACCTATATATGGGGTAATGATGGCCGGGCGCAGTTACCCCACAACAAGTGGTCGTGATTACCCCAAAAAACATACAATTATTCAAAATCACGCCACACAAACTATATAGGTTATAAGAGTATTTTCGGCTTGGAATTACATTTTGTACGTGTTAAACATACAGCAACATAAAATTGAATCAATTATTATACAACAAACGATGTCCTTACCTTTATAGAATACCACAAACTTTGTAGAAGAACGACGAAAATTTTCTAAACAAGGTTTACACCAAGACTGTTTAGCGGAGCACTACCAAACTACGTCTAACACTTCATCTACAGCATAAGAGATGGCGCACGAAGTCTCGACTTTAAATATGAAGTAATTTTTCCAGAAACTGCTGGCCACCATTACCCCGGCGGCCGCTATTCCCCCGGTCTCCCCTATATACTGTCGTGTCGTCATCCACTGGAATTGCCATGTTATTGCATTGCCGTTTCCATGTCTTTAGCGCATATTCCAAGTATATTTTGAATAGTGTCGGAGATATACAGCAACCTTGTTTAAGACCCTTGGTTATTGTGAATCCAGATGTAAATCCTTCGTTGGTGTTGACTCTAGATGTGGAGCCCGCGTATAAAGACTTCACAGCTTTTATTATTTCCGTGTTTATGTTGCTATGTTGAAGAGCCTCCCATAGTTTTACTAAAGGTATACTGTCGTAGGCCTTTTTCAGATCAACGTACAGGAGATGTAGTTCTTAATTTCGTGCTGCTATCTTTTCTAAAATTTGAGTTAGCGTAAACAGGTGGTCGACTGTGGATTTCCTGCTCTGAAGCCTGCTTGTTCTTCTGCCTCCATATCGGCATATTCTTTCTCTATCCTGTTCTTTAAGATTTTCCCATAAACTCTACTTATAGCGCTTGTAACGGTCATTCCCCGATAGTTGTCGCAGTTACTCTTGTCGCCTTTTTTGTATATCGTCTATAGGTGTGATGTCTTCCATCTCATGGGTACTTCGTGCCTGTTAAGGCATCTTTGGAATAAATTTCTTAATAGCCCGTATAGTTTATCTGGGCCGTATTTTAACAGTTCATTAGTAATATTACCTGGTCCTGGGGCTCTCTCGTGTTTTAAGTTTTTACAGACTTCTTTAACCTCCGCCACAGTTATTCTAATTGGGGACCCTTGTATAAATATGCCCTGGTTTTCGTTTTGGATGTCTTTAAATTGAGGTCTGTCTTTTTACAACAGTTATTAAAAGAAATTAAAATTGTCAGCTAGTGATTATTGTATACTACGTGTATATAAATGTAGCAATTGAATCAATAAATCTAGCTAACTACAACTATATTGAACATGCATTGAAAGTATACGTACTCGTCTATTCAAAGTCACAGTTTGGAAAAGTATTTACTATATTTTTTATATGCTAATAATGCATAAACACACATACTCATGTAGTGTACATATTTCACAAAAATGAATCATACGAAATAAAACTAGCATAGAGAAGAATTTGAAAGTATGTTGTACATAAATCCAACGTTGTTATGTCCGTGGTCAGGGAAGCGAACACGCCATATAAGTATTCTTGACTCAATCTACCGGAAAATTAATTAACATTGCCACACACTAGCACGTATAATACAGTTGATTCAACGGTAGTATTTAACAAATTACCTCGCGGTTACGTCTTTCGATATATGAAATGTGTACTTTAATGTGGTGCTTATGGACTTTCATTGCAATTGTCACCATAAAAAGAAATCATATTTTTATCATGGAAAATTCGAGCAAATTGCTTAACTTTTAATGGTAATATGGGAATCGGTGCAAAAGTTTATAAAATACAAATTACATAAATACGCAAAAAGTATTAAATTGAGAAAATTAATGATTAACGAGATGAAATATGTAAATTTTACACCTGTTAGATTACTTACATTACAAAAAAATATATATGTACTTAGTATATAAATATCGTATCTTAATTTCACGACGCAAAGATACAAAAAGCTGTACTATATTATTAAAGCAACTAATTATAAGGAGTTGAATATTTAATTATACTTTTTGTATTCACTGTCTGTAAAGTGACACTGCGCGCATATTGCTTGAACTGCAGTGAGTGCTTCCCGGTCGACTTGACTGTAAAAATAGTAAAAAACACTGAACACATTTAAAAAACCGCCCCTGACAGTAACTAAATTTAGTTTAAAAAATACTACTTGGTGGATTTCCATTTATTAAAAGTTGGGGAAATAGGTAGTTGACAGTTAACTGTAATGAAACCAAAAACGCCATAAATCTATTAAATAATGGGTGTGTGTAACTGACTTACGCATTGCGATATAGAAATTTGCATATTTTTTAAAATATTTAAAATTACTTATTTTTAAAAGTACATTATTTGTATTTATCTCAATATTTCAGAAAAAAACCTTAACATCTTTGATTCAAAATTAAAATTCAAAAGAGGAATACCGCTGTCATGGAAAATTGAAAAAAGTAGAATGAACAGAACTTAACAAATGTGTAAATTTATTTTTTGATTACAAGAGTATCTACTGTTGATTAATAGCACTGTTTATTTTGTAGTAGTAAATTAATTATTTAAATGAATTATGGTGAATTTAATGCTTGCCTACTACACAGAATAGCCAAATATTAAATAAAATATAGGTATAAAAAAGAAATATTTAATAACTTTATTTATAATTAGGGCGCGGACACGACCGAGTTAAACTACGACGAAGTTACAACGGAGCAAAGAAATAATGTAAACAACACACATTTACTGAATAGCACTAATTCATATGGTGAACTGTAACATCTGTTTACGCTCGAGAAGACCAAAAAATGGCCATAGAATAAGGAATTTATGAGTAAAATTCATTCTACATCGGCGTAGATAGCCTAGGGGGTTTTTAAAATCTATTATATTTACCTCATATTTCGCAAGAGAAATAATGTAAATATTTATATACTTACTGTTATTTAGTTTCAATAACATACGCGTACATTTTTAGTTATCATTTCTTTAGATCTAGAAAGTTGTTTATATTACGTTTTCTGATATGAAAATGAATTGTCAGTGATTCCGAAATTTATTACAAAGTCTGTAAAATATCGTTACAGAATGTCAAAATATCGCACGTTCGTCACTTAGCTTTGCTAAAACATACACAGAAATAGTTTTTATGCAGAGAATTTCGATAGTTTACAAAATTTCGTTAAATGTTTAAATAACGATGGTCGAAGTAGTTCTGAGTGCAAGGAACTACCGAAGTAGTTCTGAGTGCAAGGAACTACCACAAATCCCAAATTTAAAAAATCAATTGTTATTCCTTCAGGAACACATTGGAAATTTGCTTAAACTAATCACATATTTTGATAATCGAATCTCAAATTAAAAAATGGATTAACCACATTAGATGTGGCTATTAATAATTCCAAGTGAGTTCGGATGTGGCCTTCGGGAAAAGTTAGACGCAGTTTTTAATAGAAATCCAGATTTAATAACATTGCGGCAATTGTGTATGCTAAATACGCTGAAATAAAAGAATATTTCCAGTACGCACATATAACCAGTTGCGATGTAAGGACGTTTTCTATCTACAAGGATGTACTTAATTCAAAGAGAACAAGTCTTACAGAAGAGAAAATGAGCAAATAACAAGGTATTTTGTATTTTATAGATCACCAGCCAGTTGTTATCCAATTATATAAATAAAATTAAAACCTCTTTAAAAATACAACATTTCAATAGTGCGCCCATGGACGATGAGTCATGACTCGCTCGTGTCCGCGCCCTATTTATAATATTCAATTTGTAACTAGCCTTCATGTAATAGTATTTTCCTAGCGGAAGCTATATGTCCTAAATATTAGTCATTTTATTGTTCTAAAATTTTCCGCTTGATTGGATTTTGTAGTGGTATTGAATCGTCCTCTTTAGTTCGTACTTTGATCGTGTCAGTTGCCAGAGCAATTAAACTATTTAAATAGCAATCATATAGCGATTTCAATTTACCAGTAGCAAATGCGCTGTAATTTAGCTATTTATCGATTCTAATTGATCTATCACAAAATTTTTAAATGCTAACCAACAATATTGTCAATTAATAACCTGCAGTCGCGAAATGCTAAAAGACAGACAAAAGGGGCAAAGAAGATGAAAGAAGAGAAGAAGAAGCAGAATTCAGTTGCGGAAAGAAGAGACACTGATTTATGGAAAAAATTATTTATGGACATGTTTTTGATGAGGAAAATGAGGATGTTTGTACTATCTCAGAAAGTATGTGAAGATACCAAAGGAGTAGTACGGACATAGTGCCAGGGGTGCCATTGTAGGGCACACGAAGGTTGTTAGAATAATGTGGATGAGCTTCTTTTCTAATGCCTTAATTGTGAAGATTAAGTTTAATATAGTTATCGTTATAATATATTCTTTTTTATTTTAAATAGTTTTGTTATAAAGAGTTTAAGTTGAATTCTTGCTATTTATAAGAATAAAAGAAAATGGGTGTGCTTAAATCCACACAGCAGAAGTGTAAACTTCATCAAGGCGAGGTTAATAATACGAAATACAACTTTTTTTTTCGTTCTATATTACATTTAAATAATCGTCCGCGAAGTTACCAATTCGCGAACGCAACACAGTTCGCGAAATACAATTTTGCGGCCGTTAAAGTAAATACACATTTTGACACATGTTTAATCACACAGTCTACGACTTATTTTGACAACTATCAAGTATTTGTAGTTAATTATATTCGTCTCATTTCCATGGTAGCGCATGTAAAGCAAGTAAACCACTTTAATTTAGCACCTTTAGAACTAAATTAAATTAAATTGTGTCTCAATTTAAATTATATCGATTGAAAAATTTAACGGTTGCCCAAAAAAATGTGTGTATATCTTGTCCGCGAAAAACTTTAACGTACTCGAGATTGTCTTGCCTCGGCCGCAAGCATTATTAAGGAGATTTTCGGACGCATGTATATATATAAATAGACGATATGAATACTGGCTTTCGACTCCCGCCCTTGGTCTAATGGTTAAGTGCTGGCCTTTCACCCAGGCGGCTCCGGTTCACATCTGCTCTGGGACATGAATTTATGTATTTATTTAAATTTCAATTTAATTGAAATTAAATACCTTGTTCCCTTAGCCGACTTTGCCCGAAGAGCGTTACATATCCGAGCGTTGCAGGTCAGTCTTGTTCACTGCCTACAATCAGCGCAACGCGCCTAAGGAAGTTTACACATCAAAAACTGTTTTCTTACATATTACCCAAAGTTATTGTACAACCGCATCTTACCCCAATGGTGAGGCATTATGGCGTATTTCCGGCTGTCTTTTTATAATTTTCTCACAACTTTGAGATTATCCGTTGAAAAATTATTAATACATCCACCACAGACAAATGTTTAATGATTATAATAAGACCACTCAGGACTTTGTATTTCAATTCGCAACCCTGATACAATGTTCGAATCTTTAATGTCTCCATCTTGCCCCACCCTCCCCTACTTACACTCACTACTACATCACCAATATATCGGTGAGCAAATTTAGGAAATATGTACCAGTCCTCCAACCTCCAACACTTTTAGATATAACACCGACTTATAAGTTCTGCCCAAGCAAAGCTTATTTATAAGAATAAACAGCAATTGCTATTTTGAAAAAAACTTCAACAGATTTATTTGTGAGTGGAAAATTGATAGGTTCCGTTATGAATAAATAGATTTCTCGAATGCGTATTCTCTTTTAGTAATTTTTTAAGGTTCTGTCATTCTTATCGGAAAGCCCTGCATCCTTTGGTTATCGGCAAACAATAATCACTTTACAATCAATCCGATTTCTCGTTTCTTGCATACAATGTCTTAATAAAATTGCCAATATGTATAATTAGGATATTTACGTAAGAACAGATTTATTTAGATGTAGCAAGAACAGACCACATAGTAAACAAAATATTATAAAGTATATTTCACAAGAAATAGGTAGAATTATGATGTCATTTTTAATTTTTTACTGAAATAATTAAGTTGTTACATATATATTTACTTATAAATCTACAAATATATTAAGACAGACATCTCGTTCAAGGATGTAGGCAGTACGGTACATTCCTTAAAGTGAAAACGTTCAATTCTGATAAAGCTACTCAAATATTTGTATTGTGAGTGGCTGATTGTTTTTTTATAAATTAAATTCAGCAAGGCAGCAGTGTTCTTACTGTTCCTACTAGCGATAGGATCTCTCCCTTCCATAGCTTCCTTTCAAGTGCATTTTTTCATTACTTCATCATCCACTATATTATTGTTTAGAGTTTGGAACTGTCCTTGATTGTGTAATGAACGATTTTACCGCTAACGTGCACATCGTAAATCGTATACGTATGATTTATAGACTTCGTTTTATGATAATAGGATTTAATTTGCAAATATCCTGATGTAATTGGACTGAATCGATGCCGGAATCCGTAAATTTATTGAGTGAATCTGCGGAGCATTCACGCCGATGGATTAACTTACAAACCATGTCGTAATTATAAAGAGAATATGAATTTTAGTATATTTATAAACATAATTCAGAGAAATACATCTATAACACTAGCCGATAATTTAATTTTTTTTTAATACTATTGTAAAAATGGGTATACAGTTCTTACGTCTTTAACAGAAGGCATAACCAAAAACCAAATCTTTCCAGCACGTCTAGTTTTATAGTTATAATCAAATTTTATATTAAATTCTCCATGGTCCGTGGCTGCCATTCTTTTATTTGGTAATGATGATGAACTGTTCGGCTATCCCACAGACACAAAGAATAACAATATTTGGTAAACCCTCCTTGCAGTCCAAGCAGTGGCGGCTGCTGCAGGGAAGGCAACGGGGCACTGCCCCCCCCCCCCCCCCGTGACAAATTTCTTTTAACAGATAAATTAATTATAAATACATAATTTGTATGTAATTTTTCTAATTTGTTTGATAACAAATAATATCCCTAGCAGCAAAATCACTATATGCACACTTGTCGTATATTAGCAAATATATATTTTTATCCTTCTCTAAAATTTTGATTTTGCTGCTCGGGATTTTTTTTGGAAGTAACAGTCCGTCTCTTAAGCGCGTTTAAAAATCACAGTCTGACGTAGGCACCGGGGCATCTCACGCGAGTGCACCGTTTGTATTAGAAATCGAGTTGATAAAAAGTGGCGCGGGGCGAGAGCGGTATATGTCAGCGAGCGGGCACTACACTGTGATGCCGGATGATATCCAGTATGTAATATCACAGAATAACAGAAGTGACAAAAGCCTCACTTGCATAATACCGATATTTGTGCGCAAAATCAAACAAAATGGCGTGTTTTGTTTTTGTTGTGTACTTGTATAAATATAACTTGTCTTAATTTTATAACTTATAATTTACGAAAAAATAATAAGTAAAGGTGCCAGTTAAATTGTTGTTGATATAAATAATGGAAACTGGACGAAAGAAGAATTCCGGCGTACATAGATATTGTATTTTTACTTGTAAAAATGTTCAGCAACAAAGTATATTCTACAATTTCTTTTCGTTCCCTAAAGAAGAAAATCGGAACGTTTTAGCTATTGAGTAACAGATAATTTGTAATAATTAATCTTTGTAGTAAACACTTTGAATGAAACTTTTTATATAGTGAAGGAACCTCCTTCGAAAATAAGAATTTTGGAGAACATCGTTATCTCTCACAGCCATGACCATAATGAAAAGAAACCAATTCAAACCCCACTGGTTAAGAAACTATCTAAAGGTAAATGTTTATTATAAAATATTATTTTATAAGAACTAAGTATTATTTGAAATTTTAAAAGCAAACTAATTTCAAAATGTATTTTAGAATGTGTGGAAACTATGAATGTTCCTAGCACAAGTGATTTTGGATCCCAAAATTTAGCAAAAAGTGAACCACCTATAGGTATGACAATTAATATTTACAATGCAAAATTATCTTATGAGCAAAACATAAAATACGTTTAGTTGTTAACTGAAGAATTCGAAGTCATTTCTGAACAAAAATTCAACATATTTGTATTTAATCTAGTATAAAGTAGAATAATTTAGAACTTTTCAGTTACAAACATACAATTAATTTGTTTTAACAAAATGTATAATTTTTTAATTGTATTTTAGCAGTTATGGAAATTCCTACCCTATGTTGGGGTTCAAACAGAAAAAAATCTCTCTGCCCATACACCCAGAAAGGAAAAACTGAGAAAACCTCTAAAACAGCATCGAGTTATAGCTACTAAATGAAATCCTATCCTAAACAGGAGAATTTACAATATTTTCTAGGGCTTTGTGACAGATATTTATCAAATGAACTGGCAACTGTGTTAAATTTAATGCAGTTAATAAAAATAAGAATATTGCAAGATACAGCATACAGTACAAACAATTTGCTTTATATATTTATTTTTTGGGATCGAGAGTTAATAATACTTAAGCAAAATACTTTAATTGGCAAGCGTAAGAACATTACAAAGATTAACACAGAATTGGAATATAACTCCACGAGTGTTGATTTTGTGTATTCTGCAATTGAAATGAAAACTGCTTACATATTTTACACCAGAAGCACGTGAATGCATTCTACGCACTGATGAAATGTGACTAAAAGCTAATTTATTTTATAATATAACTAAAGACGAAATTGTAGGATTTCATAAAATAAATGGTCAAACAACAGATGAACCAGCAAAATTTGCTATGGTGTGATTTACATCAGTACAGTAACAAAAATTTCTTTCAACTTTACAAAATAAACTGAATCTTTCGTGACGATTCTTCAATACAGAAATTCTTAAGTTGAATGTACCCATTCTTTTAAACGAGATCCCAAAATTTGTGGTTTTTCTTGGGTTAAACCCAAATCCCGTATCAAATCTGATTGAGTAATGTGGTTCGTCAGAAGAAACATACGTCAGATCACTTGAAAAAATCACATTCAAAGCATCGTTTATATCTTCCTCGTTCGTGGAATTTGCAGAAGAATTTGAATGCATTGGAGTTGGAAGCTCATAGTCAGTTCTCATCAACGATTTGCTTACAGATGGAATGTCTGGATACATTACTTTGTGCTTATTTCTTCTTGAACACCCTGAATTTTTTACAAGACAGAACTAACAGTCCGTGACGTGATCTACTGGTTCACATCAAATCATTGGCCTTTCTGACAAGACTTCAGAAGAATTTTTGTTTTTGAGTTAATTTGACATAAACTACAGCATATATGTGGTACACATGTCTTGCCTTGATTTTTAATTTTGAAGCCAAAATATTGTTCATAACATCTTTGATTAATTCACTTAAAGGCTTCTTTTGGGATTTTGTAACATATAATCCACAATCATAACAAAAAATGTCCGGAGAATTTTTACAGTCTCTTGCATGGTTTTCCATTCTTGAAAATCACACGCAACACAAATTGTGGAACACTACTTCAAACTTTCTTAACTAAGTGACAATGTAGTGACATTTCGTTTATCTCTTACCAGACCGCGTCAACAACTACACAATAAATAAATCATTACGCAGGCTGCAACCTTTATATGTGCATATATCGATTCCAGAAATTTCCATTTTAATATATTCCACAATAACTAATAGGTATATTAGAATTATATACTTGTCTCTGGAATCCGTCACGTCGTATTCTTTGTAGTTGCCGCTGCCCTTAACGGTATACCCGCGAACATGTTCGAGCTTTTTACAAAACTATTTCAATTTTAGATTTTACGTTAATCTTAGTGAAAACATACCCTATGTTAGAAAACAGTTTTAATGTTTAAAACAATGCAAAATTCTACAATTTTAGACTATTGAGTCAGTTATAAAAAATCGTGTCGACTAGTATATTCGTCCTGCTATCTTTTATTTAAATATTGCTCATGGCATAATCTTTTTTGTTGATAATTTTATGTGAGTCTCCTGGAAGCAAATTTTGGCTAAGTAAATTACCTTTCGTAATTTTTGAGAAATTCAATGCATGTACTAAAAACTATTTTCCTTGTTCATTTAGAATCTCATTATGCTTGTTGATAAGAATGAAAATCTTAATTCTGGTCCAAATTTTGCAAATGTTGGTGTACGAAAGTAGTTCCAAATGAAGTTCTAAATATTTTCTTACTCTTACAAAATCTGTGCTAATGTATAATTTGTGAAATATTCCCAAAAGACTATTTTTCGATATGAGTAAACGACATACTTTTTTATATAAAATTCATCTCGAGTTCACTTTTGCTTACAGTGGTACTTAATGATATTAATTCTAATGTTTGAATGGCTCTGAACAGCTGTTGCACAGTTTTCTAACAGCTTTGAACATATACCGAAATAACGTACATTCCTTCTACAAAACTCACAGCAGATGCATGCGTTGCAGCAGATACCACGACAATACCGGTCTAACAATGTTTAAATGTACCATGATCACAAAGTCTTTGAATCTGTTATTGAAAATAAAAAATAGTTCGTACGGAGGTGCGTGAAGTTGGCACCACAACTTGCTGCGCAAATGTTCTTTTTAGTGCCAAAAGTTTGCGCCTAATATGCGCCGTCGATATCTGAAGAAAAAACACCGGCGCATTAATTTGTTGCAAAGTTATAAACAAAAACAGTTTTTTGGTGCCAACTTTACGCCAGCACCACAACTTGCGGCGCAAATGTTCTTTTTAGTGCAAAAATGTTGCGCCCAATATGCGCCGTCGATATCTGAAGAAAAAACACCGGCGCATCAATTTGTTACAAAGTTATAAACAAAAACATTTTTTGGTGCCAACTTCACGTGTGAAGTTAGCACCGTCGATATGTGAAGAAAAAACACCGGCGCATTAATTTGTTACAAAGTTATAAACAAAAATAGTTATTTATTATCAACTTCTTACCAGACCAAAATTTCCGGCGCCGGTGTTTTTATATAATTGTATTTGTTTATAACTTTATAACAATTACGTGTTTCGGTGTTTTTTCTTCAGATATCGACGGCGCATGTTGTGAGCTAACGACTTGCACTAAATTGAAAGTTTGCGCCGGAAATTTTGGTCTGGTAAGAAGTTGATAATAAATAACTACTTTTGTTTATAACTTTGTAACAAATTAATGCGCCGGTGTTTTTTCTTCACATATCGACGGCGCATATTAAGCGCAAACTTTTTGGCACTAAAAAGAACATTTGCGCCGCAAGTTGTGGTACTAACTTCACGCACCTACATAATTGTATTTGTTTATAACTTTATAACAGTTAAGAGTTTTGGTGTTTTTTCTTCACATATCGACGGCGCATATTAAGCGCAAACTTTTGGCACTAGAGTGCAACATTTGCGCCGCAAGTTGTGGTGCTAACTTCACGCGTGAAGTTGGCACCAAAAAATGTTTTTGTTTATAACTTTGTAACAAATTAATGCGCCGGTGTTTTTTCTTCAGATATCGACGGCGCATATTGGGCGCAACATTTTTGCACTAAAAAGAACATTCGCGCCGCAAGTTGTGGTGCTGGCGTGAAGTTGGCACCAAAAATCTGTTTTTGTTTATAACTTTGCAACAAATGAATGCGCCGGTGTTTTTTCTTCAGATATCGACGGCGCATATTAGGCGCAAACTTTTGGCACTAAAAAGAACATTTGCGCCGCAAGTTGTGGTGCCAACTTCACGCACCTTTCGTACGGAGATCTTTACCTCTCTCGTGCCCGTTATATGTTAGTGATACAATTCAACAGTTCCTTTCCTTTTAAACAGCATAGATATGAAGTAATACGGCCATTTAATACCCTGCAATCTACACTAGAATGCTCGTGGAGCTATTGGCAAACGTAAAAGCTTAGGAACTTATTAGAGGACTGCACTGTAATATAAGGAAGACATGTTTTATAACAATACTTTAACATGTAAGTCATACTTGCAAATGCTGGTTTTACTAATTTTGGGTGATTTCGAAGGAAATGAAAACCAATCTTATAGTGCTTATTTGGCGCAACATAACTATTTTTTGTGTTTAGGGGAACGATGATGAAATTATAGCACCAGTGGTAACCATTTTGGAGAGATTTATATTTATAAATCCTTGCAATTTTTACTTGTATTCAAAAGGAAGAAAACTATAATAACATACCTAAATATATGCATTTTTATATTATTACCCCAGTCCGTTGTTTTCTCTCCTACCCAGTAGAGTACAAAAACAGCTCCTCGTACATGTTCGCCTATTTGTCTACTCCAAGGCAATAATCATAATGAAATATTTCGAAGGCATTCATTATTCTAATAAAGAAAACTGTTCTAATTATGTATTGTGTAAAATGCACACGTTATATGAAATGGTAACTTAATAACAATATAAGTCTTTATCTTGCCTAAAAATCTCATTGAATGAGATTTACTTTTAGTGTAATAATTAATAATAGAGGTACGTTCAGCAGCCATCGCGTAAAAATGCAACAACATAACTCTTAATGCAATCTTTTTAGCTGGTTCAGTTTGCGTTGAGTCATCCGCATCATTAAACCAACCTTGCTCCATTCGTATTTTTCTATTAATTATTTGGAAAGGTGTCGCCTATTTTTTTGCCAAGATAATTAACGAATATTTTTCTTGGGAGTATGTAATTATAAATTTTGTAAAGTCAAGTTTAAATGAAGCAATTAGAGGAAAGAAATTCAATATAATAGCATCATTATTATTTTGTATACGAGGGTCGTTCTCTATCTTTGATCGAGGGCTTACTTGCGAGAACGAAATTCATCTGAATGTGTAGCTTATGTCTTTTAAATTATTATAAAACTTCCACAGTAAAGAAAACCTCTATATATAAAGTATTTTTTCAGAGTCTTTGTAGAAAACGTTACATAAGATGTATCAGCTTTTAATACAAGTTTATATTGTGAGGTACTAGCATTATATAATTTGATACAAATCTAGTAAGACGATATCAAGTACTATACCTTAATTGTCTCAGAATAGAAAGGAGTGATTCAAATATCCCGCCAAAATACCACGTATTATAAACAGGGAGCAGAATCGAGCGAGCTAAACTACCACGGAGCCACAACCGTGAAAAGAAATAATGTAAACAACTGCGTGTTGTTTACATTATATCTGAATAGCACTAATTCATAGGGCGAACTGCAACATCTGTTTACGCTCGACAAGAGACCGAGGATCAGAGAAAAAAAGGGCAATAAAATAAGGAATTTATGAGGTAAAATTCTTTATACACGGGCGTAGATAACGGCGTCAGGAGTGTTTAAAATTTATTATATTTACGTTATATTTCCAAGAGAAATAAAATTTTCATTTATACCTTACGTTAGTTTCCTTGTTTCATTGTTTTAACTGTTAATTACGTAATTTTTGTAATAGTTCCTGCCGGTTCATTGAATCTACTTCTTCCATTTATATCGACGTAAGTGTTAATTGGATTTTGTTAAGATTAAGATTAAAATTTTTAGTTATCGTTTATTTAGATCTAGAACATTGTTTATGTTACTTTTTCAGATATGATATGGAAGAACGTCGAGAAATACATCGTGAAGCAATGGCGAGTTGGATTGAGGGTCATACTGATTGTATGTCCATTGTCAGTGATTCCGATATTTATTACAAAGTCTGTAAAATATCGTTACAGAATGCCAAAAAATCGAACGTACGTCACTTAGCATCGCTAAAACATACACAGAAATTGGACCCGTTGAAAGCTGACAATTTTAACGAAGAACTCTGTGAAGCTTTAATGGCGGCTAATATCCCATTAAAGAAACTTGACAATCCCACTTTCAAAACATTTCTCCAAAAATATACTGGTCGACATGTTCCTGATGAATCCACCTTACGCAAATGTTATGTTTCTAAGTGCTTCACGAAAACAGTTGAATGCATTAGAAGACATCTTTCAAATCAGTACCTATGGATAAGTGCCGACGAAACTATCGATATATTAGGACGCTGTGTGGTAAATATTGTAGCTGGTGTACTACATCCAACTATTTCATATAACGCATATGTAATAGCATCTAAAGTTACAAATACAGTTGATGCGGAAACAGTTGCTAAAACCATTGACGAGAATTTGCACAAAATGCTTCATTCGGACGACAGGTACAGAGAAAAACTACTTTTATTTGTTAGTGACAGTGCCGCATATATGTTAAAAACAGACAGACTATTAAAGGAAACATATCCTTATATGCTGCATATTACTTGTGTAGCACATGCTCTCCACAGAATCTGTGAATATATCAGAGACAACTATCCGGAAGTTGATAGACTTGTATCGGTTTTTAAAAAAGTTTTCAGAAAAGCACCATCGAGAGTGGCCCTTTACAGGGAAAAACTTCCATCTTTGTCACTGCCACCCGCGCCAGTAATAACTAGATGGGGAACATGGCTGGAAGCTACTAGTTTTTATGCAGAGAATTTCGATAGTTTACAAAATTTCGTTACATGTTTAAATGACGATGCTCGAAGTATTTCTGAGTGCAAGGAACTAACACAAATCCCAAATTTAAAAAATCAGCTGTTATTCCTTCAGGAACACTTTGGAAATTTGCCTAAACTAATCACATATTTTGAAAATCGAAATCTCAAACTAAAAGATGGATTAACCACATTAGATGTGGCTATTAATAATTTCAAAAGTATTCCAAGTGACTTCGGATGTGGCCTTCGGCAAAAGTTAGACGCAGTTTTTAATAGAAATCCAGATTTAATAACATTGTGGCAATTGTGTATGGGGACAATGACACAAAATCAAACTGCTAAATACGCTGAAATAAAAGAATATTTCCAGTACGCACCTATAACCAGTTGCGATGTAGAAAGGACGTTTTCTATCTACAAGGATGTACTTCATTCAAAAAGAACAAATCTTACAGAAGAGAAAGTATTGCTGGTGAATATTAATACTCCTTTACTCGACTTGAACAACAAAATCAACAAATAATAATGTATTTTTTATTTTATGAGTTGTTATTCAATTATATAAATAAAATTAGAACCTCTTTAAAAATACAAAATTCAATAGTGCGCCCATGAGCTATGAGTCATGGCTCGCTCGATTCCGCTCCCTAATTATAAAGAGCTTTCACTGGTTCTTGCGTAAACAAATTTAATATGGAAAATTAAGTAGTCATTATCCGCCATATTTTTTAACATAAGAAAGCCATAACATGTAAACATTCTCTTATATTTTTGCTTTGGTTTATTATATATTTCTGTGTTATTAAATACAATATGTACGCTTAAGTACGTTATGAATATTAGTGATCAGGCAGGTCCAAGAAAACCCTTCATTTAACCACTGAAACAGCAACAACGATTGGTACACATACGACGACGAAATAGTTTTAAATATGTACAAAATATTAACGCTACAAATTCCGAAAATGAGAACAGCAAAACACAAAATAAGATAAAGATATTACCCCAATGTCAATATGAATTTGTCATAATGTATTTATTGTAGGGCTAGCTAAATCATCTGTATATTGCATAATTAAAGCAAAGTAAGAGCTGTTAAAGCAAAGGTGGGCAGACAGTTGAAACTACAAGATTTTAATGAATATATCAAGAATACTATAGAGTAGATAATGTGCAGTGTCTTTTTCAAAAGGAACCTCTTCGAATGTATAAAAAGAGCAGACTTCTATGGTGAAATTAATATTTCGTGCGTTTATTTTTGAAGAATGATTTAAACAAGTATTACATATATTGCATCATATCACTCAAGTAGAGTGGAAAAACTACCTGCTAGAAGAAAGGATGTGGGGTAGATTAATGGATGATATCCTAGAACCATTTCCATGTTTTGTTAAAAATAGTGACTTGCTTCAGATGAATTTCTGCAGCTTTTATACATTTCTGATCGTTGTTATTGTATTTTTGAGATGCTTTCATAAAAAATTTTGAAAGTTGTTTACATTATACGTTAAATTTTACAATCGTACCTCATATAAATATCATGCAAAGATGTGTGCACACATTGCTTTCATATTTAAAAAAAACATGCATGAAGTATTTATATTCTCGTATTTACCAGAATAGGTTATGTTTAATATCGCATTCAATCCTAATTTTGAGTAGACTACATATTAATCCAGAAAGTCACATTTATACAATAACTGTTTACATGCTAAAAATTGTTTACTACAATTTTAAGCTATGGGTTCCAGGTATTGGCGGAGTATTTGAACTTGTCCGTCTTATTCTTAGACAGGGTATATGACAATGCGAGAAATCATTTGTCTGGTATTATAAAAAAAAAATTGAAGAAGCTAGCTAAAGTTAAAAGTCTCAATTTCATGAATTTATTACACAAGTGATATCATCCTGATCATACGCATATACCATAAGCCCAAACAGTGTTTTCAGATGTCTTCTGACGTAGTCTACAAATAGATATGAAAACAGGTTGCATTAAAGATGTTAGGTACCTTAAGAATTTGGAAGATATGGTCTGTTAAACAGATTATCATTTAGTATAATTTCATTAATTTTGTTAGAACTAGGAGAAAAACATATTTAGAAAATGGTTGAATGAATTACACAAACCAGTTGAATTTAGAGACTATCAGCGGTTATTTTAGTAAATCATTGATGAATATAATAAACAGAATTCTCCGATAATTGATGGTTGTGACAAGCTACGTTTTAATTGAAGTTTTCTACACTCATTTAAATACATAAATAAGATTTGAGCAAACATTCCACAACTTTCGAGCAATACAACGGTTTTGCTTTAAAAAAGAACTATTATAAGGTGCTCCACAGCAGATAGTTCTTCAACTTTTTAATATACCCTTCTTTTTCAGTGACAGTATTTCCTTAAAAAAAAACGTCCAGTTTTCGTAATTGGCAGCACATTCATCATAATGAAACGCTCAATTATTTTACGCCACCATTGATTTCTGTTTGGAATGCCTTCACTATCAAATGCTTGTGGGATGTTGTTAAAAGCCTTGAAAACTTGTGTGACTACACCTTTATTATATTTTAGCTGATCTTTAATATGTTTTACAAAAAAAGTTAACTATAATGTTTTTAATGAAGCCTTCTTATACCAGATTTTTGTAGTACAAAAACTCTATATTTCCACAGAATTTCTGTTACAGATTATGTCGTAGGAGGGTCCAAATTCCATATAAATATAACATACAGAAAGTCCTGTTTCAATACGTACACTACCGACGAAATTTGCTTCGCAATTATAGTGATATGTTCTTTCAAACTTGGTAAAAATCTAACGCTAATTCAAAAATCTGGTGTGTTCGTGTGATATTAATTCAATGTGATTTTAATTAATGTTTAAGATTTTTTTTCAATATTAAAATTATTTAACGTAACCAATCCCTCAAGAGTTTCAAATAAATTAACAATATCATCTTTCAAAAATAGCGAGGTTACTTCGGACATCATAACTGAAGTATTATCTGCAAATCATTTATATACAAAAAGATAGAGAAGCGGTCATAATATAGACTCTTGAGGTACTCCAGAGTCTGGATCTAAGCAAAATCGAATCCTCTCAGCATTTGTATATATTATAAATATATATTCATTGCATTCGATTACTTGGATATAATTTTAGAAGTCTATAAACTAGTACTTTGAATTAGTTCTACTTTTTGTGAAAATATAGAACGATTTTCACTGTTAAATGCATTATATATGTCTAAGCATACTGCTACCACTTTTCTTTTCTCTGGCAAAATTTCTACTATTTGACTAATCGTCATGAATATTGTACCATTAGTTGGAACATCATGGATATAGGCATTTATGAACTACCTTACATGACTCAAAATGAGTCATTCTACCCAAAATTACTTTATCCATTATTTTTACTATGACGGCTCTTTTTGTGATAATCCTGTCATTCTTAACTGCGAAATCCTGCTTTTTCCAATACAAGTTTTACTAATGGCATTTTTTAAGTGTTCTGGAAAGGTGCCTGCTCGAAATTAATAGGTTAATTATGTTAATAATTGTATACATAATACAACAGCATATATTTTCATCAGTATTGGGGTAATCGATCACCCCCTCGTGTTTGTGTATTATTTAAAGGACATGTAATATTATATGTATATCTTAGCAGACACTGTTTAATATTATACTTTTATTTTTAATTTTCTTGACATAGACCAAATTACTTCTTCCTAAATTTACATAAAATAAATTCATGTAACGTTGAAATTGTTCATCACTATTGTTATGATAGTCAGATAATCTCTAAGTTTATGACTCTTCCTTCTTTTGCTAATTACCTCGTTTACTATCTCCCAAATCGCCTTTATTCATTTCGCTGTTGTTTCTGGGCACAATATGGTTTAAGATTAACAAGAAGAATCGTTTTTATAAGTTATATTCAACAAATAATGTCGGCATTTTGCAACTGCTTGAATTTAAAATAACTTGCAAATTTGACACTATAATCCCATAGGCTCAGTTCAAGAGAATTATAACAATTACTTTCAAAGTTGTCGACATGAACTAATAAAATTTAACATAGTATGAATTTAAAATTACAGGTGGTTAATACTCCTTCATCGTACTCCAATGTAAGCATGATCGTATGATTGGAACATGAAGTTTATTTAATAAATTAAATATTTAAGCACGACTCTGGCGGTAGAATAAATGAATTGAATGTTGAACATCATAAATTAAATAAAAGTATTCTATTTCATCATAACAATGTGTTAATCACAATAAGTGCAAATTGATATGTTTCATAGTATTTTTCAGCATTCATCTCAGTACTTAGATTAAGAGTTGCCCAAAAGAATCCACCTTCGTATGTTAATATTAAAATACTATTCATATTAAATATTTATTTATCACTTTTCTTATTTTGTACATACATACATAGATAATTAGGATATAATTATTTTTTGCTATAATACAGTATCAAATTTAATGATGATAATCTCCTAAACCTTCTGAAGAAAAGATCCCTTCTCCACTTCCACCGTGAGATTGACTTTGACTAGCAGCGTCTGCAGCTCTCTGTGCGTTTGACTGAGCTACTTGGGCGGCACCTTCTGCTTGTTGAGCAGCCCGTTGCGTGTCTCTGTAGTCACGCTGAGCCGAGTCAAGTTGTTGACTTAAATTTGCTAACTTTTCTTTGGCTCTCGCCACCATGGACTGTTGAAATCCTACTTCGGCATGTGCCAGTTCGGCTGCTTGTTGAGCGTGAGTGATAATCGCTTGTGCTATATTTAAGGCCGCGTTCAAATTGCCCAGTTGTTGTTGAGATTGGCGTGCTACTTCTTGAGTTGCTGTGGCGGCACGTTCTGATTGTCGTAGTTGTTGAACTTCGGCTTCGACAGCTTGCTGGGCCTCGTTGAGTTCTTGTTCGATTCTTGATAGAAGAATTTGTTTACCCACTAAAGCTGCTTGAGCTGTAGATGCTGCCTATTAAAAACAATGGCAATCAGTGGAAAAAGTAATATAAAGTTAGAGATAATTATTAAACGGATTGACTTTAATCGAGATCTCCGCAAAGTAGTAAATTATCAATAGTAAATAAAGGAACTTGTCATTTTTACTATAATTAAATAGATCTTTAAACTCATCTCATATAAAAATCTAGCAAAAATATGACTAACAATAAATAGAAACAAGACAAAATATAATACGAATTATTGAATGATATTGTATGGACCTCCAATTCATTTCCAATATTGTCAAATATAACTACCTGAACAATCTACAGATCATGATTTTTGAACATAATTCTTAAAAAAAAAGAAGATCGCTGATATAGCTGAAAAGTACTTGTAATTCCAGAATTTTCATGAAGAGAGTTTTTCATAAACTAGATAATTAACATCAAACTTTGACGTGGAAGACTTGAAAATTAGCTCTTATACCTTCTGGCTAAGGTCAGATGCTAAACATCTTCCGGCCACACAAGCATCTTTAACATGGCCTAACAATTACGAAAATAGCCGGGGTTGATGACTTTATGTATCCTCCAAAGCACGGTAGTAGCTCAGAAACACCTTTGGATAAAATATTTCCAGGTGATTTGGTTGGGAAACAAATCCAGGACCCCAGCGATTAACAAATTATTAGACCAAAACTGAAGACTCATAATCATGCCCATTTTTATGAAGAGATCTTTAGGTAAACTAGATAATAAAATCCAAAATTCACAGAAGAAGACTTTACATATATCCCAAAAGAAAAAATTGTATCTACAAATCTGATATTACAGACTCCAAGATAAAAATTACTTAAGAAGACCAGCGCGAGTAAACCATGGAAACAAAAACTGAACAAAAATCAAATAAACTACCGTAAATAGGATCAAAAGAAGACTTAATGAGCAATGGTTCTGATACAATATTTTGCTGATAATTTATATGCCATTTTACAAAGCAATTGCAGTATTATTAATTTTATTAGCTTCCAAATGCGTGTGAGTACTTCTTTGAGCTTTTCAGACAGAAACCAAGTTTAATTATCAATTGATTTAGCAATAAAATGTAGTGTTCTGAAAATAGTTTTAAGCTAATAATTGGGCGGCATGTTAAGGGTTCCAGACCTTTGAAGGAGTTCAAAATTATTTCTTGTATAGAAAAATAGTTAAAACCATTTCTGGGGCTGTCAGTGAATAACCAGTCTTGCTAATAGAATATAAGAAACTACAGGGAAAACATGCTTTTGACTTGCAATATTATTATTTCTGATTGTGGCCCCGAATAAATTAGCTTTTATTATTTCTAATCTCAAAAACGTACTAAGGAACAACGTTTAGGAACAATTGTAACCTTATAGAAGAAGAATATTTCTACAACGGATAATTACATATATGTATATTTAAAACAAGCACACTATTAAACGATTAAATATTGTTGATGTACAAGTTAATAAAGCTTCATCCTGGAATACAAAAACAAAACTGAACAAGGAGAGTCGCATTACAGTAAAGGATGTTTATAATTGATTTACACATAGCGATTTAGAAATTTTTATATTATTAAGTCGGCAACTTGGAAATAACTTCCTGCATTTGTTCTGCTATCACAGACGCCTATAATATGATCATGTTTACATGCAAACTATAATATTGCCAATATGATGAAATAGCAGTAATAACCAGTAATTTTATATGTATATTATCTTAAAGTTGTTTAATTTGTACGGATACTTTTCATTGAGGGATTCTAATATCAATTAGGTTGAATTCAAACAGTGGCAGAAATTGTAAGACGTCAGATATTCATTATTTATGTAATTATAATAACTATCACCGTTAATACAGGTAAATTTACAATAAGAAAATTTATAGTTACTAAAAAAGGAACTTTTGGCAAATAGGACAATAATTTTTGTCAGGTTAGAATAAATACATATTCTGTTCTTCGACATCAATTCCGCAGTTTTTCTCAAATGCATATGGATAATTTAAGAGATAGAATACATATACGGAACGTTTTCTTAAATTGTTAAGATTGTCCAATTCCGAGCGTGTAAGTATTTGTGTGGCTTGTTATAGATAACTTAGAAAGTAAATTCTTTAAATTTACTATACCAGCATGTGTGTACACAGTTATATTTATACTAACATACAGGTAACAGTAAAACACCAAAAGAAAATTATTTCAACAATTTCGCAATCCCTATGTCATAAGACTTCTTTATAAATTAACTTGAATCAGAGCTGCCTAAAAAACTAGGCTTACTTTAAATACTTAACTTTGTACTTTTTTCAAAATAACGGTTGAAAGTATATTTCTAATAATTATGCAATTGAGACACTCTGAAGTACCCTCAATGTTGTAAGAATTATAACAGCTTGGGGTATTTTCTGTAGAAAAGAGACAGTATAATGTTCCATGTATATATTTGTTCTTATGAGGCCCCACGCATTGACGAAACTAACGTCTTTAAAAGATTTCGTTCAAGCAATAGTACAACCTCCAGTTATAAATTTCAGGCACACAAATAAACAAAGGTTGAACGCATGTTTGACTGAAATTAATTTTTTTCTACTCCCATACATTAATTGTATTAATTGATATGCCGAACCTGTACTTTAATGATGTCCATTACGATACAGATTTTCATTATGATACAAGTTTATATCCAATAGGAATACAGATTTTTCATTACGATACAAGTTTATATCCAATAGGAATGCGACATTCCAATATTCAAACAATATTCAATATGGCGACTGCATATCTGACAGATATACAAATTAAATAAATGTGACAGTTCTCTGCAATTTGCAAGTAAGTACTTAAAATTTGTGCTTTTTTGAAAATATAAACGGTAAAAATGAGGGATAATGACAGTGAAATGTAAAAGTTGAGTCCACCAGAAATTATGGAACAAGCCTTAGTAACCACGAACAATTTATTACCAGCTAAATTCGCAAAGGTGCATGGAGAATTTTAACCTCAATTTATGAAATGGAATGTTTAAAAAATAATGTTTTATTATGGGGTCGTAGAAAAAATAGTGTATGCAACTCGCATTTAATGGCTATTAAGACACTCGTATTCATTACAATACTCGGCTTCGCCTCGTATTGTAATTTTCTTACTCGTGTCTCATTAAATGCTCATTGCATAATATACTATTAAAATACAGTTTCTAAAACTGTGTTATGATGTTGTAAATTGACCAACTTAGAAGGTGAAATGTAGAAGTAAATAATTTTAATTATAATAAAATACTCCCAACAAATCCTTAGTTAATTCTTTGTATTCAATTTAATGCAAAAAAATAATAAGAAAAACAAAAATTTCTTCTAGTTGCTTCACTTACAACGGCGGAATTTGCACTGGCGCCCTCCTTACGTTTTATCTTACAGTAGTTGGTGGCCACCTCTGCGTACGCCCGCTTAACTTTCTATGTGACCATTATTGGGTAGGAGATTTCTCAAAAAGGAAATTACAGAAGATCATCAAAATGAAAAGTTGAAGTTGAAGTCCTTGTCACGTTGTAATTCAACTTTGAGTTATATAGAAATATCTAATGCACATTTGTGACATGTCATATTCAGTGAATAGCTTTGTATCCCCTTACTGACAATAAAAATCTATTCGCTCGAAATCAATACCTCTCCCGCCCTCTCAGCTGTTGGTGATTTTTTCCTTAATAATGGCGTAGCATTGAAGTAACAAAAACATTTTATATACGCAATTTATACGAGATTGTCCTCGTAATCTTCACAAGCGTAAACTTAAAAATCTGATCTATCCACATCTACCACGGTCAAACAAATTGTGGAACTTTGAGAAGCCATTTATATTTCTTGTTTAGACGAACATAACACCAAAGGAAATCAATGCAAAGGTATTTCGCATATTCATATTATCTCTATAAAGCTATTCTTTTGTAAACAAATATATTCAAGCATAGGAGGACAATGGTTGAAAATGCATCGTGCTTGGACAGTCTACGAATTCAACGAAAAAGAGAATTTAAGTTATACCACGTCAGAAAATCCAAGATCTGTTCAGAAGGAAAACTAAACATAATTTATTTTTAAGAAATAATATATTACTTACTGCAAGTGCTGTCTGTGCCAAACTACTTTTCGCTTGAAATGCTGCTTGTCTACCTGCCGTATGTTGACTAACGACTGCATTATTAGCTGCATCGGCTGATCCTTGCGCTATATTTTTCAAACCACTACCGATACTGAAACCACTACTGCCACCATGATCATCATCGGCTATTGCGTAACTTTCATAATGTCCTCCTTCTGCTGCCTGATGGTCACTAACCACTTCTCGCCGCTTTACTGGGGTACAGCATATCACAGCAACTGTAGCAAAAATCGTCAAAATGATTACCGTCAAAAAAAAATTTACAAGAAATTAATGCAAACTTACAGGCGCAAGAAGCAATGACCACGTATCGAAACATTTTGAAAAACTGGAAAAAACGATTCGTTTAATTCATATTCATAAATCACTATATTTATTTAATAAAGTTAATTCGTTCATACCTAGATAGATACTGCAACTCACAGAAGATAATTTTGATACTGAACTTGATGATACTACACACGTTATTTATACCATTTCGAAAATATGTTGATTTTCCCATTTGAAAATCGATTAAAGTAGGGGAGATACCTGTTTCTAGAACGTATAGACTTTCCTGCAGTTCAAAAATCTATTAATTACCAATATTACCTTAAACGTACCTGTACGTGTTACGGATATTTTATTTCCGGATTTTCTGTGCGATACCAATTTCCAAAACGGAATCAGCTCACACGTACAATATGTATGTATATCAATCAAATGGAGTTCTGCTTCTTTGTGTCCGCCAATACTACTGATCCATCGTTTGCGTAATTTATTGACATAACTTCAAATTCCTGTGTAAAACATACGATGGTCGATATAAATAAGATCCACACGCGTGTGAAAATGTTATATATACGCTCTTTTTTTTTAATTAAATGGTACATACATACCGACTAACAAATTATGGTGATTATCGTTCACTAAATGCAATCTCGCTTAGAACGAATTTAAAAGCATTAAGATGTAATAGGTATATGTGACAAATATAGCAGATTTATCCAAAGTTCCATACAGATATTATAGTTATTATATTTGTACGAAATTTTGTTTACCAATGGAAGTCCTTACAATACATGTGTGTAGGCCACAATTAGTGAATTCATATAATACATGAAATGTGAAAATTCGTTGCAATTTTTTGAGCAATAATTTCACTAGAATTGCAAGTCTATGTAAAATAGGTAAATAGTGAATTTGCGCAGGGGGTATTTTTCCTTATAAAACCTTTCCTTATAACTACAAATTTATTGTAATTTTCCTTATAAATAATATTATTACATGTTTCGTATTTTGTTTTTACTTTCTTATAGGTAGAATAAGTAAGTGCCAGTTGTAATAATGAACATTTTTCTATTTCGGTGCTATAAAATTCACTTTACGACACCCGTTTTGGTTGGTAATTTTAATTTTTTTAGGTTGGTGACAAAAAAAATGAAACCAAATCATATTTAAATGTCAAATATAAGTATTTAATGTAACAAACATGTGCAATAGAAGTTGTACAAAGAATAAAAAACACACATGCGCACATTTTATTTACTAATTAACAATATAAATTAACAGGCAGAGTTGGATGATAAGGTTTCTGATCCTATTATTGAAATTTACTTCCCATGTTGAATAATACAACTGGTGTAAAAGCTTAGGTACTATAACACTAGAAGGTTCGTGTGCATTTATGGATATTCCAGGCCGATTTTGGGAACATTTTGTCTGAATTCTTGGTGATTTGCATTGACTGACACGTACGGTAATATTCCCTATATTATTTTCTTTAGACCAACTTAAAAGTGCTGGTATTGTTTTTAATAAAAAGTCGAGACTTTGTTAACGAAAGATTTTATAAATTGTCTTCTGCTATTTTGCGAATCTGTGGGGGCGTGAAATTATTTATTTCGTCCTTTTTGTTGATAATTTGATATATTTTATTACATAAATCAGTCTACATTTTAAAAATAATTAGGTACATACAACACCACCGATATTCAAACATTTAAAATATTCTTCTTAAAAATCAGAGTAACCAACTTCAAAAAAACAAAATTTCTAAACTGTTCGAATAAAACATGTCTCTCATTTTAAGCTTTTTTGAACTTTTAATAACCGAAATAGAAAAAATAGTATAAAATACATGTTCCATAAGATATTTTTTCTATTCCGGTGCTATAAAGTTCACTTTACGACACCCGTTTTGGTTGCATAAAGTATTACTTTATCGCACGCTAATTTTATTTTTTTGAAGTTGGTAACAAAAAAAATGGAACCAAATCGTATTTAAATGTCAAAATATAAGCCTTTAAAGTAACAAAAATGTGCAATAAAATTGTACAAAGAATAAAAAGCACACATGCTAACATTTCACTTACTAATTAGCAATATGAATTGTTAAGCAGAGTTGGATGATAAGTTTTCGGATGCTACTATTGACATTTACTTACCATGTTGAATAGTACCTGTTATAAAAGTTTGTTTTGATAAATATGTAGAGAGTTTGTGGACGAATGATTTTATAAATTGTCTTCTGCTATTTTGCGAATCTCTGGGGGCGTACAGTTATTTATTTCGTCCTTTTTGTTGATAATTTGAAATAATTTATTGTATAAATCAGTCTGAATTTTAAACACAATTACATATAGCACCACCGATATTCAAATATTTAAAACGTTCTACTTAAAAATCAGAGTAACCAACTTCAAAAAAGCAAAATTTCTAAAATATTCGAACTAAACATGTCTCTTATTTTAAGCTTTTTTGAACTTTTAATAACCGAAATAGAAAAAATAGTATAAAATACACGTTTCATAAGACATTTTGCGCACTTGTTCTTTAGAAAACTCGCCTAGCGGCTCGTTTTCTAAACTTGAACGCGTGCGCAAAAATCGTGTCTTATGAAACTTGTATTTTAATATACTATTGCGCACTTCTTCTTGGACGCGTGCGCAAAAATCATGTCTTATGAAACTTGTATTCTAATATATTATTTCGACCTCGAACATCTGCAGATATGTACGTTTTAAGTTCCCCGATACCGTGATTTTTGAAAATTGGCTTTCTCTCTCGCTCTCTCCGTGTTTCTATCTCTCTGAGTGTGATTACAATAACTGCTAAACGGATGAATAACAAAATTTAAACTTACGAGTAGGTATAATTTTCCTCTCATATCTCAAGAGATGATTTCAAATATTACCAATGTCTAATCAACTAAACTAAGTTTAGACAAATATCTGAAGAACACAGAAGTACTCAGAAGTGAGTTTGAGAGAATTTTTTAAAAGAAAGCTTTTCGAAATTCCTACCGGAAATAGTTTTTTTTATATAATAATGATTATTTTATTAGGAACATTTTTAATTTTTGAAAATTACCCAGGGCTGATATTCGAATCCAGAACTTCTCGATTGTTAGTCGGTTGCGCTACCATTACGCTACCGCGGGTGTCTGGGTTAGAGTCTTTAAATCGTACTGAATTATATCAAGTAACAGATGGAATTAATGGCGGTAGTCCGACGTTTGTACTAAATTATAATTACTTTATAATTAGTTTTTCTTAGTGTTGAAAATTCTAATTATAATTTTCTAGTTTTAGCACTGATAATTATTTAATACAAAAATTAAAAATTTACCTAATTAAATAATTATCAGTGCTAAAAGCAGAAAATTATAATTGGAATGTTCAACACTGAGAAAAACTCACTTTAAAGTAATTTAAATTTAGTAAACAAGAATTACCTGCAGAAATTAGTTTGATTCACTGGACCATTCACTTTCACTATCACTATTTCCAACAAAAATAAATGGTTGAACGATATCATATATTAATCCATCCTATATTCTTTTTTCTAAGGAAATAGCCTTTCCTCTCTACATGAATGATATGTTGAGGTGTCCATGACTATTACAGCATTATCTGGTAATTAATGTAATACTTGTTCAAACCATTATTCAAAAATAATTAAATATGTAAAGTGTTGGCGTAAATTTCTAATGTGAACCTGTCAGTCAGGGCCGCGTCCGGATTTTCAGGGACCCTGGCATTCTAAACTTTGGGGCCCCTTTATATGGCGGGAGAAGGGTCAAAATTTAGAGAAAGAAAGAAATGTGAGGAAAATTACACATCGCGGGGCCCCCTTGTGAGCGGGGGCCCCTGGCATGTGCCGGGTGTGCCCATGCCATAACGCGGCCCTGCTGTCACTTCTATTGAATTTCTTCACTTTTTTGATTTTTATTTGCAATCTTTCAATATAGTTCAATATGCTAATGACATATCAAGAGTAAGTCCAAGGTATAGGTTCGAGTAAAATGATGTTTTAAGAAGGTGCTGTTGAATGCAATGACCGAGAGAAAAAGACCAAACGTAAGTATAAATTGCCATAATATCCTCACGTACTTATCTCAAATGTCCAGAATTGTAGTGGAATTCTAAATCTCAATTGTCTTCATCAGAAAAAATAATGTATTGGTAGCTATCAATTAACTATACTTTTGCAGTAAACTAAAAGTTACATGCATTTCTTTACAGAAAATACATATTATGCTATTTATATTTTTAATTACACTCTTCATTTGGTTTATAAAAGAAGCAATACAGTTACTAAATTACTGATAAAAATAATAGTTAAGTAATTCCAAAAAATACGTTTTTGCAATTAGTACCGTAATCATACCATTTATTTCACTAGTGCTGTAATAGGGTCTATTACAGCACTAGTTGCGTAATAGAAATGGAACATTTAAACAGATTTATTTTAAGTTGGTCACATTGCAACAGAAATGGAGATGTCAATATGACATTTTGTAAGCAAGTTTGAGGTTTTTATATTGAAATTCATTGTAAGATTTGATATTTTTAATTAATCTTTGAAATAGTACAACTATTATAAACATTTATATTAACGTTTGAATTATCTTTCGAAGTGATAGTGATACCGTGTGCAGTAGAAACATTCTGTTGAAAATTATCAAAAATGTGTCAATTTTAAATTAACTTGTCAATTTAAATCTTGTGCCAAACCAAGGTGACAACCGCCACAAAATTTCCCTTGATTATCAAATTTTTCTCGTTTTGCTTTTACAAAAAGAGAAATTTTAAAACTAATTGCAAAAAATAGCATAAAAGACACGTTTCATTTGACATTAAAGCACTCATTCAGTTAAGAAACTCGTGGCTACGCCACTCGTTTCTTAAACTCTGAATTCGTACTTTGAAACGTCAAAATGAAACTTGTCCTTTAATATACTATTATATAGCAAACAAATGCATATGAAAAGAAAACCCCTGTCAAGAAACGTAAGTAAACGTAGTAACTGTTTAATATTTTATCAGGTACCCAAAACACCGGTTAAAATTTTTCCGGTTTACGACATTTTAAATCGCACTAACCAGTATTGGAAAAATGTGAATTTGTACTAACCGGTATTTGAATCAAATGACTATAAAGTTTAGGAAAGAACATGTTTGGTATTATTTAACTCTTCAATAAAACTTAGAAAACATTGTTTTTAGGTTTATTATTTTACAACAAGACGGTGTTATATAGGGTTTAAAAAAAGTGACTTCTGCAAACAAATATGGCCGTATGTAGCCATGTAGGCATATATAGATACATATATTAAGCATTTTATCGCGTTCCCTATTATCTAATACCTATTTATCCGCAGTATTTCCCTTTCTAACAACTTGTATGTGGTAAAGCTATCAAGTCGTTTTAAAAGAAATGCAAACATATTGCTGTGGCATATAAATATTTATTTTAAATAATGTTATTGCCATACGTTGGGCATCGCCATATAATTTATATGCTGTGACAACATATATTTGTGTGTATTACCACACGTAGGGTATAGTCTTTTGTACATGCTGTACTAAAAAAATTATTCTTTATACACCAAGAACTTATACTTGGTTTCGTATTTTTTATCTTATATTGTTGGAGCATGTACTTTATGACTATTGTGGGTCCTGGCAATGTATGTGGTTCCTTCTCCTTTGCTGATGATTTTTCTCTTGCTCATAATAGGGAAGAGGTAATAGTTTTGTTCAAAGAAAAACTGTATGTCTATACAACATAATCATATATCTTTTATTTTGTAATTTATAGATTCAAAAATAATTTTTTATATACACACCTTTATGCTCTAAACAAGATACATAATTGAAAAATGCTCATATCATTTATACCTAATGCCGGTTGTAATGTATGTAAATCTTTTATTTATTTATTTATTCTGCCAAACAAAATAAATATTTATCCTGTAAATAAACAAATGTAAACTTTTATTGTACATTTATGGATATACTTATCGATGTAATTATATTTATGTATTGGCTTCAATTAATTGCTTTAGACAACCATTTGCACGTGTTGTATCTAGCTCTTAATCTTTGCCTTGTGAAATTTTAATTAATTATTTGCTTAACTTGAAAGAGATTAATGATGCCTAGACAATACGATGAAGAAAATGCTCATTTGCACGTAGCATCTCTCCAACTGACCAACACCATTAATCCTATTTGGTTGTAATTCCAACTATATGAATTTAAAACAAACCTTACAGGATAAATTATTTACTTATCTATATTGTCCAACAATACATTGATTAATCATTTGCACGTAAAAACCAATGTCTGTCCAACAATTTGTATAACTTCCTTTTCAAAAAAAATAAACTTACTTGCTATCAAAATATTTATTTTGAATGTCCATTATGAACGCTTCAAGTGAATTCAAATGTATTAAATAAAATAAACTACTATGACTATACGTGATGAAGAAATAATGAAAACTACAATGTAACAATCTAAAACGTCTTATTCTTTAAGAGATCTTCCTTTCGGAAGTGTTATGAGAAGTCTCCTTCTCGGAATTGTCATCAGAAGTCCTCTTGTCGAATCTTGTTTTCGTATTTATAGCGGCAAAAAAAACTCTATGTTGACCATTGCGCCCTCTAGTCCATATTTAGGTTGGTACTGGAATACACTTTCCCGTGGAACCGCTGCCCGCATGTTGCCGTCTTGATACACGCACACATACACATATTGTTCTGACAGTTCACAATTTACCAAACGTCAACATAACTTTCCAATTCAAAGGTCCCCTCTGCCTCGCACAGCATTTCCAACGGTAGGTTTATTCTTGTCGCTAATACCATCCTTCTTTGTATTCGTCAATGAACCTATTGCCTTGTTCATTGTTCGATACATTTTTTTTCTTTCCATTTATTAATGTCAATTTCACTTTTCTTTTAGCCGGATTGCGACTTGGCAAAATGGGAAACATGTTGGAGATAACCATTATTTTTCTTCCCGCACTGCCTGTACCTGTATCCAAGATCTTTCTATTGGTAATATGTCAATCTGCAATAGACTTTACACAAGTTTTATATATTTTGTTGTCTTTTGTAGGTCATTAAACTGTACACGTCTATTTCCAGTCTCTGAAGCATTGTGTTACAAACAAATCATAAACACATATACTTTTTATTTATGATATCAGCTACCTTTAAATACAAAAATGTTATTGCTGATCGTTTCTACGTTTTACATATTTTTATATCCTTTCTTAGTCTATTTATAAGCTAAGGTAAATTTTATCTTTTAATACAATTTAATTCTTAAACTCTCATAAGATTTTTACTGCTTTATGCATATAAATCATAATAATTTACTTATTTATATTTCTTGCATATCGTATTTCATCTTTTTCATGATATATAAACCATACATCTTGTGTATTCTTTTACAAAAGAAATATATTACTTATATTTATTTTGTCTTTATTTCATATTTTTTATTTAATAAATTTTTATTCTACATCTTTTGTTTCATATTTATTTAATAAACTTTATTTTGTATTTTCTCATTATTTACTTGAATAATAATAGTTTTTTTAAAATCACTTTTATAAATTGACTATGTGTATGCAACTTTGTATACCTTCATGTAGTTCTTGTTGCATAGTTTTACTCAATAATATTTAAATAGGATTTTTTGTTATTTTTATTTTTTTATTTCAAAGCTTAAACTAATTCTTAAATTAATCTCTAAAGCTATTCTTATTCTACAAATTTTGCGAGTTCACGGCAATATGTGTTATACCCAAAATGTCAAAATGGAGACATTGCAGCAAAGTTAAAGAGAAAATTATTAGTTAATCATTTTTATTGAACAAAATAGTAACTGTAATAGTATCCACATTGAACGGTCACGGCAAAGTGTCGAAGTAGGTATAACAATAAAATATATTACTATCACAACGCATTCGTAATGAATCTTTGTAAAAACTTACAAAGCAATAAAACGTGAACCGAACATGGAAAAATGCATTTAAATTTACAGGATGGTAAACCTATAACACTCAAAGTTTCATCAAAATTCGATGTTGCCAAATACTTTCGCAAGCTTAACTAAGTATCGAAATTAAACCGTTGGCACAATGCATTTGTTTTTAAGCCGAGCTTTAATTTTAGCGACCCTAAACCTGATATTAAGAAGCGATGGTGCAATCGGCCATAAGTAACTATTAATGGATAAGGAAATATATCGTCAAGTAAGGTGTTTCTCAAACGCGCTTTTATTCCTGTAACAAACAATAATTTCGTTATAGACAGATTAGTTTATGTATATCATAAAATATTAAGACATTCATCTTTGGAATATTTATTGAATTGGGCGTACTCTTATACCTAGAGACATTTCTCTTTTAGTATCTACAATCAAAGGACTCACGAGTATAATACTAACGGTACACATCATCCGATCTTTCATCTACATCAACTGGGCAATAATGCAAGTAAAAGTAATATGTATATGTTTGTTTGGAATAAATGTAGCATATCGTTGCATCACACTCTCTGATTTTGCAACGAATAAGCAAAAGAATCTGTTATAATAGTTACAGTTTATGTATGAATAATGACACGTATCCAATGTCAACCAGGAATTGTATTTTGCGCCAGCGAAATCTGCTTGAATAGATAAATAATTGTATAATATCTGTTGAGTGCTGATGTAATTGTATTTTAAGATTATTGTTCCACAGTTTTAGGCGTAGGTACATTTTCAGACTTGTTCAAATTTAGTAAATTTAGTGAATGCTCGTATTAAGAAATATCGAAGCGTGGCTTCTATTGAATGTTTTGAAATAATAAAATTGTTAATTACAAAAATACAAATATATATTTTGTATCCATAAACAGATTGTTTATCCTGTCTTCTTTAGTATATGACACATTTTAATTATGCGTCGCATGTTTAAAATAATTTCTAAATTGCTATTGTACAAAACTCAATAAAAGTACCTAAATCATTTTTATTCTATCATCTTCAAAAGATATGTGCTTCAAATGTCAATAATAAAGTGTAATTGAGTAGTAAGTAATTCCAAATTCCAATGCATTCTACGTAGTTCATATACAGGTCAATTCAATTTAGGACGCTAGGTTAGAGATCGGAAGTCAGGATTACATGCTGCCAATTCCAGGGACGAATCGAGGACATCATGAATCCTGATTTAATATTTTTCACACGCGAATCAAAATACCTATAGAGAAACAACTACTGACCGAGTAACAGTAAATACATCTTCCCCGGAAGTAATATTGCATTGTTTATAAAAAATATCACACATAGGTACTATGACTGTCGTTAAGAGTTCAAAAGTAAATCACCATTAATTGTTCAAATCTAGTTCTATACCAGTAAACAATTTGGCATACAGTACGAATTCCTAAATTGTTATTTAGAACTGCTTCAAATTTGTGTTTGACAATATCAGCAGCAGCACCAGATAATTGGGAAAGGAATGACAAAAACAACATGCGAAACATTAATATGTCATTACAAATGTATTTTTGTTGTAAGAGCCGACCGGTTGCCTTCATATATGCAGCTGCATCTGGTATACATTTTACTTTCTTATACGTAGTATAAGGAAGTATTGTGATGATGAAAATTTTCGACCTCGAGATTTTTGCAGATGTCCACGTTTTGAAGTCCCCTGATACCAAAAAAATGGTTTTTAAAAAATGTCTGTGTGTCTGTGTGTGTGTGTGTGTGTGTGTGTGTGTGTGTCTGTGTGTCTGTGTGTGTGTGTGTGACCACGATAGCGGTCAAATCGCTGTAGATATCAATTCCAAATTTTGTATTTACGTGTATAATCTCCCTCTTGAGATCTGATTAGTTTTTCAGTAAAATCGGTAGACCGGAAGTAGCAGTTTACTTCAGCGAAAAAATCGAATTTTGACAATATTTCGTCAACTACTAAGTTTAAACAAATTTATAGAGAATTCATATATACTTAAAATTAAAATTGAGAATAATTTTATTTAAAAAGTTTTTCCAAATTCCTACCGGAAGTAGGTCTTTTACTCTTATCGAAAATCAATTTTTTGCGAATATTCCGCAAGTCATGCTTTTTAGACAAGTACGTTACGGATATAAAAGTATTTAGAACATAATTCTCAATATCTCTTGTATAAAAAAAAATTTCAAAATTCTGGCCGGAAGTGCCACTTTTACTCTTATCGAATAGCGATTTTTTGCAAATATGTCGTAAGTTATGCATTCTATATATATTTATCAAGAGTATAAAAGTACCTATTTAAAACTGGATTTGCAATTTTTTTTGTATATATGAAATTTCAAAATTCGGACCGGAAGTAGCACTTTTACTCTTAGCGAGTAGCACTTTTTTGATAATTTCTTGCAAAGTATGCATTCTATAGAGATTTATTAAGAGAATAGAAGTACTTAGAATAGGATTTTGAATAATTTTTGTAAAATAAATTCTTAAAATTCTATAAGTTGAAACGCTCATACGTATAAGAAAGTCGTGTGGTGGCCACACCTCATTTTTTTTCTTTATCTTTATCGTCTACTTTACCTTAGAGCGATTTCAAACACGAAGTTAGCCTATGTGATATAGATTCTGCATTAGTTAGCCTCATATTGGCAAAGTAAATGTGTAGACATTGCCGGGTCGCTGTCCATCACCCCAGCCAAAACAATTGGAATATTAATATATATACAGGGTGGTTCACCGGGAACTGAATCGATCGATTGCGGAAAGACTGTAGCTAGGAATGATCTGAAACTTTGGCACTACACTAAAGTCGATGGGGGCCGTTCGCCTAAAATATTTTCAAGATGGCGGCACTTCGGGCTATGCCGGAAGTAGGCACCAACTTCCTAATTTTAAAAAGAATACCTTATATATTGTCAGGTTTTTAGATTCTACGTGAAATTCTAAATATATTTCATGTATAATGTCATATATCTAAGTGTAACCCTTTTTGACTTATTGAAATTCTTATAGTAAATTAGACGTTTGCAGGCAGAAAATCAATAGCACTTTTTCCATACAAAGATGAATTTATTATTTAATTTGAAGTAAATTCTCTAGAACAGATGGTCTTATTAAATACTATTTGTATAAAATTGTTACAATTATTAATACAGAGTGTGCGAATTATACGCCTGAAAACGAATTTGGAAAAATTGCCAAATGACAATTTTACTTTCTTATACGTAGTATAAGGAAGTATTGTGATGATGAAAATTTTCGACCTCGAGATTTTTGCAGATGTCCACGTTTTGAAGTCCCCTGATACCGAAAAAGTGGTTTTTAAAAAATGTCTGTGTGTCTGTGTGTCTGTGTGTGTGTGTGTGTGTGACCACGATAGCGGCCAAACCGCTGTAGATATCAATTCCAAATTTTGTATTTACGTGTATAATCTCCCTCTTGAGATCTGATTAGTTTTTCAGTAAAATCGGTAGACCGGAAGTAGCAGTTTACTTCAGCGAAAAAATCGAATTTTGCGAATATTTCGTCAACTACTAAGTTTAAAGAAATTTATAAAGAATTCATATATACTTAAAATTAAAATTTAGAATAATTTTATTTAAAAAGTTTTTCGAAATTCCTACCGGAAGTAGGTCTTTTACTCTTATCGAAAATCAGTTTTTTGCGAATATTTCGCAAATCATGCTCTTTAGACAGGTACGTTACGGGTATATAAGTATTTAAAACATAATTTTCAATATCTTTTGTATAAAGAAAATTTCAAAATTCTGACCGGAAGTGCCACTTTTACTCTTATCGAATAGCGATTTTTTGCAAATATGTTGTAAGTTATGCATTCTAGATATATTTATCAAGAGTATAAAAGTATTTAAAACTGGATTTGCTATTTTTTTTGTACATATGAAATTTCAAAATTCGGACCGGAAGTAGCACTTTTACTCTTAGCGAGCAGCACTTTTTTGATAATATCTTGCAAAGTATGCATTCTATAGGGATTTATTAAGAGAATAGAAGTACTTAGAATAGCATTTTGAATAATTTTTGTAAAAAAAATTCTTAAAATTCTATAATTTGAAACGCTCATACGTATAAGAAAGTCGTGTGGTGGCCACACCTCATTTTTTCATTAGTTAGCCATGACAGTGTTTACAAAATTATAAATTGTCAGTTGTTGAAGAAAAGTCACCTTATCATAATTTCAATAAGTCATGCCGGGGGCTGATGATATTTAAATTTATTTATTATTTATGGGGAATGTAATAAAGTTATGTCAAGAACATGTGATACATTTGCATTACATTATTAACATTATTAATAACTGGTTTATTTCCCTGAATCTTTGCCCTCACGGATCCAAAGTTTCTGAAGTTTCCTATAATACGTTTAACGGTATTGGTAGATGGTTTCCGTTTTTGCAGATATCGAGTTGCAAATGTATCACATGTTCTTGACATAACTTTATTACATTCCCCATAAATAATAATTAAATTTAAATAATCATCGTTTGTATAATTTAAGCGCCCCGGCATAACTTTTCTTCAACGACTGACAATTTATAATTTTGTAAACACTGTCATTGCTAACTATTGGAAAAAGAACTAATGCAAACAGTATGTATTGTAGAAGATAAAAACACTAACTTGCCAATATTTCGAAAACTACCAATTTTTATAATAGACATATTTATACAAAGTGATCCTTATTTTTAATGCAAGATAAGATAAAATTATAAAAGTTGCCGCTTCCCATTTAAAAAAACTGTCTTTTGGCAATTTTTCCAAGTTAGTTTTCAGGCGTATAATTCGTACACTCTGTATTAACAATTGTAACAATTTTATACAAATAGTATTTAATTAGACCATCTATTTGAGAGAATTTACTTCAAATTAAATAATAAATTCATCTTTATATGGAAAAAATGATACTGATTTTCTGCCTGCAAACGTCAAATTTAACTTAAGAATTTCAATAAGTCAAAAAGGGTTACACTTAGATACATAACATTATACATGAAATATATTTAGAATTTCACGTAGAATCTAAAAACCTGACAATATACAGGATATTCTATTTAAAATTAGGAAGTTGGTGCCTACTTCCGGCATAGCCCGAAGTGCCGCCATCTTGAAAATATTTTAGGCAAATGGCCCCCATCGACTTTAGTATAAAGTCAAAATTTCAGATCATTCCTAGCTATAGTTTTTCCACAATCGATCGATTCAGTTCCCGGTGAACCACGCTGTATAGATTCCCCGGACACACGCTAATCATTATATTAACTGTTAACAGAATTTTGTAAGAAAGGAGTAAACTCAAAATGTTCACACGTTATTCTATAAAGTATTACACGCTATTATCAATTATCACTATATACATAGATCCGAATTATATGCTTTCTGTCGTTCATAAGCGGTTGCACAGTCAGCAATACGTGATTTATGTATATCCGACGACACATATTTTACAACGCAGGTTTTCAATTGCCACGATAGTAATACATTGCAAATTTTGCATCGGAGTTTAATACTGTCGAATCCTAGCGGAGGCAAATCGTTTATTCACTTTTTAACAGTATCTCCCGACGAATGTGGACGGGGCATATTTACGTTATAGAACACATGTAACAAAAGTATACAACAGATCAACCCGCTACACACATCGCTTACTTTAACTAAAATACTTTCGGTGCAAAGCTTGCCCTTCCACGTCCTCTACATTCGACGCGATGGATGCATAACTACTTTATATATACATATCGTAAATTGTAAACATCTTTATTGAAGGCAAAGCGTCCAAGTCCGGTCCTGGAATGTAAACCTGGCTTCCGATCACTAAACAATAACAACAATCTGTTATCATCCACGAGATGAAATATTATGGTGAAACAATACCTACTTATGTTACAATAAATTGGAATAATTCCTACTGCAATTCAATTTTATCTGTTCTAATATGTAGGTACAAATTAATACATATGTACATATGATATATATAAGTATTATTAATAGTTACATAATTATAGTTATTATAATCATTATTCGTTCCCTTGCATAAAATATCTTGAAGAAATGTTGTTTATAATAATAATAAAAAAGATATAGGTACGAGGGTCACTGCTAAAATTCGCGGAAAATATAAAATAAAACAGGCATGAACTTTTATAAAGCGCTTTATTGCTTCTCAAAACATTCCCCTTCCACATCTATACACTTTTGCATTCGATGGTACCAATCTTCAAAACACTTTCTCCACCCTGAACAAGGTACCTCCAAAACAAGTGACTTAAATGTCCCAACGGCCTCTCAGGCGATGAGAAACGCTCGCCACGCATTTTATTTTTGATGTGTCGGAATAAGAAGAAGTCATTGGGCGATAAATCGGGAGAATATGGGCAATGAGTCATTAATTTGATGTTGTCACTGGTCAAAAGCTCAACAGTTTGTCGGGCTGTGTGTGCGCGTCTTTGAGACTGTGTGGGATCCATCAACTACAAAGCTTCCTGACATGTAGCTGATCGTATAAAATCGTATGTATTTGTTTCGCCACAATGCCGAAGAATGCCTCTATCTCCCTATGTCACATGCCGATCTTTTAAAATCATTTCACGAACAGCATCGATGTTCTTCGCAACAACAGAGGTGCATGGACGTCCTTCACGAAGATCGTCATTAAACGTTAGTCTTCCACACTTAAATTCTGCGAACCATTTGTAAACCATAGTTTTGGATGGTGCTTCATCCCCAAATAACGGATAAGTTTTTCCACACATTACTGTGCTGTTAAACCCAAAGAGATTGAAATATACTAGAGGAAGTATCAAGCTGCAATGTTTGGCCGCAACAACTGCAGGTGGGGTACGGGGAATTGATACATTGCCAAGCGATTATAGTCCTAAGGGAAATCCGACGGCGTACTGTCATTGGTCGAAATGTCGTGCTCGTACTTGGTTCGTATGATTTCGTTAAATTCTACACGCATTTGTTTTAAAAGTGTTTGTGCTTTGTGATATGTAATAACGAGAATAAAGCATTTTTAATGCGAAATACATAGTAAAAATGTTGCGATTGTGCTATTTGTGTAAACGTCGATACGAAAAGGCATCTTTAGCAGTGTCCCTCGTACTACCCAAATTGAGGGATAGTTTAGAAAATTCCTCTGACATAGATAAGTACCTATTTACAAACAGAAAATTTCTTTCTTTATTGTATCTACCTAGGTATAAGTTTTAAATAAATTATTAGCAGAGTATGCAGTATTGTATTATCTGGTCGGTATTGTGAATTGTGATGCCATCAGCTCTTCTATCAGTAGAAGAATTTTCAATTTATCATAATCTTTTCATTTTCACGCCGGACAATAATTAGGTCGATTTTCCGAAAGCAAATCCACATTATTTTTTCAGTAACTCACTATCTGCCTATTAGTATACAAAAAAGGCGAGTACTTATTCTGCGATTCTGACTGCAAATCCGAGCAATGTTGTTATAATTAAAAAAGTGAAAAGCGGATTGGACAAGTAAATATTTCAAATACCTACTACAGCGCTATGCATTTCTAAGACAAGACAAATACTCGGCAAATGCCTAGTGAGAGTTTAGAAATTACTTGTTAAACATATTATAACAATGTTTATTAAATTATATTCATATTATATAATTCATAAAGGAAACTTTTTTTTCATCCATCAGATTATGTACTTATATTTTCATTTCCATATTACCAATACATGAAGAATGTAATCATTTTTTTGTAAAATACTAATTTTACCCAAATGATTTATAATACACTTACAACAAACACTGTTGATTGTCCTATTTTAAAGAACTGAACTAAGAATTAAACTGTCTTTCTGTTTAGGGAATAATGTTTCCAATTATTTAGGCAGTAAAATCTTTTCCGTAGTATTTATTTTTTAAATCATTTTCAAACCAAGTTACAGTTAGTTACTTATTTTCATATTGTTGGTACATTAATTTGTAGTTTACAAATCACGAAAATAAATCTAACCTCAATCGTACCCTGACAAGCAAATTACTAAGCGTTTTTTTATACTTTTCAAATCCGAAAATAATGGAGTGTATAATTGGTATTAAATTTAACGATTTCGTTTTAATTGCTGCAGATATGACCAATGCACAAAGCATAATGGTTATGAAGACAGGTAAGAATTATTTTTTAAAATAATTTTCGATTGTTTAAATGAATTGCTTTCAGATGAAAATAAGCTGTACAAGCTATCAAACAACTTAGTAATGGCAATATCTGGCGAAAAAGGAGATACCACGCAATTTGCGGAATATATTGCAAAAAATATTCAGTTGTACAAAATGAGAAATGGTTATGAATTAAGTCCAACAGCAGCAGCTAATTTTACAAGACGTAACTTAGCAGAAGCCTTAAGAAGTAGAGTATGTTATTTAAATTAATTTGTAGTAAATTATAATTCAAATACTTTCTTATAGAATGCCTATCATGTCAATTTAATGCTGGCTGGTTATGATAAACAAGAGGGTCCCCAACTTTACTTTATGGATTATTTAGCTTCACTAGCAAATGTTAAGTATGGTGCACATGGTTATGGCGGATTTTTCTCGCTAGCAATCATGGATCGTTATCATTTACCAACTTTAAGTCCCGAAGAAGGATATGAGCTTATGAAGAAATGTGTTAAAGAAGTACATGAGAGATTGATAATTAATTTGCCGAACTTTAAAGTACAACTTATTGATGCAAATGGTATTCAAAATCTACCAGATATTACACCCAAAACATTGTCAGTTGCATTGTAGTTTATTTAAAACATATATGCTATTGCTGTAATTTAATTTTTTAATAATAAAATTCAATTATATATTGATTTTGTTATAGTTGTATCAGTTAGGATTTATTTTTATTACAAAATCATAGAAGGTACATATGGGGCAGGCCCATTAGCTCAGTTGGTTAGAGCGTCCTGCTAATAACGCGAAGGTCGTGGGTTCGATCCCCCATGGGCGAAACTTTTTTCCTAAAAATAGCTAGGTATGTTTTCAATTTCAATATTTTAATAAGATAATTATAATTTATTACACTTATAAATACACAAATATTTCACTACATTATTCTCTTTGAATATAAGTTGTAACAGTCATTAATATTATTTCAATTATATTATATAACATCTGCAGCTCAAATTAATAAAAAGATTACTTAAATGTAACATGTGCTAATTACCAAGTCTACTTGACTTGTTAAAAAAATTTAACATTACAAAATAAAAATGCAATTTTCATTTACTACATTATATTTTCATTGTTTTTGTAAAAAGATTGTACTACATATACAAAAAAAAGGATATAAATTTAATTTTAGCAAAAATTGAGATTTTTACATTAAAGGAATACTTTATATGGCAGAAGCACATACTGTTTTTAACAGAAGACTTAACGATTTCCAACCATTTAAGTTTAAAAAAATACAACTAGAATAAAATTTCTTTTATATATGTTAACACATAAGTCACAAAGTGCATAACAAATAAATTAACAGATACAAAATCTATATTAATTTAGGAAGTTTATGTGTACTGTATTACTTCACTTTCCTAGTTTCACTCTGTTTTGCTTGCTTCTCCTCTTCTTTTGCTTTTTCTATTTCTGTACTGTCTTCATACCTTCAGAAGTAAATATAAGGCAAAGAATTTAACATGTAAACTATTTACTTACTTGAACAAAATTGTAATATCACCTTTGAAAAGGGCCACTGTTAAAGGAGTTCCCAAGCAGGCAGGTACTAAGTATAGTAATGCTGGTTGAGCATGTTTAAAAACATGCATGACAAATATTGTTGTCATTAATCCCAAGAAGTAAGCGAAACAAGTTACGTTGAAGTATGTGTTGGATTTACGCTTCAGGCTACAATCAAATCTCAATAATAATGCAATGAATATGCCTGGTATAACAATATCGCCTAGTCCCAGCATGGCGAAATTATTGGCAGCAAGACCATTAGTCAATAAATCTTGAGGAAATATTACTATAAAACAGATAAGCATTAATTTATTATAAAATGAACCAAGCATAATAATTAATTAGTGGATTATTGATGTGGAAATCATGTTTTTATGTGCAAGTTGACTCATTTAATTCAAACTGTTAATACTTACATTTAATTGGAGCTTCGAAACTTTTAGCAACAGTGACCATAACATCAGTACCAAATACCCAAAAAATGTCATAAATGAACAGGCCTGACAATAAAATTAATCCAGTAACAACATTATTTAAATGTAATAGTTCAACTGCATTCACTGCAAATGCTAAACCGAATAAATTATTGGCGACCCAGTGTTTTTGAACCAAGTACCAGGCACCAACTAAGGAACAACAGGCCAAAGCCACAACGTCATAGGAAGAAAATCGATAATTTATGATATCTTGGGAAGAATCCCCTTCTCCTTGCTTGAACAAAATATGGAATGGTATGTTGGGTATGGCAGCTGGTACTAATTTACTAACGAGTGGACTAAAATACAGAAATGATATAATGAGAAATAGACCTGAAAAAGAGATTACCTTAATAAATGTGTTAATGCTAACACACCCAGGAAGAAGAAATACCCTGTTAAAAGTAGGTTTATATATTCTTTAGAAAATAATTTAAATACTATATACAAAGATACGAGTGCACAGGAAGCCATAATTGGGAACATTGCTGCATCTTTCTTAGTCATTTTTTCTGGTTTCTACAAAAAAATTATTTTTAATGTTTAAATTTATGAAACATTATTCAAATAAAGTGAAGTAAGTATAAATTTATAAAATAATGTAAATTGGTTCCTGCACATGTTTATGTACTTAGTAAACATATTTCTTAAACGAAACATGGGCAATATTGTATACTTACTTTTTCCTTATGGTAATTAACGGAGCGGTAAGAACCAAAAAATATTGGAAGAATTGCCATTATCACTAAGCTTCCATAAGCTACGGCCATCCCTTCTGGTGTGCTGGGTGTTTTCTCCGTGCCATTCTTAGCATTTTCAGTAAGATTTTCATTCGCCTGAGCTAGAATAAAACTGTATACGTCTGCCATACTTTAAAATCTATGCTTTCAAATGACACAATGACTTGAACAGAGCTGGAAATCCTAGTACACGTCATGATAAACGTCAAGCACACAACCACACCAACAGGTAAGTTATTCCCCATATGAAGTAGGTATTCACAAGAAGGAGTTATAAATCTGATCGGTAATCAAACATCGTTATTGCCAAGCAATATTTCTTTATTAATATGAGTGCAAGCAGTTCAAGCGCGTCTCAGGAATGTCCTTTTGATAAAATTACTTCAGAATTTAGACCCGTAGGTACTTCATTTTTCTAAATTTTTAAATTAAACATTGTTTATGTTACAGGCACTGATAGAGGAAATTTTAAAAACAAATTTTTCCAATTCAAAAACGAAAATGTCTGATGAAACACTGGATCTGATGAATAAAATTGCAAAAATTTTAGTGATTGAAACTTCAGTACGTGCTATTAAACAAGCAAAAGTGGAAAATAAAACGAAAGTCAATTTAGATCATGTTGAAATTATATTACCTCAACTTGTAAGTATTTTGATAGAACACCAAACTAATTCTTCCTAATGTTACAATTTCTAAAGGATATTATTTTAAAAAGATTGGCTAAGGTTCATTATATGTTATTTCTTGTCTAACTCATTAACTTTTGTTAATTTTGTTTCAGATGTTGGATTTTCCTTAAGTAAAGCAGTTTTTTTATATTCCACTTTATTCGAATAATGTTACAAATTGATTATTTTTAAATAAATTGTTTACATATTTATCTGTTTATCTTAATAGCTAGAACAAATCCATGTCGTTAATGGAACCTAAATCTAAATAGTCATCATCATAGTTTTGGCTTGGTCTTGAATTTAATGATATATTTATATCATTTGGTTGATCTATTCCATCTCCACTATTCTCATGACAATCTGTTTCAGGTGTTGGTGGTGGATTTGTAACATCTACATGCTCGCTCTTTTTCAAGCTTCGATCATTATCCCTAACTAATTTCTGAACACACTGTTCTGCTCTTGTTAGTAGTTCTGGTAAATTCTTTCGGGAAGCAGCTAAAATATTAAATAAGTGAAAATTTCCTTAAAAATAAAGAAAAAAATAAAAAAACAATATTTCCGCAGTACTTTTAATAATGTTATTGCAAAATTTAAAAATATCTTTAAATATCATTATTTGAACTAATTTTTACCTATTTGTTGCTTCATTTTATCCACCTTCTTTTTCTTCTTTCTCTTCATTTGAACTTTATATTTTTGTCTTTCATCTTCAAAAATAGTTAAATATTGGTCTTCAGTTAAATCAGAGTCATGTTTAACTAAAAATAAAAATACTCCTCCTGGTGTACGCCGCCTAGATTGATTCTGGAAAAAAATATATTTTTTATATCAAATATTGTATTAATATTAGTAAAATATTTCTTTACCATTATTAGCATTCCTCCTTCTTTTTCTATTCTTTCCACTTCATTAAATATTTCAATTGCTTTCTTTTTTCCAGCTACCTTAACAATTTTATCTTGAAATAATATAGTTAAAAATAATAACCTGCGCCTTTAACAAAATACTAACCTATTAAGTCCGTCTTTTCCTCACTTAGTTTGTTAGATAAATCTCTTGCAATTTCTTCATCCGTATTGTCAAGAGTAACTGTTAATGGTAATAAAAGTCTTGGAGAACCTCTCACATCATTGTCTTCTGGCTTTGAATTGTTGATAAGTCTGATTTTTGAGTTACTTCTATCATTGACTGTTCTTTTATTGTTTTTTCTACCCAATGTGTAATCGTAACTCTCTACAGCTCTTGATCTATCTTTTAATGTCACATCACAAGTATTCAAAGTATCTGCAAGTACATCCTCTTGAATGTGTGTGCTCCAAACATTGTATTTGTTTTGTTTCAGTGATCTAACTGGTTTCCTTAATTTTGCCTTAAGCTTTGGTCTCTTTTTTTTAATCTCTTTGTCAGAGTCACTACCCGAATCACTGGATGTTTGCTTACTGGACTCACTTTCACTTTCCAAATGTACAGAAAATCTCAGATTAGGTTGCATTGCAGCATAATTAGTCGGCCTTTCCAAAGGAGTATAGTTATCATCACTATCGCAAAGCTAAAAGACGATTTATTTTACAATTTTGATAAAAAATATTATTATTTTTTTTTACCTCTCCTTCTTCTGGTACATTATCTTGATCCATTTGCTTAATATCCATAAATCTTTTTAAAGCTTTTGCATAAAACAATTCTCAGCAATGTCAAAAATTAACTCATCTGACAGAAATAAGCGCGGTTTTTGTTAACGTGAACATATTGATAAATATTTTTACATATTATAATAAAGTTTGTTTAGTACGAAATACTGTAGCTTTAAAAAAGTTTCTACACTGAATAACTGATAATCACAAGAAAAATAATGAAATGTAATGAAAATGTATATTTGTCGTCCAAGTCTGAAGTTTAAATTTAGGGAATTTCTATATTCCCTGAGAAGTGCCCATAGAATCACACCACCGACCGCCACAATATCATTAATAATTAATTATGGTTATTCTCTGACGGCCTAATAATTGATATATTGATTTCATTTCAACCCTTAGGAGATAAATAGCATTTAAATATTTTCAGTACTTTAGGGGTTACATACGCAATATTCTGTCATCCTTGCACCCCACCCATACCTCCCACTTTTATTTATTTCATTTTATTTTTATACCCTTTTCTCTCTCTTTCTAATAATTTGTTTGTGCTCTCTTTTTTTCATAACCAACAAATTCAAGGTTATTACAAGGCAAAATCACATCTGTTTAGTTCACAATAAAGATTTGCTATTCGTATATGTGTATTTTGATTACTTGAATCTATACTTTATTTAATGTAGTCTGTGTAGTGTACAAGAACTTTGTAAAATGTCATCAACCAAAATAGAATTTGCAGTACAAATGACTTGCGATTCTTGTGTAAATGCAGTACGAAAATCTTTGGAAAACGTAGAGGGTGTACATAATATAGACATTAATTTAAAAACTGGTGCTGTAGTAGTAGACACTGTTTTATCTACTCAAGATGTGCAAAAACTTTTAGAAAATTCTGGCAGAAAAGCTGTAGTAAAAGGACACGCTGGTCAACAAGCAGGAGTTGCAATTTTAGACACTGGCGTTTCTTCTATTAAAGGAGTTGTACGATTTATTCAAATAAATGATGACACCTGTGTTGTTGATGGTACAGTTGATGGATTAAAACCGGGCCTTCATCAATTATCTGTACATGAATGTGGCGATTTATCTAGAGGTCTAGAATATGCTTCTTTCTTTTTCGTTCTATAATTTAACTCTTGTAGGTTGCGAAAGTGTTGGTAATTTTTTTCATCCAAACAATATAAACACAGATTCTAGAGTATATGGAAATTTAGGAACAGTTAGTGCTCAGTCGACAGGAAGAGCAACTTTTAGGTTTGAAGACAATATAATTAAACTTACAGATATTATTGGGAGATCTTTAGTATTATCAGATGGAGATACCAAAAATAGATTGGTCTGTGGCATAATAGCTCGTTCATCTGGATTGTTTGGAAATCCAAAAACAATATGTGCTTGTGATGGCATATCTATTTGGGATGAAAGAAATGCTCCAAAAGCAGGATTGTGATATCCTTCAAATGTAAATAATTAAGAAAATATGTGATTTTATTATGTACCATTCCTTTTTCTTATGTAGGTATAAACAAGATTTATCGTTTCAGTTAAAAGTAGTTTTCTTCTATAGTTTTATGATGTAAATTTCTATCATACCTAAATGTAATAGGTATTGCAGTTTACTGATATTTTGTTTACTTCAATTTTTGCTTTTTCTTGAAAACTCACTATTGTTTTTCATTAAAATTATTAATAAAAGTGATATTTAAATCTGACATTTCAGATTATTCAATTTGACTATTAAATTTTTCTGTGACAGATGGAATACCTGATTGATCTTCTAATTTTGTTATGGTAGTAGTTATTGTACATTAATTCTATTTTATGACTTTGATACTTCACTAATTAATTTTTGATATACATAGGCTTGGCATTTTAGGTTCAGGGCAATTTGAATTTTTAATGACTGTCTGCCACAAACCTATATTTATCAGTTCTTGCAATATTCATTGAATTACACAATGCCATTCAGAAAATTTCATGCTAGTGGTAACTTGAAGATGTTTCATTGCTGCTACCAGAGTCTTACATATTTTATTGCAATGTTACATATCCCGTCAAGTAACTAGACTCTTAGGCAGTGGCGCCAAGTCTACAGATCTTGGTAGATCTACCAATTTCTACTTCGATTTACCGGTCTCCGGATCCCTGGACAACTCTATTCAAATCATCGTTAGATACGGCGACAGTGGAGTATGGAATTCAATATGAAAGTAAAAAGTCATTCGGCCTGATAGTTGGTGTTGTAAGTACCGTTATATTAATATAAAAATGTATTATTGTACTCGCCGCGCATGCATCGCTCGACCAACAAGTAGTACTTCCCGGACGACACGATTGTAAAAATTGCAAAAAACTCTGGCTCTTTGGGACAATTAAAAAGAAATCTGACTTTGTAGTGATAAAATTTAGTCTACAAAATACTACTTCCCCTCTACTTTTCTTTATTAACAGTTAGGGAAATTGGAGTAATTGCTAAAAATTACTCCAACAAATTTGTTGGTGCCATCTATTTGACGATATCAGCATTCACACTGACAGTTAATTGTAATCAAACCTAAAAAGCGGTAAATCCACTACAAATATAAGAATAAAAACGTCATATGCAAGAATATAATAACTTAAACGTAATGGAAACGTCGTACGTACATGAAATGCTTAAATTAATTAGGTAATGTATTTTAGGTTAGGTATGATACTTTGATCAATAATATTTTTTCAATTTAATGCTCGTACAAAAATTTTTGTAGAAACCACTTCCGTGAAGACATATTCTACGCGTTCGGGCTATTAAAAGCACTCGCTTCCTTCGGTCGCTCGTGCTTTCAAAATGCGCTTATGCGGGAACATCTTCCCGCACTTGGTTCGTAAATAATTATAACGGTCTTGTAATTTGACGCTATGTAATTTAATATTTTCTTATTAATAGGAACTTTTATTTATTACAAAGAATGCTCTTCTAACATACCTGCTTTTCATATATTTGCTGAAAACCTTTATAGAAGGGCATATGGAACAATTTCCACCAGTTTGTACTTTTTTATTTTATGTTGAGGAATATTATGTCTCGCTGCCATGCAGATATTAATATAAAGCAAATCAGAGGAACCAAAGTGAAACACGCAAAAAACATGTATACAGGGTCATTCAAAATATATGCGACAAATTAATGGACTGCTTCCTATAGGGTTTATTATGATCATAAAAGTTCATATGAATTATGTCTTAAACAGCATAATTTTAAAAGTTATGGGATGTTTAATGGTAAATTTAAAATTTTTAAAGTTTGTAAAATTAGCCAATCGATTTCATTTATTTTTGAATTGATTGCAATTTGTTCATAAAGAAAGGAGGTACATAGAGTCTAGATCAGGGATGGCGAACCAATGGCACGCGTGCCATTGATGGCACGTGACAAAATATTTTGGGCACGCCACCTATCGACAAAGTAACAAAGTTTACTGCGAAATTTAACGAACGACGGGAGTGAGCCTACGCTACGGAGGCGCGCTGCGCGGGCGCGAAGCGCGCTTGTTCTTGTTTGTGGTTTGTGTCCAGATTTGTGTCTTGTCTTCCTAGTTCTTAGTTACGTCGTTGACTGCAATTGCTGATGACGCATAGTTTGTTTACGCATAGCATCATAGTCAATTTCGTTGACACAAGTGCATTTGTGTTATATTTACTAGTGTTATTTAACATGGCTAGTTCAGCAAAAAAACAAAAAGTGCAAGATAGACAATTTCAAACTTGGTGGACTGAGAAATATGGCATGATTAGTAAAGGCGACAAAGCGGTGTGTGTTTTATGTTCTGGAACAGTGGTATGTAGAACATCGTCTGTAAAACGGCATTTTCAAACAAATCACAAATCCGTTTGTCAAAAAAGCGAACCAGAGCAAAAGGAATTAATTGCAAGTGCAATGAAAGACAGAAATAAACAGTCGACGTCTATGATTAAATATGTTGGTAAAAATTGTCATATGAGCGCCGCAAGTTTCTCGGCTGCAAATGTTATTGCTCGGCTTAGTAAACCTTTTCAAGAGGGAGAGTTTTTGAAGGAAGCTTGGTTAGCATGCGCGTCCTCACTTTTTGATGATTTCGATAATAAAGATAAGATAATTCAGCGCATCAAAGATACTCCTTTATCTAGAAACACAATAAAAGAAAGAATCTTAAAACTGGCCGGAAATGTAACAGATCAACAAAAAAGTGATATTAACTCTGCTCCTTTTATATCTCTATGTCTTGACGAAAGTACTGACGTCACTAAATCTGCACGTTTAGCTGTTTTTGCTCGATATTGCGTAGTAAACGTCATTAAGGAAGAATTAATTGCGATAACATTGTTGCCAACAACTACAAAGGGCACAGATATTTGTACGGCTGTTAAAAAATCGCTTGCTGAGAAAGAAATTGATTTGAAAAAAATTGTTTCGGTAACGACTGATGGTGCTCCAAGTATGGTGGGCAAAACAAATGGTTTCATTAGTTTATTTCAAACAGACATAGGACATTCGATTCTTGAATTTCACTGCATCATTCACCAACAAGCCTTTTTTGCTAAGAGTGGCTTAACATCTCTTGAAAATGTAATGGCGATAGTCACAAAAATAGTCAACCTCATATCGTCGCAGGCTTTAAACAAGCGAAAGTTTGATGCTTTGTTGGATGAAGTCAGCTCGGTGTATAATGGCTTACTGATGTATAATAATGTTCGCTGGTTAAGCCGCGGAAACGTACTTCAAAGATTTGTTGACTGCTTGGAAGAAATCAGACTTTCTGCAAAATGAAGGCAAAATTGAACAATACCCACAGTTGTTGGATGTTATGTGGCTTTCAAAATTGATGTTTTTTACAGACATATGCCAGCATTTCAATGAACTGAACGTAAAGCTTCAAGGCACAAATAAAACAATTGTCGTCATGATAGATCTCATTCGCGCTTTTGACGCTAAACTGCATGTTTTCAGGAATGATATCATTACAAAAAACTACAAGTATTTCCCAAACTTGAAAAAAATTTTCAAAGATTTAGATGTGCATGAGAAACCAGACGAAGAAAAAGCTACTGAAAAATTTATTTCCGTAATCGATTCTTCAATCCAGGAATTTTCAGCGAGGTTTTCTCAGTTCAAAGAATTATCGGGAACACTTAAGTTTATTATGTACCCTGATGTGACTTCATTTGATAAACTGAACTTGTCCCAATTCTATTGGTTGGAAATTGAAGAATTTGAAATGCAGCTGATTGATTTCCAGTCTAGCTCAATATGGATTCAAAAATTTATTGAAGCAAGGAAAGAGTTGGAATTAATTGAAACAGAAAGATTGACAAGCAATATAAGCAAAAATGCTAGTAATAAAATTATGGAAACATGGAATTCGATTCCAGACACATTTAACTGTTTGAAGAAACTGGCTCATGCTATTTTAACTATATTTTCATCTACCTATGCCTGCGAGTCATTATTTTCAGAGATGAATAACATTAAAGACTCGCCTAGAAACCGTTTGGCAGATGACTCCAGTTCAGCATGCATTCTGCTAAAAGTAACATCTTACAATCCTAATATAAGTTATTTGTCATCTAATCTGCAAGAACAGAAGTCACACTAATGTAATGTAATTTTAATTTGAATTACTTACACCTAGGTATAACTGAAACATTATTATTACTATAATATAGTGCAAAATGTATTTTTTGGTAATAAATGAAGAGTTTTGAGTTGATATTGTTTAGTTCTGTTATTTTCCCCATAATTACTAAGCAAAATTATTTGATGGCACGTCTATGGCCTCATTATACATTTCTTTTAAAAAAATGGCACGTTGATCCTTAAAGGTTCGCCATCCCCGGTCTAGATTCTAAAAACACGGTCTGATGTCATTTACTCTTTTAACATGCAAAGGATGATGTAATATTCAAAGGTGTTTAATAAAAATAACATTAAATTAAAATACATGTAATATAAGTATGTGCATAAATATTTAAAGGGAAAAATATTATACTTCGTTCAACGTCTCATCCGGTAATAAAACATAATCATCAGTTTCCCATTCCTCTTGTTTTGGCAGGTTTAGGTGAAAGTCCGGATTAACCTGTAATGGTTTTCCATTACTGCCAAGTGAAAAGTAGGGTTTCAACTCCTGCGGAACGGGCTCGTGTGGTAAGGCATTTTGCGGAAAATCATTATCTGATCCATCCAGGAACCAAGTCTTTGACAAGCCGAAGTTCTGAAAGATCACTTGTGTATTATAAGTACTGTAATGCATTAATGTTTACCTCGGGCAAGCAATGGTGATGGTTACAATAGTGATCTACACCATTTTCATTGTGACACCAAGTACCATCAGGAAAATATGCATTAATTCCCAAATCGTTTAATTCTATACGCGGTGTGTAATAACTTCCTTCACGTCGCCTGCAAAATATTGCACATCCCATCCACAAGCGATCTGTAAATTATAATGTTATGGAGGGGTTTACCGGTAGCGTTATTAATAGGGGGCGGACATGACCGGTTTAAACTAAGACGAAGTTACAACGAAGCAAAGAAATAATGTAAACAACACACGCTTACTGAATAGCACTAATTTATATGGTGAACTGCAACATCTGTTTACGTTCAAGAAGTGCCCGAGAATGAGAGCAAAAAATGCCCATAAAATAAGGAATTTATGAGTAAAATCCTTTCTACATCAGCGTAGATAGGAGCGTGAGGGGTTTTTAAAATTTATTATATTTACCTTTTATTTCGCAAGAGAAATAATGTAAATATGTATATACTTACTATTATTTAGTTTCAATAACATACGCCTACATTTTTAGTTATCATTTATTTAGATCTAGAACGTTGTTTATGTTACTTTTTCTGATATGAAAATGAATTGTCAGTGATTCCGAAATTTATAACAAAGTCTGTAAAATATCGTTACAGAATGCCAAAATATCGCACGTTCGTCACTTAGCTTTGCTAAAACATACACAGAAATAGTTTTTATGTAGAGAATTTCGATAGTTTACAAAATTTCGTTACATGTTTAAATGATGATGCTCGAAGTATTTCTGAGTGCAAGGAACTAACACAAATCCCAAATTTAAAACATCAGTTGTTATTCCTTCAGGAACACTTTGGAAATTTGGCTAAACTAATCACATATTTTGAAAATCGAATCTCAAACTAAAAAATAGATTAACCACATTAGATGTGGGTATTAATAATTTCAAAAGTATTCCAAGTGACTTCGGATGTGGCCTTCGGCAAAAGTTAGACACAGTTTTTAATAGAAATCCAGATTTAATAACATTGCGGCAATTGTGTATGCTAAATGTGCTGAAATAAAAAAATATTTCCTCTACGCACCTATAACCAGTTGCGATGTAGAAAGGACGTTCTCTATCTACAAGGGTGTACTTAATTCAAAGAGAACAAGTCTTACAGAAGAGAAAATGAACAAATAATAAGATATTTTGTATTTTATAGTTCACCAGCCACTTGTGATCCAATTATATAAATAAAATTAAAATCTCTTTAAATATACAATATTTCAATAGTGCGCCCATGGGCGATGGGTCATCAACCGCTCGCGTCCGCTCCCTAGTTATTAATATTAAATTTACTGTGTTCGTGTGTAGACTGTAGTCCTGCACCTGCGGGATCTAACTCCGGGATTTTATTTGCGAACATTTTACACTTTTCTGAAGCATAGTCTACTACAGTTGTACGTTTCAATTTACATATCTACATAAAAAAAAAATTACGTAGGTATTTGTATTCTTCATACCGATAGCGATACATCATTATAAAGACTTGATATGACGCTATTGGTATACAACATTTTTACGATGTAGTATTATTTACCTTAGTATCTTTACATAAAGCATGCTGGTAACTGGAACCTTCACATCCTTTGTCAGTGTTTACTGGTGTTGGGTTATTACATTTTCTTTCTTTTATCTGATAGCCCATTGATCTTTCTAAACAATCTGATTTACATTCACTTACTTTCCATGGTCCCCAACCACCTGGTATTACATTAATAGGTTTCGGAGAACTTTTGATACAATCGCCGCCATGGCAGTACTAAATTAAATATAAATAATAAATACATATGTTTGGCCATCCCTATACTATGGCTTCATCAGGTAGATAAAAAAATTAACCTGTTGTCTGCCTCACATTTATTTTTAATTTATTAATTTTAAATCAACTGGACTAGTTTCCAGGTGTTATATTAATCTATCCAGCTTACAAAATATATGACACATACAAACTATGTGCCGTGCCGCTTTTCCCACATACTGGTTTAAAAAATGTCGATTATTGAAGTTCAATTTTAGCAATTTAGTCAGATTTTAAAGTAGACGTTGAGTGCTGATTTTTTAGCAGTTATTATTTATTGATATTTTAAAGATAAATAGAATAGAAAGACCAGAGTGAAAGAAATTATAAAGCCGAGAAAACAATTTCGTTTCTCCTCTGATCAGTATTTAGAATTTCACCTCATTTCAATATAAATTTCAAAACATTATGTGTGTGGTTGAGATTACGAAATCTCAACCATACATGTAATGTTCTATCAGGCAATGCACGTCATAATTACGTCATGAATGGCGGGAACATTTCAAGTGCGACCTATTAAAACCAAATGTTTTATTCAAAACTAAAAAAACACTGTTAATTATTCCATTATAAGATTTATAATAATAAAATGTATCTTTACAATACCATACATGTATAGTCGAGCCGTTTTGGCAACTGATACGGCCAAAGTACGAACTAAAGACGATGATTTAATACCACTACAAATTTCGATCGGCCGGAACAATTTCAAAACACTAAAATTAAACTAATTAATTAATATTTCAGGATATATATCTTCCCATAGTAAAATACTATTACATAAAAGCCAGTTACAAATTAAATATTATAAATAAAGCTATTAAAAATCATTTTTTCTACACCTACATACATTTTATATAACATTTAGCGATACCGTTTAGGAGGCAAGCATTATTGACAAATTTAAAATGTGTATGAATATTATTATTTATGACAGTCCTGAAATATCTTTTGTAGGTTATATTACTTGACAGGTGAAATTTTGCAACATCTCAGATTTGATGCTATTTTAATGTAGTCACAATAAACACAGATATTTATATTTCATGGCGATGGCATACCTGAAAATTATACTGTGTTGCCAGAAGTTATGTTAACATGGAATGTCATGTTTTACAATTTATGGTACACATATAATAACATAACTTTAAATACTATTACGGATGACGTACAGCAAAAAGTGAAGACGGCAACGGCTACAAAATTGACGAACGATGACGTGCATTGCAAGATAAAAAAATCCCTACATATTAAAAGCAAAAAAACCTTCGCTTAGAAACAAATTAGGAGTAAATTTAAATGCGGATACATACGTACTCACAGTTAAACAAAAAATATACTAATCAAAAAATGCATTTACTTTTTAATTATTAATTGCTATTTAAATATGCCCAACACGGTATGAACTTTAAAAGGTCGTTTAGTGATTAAAACGTTAAGTTATTACCAAATTTTTCCCACATTGTGTGCCTTCCAGAGCCGGTCCGGCAAAATAGTATCCAGAGCGATGTGGTGTTTTACATCGAAGACTGTAGCACATAATACTTAAGTCATCTTCAGGAACCACGTAAGCGTCCTTGTCTCTTAACAAGATTTCGCATTGCTTTTTGGCTGTGTAAACTCTACCAGGACTCTGCACGAATTTGTAGTGATTTAAATGCTTCTTTTGATTGCCCTTGTCTTTTAAACAATTTGCCCAACTAGTTACAAACAGAATTCATTAATAGTTATTTTTATAATAGCTTGAGAAATTGGGTACAACTCTATAAGTGTTTCGCGGCTAACAAATCATATTTAAACTCCACGCAGACAGGACAGATACTATACAGATATGTATATATATATATATATATATATATATATATATATATATTGTAGTTTTTTGGAATTGATCTTATAATAATCGTAAATGGGTGCAGCGAGAGACAGTCATGACAACATTAAAGATGATAGGTTACCATTTATTTCGCTTTTTTCTTTAAGTATTTCCATAAAAATCTAATGTATTTTTTGCCTTTAGTTTATCTTCGCGTGATTAAAGGCAACAGTATCGATGCATTTCTTTTTATCTTGCCAAAAATGTAATAAGAGTTTCCCTCTAATGTTGTCATCACTACTTCGTGTTTATTGTGTTCGCAAGTGCTGCGACTGCTTCTCTTAAAACAAGTAATCGAGTTGTATCAATGGTACTAGTCCGATTCATGGTGATCTCCCTCTGAGTAATTAAAATTGATTGATCTAGTGTGCTAGTTCATTTTAGAGTTTTGTGGTTATATCCGCTAATATCAAAACCAGAGGAACACTCGCTCAGCAGATAATTATTTCACGAAAAGCGGCCTCTATTGCACAGAAAAGATAAATTAAATAAGAAAGCATTGGATTCACCGCAATTACCAATCTCGCACCCACGATAGCTGTCATTATCGAAAGAGATCGACGAAATGAGGCAATTTGTGTCGCCCGCACATTGGACCAGGATACAAATCGTTCACGTAAATCAAAAAGAGGCTTGGTCCCAAAATTAAACCTTAGGGAACCCCACTTTTCATCTTGATAGGTGACGAGTGAATTTTTTGTATGACACTAATACCAGTTTGATAGTAATCCTAGTTTTCATATCACTTAAATAGGAGCCATATAAATTACTCGCGATAACTTGAATTCCGAGTGTTTCTAATTTAGTAAGTAATATTGAATGATCGATAGTATCGAAGGTCTGAGACAAATAAAAGAACACGAAAAAGCATTGAGATTTTTCTTATGTACAGCCCACTAAAGCGTCATATATTTACCGCATATGGAGGTAGCTAGTACCACGCGATCATTTAAATTCTAAATTATAGCAGGCGAGATTTTTTTTATTAGGTTGTCCAGAATGTCAATTATTGATTAATTAACATTGTGAAACGTCACTTTGACAATTCAAATTGTAAATTAGTACTTATATACCAACTTAATTTAAATTTCACAGCCTGCTCTAATTTAAAATTTAAATGATCGCGCGGTATATGGCTAATCGGAGGCCTATATAAAAATTGAATTTTTTTAGATAATTAATCTGATATTATCTTTATGTATTTTAATTTTACAAAAATATTAAAATTTTTTTATATCACCCGAATGCTTACCCCAGGTTAAACATCACTTCTGCACTGCATTTTGACCATTGCGTTTCACCTTGAGTTCCTCTAGATGGTGACATTATGTAACCCTCTTTTGAACAACTATTACCACTGCTATCGTGACGCATACCTAAACTGAAGATGATTTATGTGAATTCAAAGAAATTAATCGCTATCAAAACAAAAAGTGTATACTTGTGTCCAATTTCATGGGCCAAAATATAGACGCTCGTAAATCCAGCGCTGGGGTACGGTTTTCCAAATATGTTGGTCGTCCCTAATTCTGCTATAATACAGGCATACCGTGTCAAACAAACACCCCCGACTGTGGCCAATCCCATTGTTGCACCATTTTTTTTACCGTTTTCATATGCGAAGAAATCTAAACTAAAAATAGATGTTCTCTATTTGAAGAAAAAAATTGCAAAGAAGAATTTTACCCAGATATGTATAAACCCATATCCCAATGATCATCGTCTTCATCACTTTTTGGATTTTTCGCTTCTTGATATTCGCAAAACGAAGTTAACAAATCAGATCTTTCACCGTTATAGTGAGGCAAACTTTCTGGTTGAATTTTCATAATATCCATTCTGACTAGTATGAAATTTAAAGAATGACCTATACTGGGATGTTTGTATAAAGCTTGAACCTGTAGAAGTCATAACTTTTGATAACCATAAATGATATTTCAGCAAGATACAATCGATTAATCAAGTTAGCGTTGGCAATAAACTAAAAAATCTTTTTTTTCTGTTGAAATTATTTTTGTACAATTGATTATTGGCGATTCGATTTAGATGGCAGCGCTCCCGTGGCAATGTTCGAACTAAGATGTGATATTATCAATTATTATGTTATTGTTTATAATTTTTGTATTGTAAATAAGTGTTTATTAAATTTTGCTCTAGTTACTAGAGTATTTTAAATTTTATATATATATTATATATAATATATTTTCTATATTATACTTACAGCATTTAAATATGCTAATAGCATATTTCGTAAATCCTCATCATTATAGGAAAAATGCGGCGCGAATATTTTGTATGCCGCTTCGTCAAAGAATAGAGCTACTTCTAGCGTCAAATCAGATATTTTTTCCGAATATCTTTCATTATTCCTTTTTGCAACATTTCGGTATTTATAATTAACTACCGCCATTTCTTCATCAATGTTGAAGGCATCATTTTTCAGATCGATTTGTGAAATAGACGCCCTTTTGATTACATGAGGAACATGATTTTCCGGGGAATTATCTAGATGTTCTTCCGACAATAACGGCTCTGCCACTAAATCCGATAGCGGATTAATTTCCAACGTTGTATTTTCGAAAAATATAAAGCCACTCTTAAAAGTGAAGATGTATAATTTAACACTTGCAAATTTCATATTTATAAGTACTTACAATAGATTTAGGTTGGCAATTATTAATTGCTGCTATCATGGAAGCGTCTTCATGTAGGAAATGACAATTACTCTTGTTATAAGGAAGTGCAATGATATCGTCCCCATCAATAATGTTTGTTTTAAATATCGGTGATATCAAATTATTATTTTCTCGCAATTTCATTGAAATTAACCTATATTTTTGTAACATATAACGCATGGCTTCATCATTACCAATATTCAAAAAAAAAAAAAACTTACCGTCCAAATGCCGAAAACTCAATTGTAATTTCCGTGACTTCGTTGCCATCCTCAGTAATTGCTTCTTGTATTGGAAACACTGACGGTAAATAGATGATTTCCTGCTCAGGATAATTTAATAATTCTTCTAAATTTCCCAATGAACGACATAATGTTGTAAAATTTAAGGAAAAATAAAGGAAGATGATTTTTTTCAACATGATGGTTAAACACGTAATGCTACTTGTCTAATTTTTTCCGCAAATATATAAGCAAAGTCATGCTGGTAGACATTGTTTGTAAAAGTTTATCAACCTTTATAATAAGCAAAGGTGTTTCCTGATAACTTCATAATTTATTGAAAAAAAACAGGTGCGACCATCATATCCACAACAAAAATTGATAATTATGGTAGTAGCAGTTTGTTTGTGTACCGCAAAAAAACATTATCATATTAATAAAAACATGAGGTGTGCACCACATGACATTATCAGCGATTCGAATCTTTTATACAAAAGTTGTTCCAACACTTTTGTACCATTAAACCTACGGGGAATACATAACTTGCAAGATATTTTCAGAAAACGGCTTTTCGATAAGAGTAAACGTGTTGCAGCAGGTACGACTTTGAAATTTTTGTACACCAAAATTGTTGCAGATCAAGCTTTTTATACTCTTAATAAATCTATATATCATAATTTGCGAGATATTTGCAAAAAACTGCTTCACCATAAAAGTATTACTTCCCATCCGAAGTTTGAAAATGTCGATATACGAGGAATGTCTGAAAACTTTTTGGTCTAAAAATAAATTCTTGATGTTATGTATATTTTAGTTTTCAATACATTCTACTAAAACTTCGATGAATCTATGCTAACGATAATAGTTTGAAAGAGCCAATTCTTTTGAGATGCATATGGCCTGAGCTAAATCATGCTTTTTCACTTGTCGATCATCTAACACCAAATCATGGCTATTTTTAATGATTTGTGGCGTTGTATCACTTTGAAGACGACCATCACGTGGATCATTAAGAGCTGTACGTGATTTAAAAGAGCAGCCTACTTTTTTATAGTGCAAAGTGATGATGGAGAATCCTTATACACTTTTAACAATTTCGGATGATAATGATAATAAAATAATGAGAGCACAATATTCATTTTCTGCTATTTTACAAAAATCCATGTCACGGCTATATTAGACAGCTGCTACTAAGTTTCTAACGCCATCTATGTGTTGGGCAGGGAACTTTCAGGTTCCCTTCGTAGAAACTTGTTCCAAATTAAGGTTCCTATATTTTTATATTCATAATAATTCAATGTAGAAAGTACGTATAAAATCTATTATTTGCAACATATTTACAAAAAGCTGCTTTTCGAACTTACGTCAATATTTTGAACAATTTCTTCGACAAAAGTTGTTTTGTATTAAATGTATAATTTTTTTTATAAAACTGTTCTCGAATTCACTTTTGAGTACTTTTCGATTCTTTAGATATTAGTCTAATCTTAACTCTTGTTCAAAATTAACGCACCACTAATATTTTCTGACTTATTTTTATTATTTAATAAAATATTGCCCAAATATTAGCGTGTACTGTTAGAAATCTTAGGTGGCTTATGTCAAGTAGTTGTTTTTGTTAGTTTTGTACTGTTTTTATAACTGTGTATCATTTAAGTAAGTCAAAAAATGAGGTGTGGCCACCACACGACTTTCTTATACGTATGAGCGTTTCAAACTATACAATTTTAAGATTTTCTTTATACAAAACTTATTCAAAATCCTATTCTAAGTTTCATACTCTTAATAAATCGCTATAAAATGCATACTTTGCAAGATATTCGAAAAAAAGTACTATATATAGTAAATTTCATGTATACAAAAAATTTTGCAAATCCAGTTTTAAATACTTTTGTCGTAAGTTATGCCTTCTATATATATTTATCAAGAGTACGATAAATATATATAGAAGGCATAACTTACGACATATTTGCAAAAAATCGCTATTCGATAAGAGTAAAAGTGGTACTTCCGGTCTGAATTTTGAAATTTTTTTTATACAAAAGATATTGGAAATTATGTTTTAAATACTTTTATACCCGTAACGTACTTGTCTAAAAAGCATGACTTGCGAAACTGATTCCCGATAAGAGTAAAAGACCTACTTCCGGTAGGAATTTCGAAAAACTTTTTAAATAAAATTGTTCTCAATTTTAATTTTAAGTATATATGAATTCTTTATAAATTTGTTTAAACTTAGTAGTTGACGAAATATTGGAAAAATTCGATTTTTTCGCTGAAGTAAACTGCTACTTCCGGTCTACCGATTTTACTGAAAAACTAATCAGATCTCAAGAGGGAGATTATACACGTAAATACAAAATTTTGAATTGATATCTACAGCGGTTTGACCGCTATCGTGGTCACACACACAGAGAGAGACACAGACATTTTTTAAAAATCACTTTTTTGGTATCAGGGGACTTCAAAACGTGGACATTTGCAAAAATCTCGAGGTCGAACATTTTCATCATCACAATACTTCCTTATACTACGTATAAGAAAGTAAAAGGTTAAGTATTCCGTTAACGTCTGTTTATTAAAGTTTGATAAGTGTATTATTTAAAGTTGCTGTTTGAGTGTTGGTTATTCTTTTGTGTGGATTAGTTCGCTAGGTCAATATTTAACAATTTCGTTTAAAAAAGATGAATCGAGCACGTCATTTAAGCAAAGATGAATGCGTAAGAGCTTCAACTTTGCTAGAAGAGGGAAGAAGTATGCGTTATGTGGCCAATTTACTAAGTGTTAATCATTCAACAATTAGTCGAATGGTTAGAAGATTTAGGGAAACTGGAACACACCATAGAAAACGTGGTCAAGCCAGGAAAAGGGCTACAAGTCAAATTGATGAGCGCTTTCTCAACTTGAAACTGTTAGAAATGTCATGATTTCTGCCTTAACCGTTAGAAGAATAAAAGAAGCCGGATTGGCTAGTAGAAGGCCTGCTACTGCACCGCTACTTACTGCAGATCACGCAGATTAAGATTCGCTAGAGATCATGCACAGTGGACTATCGATGACTGGAAGAGAGTGTTGTTCACAGATGAAACTCGAGTCAGCCTAAAATCTCCAGATGGTCGTGATAGAGTATGGCACAGACCTGGAGAAAGATTTTCTGAATGTACTATCTCTCTAAAGGAGCCATTTGGTGGAGGTTCAAAAATGTTCTGGGGGGAATATGTTTTGAGTCGCGCTCAGAGCTGGTTCCTATTCGTCCGCGGTCTATGAATGCAGAATTCTATCTGGAAAATATTATTCAAGATCACGTGATGCCGTTTGCGCCGCATATAGGAAAAACCTTCATTTTCATGCAGGATAATGCAAGGCCTCACATTGCAAGGATTGTTATGGATTACTTAAACGAAATCAACATGCAGATCTTAGAGTGGCCACCGCGCAGCCCTGACTTAAATCCAATAGAGCACCCTTGGGATGTTCTAAAACGATTAGTTCGGCATCTTGTACCTGCCTCAATGAGCATGCAAGAGTTAGAGCGTGTTGTTCTCTTGGAATAGGAAAACATTCCTCAAGCAACCATCCAAAACTTAATAACAAGCTTGCCCCGACGAATGCAAGCGATTATAAGAGCTCGAGGAGGTACTACTAGTTATTGAAGTTCTTTTTTTTGTGAAAATTATAAACTCTCTTTGCTTGTAAAGTTTAGTAGATTTTTATAATTTTTAAGTTTTTGTACCTGAACTTTAATTAAAAATAAATGTTTTGTGGTGCAAGATTGTCTAATTACCTTTATTTATATTGTAACGAAACAAGCCCACAAAAGAAGCAGACCTTCGGGCGACGACAAAAGAAAAGTAAACATCGGCGCGACGCACAGTAAATAAGTAATAAATCAACTGCACTCATATACTGTGTCAGCGACAGAAAGTCTGGAATATGGTAGAAGAGAGCCAGAATTTGCTAGACCTTTTGTCTGCACATATAAATGGCGTCGGTGGGTTAAGGAATTCATTCATTCAATAGTAGTCGTGCGCGGTATTTACTGAACAGTTCAAATAAACATAAATAATGTGAGTAGTGCAGTTTTATTATAGTTCACAAAATACATAAATATTACTGACATAAATAGTAGTGATAGAAATAAATACGTGTGTTAATTTATTTGTAGTAGTTTTAAGTGCGATACATTTGTTTTATATTTTTATATTGTGATTAGATTTAAGTGTGTAAATATACAGACTGTTTCAAAACATTTGCACGAGTTGTTCATTTCGACCCCGGAAACGCAACAATATAATACTAACTCTAAATTAAATAATGAGTGCAACCACAAAGACATAATTACAAAATTTATAGTGGTGCGTTAATTTAGAACAGGAGTTATGAAAATTTGATTTTCTCACTGAAGTAAACTGCTATTACCGATTTACCGATTTCACTGAAAATCTAATCAAATCTTGCGTGTAAGGTTACATTTCTAAATATGAAGTTTGGTATTGATAGCTTTAGACAGTTGACCGCTATCATGGTTACACACAGAGGAAGAGATATGTGAAAAATACTTTTTCGTTATCATGGAACTTCTATGCCTTTCATCATCACAGTATGTCTTTTTACTACGTACAAAAACGGGGTGTGAGTGCCACAAGGCTTTCTTATACATATGTGCAGTACGAATTTTTTTTGAAGAAAAGTTGTTACAAATTTAGTTTTAAATACGTAATCGTGTTTTCGAGAATCACAAAATGTCAAATAAGAAAGATGTTAAAAAGTATAACTTTATTTATGTTAATTTTCTTTTGGAATGCCATGTATATTTAAAATACGATTTTCTGCATGTTTCAACTAGAACACAATCAAAATAAAAATGGACGTTGTGTGACTAAAACAACAATTTACTTCATCAGTAGAAAAACTATATTATATATAAGAATAATAATAAAAAATAAGGCTTTAGAGATTCTCTATTTGCGTGTAGCTCTGGCGCGCGAAGCTCTCGGTCCTCTGGCACCTCTTCCACCCCGAGAGCCACGACCTCTAGTAGGTTTGGCCGGAGTCACTGTTGCGTTATCGATATCCATTTCATCATCACTAATGGTGGCAACATCCTCAACTTGCACCCGACCTCGTCGATCGCTTTCAAATTCTTTCAATAACTGACGATATCAAATAAGACTTGATGAAGGTGTGTGATCAAAGGTACAATTTATAAATACCTCTGCAAGTTCCTTATCTTCATTTCTGAGTCTTTCCTCTTTTATAGTTTTTACACAAGCTTTCAACTCGTTGACATCGGGATCCTTTTCAACTAGTTTGTCCACTGTTTTGTTTACTTGAGACCTAAAATAACATTAATTTTTCTATAAATATGGTTAAAATTATAATTCGATGTCTTACTCATATGCTAGTCTGAGTGCATCATTATCGCCGACATCTACAAATCTGGTAACAGCTTGAATCATCAGCTTAGCGGATAGTACACTTAAGTCTTTGCCTTCTTCGCAATCTTCGAAATATTTTTGAACAACATCTTCCACTCTCACAACATCAGCACCAACCTGTAAAAATTGTTAAGTAATACACTAATGCAATACGATTACGAGAAATTCAGCCAGAAACTGCCAGCGGTAATTTTGCAGTAGTCAAGTGAATGTAGACTACTGTGAATAGTGACGAGTGCGGCTCGTCTTAATTAAATTACTTAAATCGTCTAATTTAAATGTCTATATGTCGATATATAATTATATTTAAATGATTTTACATTTTCCACATTGTGATCATATAGAATTTTGATTAGTACATTACGTTCATATATCGCAATCAATCATAGGCTTTGTTTTATAAGACCAACACTTTTACGGAATTGTTGAAACAACCACAAAGATTGTAACAGATATAACTCCTTGTTCACAATGGACATAAGAAACCCATAAGACGTAAGATTTACATAAGAGATACATAACGCGTAAAATTTAATTACTGTTCACAATGAACATAAAGAAAAGATAAACGTAAGGATTTGCGCATGCGCTATTTTGTTTATTTACTTTGACGTTTTAAGGTTAGTAGTTTCTAAAAATTCTGACAATATTGAAAATTCTGTTAGAATGGATAATAATCTGCATATTACACTTATTGTTATTAACGAAAAGTAACAAAAATAAATGTGGGTTTAGCCGGTAAAAACAAGAAGAGCAAATCCAGTCTGTAAAACCTATTTAATTTATAATATGTATTCTCAAATATATGAAATGAACTTCATTTAACCACACAAATTAAAAGCTTATCTATTTAAATTACATTATAAAGTCTTTAAGAATCATTGTATCTGTATTTTACAAATACAGGTATCTTAATTTGAAATAAAACCCTTTGTTTTTTATTTTACCATCGTGATTTATTTATACATACAATTTTTTTTTCACACATACAAATATCAAATGCTCTATGGTAAGCCTGTAACTTGTTTTTAATTGCTTTTTTTACATTATAATGTCCTCAGATAATGAAATTATTAACGTCGTAATTTTTAACCATTTCCATGTTAAATGCTGATTAGCTTTTTATTCGCATTCATACATTAGACACTGCACTTTAATTCAAAGTTATAATCACACTTCAAGATTATTTGGTTCACTGTTACCTTTAGGAAAGTTTATAAAGACAGCAAAAGTGTTATATGCTGCACCATGGTGCTCGGCTTTGGTGGGGGTTTCAGTACTAAAGTAAAAATATTTAATGTAGGTTATTTTTTTGTATTGCTGTATGCTTTGAGTAGCTTCACAAGTAGTATGTGGAGGTATTCGGCATAGCAAAATTCCAGTCAATTTCACATACATTTTTCAAACAGCACTTTGGAATTAACAATTTCTTCTTGCTTTCTCATGTGTAGCATTTCTTCAATCGTTCCATATTTACTCATATGGAGTAATTACAATTTATTGCAGTGTTGCGTTTTCGGGGTCGAAATGAACAACTCGTGCAAATGTTTTAAAACTGTCTGTATATTTTCACACTTAAAACTAATCACAATATAAAATTAAAAAATGAATGTATCGCACTTCAAACTACTACAAATAAATTAACACACGTATTTATTTCTATCACTACTATTTATGTCAGTAATATTTATGTATTTTGTGAACTATAATAAAACTGCACTACTCACATATTTATGTTATTTGAACTGTTCAGTAAATACCGCGCGCGACTACTATTGAATGAATGAATTCCTTATCCCACCGGCGACATTTATATGTCCAGACGAAAGCTCTAGCAAATTCTGGCTCTCTTCTACCATATTCCAGACTTTCTATCGCTGACGTAGTATATGAGTGCAGTTGATTTACGACTTGTTTACCGATACGTTTTTGTCGTCGCCCGGATGTCTGCTTTTTTTTTTGTGGGCTTATTTCATTACAGCAGTAATTTGTTGTAGATACATATATTAAAGTATATTATTTAAAATCGATAAAGCCTTTGTATTTATCACGTCCAATTGACACGATTCGAAAGCATGTGATTATATAGGCTTCGATAATAAAGGACAATTTTTTGCCAATACTAACATTTTTACGTGACACCAAACGCGATTATTTTTCAAATAGGATTGAAATATCTAATCAGTTAAAAGCTGCCTGGGGTGTTATAAATGAGTTGTTGGGTAGGGCACGGGATCACGATAACTTTGTTTTGAGTATTGATTATGAAATTATAAAAGGATCCTGAACAGGTTGCGGAGGTTTTCAATGGGTATTTTGTAGAGTTTGTACGTGAAGTTGTGTCACATATTGATGTTAATAATGACCAGTTTAATGGTGGTGGTGTTCATGACTCTCAATGAGTTTGGGATGAAAAAATTGTTCAACAAATTAAAAAATAAACCATCTGCAGGTACGGATGAAGTACCGTGCAGCTTAATTAAAAATATTTCAGAATTACTAATTAAGCCTCTGATGTTTTGGGTAAATTTATCATTTGAGAGGGGAGAACTTCCTAAGAAATTAAAAACTGCATGTGTTCTGCCATTATACAAAGGAGGCTCTAGATTGGATATGGCCAATTATCGTTCTCTTGCGATTTCTCCCAGTTTCTCTAAAGTTTTTGACAATACTGTGTTGGACAGATTACTCGCGCATTTAGATAAAAATGAAATTTCAACAAGTCAACAACATGGTTATCAAGCAAATCACTCAACTTTAACAGGAATGCATGCTCTGTATGAATACATTATTAAGACCTTGGACACTCCAAAACATCCAGTTGGATTTTTCTGTGTTCTAAGACTGTGTTGATCAGGACATTTTGCTTGATAAACTGAAGTGGCGCCTCAGGCTCCAACCTTCTTCCAGTTTGCTAATGGCCTGAATTTTTTGAGCTTCTGTTAGATTTCTCGTCATTTTTAAGGTTACTAATCAATATTGACGTAAAATTGAAACAATGATTGTTAAAATTGGTATATTAATAACATTGTCAAAGTGACAAACAATTTAAAATTTGGTGTTTCCAAATTAATGGCCGCCACCGTACATACAATTGAGACGCTGTAAAGCATCTCTGCTGTACTTTCAAAACGAGAGCATTGGGCGGGGTTAAGTGCGGGACCAATATGGCTGCCTCACCTAGTTCGGACTACTCAAAATTATAATCTGTCATCCCACACCTGTCAGGCCTACACTAACCTATGAAATGTTATTCCAGACGAATTCTTCTTATCAACGCCGTCTTTGCTGTTGCAGCTATGTAGAGCACAAGAAACCATAATGTCTTTTAATATTTAACTTATTATATAACTCTAATACATGATACACTTAACAAACACTCCACCTTTTACCAACACTACCTGTTTGATGTAAGTGTAGTATCAATATGGCGGACCTACACCCGGTTTGATCACGTAACGTCGTCTCCCTACCTATTCTTTCTGAATGGTACATACACAGTTATAGACACATTACACCTAAAGATCATATCAAGAAAATAGGAAAATTCTCTATTCATACGCCATCTTTTGGAATAAATTAAAGTTATTTTTTCCAACGCCTATGTATCCAATGGTCATCTCTAATTATATCTGCTGTCATGCGTCAGTTAAAATATATTATTTAAAACTTACGAGGAAAGAATAGAACAGGAGAGAGCCTCGTTAAAAATAATATTTGTCCAAAGTGGTAACTCAATATGGCCGCCGCAATGCATAGGCGTGCATAAATATTTTGTATAGGGTACATGTTCTATTCTTTCCTCGTAGTTTAAACGAGAAAAGATATTCTGACATCTAGATGTAAGTGTTGAAATATTGATATGCCTAACATGGATATAAAAAAAAACAATTATTATTATAGTTTATGTCAGAAGATATTTTAGGTTTGCAAGTAATATGCTTTAAATTTCATTAATATGATACATTAATTATCAGAAATCATGTATGGATTAAGAGGGGCGTTTACTAACAAATAGAAACTTATGCAACTTATATTACTCGCGGTACGGGTAGACGCAAGGGGGTGTGAGTAGGTGGAAGTACAGATATTCGGTTTCGATCACAGCGCTTCGCTTTTATTCACAGATTCTGTCATAGATAAAGGAATACTATAGATGGAAATAATAATGTATAAAGAATGAGTACTTACGGAACTGTTGATGTTTTATAATAAGCCAATTTTCGCTTGCCCATAACTGCTATATTATACACTCGAATATTATAGGTATATATGACATTTCTTTTTAATGACAAACTGTCACTCGGATTTAAGTCTGGAATAGCCGACCGACTCCGATAGATTTGCGTCTCCGCTAGGACCGGTAGAGATACCGTAAAGTGGGGATAGACGACGCAATAGCTTTGAAAAACACTCGGTGAAATGTGTGTGACAATGATTACTATTTAATGTTTTTTATCTTCAAAAATAATTACATAAAGTACTATATCGGTCATAAAATGTGCAGCTGGCGCGTAGAGGTTGTTTTTTTTTCTTTTGTGTACCAGCCTTAGTAGACATTAATAAAATTCATGCATTTTTGTGGTTATTTCTAAAACACATTTTTTTAAGAAAATAAATTAGTACAAAAACTAGCCTTTATTTATTATAAATTGATGCCTTTTGCATCACTAACCCAAATTTGAAATTCTAAAATTACAAAATAAATTCAAAAAACGCAAAACGGCGATGCCTTAGTTTTCGATAGGTAAACGCTCCTCTTAAGCAATTATTTTTTCCAATATATGCACTTTACTCAAGCAGTTATACTTACATCAAGAAAATCATCATCATCAATATTCATCTTCTTGCCTTTCTTTTGTCTCTCCGTTGGTAAATATTTAATAAGTTTGAGCATTTTGTCTGGATTTGCGACCTTACCTTCATATTCATGGCCAAGTTTTATAGCATTGAAAACTTGGCCTTCCTCTTTATATTTTATATGTAGACATATTAAAGGCAGGAGTTGTGGAGTGGCTGAATCTAGAATGTTATCATTATACACTAGATTCAATTGTCTTTGTGAGTAATGTATTTAACAAAAGATTGAAAAATAAAATTAAAATGATGAAACAAAAAAAATTGAAACAATACATACCTTTTTGTTTCTGTGCTGCTTGTGTCAACATTTCCTCAAGCTTTTCTTTTACATCATTAATTGCTTGTTGCCTTAAATCTAGATTGCCATCATTGGATTCAGGTTTACACAAAATCATTTCATCAAACATAAAAGGTCTCACAGATTTCAACTTAAGTGGTATATTCTTGAACTTACATTCATGAACTATTAACATACCAACATGCTTGTCAAGAGATTCTCCTTCCGATAAAGATGTTGCAACGGAACTACCTAATTTATTTACAAAAACAAACATATCTTAAAATTGTGTTCTTATTTAACAAGTTATTCTTGTAAATATTACCAGGTTGATAAATATAAAATCCAACATTTTCCGGGTTATTTGGCACAGGATTAACTTCACAGTCATGTTCATGGCCCCAAATAACTAAATGCATAAAATCAGGAATAACATCTGCTGGAATATAATTTTTGGAACCACGATCTGCTCTGTTTTGATGTAAAACTAAAATGTTACACCAATCATCACCTTCAAGACGTGGAATTTTTACCTAAAATAAATAGTCTGTTTGTTTTGGTATAGTTTGCTATGGGAAAAATTAATCCTCAGTTTATATTTAATATTCATACTAACCTTATTTTCTTTAAACAGTCTTGCTAATCTCTGATCAGGAATATGAGACAAACCATATAAAGCTATTTTTGTTTTGCCTTTTCTAAGTAATATTGGCCTGATTTCTACTTCTGATATTTCTGTTATTCTTCCAAAATAATTTATTAATCCATTTGATGATAAAATATCCAAAGGAGAAATTAGCTGCTTACCTTGAATTAAAAGTTATGATATCATAAATAATAATATGACCAAAATATTACCACTAGGACTATCATGATTTCCATGTATACTAAATACAGGTATCGAAACATTAATGTTAGGATCTTCATAATTAACAACAGGTGTGGCTAAATGTTTAAAATGTTCACTCTGGTCAGATAAAAATTCTATTGCAACAGGTTTATCACCAAAACAATATCTAGAACATAATTACTGCAAAGATTACATGTACAAAATTTGAATGATTGTTTAGTGAAAATATCTTTTAGTAAGGTAGTGCATATATAATAATAATTATATAATATATACACATACTTTTTTAATAGTTCCGAGCACTTATTCAAGGAATGGGAGCTTGGCTGGCAGTCATGAAATAAATCACCTCCCAGCAATATAAAATCAACATTATTAGTCTTTGCTAGTTGTAAAATTTCTTCAAATGCCCGAAACGAATCCTGTTCTGTAAAAGTGTTCATTAGTGTTGGCTAGATATTAAAATATATATTTACAGCACTTAAATACCTAATATTGGATTTCTTTCAGCATAGCCAAGATGGTTATCAGTAGCAATTAAGATTTTAAATGTATCTTCTTCAGGTAGTTCAAAATCCATCATTCAATAAATAATGTGGTGAAGTTTAGTATACAGGTGCAAGATAAAAGTGTAGCAGCAGAAACTGATTCGGGCATATGTGGCGCCTATTGGCCTATACAATCATTTTCTGTGGCTAAGCAAACGGGGCTAACCTAACCCGGCTCAAATCATAAATGTACCGCCATTTCACTACACACTTATATATGTTGGCAATACCCAATGATCTAATAATATAGAACTACTAGATGGACTGTAGAGAGAGAGGAATTGACCTCTACATACAAAGGAGACAGATATACAAAACCGTTAGTTGTGGGCAAAACATGGCGATATAGCATTGTTTTGTATATAAACTTTCTCAATTTTGTTGATTTATACATATTTATTTGTCTTTTTGGTAATTTGGATTATGTATTTTATTAATAGATTTCTTCTAGTATTGATTTTATTTCATACACCACTGACTTTATTTTTATTTAAAGAAATACGAGCATAAAGACAACTGTGGATTCATGATGATTGAATCAACTATTTTTATTTATAAAATTGTGATTGTAATTAGATACATTTTAGGAATTTCATTTTTATTTGATATAGGCATATAGGTAATGTATATAAATTGAGAATCATCAAGAATATTGGCAATTGTTAACTTCAGCTTATAATTTAACAGTGTTGTTCTCATGGATTTAGTGTCATATATATTTGGTTAAAAGTGCTATTATCAGTAACAAAATTAGAAACAAATATTTTAAATTGTTGAATATTATATATACCAGCTTTGCAGTGCTTGGAGTCACATATTTAAGACACAATGGTAATGTCATGTGCAGCGTATGGTTGTACTAATAGGGCAGAAAAGGGAATGAACGTATGATTTCACAGGTTAACTATTCTTAATAAAATACATGATTTGTAAATTTGATATAAAAAATTTTAGTTTTCAATCTAATCGAGTACTATGCAAGCAGTGGATAATTTGTACTAAACGAAAGGATTTTAAGCCATCAAAATATTCAAGATTGTGTTCAGAGCATTTTGTTCATGAAGATTTTGTTATAAGTTATGGAAGAAAATATTTGCCCCAAAATGCAATTCAAAGTATTTTCAATTTTCCTGCTCACTTGAGAAAAATTCCCTGTAATAGCAGATCTCAACGATTAAAAATTACTGATGCACCAAGCAAAGAACTGTTAAAGTAAGATTTCTATTTGTAGTTATTATTCTACCTAGATATTTTTAATGTTCTATTTACCTTATAGCTCAGAATCCCCAAATGTAACTAATGTTGAAGTATTTGAATTAGTCACAGAAAAAACACCTCACGAAATAATACAAGTTGTTATTCTAGCTTTATGTATTTTTAATATTTCTTTCTCCATTTTACTTCGATCACATATTTACCATTTACGTATTTGTTAATCCATATTAATTATATGTACATATATTTTAATAAAAAATTAAGCATTAATTGTCTTTTATTTTGAATATATCAGAAGTTGTAAGGAACACCTAAGAAAAGCTGTCAGTTTCTATATTTATTTTTTCAGAACGTAATATTTTGAAAAATTCTAGTGGTCAATTCAAAATTTCCAACTGATATCTGTATAGTGATTTTTAAAAATTTTTTCTAATACTACTGTTTTAAATAAAAACTGAATGATTATCACACATGCTAAAATAGGTATTATTAGAAGAACAAAATCATATAGTTATCTCATAGTCATTAAAAGTCATTTATTTAATTTTCTTTCCTTAATGAAGAATGGCAACTAGCATAGATACCTTTAAAATGTTATTAAACAGAATATATTTAATACCATATTAATTATATATATTTAATTATTTATCTTTTTGATTATTAAAGTTGCAATACCTTTACTTTCCTCATAATATAGCATATTTTTAACAAAATAATACTTTTAAACATTATAAGCCATTACAAGCTATAGCAATATATTTGAATTTTGCCCACATAAAACGGTCAATTTTGTTCATCCTTGTCAAACTTTCGACGCTCATATATTTTCCTTCTTTCTCCTATGGTGTGGGTCACTTCCTAATCAGCAAGACATAGCGTACACTGCATCTAGTAGTATAATAGTATTAGATCATTGAATACCACAGTATAGTAACAATAACCAACAATAACAATCCCTACGAGGAAAGAACAGGAAAGATAATAAACTAGTGGGGGAATAGGTATTATTTAGACGGAAGTTACTACTTTCAGGCAGGTCAGTTATGGCAATATTAACCAATCATCATTTATAAAATGAGTATTTTGAATAATTTGTCATATATCCGGTATGTTTGATTATGTGTTCAGTGGCGTAACATACATATTCTAGGCATGTTTTTTTTTATGTTTTCTTTAATAGAGTTAGAATAAATGTTACTATATTAAAAAATGAGGCGTGGCCACCACACGACTTGCTTATACGTATGAGCGTTTCAAATTATAGAATTTTAAGAATTTTTTTTACAAAAATTATTAAAAATCCTATTCAAAGTACTTCTATTCTCTTAATAAATCTATAGAATGCATACTTTGCAAGATATTATCAAAAAAGTGCTCCTCGCTAAGAGTAAAAGTGCTACTTCCGGTCCGAATTTTGAAATTTCATATATACAAAAAATATTGCAAATCCAGTTTTAAATACTTTTGTACTCTTGATAAATATATATAGAATGCATAACTTACGACATATTTGCAAAAAATCGCTATTCGATAAGAGTAAAAGTGGTACTTCCGGTCTGAATTTTGAAATTTTTTTTATACAACATATGTTTTAAATACTGTTATACCCGTAACGTACTGGCCTAAAAAGCATGACTTGTGAAATATTCGCAAAAAACTGATTTTCGATAAGAGTAAAAGACCTAAATCCGGTAGGAATTTCGAAAAACTTTTTAAATAAAATTATTCTCATTTTTAATTTTAAGTATATATTAATTCTTTATAAATTTGTTTAAACTTAGTAGTTGACGAAATATTGGCAAAATTCGATTTTTTCGCTGAAGTAAACTGCTACTTCCGGTCTACCGATTTTACTGAAAAACTAATCAGATCTCAAGAGGGAGATTATACACGTAAATACAAAATTTGGAATTGATAGAGAGAGAGAGAGAGAGAGAGAGAGAGAGAGAGAGAGAGAGAGAGAGAGAGAGAGAGAGAGAGAGAGAGAGAGAGAGAGAGAGAGAGACATTTTTTAAAAACTACTTCTTTGGTATCAGGGGACTTCGAAACGTGGACATTTGCAAAAATCTCGAGGTCGAAAATTTTCATCATCACAATACTTCCTTATGCTACGTATAAGAAAGTAATAATGCACTCACGATATTACTTTAATTATTATTGGACTAAGAACCTATTTTAAATGATTTTAGAGTGTACATATACGCTACACAAAATATTTATGCACGCCTATGCATTGCGGCGGCCCTATTGAGTTACCACTTTGGACAAATATTATTATTATGGAGACTCTCTCCTTGTATTGTCATTTCTCTGACTTCCCAGCATAACTTAACCTATGTGTTGTGTTAATTTGTTAACCTAACAAATAGCACAATAGTAGAGTGGTTTCTAGGAATTATATAGGTTAAGGAAAATGTAAAGTATAAGGTCATGTTTTTAAGAATTTGGAAAGCAATAAAACTTGTGTATAAATTTGGAGAATGTAGGTTTACATGTAACTGTGCACTTATGAAGTCAAACTATATAAAGTTTCTGCAGTTAAAAATATAGAAAAAATGGGGGATCAACCTGTATTCAAAAAGCAAAGATATGATGGACGAAGTAAAAAGCGAAAGTGGGAGGAACGTAGATCAGATAAAGGGGAATTATTTGAAGAAAAGAAAGAGAAAACTGAGGAGAGAATAAAACGTAGGAAATATGCTTTATTATTAGGATATTCCGGTGTAAATTATTTTGGTATGCAACGGTAAGTGCTTCAATAAGAGCTTAGATATGTTCATGTAATTCTTATTTGAAGAAATCCTACAATGAAAACTATTGAGGAAAATTTATTTAAAGCATTATTAACAGCTGGTTTAATTACTGAAGATGCTTTCAATCAAGTTCAAACTATTCAGTTTCAACGAGCTGCCAGAACAGATAAAGGTGTATCTGCAGCTAGACAAGTGGTATCAATTAAGTTGCGTAAGTCACAACTTATGTAAATTATCTATAATTTCATAAATATTTTTTAGCTGAGGTAATTGATACAAGTAAAATCAATGAATTGCTGCCAGATGATATTAGATTATTTGGGTATAAAAGGGTGACTAAAGGATTTAATAGTAGATTACAATGTGATGCCAGAACTTATTTGTACATGCTTCCAACAATAGCTTTCTCGAAGTTTAGTGATGATGTTACACAAGAAAATTTTAGACTGAGTGAATCAGCATTAAAAAGCATTAATGATACTTTGAGTAAATATATCGGTACAAAAAATTATCATAATTTTACTTCGAAGAAGAAAGCTAATGATCCTAGTGCAAATAGATATATCATGAGTTTTTACTGTGAACCTCCTTTTATAAATAATGGAGTAGAATTTGCGGTTATTAAAGTTAAAGGTATAAGAATTAATATTAATATTTGTATTGTTTTATATTTTGAAAAATATTTTAGGTCAGAGTTTTATGTTACATCAAATTAGGAAAATGGTAGGATTAACAATAGCACTTATAAGAGGACATGCTTTTGATGATACTTTGAATAAAGCATTTACAACTGAAGATGTCAATGTTCCTAAAGCTCCTGGTTTAGGACTAGTTTTAGACTTTGTGCATTATGATAAGTATGGTTACAGATATGGTTCGGATGGAGTTCATGAAACATTGGAATGGAAAGAATTAGATGATACTGTGCAGGAATTTAAAGAAAAGTACATATATCCCACAATAGTAGAAACAGAAATCAAAGACAAATCTATGGTGTCGTGGTTAAGCAAGTTATCAGGTCACAATTTTGACATACTTCAGGAAGAAGACCAAAATAATGAAGAGAATGAAGAAAGTGATAGTGAAGAAAATATAGTTACGCCTAAATCATGATAAATAATTTTTATACAATTGCAATAAAAATATGCATATAAAATATGTGTTTAATAAGTTATCCGTTTTATGTTTATAAAATAATAGATAAATATGCATCACGAATAACTAATATAATTAATATAATTAATGAGTCTATATGAGACGTCACTGAAGAAACATTTTACATCACACAGTAAATGTTATCAGTAACAGTAATAAACTACAAACCACACTGTTTGATAGGTTTGCTAAGCTTTAGTAACCTCTCTTGTCATAATTGACTCATGACCTTTACAAAATAAAATTTTCCCTTTTTCAATAAGGAAGTGAAATATTTGTCACCATAGTTGTTCTTTTGTGGCAGACATTGAATTAACTGCACCAGGAAAAGAATTCTGCTAACAATTTATGTCTACAGGCCATGGACAAGTTTAGGTAAACATACATCTTTGGTAGACACTGCTAAACCCTACACAGTGCTTGCAATGGCTATAAATTAAATTACAAAAGCAATTCACTGACATGTATGAATACATTACCTACCTAATGAAACTACATATTCCGCACTAATTTCTTTATGTCATATGTTATGTTAAATACATATTGGAATATTAATTTGTAGGCAATACTTATTATTAATGATCGGCAGTTAGGGGTACATTAATTAAAATTATGTTCTAAATTTAACAATATTTTAGAACTATTCAAAATTTTAAGTTGAGAGCTTTACTGATTCTTAATCAGTAAAGCTTTCAACTTATAATCTTGAACATAGTGCTTAAAATATTGTACAATTTAAAACGAATTTTTAATTAACGTACCCCTGACTGATGATTACTTATTTTATATATTATCTTGTCACTTTTAAAAAAGGATAAATATAAATAACAGTTGAAGTACATATATAAACAACAAAAATTAACAAAATAAACTAACATTTAATAATTTGAAATATGTTTTTGAAATAATATATTTGACACTGAAAAATTAATAGTATGTGGAGACTCTTTGATATAAATTAAAAATTATGCTACATTCAACTACAATCCTTTAGAGAGCGCTCCGAATGTGACTCAAAAATGTACTGCCAATAATACGAAACCATTTCATTAGTTGTAGGCGATGGTAAAAGTTACGGTCCTAATTTTAGTTATGCTTTCAACTGTAAGATGGCGTACTGTATATTATGTCTGTGCATACGAGGAAAGAATAGAACAGGAGTGAGTCTCCTTAATAAAAATATTTGTCCAAAGTAGTAACTCAATATGGCCGCCGGAATACATAAGCGTGCATAAATATTTCTTATAGGGTATATGTACACTTCGTATGTTCTCGATAATCATTTAAAATAGGTTCTTAGTCTAATAATAATTAAAGAAATATCGTGAGTGCATCATTTTTTCAATCCTTCTATTCTTTTTAATATAGTAACTTTTATTCTAACTGCATTAAAAAAAACATGCCTAGGATATGTATGTTACGCCCCTGAACACAATCAAACATGTCAGATATATGACAAGTTATTCAAAATACATACTTTTTAAATTATTATTGCCTATGTTGAATGCCGTTTGAAATTAACTTTACCGATGAAGAGAAAATGTGAGATTACTCTTTATTGTCGTTTTAGAACGACCACAAGCCACACAATTCACCATTATAAAAGCACTAAAGATGTCAATTTTACCAGTAACTGACCTGCCTTAAAGTGGTAACTTCCGTCTAAATTATACCTATTCCCGCACCACTTTATCCTGTTCTATTTTTTCCTCGTAGATCTGTGCATTGCATAAGAATAAAATTTCAGATTTAGTACCTATCAGTAACTATTGTTATTCAGAAAAGGGCATTTAATTATATGTATTCTTATTTAGAGTAGCCTTTAATTGTATACATGGGCGAGATAGGGGAATACGGTTAAGTTTCACTCAGACTAGACCGACTCGTGTGTGTTTTGTCAGCTTTCGGGGAAACCGGTAGGTAATACGGTGCCCGAGGGCCGACAAAACACGAGTCGGTCTAGTCTAAGTGTATTCCCCTATCTCGCCCATGTATACTTGGCACCAACTTAAATAAAAAAATATAAAGCGGGAAATTCAAACGCCTTTCAATCATTTATGAGCACAAGCAATTTAATTAGTTTTTTACATTGTTGCTTATACAAAATTATATTGAATAATGTACATAGACAAATATAAAAGAGATGCTGTTTTATTCTTACATATAACCAAAATATTAAATACAGTAATTATATTTGCATTCTTAAGCTTAAAAATACATAGTTAAACTATATGTAGAAATATAATACAACATAACATATACATGTATAAAACATACCTGAATATATTTGATTGTGTAGGTATATAAAATATTAATTTATGTGTTTTCTGTAAGTCAAAATGAAACAAGCAGAATTTATGTTCAATAATTTCACATACACCAATAAGCACATATAAATCAATGTAGTACCTAATAAGTTCAAAAGTTGTTCTGTTCAAAATCTTTTCTGTAAGTAAAAACGAAACAAGCAGCATTTACATTGAATAATACAATTTCACCAGTGGCGGCCCGTGATTTTTTGGGACGGGAGGGCACCGGGGGGTCTGAGTTTTTAATATTAAAAATTAAGTACAGACAAAAAATAAACTCAATATGCTATTAGTTAACTTGTTTGAAAATAAAAATTTGGTGTTGATGTCAGTAATTGTTTTTCAATGGAACACATTGCTAGGCACATAGTCTGCTCTCCCGCATGGTATTTCTAGAAAATGTTTTTATTCTCTTCAAAGTAGAAAAACACCGTTCACTTGATTTTTTATATTTTGGTTATTAAAAGTTCAAAAAAGCTTAAAATGAGAGACATGTTTAGTTCGAACATTTTAAGTATTTGAATATAAGCGGTGTTATATGTAATTATGATTAAAACGTCTGTGGAAACTGTGACTTCGTACGTGTTCGGACGTCTTCGGAATGTCAGTGGTGGCCTTGCTTTAACTTCGGCCAACTTCGTATGGGTTCGAACGTCTTCGGAATGTCAATGAAGGCCTTGCTCTGGCTTCGGCAAACTTCGTTTGTATTCGGACATCTTCAGAATATCGGTGAAAGCCTTGCTTTGTCTTCGGCCAATTTCGTTTGTGTTCGGACGTCTTCGGAATGTCAGTAATGGCTTTGCTTTGACTTCGGCCAACTTCGTTTGTGTTCGGACGTCTTCGGAATGTCAGTGGTAGCCTTGCTTTGACTTCGGCCAACTTCGTATGAGTTCGGACATCTTCGGAATATCGGTGATGGCCTTGCATTGTCTTCGGCTAACTTCGTTTGTGTTCGGAAGTCTTCGGAATGCCAGTAGTGGCCTTGCTTTGACTTCGGCCAACTTCGTATGGGTTCGGACGTCTTCGGAATGTCGGTGAAGGCCTTGCCTTGTCTTCGGCCAAATTGATATGAGTTCGGACGTCTTCAGAATATCGGTGAAGGCCTTGCCTTGTCTTCGGCCAACTTCGTTTGTGTTCGGACGTCTTCGGAATGTCAGTGGTGGCCTTGCTTTGACTTCGGCCAACTTCGTATGGGTTCGGACGTCTTCGAAATGGTGATGAAGGCCTTGCCTTGTCTTCGGCCAAATTGATATGGGTTCGGACGTCTTCGGAATATCGGTGAAGGCCTTGCCTTGTCTTCGGCCAACTTCGTTTGTGTTCGGACGTCTTCGGAATGTCAGTGGTGGCCTTGCTTTGACTTCGGCCAACTTCGTATGAGTTCGGACGTCTTCGGAATGTCGGTGAAGGCCTTGCCTTGGCTTCGGCAAATTTCGTTTGTGTTCGGACGTCTTCAGAATATCAGTGAAGGCCTTGCCTTGTCTTCGGCCAACTTCGTTTGTGTTCGGACGTCTTCGGAATGTCGATGAAGGCCTTGCCGTGTCTTCGGTCAACTTCGTGAACATTTTAAATTTGAATACAGGCGGTGTTAAATGTAATTATTTTAAAATTCAGACTGATTTATGCAATAAATTATTTCAAATTACCAACAAAAAGGACGAAATAAATAATTGCACGCCCTCAGAGATTCGCAAAATAGCAGAACACAATTTACAAAATCTTTCGCCAACATAGTATCGACATATTATCAAAACAAACTTTTATAACAGTTGTACTATTCAACATTGGAAGTAAATTTCAATAGTAGCATCAGAAAACTTATCATTCAACTCTGCTTAACAATTTATATTGTTAATTAGTAAATAAAATGTTAGCATGTGTGCTTTTTATTCTTAGTACAACTTCTATTGCACATATTTGTTACATTAAAGGCTTACATTTTGACATTTAAATATAATTTGGTTCCATTTTTTTTTTGTTACCAACGTCAAAACAACAAAATTAGCGTGCGATAAAGAAATACTTGTGCAACCAAAACGAATGTCGTAAACTGAACTTTATAGCATCGAAATAGAAAAAAGCATTTTGCACATTACACCCACACAACCAGTCTGATAAACTGTAAGAGCTTCTGTTGAATTTTCTTGTCACGGTTTTATTAGTTTTCGAATTGTGATCTAGTTTAATCAATAAATATGGTCTAGGGAGGCCTAGATTTATTGTATTCTATCTTAATTTCATAGCTCAGTGTGTTATTTTCTATCATTTCGATTATGTTACTAACGCAATTCATAGTTGCATTTGCACCGATAGAAATCACAACATACACTCACCGCTGTATATTACATACTGGACCGCTAACCGGCACCATAGAGTAGTGCCCCACCGCTGACATATATCCGCGCGCTACCCGCGCCAGTTTCATCGCTCGATTTCTAATACAGACGAGGCAATCGCGCGAGGTGCCCCGGAGCCTACGTCAGACTGCGATTTTTAAACGCGCTGAGGAGACGGAATGTTACTTCCGAAAACACATTATTTGTTATCAAACAAATTAGGTATTTATAATTAATTTATCTGTTAAAAGAAATTTGTCACAGGGGGGCAGTGCCCCGTTACCCTCCCTGCAACAGCCGCCACTGAGTTTCACATACATATATCAATAAACATGTACAAATCACTGTAGTAGTTTTTCTGTTCAAAATCTTTTCTGTTAGTCGAAATGGAAGGGCCGATATTTACATTTAATATAATTTTACATATTCCAGAAAGCACGTATAAATCAACGCAGAAGTTATAACTTCACAAGTTTTTCTGTTAATAATTCACTGAAATCAGCCTTCATATCATTTATTTATTCTACATCGTATTTTCTGGGTAATTCTACAAATTCACTGATGAACTAAACTTGCACAAAACTGAATCCAATAAAAAACAACTTTGCGTATGCTTTCAGTAATATCATATTTATAGTTGTCAATTTAAATCAGAGGTTATAATTATGTTTTCTGTTTATCTGTCATTTCGCAAATTTCAAAATTGATATTTTGAGTTGACGCATGCACAAAACAGGCAATGTGACCAATTCTGTCTCTTTTAGTTGGGACGAAAAGTTACACATTATTAAGATACAACACACGCAATATAGTTAGGCTTGCCAGATTTCTGAAATATTCAACCGGGACACCCGAAGCCCCCCCCAGCGTCGCGGGTATTCAAGGGTACACAACCTTGGCAGTTTTGCAGGGTAGTTTATTCTCATTGCTATGAATAAATGGTTACTGATTAGGAACCTAACCAGGGGTAATAATAAATGACACAAGCATATAAATTTAAACATTTTATTTCCTACATGTTAATATTTATAAGTTACTTAAGTAAGAAGAAACACTTTGAATGAGGAATAAAAGTATGAACAATATTTACATTGGCTAGGACTGTTTTGGAAAGTCTTTTTTGGTTTAATCTTGTTGTAAAAATATTCACAAGGTAATCCGATATTAATTTTACATGTCATCAAGCCTTTAACCGTAGATTCCTTCATCAAACCCCTATCATCAGTCCATGCGTTGGTCATCAAAAAGAATACTCTCTCAACTGGTGCTGAGTCCCATGTAAGCAGAAGGCATACTCAACAATCTTGATCAGATTGGGGGCTACTATGTGATTCTTCTTGAAGTGATCAAACAGCCTGAGCCATTTTTCTATAGTTGAAATAATCTCATCTCTCTCTCTCTCTCATCTCAGCAGAAGTTTCGGCGTTTTCCCAATCAACAGCATTTGTTTTGGTCAGATTTACCCATGAAAACTGTTCAGCGTTTCCAAAACTATTCTCCCAGGGGTCCAAGTATGCAATGTATCTTCCATAAGAGCCATCAAATTCTTCTTTCACACTGTTACGGACTTGCTATCTAGATTCCTGTAGATGTTCTTTGCAGCAACCTCAAAAGCTGTAGTGTTATATTTTTCCATTACCAGAATGGCCTTGATAAACAGTGCAAGCTGTCCGTGGACAAACCACAAGTAGAGCTCGCCCGTTAAATCAGTAAACAAGTTTTTTTATTGTTGATGGGTACATTTCTTGGTCTAAAAAAACGCTTTCAGATCTTCAAAAATCTGTAAAATTCTTTCCAGGGCGGGGGGGGGGGGAATCATTGCTAGAAACCGCGTGTTCCCGTGTTGAATGAGTTTACGGTACTATATCTCGGCATATTCACAAAATTCTTCTAGTTTAGTTACACAGACTGTGAATATGTGGTAGTATTTATAAAATTTAATAAATATTCTAAATCGTGTTAAGTACCTAAATATTCTCTGCTAAAACTTCGTAACTTCATTGATGTCGGTGATTCCAAGTTTGAGAACTCCTCTTGTGTTAAGTCCAACAACTTCTACTTTAAAAGAATATTAATTACAGCGGCAACTGCATAGAAAATAAATAATACCTACTCCAAGACATAATGAATATAATACGGAATATGTAGTTTCGTTAGATAGATTAAGTACACATACATGTCAGTGAATAGCTTTTGCTATTTTAATTTATAGCCACCGCAAGCACTCTGTAAGGTTTAACAAACGGTGTCTAGCAAAGTGTGGTGAAGGTATAATATGTTTACCTAAACTTGTCCGTGTCTGCAGACATAATTTATTAGCAGAATCCGCCTCCCTGTGCAGTTAATTCATTGTCTGCCACAAAGTAACGTTCATAGTGACAAATATTTCATTTCCTCGATTAAGGAGTAATTTTTTTTTTGTTAGTCACGAGCCGTTAACGATTATGACAAGAAAGAAACGTTACTAATAAGCGCAGTAAACCTATTGAATACAGTGTGATTTGTAATTTTTGAGGTTCATTTGAAATTGCCGCCCCAGAGAATGTTTGAGTGATTTAAAAAAAAAATGATATTACTATTAATTTAGTTCTATAAATTATGTTATAGGTATTTGGAACGTTGTATGCATGAGATATTTTCTAATTAAGAAAATTTGTTTGTACATACAACTGTTGAACAAAAGTCGCTTACTACTTGAAGAGTGTAAGAATTGCCACTGGGTGTTGTATGCTAGTATGACGAGCATCAACAAATGCGAAACCGGTTATTGGTTAGATATAAAGTTGCAAAGTATTTTTTCTCTTAATTTTAATGTTACATTATGATCTAGTCTTGATTTTGATGTTTTGGATTGAATAAAAATAATATATGAAACTGAATATATTCACTTTATATTTAGACTATTTGAATATTTACGTAAGTTAAAATACAATAATATATGATTATTAAGAATAAATGTAGTGCACAGTGCGGCGGGTAATAAAATTATAAATGCATTACTTTTCCCAAGTTTTTCTCGTTAGACCTAATAAAAGCAGAATAAATTTAATACCTACTGCTTAAATATAAAACTTAATTATTTCATTTTGAATAAACAATACACTCCAGAATAATATTAAAAATAATAAAGATAGAATAGATAAGAAATTACAATCCGGTGTTTGTAAATTATATTGCATAAAAGACACGATGGAAAGTACAAATTACAAAAAACAGATTCCACCACTGTCTTAAATATAAACATAAGATTAATAATAAATTTGACATATTACACATACCGGACAATAGCAAGAAATTGAATCTGTTAGATAGTTTAGAAATCAATAGGGTAAACTAAACGTCATTTTAAATGATCAATTAGAAGTCAATAATTCGCCGTTATTAAATGTAAACTTTTAAAGTTATTTTTCCTTTTGTTAGTGTTATTGTAGTTCTCATTTATTTACTTATTAAATTTGTAAGTTGTTTATACCTTGTCACAGAATTAAAAGGAGTGATTTATTTATATGGTCAAAAAGGTGCGTTATTTGAAGAGATCTCATTGGTTATTGCCTGGGCAATTTTCATATGAAAAAATAAGTAGCCATATTTTATAATATAACCAAGCCATAATATATGTATGTATATATTTTTGCTTTGGTTTGGTTCTTGAATACAGCCTGTACGTTTAAGTACTTCACGAACATTAATGATCAAGCAGGTGCAAGCAAACCGTTAAATCCACCAATCAAACGGCGTCAACGATTGGTACAGTTAAGATGACGATTGACATTTTTAAATACGTACAAAATGTTAACGCTACAAACCCAATTGCTTCAACGTCAATATGTTGTATAATGAATGTATTGTATTATGTGGTATAATTAAGGAATATAAACAGGTGAACTAAGACTTCTTAAAGAAAAAGTAGACAGGTATTTGAAACTACGAGACTTTGATGGATAAGTCAAAAATATTATGCTGTACATGGTGTATAGTTTCTTTTTTAAAGATGAACCTCTTCGAAGGTAGAAAACAGTAACTACCGTGATGAAATAAGTACTGTGTTTTTGAGAAATGATTTAAACAAGTACCTATGTGTTACATAAATTACCACATAATGCTACAGTAGTCATGGACCTGCTTAGAAAAAAGGATGTGGGATGGATTAATGGACGATATGGTAGCACAATTTTTATTTCTGTTGGAAGTAGTTATAGTGAAAGTGACATTTGTCGCAATCAGTAGACACAACTGTTGTGGAACCGTTGAGAAAACGTCTGCTGGTTGCATGCACTACATCAAGTACGTCACGAATACATCGACTATTTCAGGCAGCAAGCTGTGATCTTTTGTAGTTCATTTTATTATCGCCAGGTATCGGTAGCATGTTGAGTAAGATTTTATTTTGTATTTTGTGTTTTATTGCAATTTTATAGACTCATATTTTCGTTGGGACAAAAATATCACATTGCTATTAAGAGAACGTTATTCCAACTTAAAAATGGATTTTTCAAATCCTGAAATAAAAAAGAAAAAGAATGAAATGAAAACGGAATTCATGGAATTCTTGTTTCTGGGAATTTCCTGTCTCCCATTCTCTATAACCTCTAGTGGTTGGGCCAATTCAGTGACTATATTGCTAAAAATAGCTATATTAATGGTCATTTTCTAAAAGTTCATTATATGCAAAACATATTACAAATCTGATCTTCTTCAGTCGTTTAAGACATCAATAATCACAAATGTTATTATCAGCCAAGACTACTCCAAAAAATAAATAAGAATTGGTCAGATGATTTCTATCAAGTTTGTTAGCAAATAGCACATACAACAACATAACATTAAATTTTGATTTTCACTCAACTGTTATTGTTGATGTAGTGCTCGCTAGAATAGAATAGGTAATGTCACATGTCGCACTCAATCCTAGTTTTAAGTAGATTTTGCATATCAATCCAGAAAGTTACATTTATAGGTACAATCATTTCACTAACATATTTTTTTAACACTTCTGTTAATACACTCTTTTTACATGTACCTATTACAAGAAATAAAAGTATGTATTCCAGGTTTTGGCGGGGTATTTGAATCATTCCATCTTATTCTCTGATAAGGTATAATTTCCCATATGCGAATTGTCTTCACTTTATATTAAAGTTATAAATCTCCCCTCTATACACATAAGGTGTATGAATGTTAGTAGTACTTGTATCAGTTTTGATAATTTTTATTTCATTACGTGATATACTTTTAGTAGAAAGAAACAACCGACTGTTTGAAATACATATTTTAGAGCTCATTGTGAAAATATTATTTCATTTGTAAATTATGAAGTTTTATGTTTATTGGTTTTCTGGCCTATAGTTAACTACAAAAAAAATAGCCATATTCAGTTCTACTGTGTTGTTATTTTATGGAATATTTTTGCAGTTTATATTGTTATTTTACGAAATGTTTTTAAAGTTTATACGATTTATACGATCGTTTTATTAGTTGCAGACATGAAATCTGTTTTGTTTGGCGGTTGATTAAAATAAAATTTCAAATTAATTGAACTCTCAGTTTGTCAGTGTTCAAGTTTTAATCTGCTTTAATTGTGATCATTTTCGGTATAACATCTGCGTTATATTACACTGAGAGCGGCAAAAGATGCCATTAAAATTAAATCTAATTATAATTAAATTAATTTAAGGTTTCCGTTACTTCGGCGGTCGAAGTGGTAATAAAATTAAATGGGTATCTTTTTCCTAATTAGTTAAGAATAATTTGAAATGGAAAGCACAATTGTGGAATCATCTGTACAGTACCGAAATATTTCTAGAGAGGTTGTAGATACTTTAGAAATTGGAATGATATGTTATATGGCTGTATGTATTGACTATTTATAAGTACCTAGATAATTATTAGAATGAACACGAAATTATAATTATATATCAATAAAATAAATGCAATTGCAGAAAGAACTTATATTTAATATCAACATTAAAAGTATCAGGATGTGTGTAAGAATTAAAGCATATTGCAATTTGGATAAATCATAGCTTGTTTGGGGATGACCCTGACAAAAAAAAAATAGAGAGCATAGTGCAATTTATTGTTGTAAATTAAAACATTTTCAACTATGCTCAACGAAAGGAAAACGATATTTATTTGAAACAAAATTTATAAAGCAAAAGTGTGTCGAAAATCATTGCGCGAAGTTACTCTTCATGAATAGCAGTGTAATTTTCACCTGATGTAGGTCACTTAGACACATATAAACTCATAAAATAATACCTGTAAAGGTACCCCTATATTTAAATTAATATATTTAATGTAAAAGATGTAACGTTAAATTTGAAAAATAAAATGTAAATAAACTTGCCTGCTAAACTCAGTTCGGATTCTCTCAGGACGATCGATTCGGATTACTGGAAATGATTAATTAAAAGGTTCCTAAACAGTAATTAGTTTTAATAAAAAGAATAATGCCATTTTAAACTTTAAATAATACTTATATTCAAAGTCAATGAGTTTTATATAATTTTACAGATAAAGAGAAATCTCATACAAACAACAAGAAAAACAAAATACATTAAAAGACAATTTCAAGACATTTTTACAAATAATAAATGAATACAAATATTTATGTATATTATTCGTTATGTTAAAACGAAAACAATAAAGGCAATAATGTACGACGTACGCTACATAAACGATTTATGTATGATTATATACATATACCACAATGCCAAAACATATTAAATTACATTATACTTTATAGTATGGAGACGATGTTTATTTGACATTCATATTTACTTATTTAGTTCGTCTCTATTTGAAATTTATTTTACAATCTTTAATTCTTTATTATAAAAAATACATTCGTCATACAATAATTATTTATCATTTTAGAAATACCTCATAATAACGATTTTTCTATCTTCTCTCTTCTATACTGCTTTCAGCGGGAACTTTTTCTTTTTTCTGCGCTGCTCAGGGCCCGAAACTCGGCTTACTCTGCCATTCAGAGCACAATATCTTTATTACAAAATTTAACACTTTGCACATTTACTATATATGTGCCACTTTAATCACTTTTTAATATTTTTTCAAATAATAACAATTCTTATGATTGTCACTGACTATCCCAGTTGTCTATTATTTATTTAAATTATATTAACAATGATTCTTATGATCATTGCCGACTGTCCCAGTAGTCTATTGTTTGGAGTTCACCTTTCGATACCAAGTCTCGTACTTGACTTGATCTAGCCTTCAACTCATGACTTTTGAACGCGTATTTTCTTTTTATATGAGAATGTCAGTGGATCCCCGCTTTCTACATAGTCCGGGTGTTTCCATTCACATTTCACGTGCACACATTCTTTTAACTGTGTAAACTTTCGGCGCCACAATTCCTATATATTCATAAATACATACTAAACTTATGACTAATTGCTACTTAATATTACATTAATACATTCATTGATTTTAAATACTGTTTAAAATATTAATAAAACATGATTAATTAAATTCTTTAAAATAATAAAATTATAAAACTAATATATGGAAATGGTCTGTACCATTACATACCATTTATAAAAAAATTGAAATATTTAATTAAATACTATAAGCGGAGAAAATTGATTGAATACGCTAGAAGTAATTTTAGGATTTATAATATTAATTGAAATCATTGTCATTTATGAAGATTCAGAACGACGTGATTAAAAACAAATAGGGTATATAGAGACTTTTTATTTTTATTGTATCGAAGGTTGAAGAAAAACCTTGAACTTAAAATCTTGAATATTACCGAAAACACACACCAAAAATGAAATTATAAGTGCTAAATATAATTATCAACTGATCCAAAAGAAAATATTTTTACAATAGAAAAAATTAAATATTCCTGTGTTTCTGATAATAAAGAAAAATGAAATGAATGTGGTCTTGTATAGACTATATTCCATTCTTGTCTACCAATAAGAAAATATTGCTGTTTCTAGAAGCTTTTGCTTTTGCCCGAGGGTCCTGTTACCACTAATGAAAATGCTACATTGCTTTCTCGATACGTAGGTACTTTTAATTTTGAAATACAGGTTTCGACCAATACATTTCAAAATCGTAAAACTCCGATTGTGAAACAAATTGTAGACACCTTATGTGTGCTAATATAAGACTGATGTTTTCTATGTTGTTCTAATTTATCAGTACTAATACATATTTCCTTTTGCGAGCATCGATTTGATTGACGAACACGTTCTAAGTTCTGTATTAGTGGTAAATACAAAAACAGATAGACGAAACTCATTTCATTGAGTATAAGTTAATATTTTAAAATGATGTAGGTAACTAAAAAAAATATACAATGCGGCTCTAAAGTGTTCTCTCCCTCTGTTAACTTTTGAATGGTTTAATATGGGATAACAGAAAATATTATACACTACATCCTTAAGGAAAATTTTTTACTTGGTTTCAAAAATTGACGGCAGGGAGCGATACAATATCAAAATTTTAAATGGAAGAAGGTTGGAGTGATACTTTATTTTGAACGGTTTAGTTCATAGAAATAGAGTAGGGAGAACACGTTTCTAGTATGCGCGTTGCTGGTAGAATTGAAAGCCGCCATTTTGACGGTTGGAAATTGCGGGAATTTGATCTTTTATGTTAAGGTAAAACAAACTAACAAAATTTGTTCATATCGTGCAATTCATACTAGGCTAAAATAGTGGAACAAAGTTACTATTGTAGTATTTTATTTACACTGAAATACATAACTGGTGGAATTCTAAGTAGAAATTTGGAGCAATTTGCTACTGGTGATTAAATAGAACCAATTTCATGGCGAATTTTTGTTCCTTGGATTGAAGTGGTATATTTTTTCGTCAAATTGAAAAAGCGAATTTTTGTATAGGCTCTAACAATTGCTTGTATTAAAGTATATCCATGATGTTCCTCACGAATAGGAATCTCTCTAAAATGTTCTTACAGTTCAGGGAACATTATATATATTTTTCCGTAATATTTTTGTGCTACAGCTATTGTAAATACAGTTATGAATCCTGTGTCTTCCGGTAGGTTGTTATTATTCAAGACGACCATTTTTTTTCAAGTGGTTGTCCAATGAAAGGGACTGCATTTATTTTTAATGTTCTTTTGCCACCTCCAACAATAAAATCCTCTTCCTTGAAATGTTTAGAACAAACCATCTTGCTCTCCGACCAAGTAAAATCACTGGAAGGTTTACCCAATGCATCTAACCATTTTTGCAGTAGTTCACTCTGGGCAAAACTACAAGCGTAATTTCGTTAAATAATATTGTAAACTTGCTAAAACGAATAATGCATTGTTTTATCATGTTACTTACGTATTAAATGAAACACCTTCAGGTTCAAACCCTCGAGCATTAGAGCAGCCTGGGACCGAACAAGACATGCTTTAAAGTCTTTAAAAACAACCCAAATCGATAACAAAACACGAAACATTCGTCGAAATAAGATGACACTTACACCAGGTTACCGCGTTTGACAGTACAACCATAAAAATGGCTGCCACTACTGAACCCCGCTAAAAGAGGATGCGTAGTCGTCGAAGCGCGTTCGCCCCACTCTATTTCTATGATTTAGTTGCTCGAGTATAAGGGCAAAGTTTCACAAAATTGAGTTTGGCAACAATGTTGATTACGGGGAGAACAATCAATATGTACTTTTAATGCGATTTGATGTATTAGTCAATTACAAGTTAGGAGAGTGCCCTCTGTGGTATTTATTGAAAACACACGCGCCGTTATTGTTGTGAATATTGAAAAGCAATCGCAAATACGAAAAAGAAATAGTTTATAATAATTCTAAACTTAAATTTGTTATCTCGGTAGTAACTAATCACGGTTGGACATGCAAATGCTAATTTTGCAGACTGGTTTTTATAGAAATCTATTGAGAGTTCATCAGCAATAATAAACCGATTGTTTTCTTTTGAACTAAATTAGACCTTCGAAACACTTTAAATGCTTGCTGGAAAGCAGTCTGGCCTGGATACATTACAAACAGAAACACGACTAATCAATCCTTGATAGTTTCTACTGAAATTATTGATTTGGCATATAAAATTGGTGGTGAAGATTTTGATACATTCAACGAAATTGATGTCGATGACTTGCTTGATGAAGTTATTGGAATATTACTGGATCCAGTCGAAGAACCAGAACATAATAGTGAAGTAAAAGAAAACCAAGCTGCCCCACTCACTGGAAAAATAGTTCGAGAAGGTCTTCAACTTTGTAGTATATTAGAAAATCATTTTTTTAATAATGACCGAATTCAGAACGGTCATTCATATTCGAGCTCGAGATGAGGAATTATATTTATGGGTACCAGAAACTTCATAAAAAATTACAGAAATCGTCGAAAAGCTTAAAACTGATTTTGTTGACAGTGGTAGTAAAACCGTCAACAGTTGAAATTAACGTTGGGTCTATTGATGAAGCAATCTCGGCACCTAACGCACTCTTTGTCTATTCCAGTGATGAGAGTGATTTTTCATCAGTTCACAACGGTATTGTATGTACAATTTTCATTTTATTTCTAAATCAAATAAGTGAAATAGCAAAAATGGTGCCTAAACTTTTCACTCCAAAGCAAAACGAATCCAAAAAGAATATCTGTGATCACCTTTACAACATTGATAATGATTCAGAGTTGTTAGAGAGAGTGATTACTGCTTTTTACCTAGGATCCTGAAACAAAGCGACAATCGATGCAATGGAAGATCCTAATCTCACCACGATCAAATAAAGGAAAATGAGCAAATCAAAATTTGGAGCCATGATGATAGTTTGCTTTTGAGAAACGTGAAATTATCTACGTTCACAGGGTCCCCAAGGTCAGACAGTGAATCAACATTATTACATCGAGGTTCTGACCGTCCTTCGTAAACGAATGAGAAGACGAATATCTGATTTGTGGACGAGCAAGTCCTGGATGGTTCACTACGACAATTTGTCAGGCCATTCCACATTGTCTGTTAAGACGTTCTTTGCAAAATACGGCATCACCGTGTAGACCACCCACCGCACTCGCCCGACCAGCTCCTCTGTAATTTTTTTTATTCCCTAAAGTCAAATCGAAGCTTATGGGGACAAGATTTGACAATTGGAAGCGATGTAAGCAAAACAACAGAGGTTCTCAACAAGCTGACAGAAGCGGACTTCCAGCACTGCTTTAAAGAATGGAAATTCCATATGGAGCGTTGTAGGGATCGGCAAAGTAAGTATAGTCCATTTCAAGATATAGTGCGACGACATAAATAAAACCGTTAAGGATCTATTGTGCTAATCGATCCAAATTTTAGGCACCTGAAAGCTATCTGTGTCGGATTAAGGGTATCAAGAAAATAAAGGAATTAATATTAATTTATAATTTTAATATTTAATTGAATAAATAATAAATTAGCCCGCAAAATATATTCTTGTATTTCACATAACGTAGTTGACATTTCGTATAAATATACACTCATATTATAATACACGTACACTTTTATTATTTCTAATCAAATATTGATAATACAGGCCTCTAGCGCGTTTCTCATCTATCGATTACTTTCATTGCATACCACCTGCCGTGTTCAAGCAACGTGTGAGAGTTTGCATTCGCATTATATCTCGAAACAGGCTACCTATACTTTGAAAGCAATAAACTTTCTAATGCAATTGGTGGTTAATAAAATATTTTTAACACCAATACGTCATGAAAAGCAGAATTTTTTTAAATAAAATGCATTCCTGCATTGCTTTATTGTAATTATATCATATGTTTCTTAATAACATGCTAATATTTAAGGGAGTTATTCTAGGGTCCATTTAATGAAAAAAACTTCATATGAACATATGTCCTAAATGTCTTAACTTTTGATATATAGGGTGCTAAAGTTTAAAAAAAAATTCATTCATGTGCATCTCGCTAGACCACTTATGAGAAAAAACTATTTATGTAACTTTGAACAACAATTTATTTAAGAGGATGACGTAATCTGCATACATTTTGAAATGGTAACAGCAAATTATCTTGAACGCACAAAGAAATAAATTAAATCAGATGTTCGAAAAATCAACCTCTTGCTAATATGCATGCCTCTACTATTTTTCTCATGGACTCACGTACTCTTTTGAAAATGCAGGGAGTGTTTCTAATTGCTTCGCAAGAAACTATGATGCGATTTCTCAACTGCTTTTCAGTATGAATTGGTGTGCTGTAAACCAATGTTTTCAGATGACCCCACAGGAAAGAATCTAAACTATTGAGGCCCGGGAACCTAGGTGGCCATACCTGTGGTCCGCCGCGACCTATCTAGCGATTATTGTAATTTTGGTTTAAATATTCGCTCGCCAGAACACTGAAATGCGCTGGCTCCCGGTGGTGCATAAACCATAGTCGATTTCTTACTACAGTGGGAACATCCTCCATCAAAGATGGCAGTTCTTCTTCGAGAAACTGCCGGTAATTATGCCCATTCAACCTATCATGAAGGAAGTATGGTGCAATTAAATAATCGGAAAAACTGCTTCTGGTGACGGGACTCCAAGATTGTATGTGGGTTTTCTTCAGCCCAATAATGATTGTTGTGGGAGCTTTGGATGGCGTTTCTGGAGAAATTGGCTTCATCGGTGAATAAAATTTCAGTGTGAAATAATGGATTTTCAATCAATTTATGAAGATACCATTGGCAAAAGTTTATCCGTAATGGAAATTCGCCAGGTAGTATAGTGTGAACCCGTTGAATATGGTAGGGATATAATAAAAATCATGCAGAATTTTCCAAACAAGAATATGTGAGATATTCAAATTGTTCCCAATTTTTCGTGTACTTTATCCTGGATTTTCCTCAACTAAATTCAAAACCGCTACCTCAATTTCTGGAGTTCTTACTGTACGTTGTACTCATTTTAGATGATTGTCTAGTTGAAAACTTCCCTTTTCGCACAACCTTCTATGAATGCTTGAAAATGTTCATGCATCCGGAATATTTCTATTTGGAAAGCGGTCTTTATAGAAGCGCTGGCTTCCAGTGCATTACCATCAGTTAGCACGTACATGTAATGCATGTCTGCATACTCAGAATTCGTAAATTGAACCTACTAGACGTCAAATAAAAAAAAACAAGAGACGACATTTGCTCAGAAACAAATGGGGATTTAAAACAAATACTTTAAGAAAAAGCAATGGCGTGACATATTGCTGTGACCTTCAAATTATATAAAAATAACAAGGTTAAGAATTAGCTTAATTGGTGAAAAAGAACATTAATTTTACTTTAAAAACCTTTATTTTTAAGATGTAGGCATTAAATAAAAATGTATACTAGGAATCACAATGTGTTGCCTATATTTAAAACAATCTCTTGTATTAAGAATAAATATATATAGAAATTAAGTTGAATAAATACTAAAAAAATTAGGTATAAAAACAAACACAAAACAAATTTATGCATTCTATATTTTGTAGAGAAGAGAAACACGAAATATGGTTTGTAAATAAAGAAGCAGAACCAAATTTCTCACAAGGCGTTAGAACAGCTTTAAACATTTTTAGAAATGGACCATTATTTAAAAAAAAAATATATTGAAAGTAAACAATAGAGAAAGAATTATGTTAAAGGATGGAACAGTAAAAAGAGTAAATCATTTAAATGCCATTAAGTTATATGAGCAAGATCATATTCGGCATGCTCGAGATGAGAATACGATTTTGAATAAATAAATGTAAATTTAGATATGCATAATGGTATCAATTCATGAGAAATAATTTATGATAATGCTTAAGATACAGGAAATACCTGTACTTATAACTATGAACAGAAAAAAGGATATATAAATCAAGACATTTATAATACGATATATTCTATGGCAATATTCCATGTAAACAGTATTGGTATGAATTAGAATATACTTTTAATAGTTTCTATATGTAAAACAAACAAAGACTTCAAAGACTGTGGAAATAGCCATGTATGGTTTTAAAACCTACAAAAGAGAAAAACAGTGTTAATGTTGTTTACAGATTTCTGCAAGTAAACATACTGCCAGCAGCCTGGATAGAATCTGGAGACAATGTGACAGGGGCGACTGGTCTTTGTGGTGGGGGGTTAGAGAGAAAAATTCCAGTTGTCTATAACGTGTTCCCAGTATTACCTAATCAAGATGTTCCTAAAAAGAGAATAAGGATAAAATTAATAAATGGAAAAAGAAAATATGTAAAGAACAGTGAAAAGGGCAATGTGGTTATATACAAGTACAATCAGGGATTATATTAAGAAGAAAGAAAAATATACCTATTAAAGGCGAAGTATAGCATGTTTGTGAAAGACTTTCAGTGATAAACAATTCAAGTGCCGCCATTAGTATGAGAACTGTCAAGAACAGTGCGTGTGTATTGGTGTGGGGACGATAACTTGAAAAAAAGAAAGATTTCATCACATGGCATTTGTTTTTTGATATATAAAGGCTAGAAAGGAATCAACATGTTAGAGAAGAAATTTGTATTTCGAGCTAAGAAAACGTGAAAATCTTCAAAGAAATAGATTCTTCGTGGTAGCGAATATAAGAGTAGGGTGAACATACACTACTTTTCGACTTACTCTATACTTAAATGTATTAAGATTTAGAATTCAGTTTCAATTTAGTTTACTTTATTATTAATTAATTTGCATTCAAGTAATTTTTTTGTAATATTAATTTAAGAAAATGGAAGACATTAACAAGGCAGAATTCGATAGAATATATGACGAAATAAAAAGTAAGTTATAAGAGAAATTATTCGAATAATGAATAATTAATGGTGCTAGACGAGCTGAGAGTACTGTGTGCGAATATTTGCTTTCAGTAAATCATTAGGCATCATTAATTATTACATTTTTATCATTTTGATTTAAATATTCAAACAAAATAAATACGAATAAAAGGGAATGTTCTTGGAGAGCAGGTATTAAGACGCTAGCCGTACTATGTGCGAATGTTTGTGGCTAGTGATTAGTATTGGCCAATTACCAAGCATTCACGATTGCGAAGTTCTAGGTTACCAAGGCACTATGTGCAAATGTATGGTTTTGGTGAAATAGATTCAGCTTCGTATTAACAATATTATTTATCAAGAATCAAGGTTTTATAATGCTTAAAAGAACAGGATAATTGTTTTATGACTATCATTATAGAGATATAAGCTCTACACAAACATTATAACCCAAATGGGTATAAATGTTTTTCTTTATTATTATATGTTAATCAAAAATAGATGTAGAAAAAAATATAGCAAGGCTATTCATGAATAATTTTCTAATAAAGATATAAATATAATTTATACATGACATTTAAACTTTTCTTTTAATTTGTAACCTTATACCAAACAAAACTGAATAAGAGGTATGCCAGAAAACGAAGAAGCTAAAATACTGCAAGAACTCATAAGAAATTTTAAAATATAATGCTGATCAGGAACTAGCTTATGATTAAGACTATAACAATTTTATAATAAAAATTATCATTTATTTAAATTATTCAAATTATTGAGGCTACAGTATATATATAATGGCTGTACCCAACGTGTGGCAAAATGTTACATTTTATCTCAAATAAGCAATTTACCATTTTGTATTAATGTAGCAGCCACCACAGCAATATGTTTCTTCAAAAAAAAATTAAAAAAAAAAGGACCGTTACACAACAGGTAAAAATTATAAAATTGATTGTGCATCAGAAAATGCATCTTGATGCATAACAGGCGTGTACAAAATTTCACAAAAATATATAAGCTCATGATATTACAAATGGTCACATTGAAATTTATCGTGCCTCTATAATAATTATCACATTTAATCAAAAAAATAAAAAATTAAAAATACAACAATAAATAATCATTTATTTACACTTAATGCAATGACATCGTATTTAATTTATTTGATACATATATGTTTATACACATTACCACGCGTTATATGAATTTACTTGGCAAACTGATTTTCTCGGTACTCACAACAATTAGATTTCTCCGGATAATCACAACATTCTCGTACTTTGTTGTATAATAAATACCCCGCACAATTCTGAACGGTTCCTCTACCATCGTAGCAGTTTATGAATTTTCTGCAATTCATTGAGTACGATATTAATCCAGCATTGTTCATGGGGCATACTCCGACGGTAATTTCTTCACTGGAAGGTGTTTCCGCTGAATATTTGCATTTCAATTCGTCGCTGTCGAAGTAAAAGCCAGCTGGACAATTTAGAATTGTTGTCTCGTTGTGTGAATCTACTCGGAGGAAACTGTATTCGTTGTCGCAGACTTCCGTTTGTACGGGAAATACGATCTCGACTCCTTGTTTTAGAGTATATGAACTGCACAGCGTAATTAATGTTATCACTGTAAACAAAAGTGATGCAAATTATTTTTAATAAGAAATATTGCACTGACTTACGTAAAATCGTCGCAGAATACATGCTTTTACTCTTTCAAAGAAACACTAAACTTAAATACTAATAGAGATTAAATATATCGTGTATGAAATAATAAAAGGTATGCACGTATCAAGATAAATGAAGTCATTGATAATAGAGAAGATAAACTGCTTTATTTTTTAAATTTAAAGATAAAATGACAAGAGGTACTTAAAGATAACAGAATTATGTATGCAGGTTGTAAATTAATAGTACAAAATAATTGGAACCGATATGATTAACTCGCATATAAAAATATCTATTTGTAGGATTCCAAACAACGCCATCATTATTCGTTGTTTTCGCTTTGTAAATTTTTGTTACTCATTTAAAATTAAAATACTATGCGTTTTATTTGCTTGTCGGATCAGATCAGTTAATCTGAAACGTCACAAATCATGCTCAAGGCGCTGCAGATGCTCAAGTACGTATCTTCGGCACATAGGCCCAGATTTATAAATCATGCTCAAGGCGCTGCAGATGCTCAAGTACGTAAATACGACACATCTGCGTTTTATAAAACACCCTCAAGCACCGGCCGGTGCTCAAGGCGACGAAAACACGACCTCAGCCGTAAGGTTGTGTTCGACCAGGCTTGATCACGCGATTGACAGATTCATTTGAAAACATAACCTTCCTACAAATATATCTTTGTAGATTTACATAGTTTATGGAGTATTAAATAATGACATCCATTATGAAATTGTGATTATATTTAAAACGAAATATTTCATCTACATGAATTCCCAATATTTTATCGTTTCCATATTTGATTGCAGTACTTTTAAAAAGAATGGTAGAAATATGCTTATTAATATATGACGGGTATGTGCATGTTGATATTACAAGAACATGTAATGTTATTAAAATATTATTTGTAACCTCGAAAAGAGAATATCCAATAATGTTTATGAACATCACCAAAAACTATACCTGTGATGTTGAAAGGACATTTTTGAAAGCATTTAAATGATATTTTACATATGTAATAGTTATTCAGTATGTTCTTGTAATATTAACAATTACATTATATTTATACCTAAACAATAAATGAGGCTTTAAAACCTCAGAAAGAGAATGTTTTTACTAATCATGACTGCATTCTATTTTATTTGACGGTTACTTTTTAATGAAAAATATTTTAATAATTTGTTATGATCAATATTAGCACATTGGACATAATCTTAGCAAATATATATTTCTCTTAAAAGTAGCAAGCTTACAAATCTATTAGTACAATAATTACACACACATTAAAAGAAAATTTTATTCTTTTTTTTACAATTACAAATTATAATAAAGTAGTTCAGATATTATTAATTAATTAAAGTATGTGAATAATATTTTCACTTAACCATATAAGTAACTTAATGGAGAAAACCTGCATATATACTTGAAAAACAATTGAACATATTTTTAAAACTAAAATATGTACACATATTGTTGCTGATGTGTCGATTTTCTTTGAATACATTCATTAAAAAAGTAAATGAACATTTTGTTATATATAAATTAATATTTCACTTTGGTTTCTCTATTTCCAATTAAACTATGTCCTGAGAATAATTATCAAGTTCTTATCATTCTTCATATGTTTATATAGTAAAAGTAATAACTGAAATTAATATTTATAAATTATACATCCCTACAGAATGGATATGAAGATATCAACATTCCTAAATATTCGTTTACCATGTGCTTCAATATGCAAATATGTATACTTGGAGGTCGAATGCCATATGTGTTTAGTAATCCCTCGTAATTCCATATGTCTATAGATTTTTACCAAATTTTAAGTGAAACCCAATTAACTGCTTTTGGTAACAGACAGAAATGGACAATGCATTCATTTCATCTTCAAAAGCAACTGTTTCATATTCAAGTGGCTATAATATACTCCAGATATTGCATTTTACTTAATTTAGAAATACTTTCCACGTAGGTAATAACTCATCGACATTTTCTCTTATTAGGCTATCGTTATTAATTAGTATAGTTTTAGTGTTATTATTTCCATTGCATTTATCTGAAAATACAAATTATTTTATTACTTATATGCAGATGTATAGATTTGAATGTTAAGCAATAACTCATAAAAATAGCTCTAATTCAAAATTGCATTTAAGATGTTTCATTTTCAACTTACTTTAAAAATATAAATACTATTACAACTACTAATTAATTTTCGGTTTTACTCATATTTTTCTTTTTAAATGTTTGCAACCAAAAGTTACTAAAATTCCTTAACGTTGCGTGCTCAAGGTCTCCCGTTCACGAGAATTTCCGAAGTATGTTTTATAGAATCAAACGCCTGCTTGAGGCGACGATACCGAAATGCCGTGCTTACGTGAGTTTGTGGATTACATGAGCTGAGCTCCATCTATAAATACCGGCAATATTCCTTTTATAAAAGAACCTCAAGCACCGGCCAGTGCTCAATGCGACGAAAACACGACCTCAGCCGTAAGGTTGTGTTTGACCAGGCTTGAGCACACGATTGACAGATTCATTTGAAAACATAACCTTTCTACAAATAAATGTTTGAAGAATTTGCATAGTTTATGGAGTATTAACTAATGACATCGATTCGGAAAAAATGGACAAGAACATATATTTGAAATAGAATATTTCATCCATATGAATTCCCAATTTTTATTGCTTCCATGATATTTGATTGCAGTACTTTTAAAAATAATGGTAGAAATATGTAATATCCCATGCTTATTAATAACGGACAGAGGGATATGCATGTTGAAATTAAATTACTTATATGTCCAGTATTATAACAAGGAGGTATACGTAATTGTTATCACATTGCAACTTATAATTGACTAAACATGTATGTATTACAGTTTATAAACAAGAAATATGATTTAAAGGAGACATAAGAACAAGTAATGTTGTTAAAATATTATATGTGACCTCGAAGAGACTAGACATTTTTGAAAGCATTTAATTAAATGATATTTTGCATAATATGTAATGGTTATTCACTATGTTTTTGTAATATAAACAATTACATTATATTTATCCACAGTAAAAGAGGCTTTTAAACTTTCGAAAGACAATGTTTTTATTAATCATGACTATTATACAATTTTATTTGAGTCATCCTTTAGAACAGTTTCTTGATCAATTATAAATAATTGAAAGTTACTTTCTAATGAAAGATAACTTAATAATATGTTATGAATCAATATAAAAATTATCACATTGGACATAATCTTTGCAAATATATCTCTCAAAAGCAGCAAGCTTACAAATCTATTACTGCAATAATTACACACAATTAAAAAAAATACTTAGTACCCTTTTTTTAAAATTACAAATTATGATAAAGTAGTTCAGATGTTGGTGAATAATGAAAGTATGTGAATAATATTATTACTGAACCATATAAATAATTTAACGATGAGAGCATGAATATTGAAACACAATTGAACTAAAATATTTACACACGTTGTTGCTGATTTGTTTAATAAATCTTCTTTGAATACATTCATTAAAAAAATAAATAAACATTTCATTATATATAAATTAATAATTTTCTTGGGTTTCTGTATTTGGAATTAAACTAATATGCCTGAGAATAAGCATCAACTTTTGTTCTTCTTCATATTTTTCTGTAGTAAGAGCGATAACTAAAATCAATATTTATTAATTATACTCCTTTGTAAATATATATATGTATATATATTTTATTAAAAATTATACAATTGAATACTTAAATAAGAACATATTATGTATATATATCTCAGTGAAAATAAGACTGATCACTATATAATGGATACTAAAATATGGACATTCCTAAATTCCACCTGTCTAGCTTTTTCAACATTTTAGGTGAAACACAATAAACTGCTTTTAGTAAGCCATAGAAATGCACAATGCATTCATTTCTTCTTCAAAAGCAACTGGTGCATATTCAACTGGCAAATATACTGCAGATATTGTATTTTTCTTAATTTAGAAATACTTTCCACGTAATAACTAATCGACTTTCGTTCAAAAAAAGGTCTTTAGGCTATTGTTATTAATTAGTATATTTTCAGAGTTATTATTTCCATTGCATTTATGTGAAAATACAAATTATTTAATTACCTACATGTAGATGTATAGATTTAAATATTTAGCAATAAATTACTAATAAAAATAGCTATTATTCAATATTGCATTTAAGGTATTTCATTTTCAACTTACTTTAAAGAAATAAATACTATTACTACTACTAATTATTACTTGGTTTTACTCTTATTTTTCATTTTAAAGGCGTTGATTACAACAGCTGATCGATATTTACAACCAAAAGTTACTAAAATTCCCTAACGTTGCGTGCCCAAGTTCCCCCGTTCACGAGAATTCCCGAAGTATGTTTTATAATATCAAACACATGCTTGAGACGACCATACAGAAATCTCCTGCTTAGGTGAGTTTGTGAATTACGTGAACTGAGCTCCACTTATAAATACCGGCACAAGTAATCTTGCTATTTCAGAAGATCAGTTTGTCATCCTGAAGTGATCCACCTATAGAAAGATCGGAATCTATTGGCGGCAAACAAAATGTTTGATTAAGTTGTTATTTATTGTGGACGTTAAAATTATGTTCTTACGCTTTTTTGTTGCATTCGTTATAAATTGCAAAAGTCGCTTTGCTTTTAAATTATAATAAAGATGCTTATCTCCTTGTGTGCTCGTTATAAGCCAAGAAACCTTTGATTTCAAACTAAACATACCACATTTGGGCAGTCTTAACGTTTAAATATAAATTTCTACTGTACGCAAATAATTATTCAGTATTTTAATACCGAATTACGTAAATATAAATTTATTAAAAGAAATCTACAATATTTCCAGACAATCCAGGTCAAAAATTAAATATATTTTTTAATTCGTAACTATTTTGACACTTAAATAATTGTAAACCAATATTTGAATATAGAAACCTTGAAAACTCATATTTACAGATATGTGTATTAAATAATTAACCATCAGTGTCACTATCACTAGTAGTTGATGCGCAATATTATCGACAACACATCAGCAGTGACAGACAATATTAAATTAAGTATTATATACATTAAATTTAAGAAAACAAATTATTCTAATTAAACTTAACAACATAAATCCATAACAATTCATCTAAAATTAAACTTAAAATTTTGTATTTTAACTAATTTATTTTGACGCATTTTTATGTTTTGTTAATTTATTAAGACCCTGTTATACCTAATGTGATTTATTTTAATAGCAAACTAGTTAATTTGACAAGCAGATTTATTTTTACAAAGGTTTTATTTTAAAATCGTCTTTGACCCTTTTGTCAACCCCAACTCTAATTACTTTCGCGCTTATTATAAATCTGTATAGATGCTTAATTTGAGAGATATTTGCAAAAATAGTTTTTCGATAAGATTTTTTTCATAAAATCTCCCTAAAATTCACTTTTTAATACATTTACATTCTTTGAAAATTTGTCTGAACTTAGTAATTGACGAGATATTAGTAACTTTTTTTACTGAAATAAAGTACTACTTCCGGTCTACCGATTTAATTGAAAACCTAATCAGAGTTCAAGGGGAAGATGATACTTGTAAACTTTGTATGTATTGGTACTTGTAGCCGTTTAGCCGCTATCGTGCTCATACACACACATACACAGACACACAGACATGTTTGCAAAAACCACTTTTCCGATATAAGGGGATTTCAAAACGTGGACATTTACAAAAATATCGGGGTAGAAAATTTTCATCATCACAATACTTATACTACGTATACGCCTATCTGTTTTAAATTAGTTTATGAATAATTAACATGTATGAAATATGTGTCCTTTATATTTGAAATATTATTTATATTTCTAATTGTCAAAATAATTGTTGTAATTAGTAAAAACTGGTTTTATTAGGGTACCATTGCAAACATTACACTTTTTCTTATTATACCAGTAACTGACTTATGTTTATTTATATTTTAATTGTATTTTTTATTATCAAATTAAGAAACACTTAAACAATAGGCAATATATTTATTAAAATCTATTTGTATAATGATTTTTATGTAATTTATAGAAAGAAAACAATAACTACTTAGTAAGTTATAAGTAGTATTTGTTGCTTGTGAAGTAATAAAGCGAGTATTTCTTAATACAAAAGTAAGTAATAAAAGAAAGTGTTTATCACATATATATTATTTTGCAATATAATGTAAAATATTTGCAAACACGTGTTTTACAGTATTTTATTCCTGTTCAAAAGCATTTATAAAAAATTACTTGTTAAAACGACTTCTTATTTATTATTAGCCTCAATAATTTGAATAATTTAAATAAATGATAATTTTTATTATAAAATTGTTATAGTCTAGTTCCTGATCAGCATGATATTTTAAAATTTCTTATGAGTTTTTGCAGTGATTTTAGCTTCTTTGTTTTCTGGTATGCCTCTCATTCTGTTTTGTTTGGGATAAGGTTATAAATTAAAAGAAAAGTTTAAATCTCATATATAAATTATATTTATATCTTTATTAGAAAATTATTCATGAATAGCCTTGCTATATTGTTTCTACATCTATTTTTGTTTAACATATCATAATAAAGAAAAACATTTATACCCATTTGGGTTATAATGTTTGTGTAGAGCTTATATCTCTATAATGATAGTCATAAAACAATTATCCTGCTCTTTTAAGTATTATAAATCCTTGATTCTTGATAAATAATATTGTTAATACGAAGCTGATTCTATATTTCACCAAAAACATACATTTGCACATAGTGACTTGGTAACCTAGAACTTCGCAATCGTGAATGCTTGGAAATTGGCCGATACTAATCACTAGCCGCAAACATTTGCACATAGTACTCTTAGCTCGTCTAGCACCAATAATTATTCATTATTCGAATAATTTGTCTTATAACTTAATTAATTTCGAATTCTGCCTTGTTAATGTCTTCCATATTCTTAAATTAATATTACAAAAAAAATTACTTGAATGCAAATTAATTAATAATAAAGCAAACTAAATTGAAACTGAATTCTAAATCTTAATACATTTAAGTATATGGTAAGTCGAAAAGTAGTGTATGTTCACCCTACTCTTATATTCGCTACCACGAAGAATCTATTTCTTTGAAGATTTTCACGTTTTCTTAGCTCGAAATACAAATTTCTTCTCTAACATGTTGATTCCTGTCTAGGCTTTATATATCAAAAAACAAATGCCATCGACAATTTGCAACGCCTCTATTGTCGAACTAAAATTTAGGTTAGCATTGATTTTGAATGTTTGTGATGAAATCTCTCTTTTCTTCAAGTTATCCTCCCCACACCAATACACACGCACTGTTGTAGACAGTTCTCATACTAATGGCGGCACTTGAATTGTTTATCACTGAAAGTCTTTCACAAACTTGCTATACTTCGTCTTAAATAGGTATATTTTTCTTTCTTCTTAATATAATCCCTCATTGTACTTGTATATAAACACATTGCCCTTTTCACTGCTTTTTACATATTTTCTTTTTCCATTTATTAATTTTATCCTTATTTTCTTTTTAGGAACATCTTGATTAGATAATACTGGGAACACGTTATAGACAAGTGGAATTTTTCTCTCCAACCCCGCACCACAAAGACCAGTCGCCCCCGTCACATTGTCTCCAGTTTCTATCCCGGCTTTCTCTTCTGGCAGTATGTTTACTTGCAGAAAGCTGTAAAAAACATTAACACTGTTTTTTCTCTTTTCTAGGTTTTTAAACCATACGGCTATTTCCACAGTCTTTGAACTCTTTGTTTTATACATATAGAAACTAATAAAAGTATATTCTAATTCATACCAATACTGTTTACATGGAATATTGCTATCGAATATATCGTATTATAAATGTCTTGATTTATATATTCTTTTTTCTGTTCATAGTTATAAGTACAGGTATTTACTATATCTTAAGTATTATCATAAAATATTTCTCATGAATTGGTACCATTATGCATATCTAAATGTACATTTATTTATTTTAAAATCGTATTCTCATCTCGAGCATACCGAATATGATCTTGCTCATATAACTTAATGGCATTTAAATGATTTACTTTTTTGACTGTTCCATGCTTTAACATAATTCTTTCTCTATTGTTTACTTTCAATATATTTTTGTTTTTAAATAATGGTCCATTTGTGAAAATGTTTAAAGCTGTTTTAACGTCATGTGAGAAATTTGGTTCTGTCTCTTTATATACAAACCATATTTCGTGTTTCACTTCTCTACAAAATATAGAATGCATAGATTTATTTTGTGTTTGTTTTTATACCTAAATTTTTTAGTATTTATTCAACTTCTATATACATATATTTATTCTTAATACAAGATTTTTCCCTTTTTTTAAGTATAGGCAACACATTGTGCTTCCTAGTATACATTCTTATTTAATGCCTACATCTTAAAAATAAACGTTTTTAAAGTGAAATTAATGTTCTTTTTCACCAAATAAACTAATTCTTAACCTTTTTATTTTTATATAATTTGAAGGTCACAGCAGTATGTGCGTTTCGAAGTTTTTATATAAAAATTGTCCCATATTAATTTTTAAATGGTTTCATCTTATAATATATGCAACTACACTGATTATGCAAGTTAGGGATAATTAAAACATCTGTTGTTTTACTTGCTGCAAGATCTTTATAACTTTCGAATTAATGTAATGAATAATAGTTTTTAAATGATAGCCTAATGAGATTCTACAGTAAAAGTAATTTAAGTATGTACATAAATAATATTGTCTCTATTTGTGTTTACAAGTAATATGCTCAAAGTAACCCAACATAATATGCTATTTATATAAGTTAGATATTGCTAAAATGTTGCTTAACAATTTGCCATTTTAATCAATTTTTTATCTGCCTGCAGTCAGTGATGTCTGATTTTGTCGGCGGATACGTTACTACAATCTTGAAAATTCCGCCGGCCGACGGAACTCTCATTTTATACGGGAAAGGCCACCGGCGGACATTTAGCCACAGCTTTAATTAATTGGAATATTCGAAATGAAAGAAAAAGCAGATAAAGATGCTAACGTGTAATTCTCGGTAGGTACCGTCAAGTGGGGCTACTTGAGACACCCAGGATAACTTGGGACATCGCGTATTTATTTTCTTTAAATGACACAGAGCATCATCTGTTTGTGAAATTGCTAATTTAAACTGCCATACTAATTTGGCAAAACGTCAAATTAGCGACCTGTAATGTTGGTGTTTTGTTTTAACGGTGCATTTTGCCGGAAGAAAAATTTTGGTAAGTTGACAATTTTCGCATGTTTTAAATTATCAAAAGAGTGTCACGGCCTCAGTAAAGGCCATTCACAATATCGAGAAATTGAAAATCCCGATTCTACATTGAAACCTCCTCAACAGAATCCTGCTGTAACCTAACCTAAAATACAAACTCCAAAGTGTGGAGGGAAGGTTAAGTAAAAATGTTCGTTTTTGTAGGGTAAATTAGGACAATGCCTCGAAGGTATCGCAGACAGTTGGGTTGTCGCTGGTACCGGGATTATACAGAAGAAACCTTAGAAACGGCCTTAGAAGCGTATGCTAATGGCAGACTTTCCCTTAGACGGGCCCAAGAGCGATATGGGATTCCCCGCGCCACCCTATGCCGAAAATATCTTGGGAAAAACCCAAAAAATCCAGGAAGGCAACCAGTTCTTGGCACAAATGAAGAAGCCAGCATTGTGAAAGCCATCACAGCTGCCGCTGAATGGGGCTACCCAATGACAAGAACCGAAATTCGGGAACTTGTAAAAAAATATTTGGATCGGAAAGGCATTGTAGAAAGACGCTTCAATGAAAACTTACCAGGACAAGATTGGATGCGAAGTTTTCTAGCAAGGCATAACGAACTATCAAAACGACTCTCACAAAATATTAAGAGGTACAGAAGCGATGTGACAGAAGTAGAAATAAATGAATATTTCGACCATTTAGAGCAAAGCTTGGAAGGAATTAACCCCGACAATTTGTTAAATTTTGATGAAACCAATTTGACTGATGATCCAGGACAATCTATAGTTATTGTTAGACGAAATAAGAAAAGAGCCCTCAAAATAATGGATAATTCGAAATCGTCAACTTCAGTCATGTTTTGCGTAAGCGCTTCTGGCAGAACACTTCCTCCTTATATTGTATACAAAGCAAGAAATTTATATCCGGAGTGGATGGAAGGAGGTGAACTCGATTATGCGTATAACAGATCAAAAAGTGGATGGTTCGATTGTGAAATATTCGAAGATTGGTTTTTTAAAGTGGTCTGTCCATATTTTCGACATCGAGAGGGCAAGAAGGCTATAATCGGAGATAATCTTGCTTCACATCTGTCTGTTAAAATTATTGAAGCATGCGAACAACAGGGAATAACATTCATATTCCTACCGCCCAACAGCACACACGCTTGTCAGCCGTTAGACGTCGCGTATTTTGCACCATTGAAAAAGTTATGGAGAAAAATGCTCATGGAATGGAAACAAACCCACAGTGGCTGCCTTCCAAAATCAGAATTTCCAACTCTTCTGAAGAACACCTTATCACAGCTGGCAGCAAATCAAAATATTAAATCTGGATTTCGAGCATCGGGGATATTCCCGCTCAATCGAGTGGAGGTCTTGAAAAAACTTCCAGGTTATAATCAAGTCGATCACTCTGATGAGCTGGGGGAAGCATTTGAAGCAATTATTAAGAAGCATGTTGTTCGACCGAAGGAGCCTGTGCGGAACAGAAAAAAGTTGAATGTCAAGCCCGGACAATCTGTCTCATTGAGAAGTTTGAGGCAAAGCGAGGAGGCGATCGATGTGATTGAATCGGAAAACGAATTGGATGACATTACAAACGAAGTCGATGAAGATGATGAGCCTCAACCTTCTTGCTCCAATCGCCCGTTAAACGAGGACAGCGAAGAATACGAAACCGATGAAGAATCTGAGATGGTGGTACAACATAAACTTACCAAAGAAAACTTAAAAGAAGAAGATTTTATTATTGCCGAATTCTGTTACAATCAAGGCAGCAAGAAAGAATGTTTGAAACAATTCGTTGCTCAAATCGTGGCTGTGAAAAAACGCAATTACACAATAAGATGCCTTAGACGCTACAAAGAGACTGAAAATATATTTGTGTTTCCACAAATTGAAGACGAAAATGAGATACAATTTGACCAAATTCGGGACCGTCTACCGAAGCCGACTGAGAAAAGAGGTCTTCGAATTTTTCCTGCCAATGTTGTGATAATCTAAATTATAAATTGTCATTTTCCTGTTTTAGTTTGTAAGCAAAATATTGTTTTTGTTTAACAGAAATTGTAATTTTAATTTTTTTGTTTGTAATCATGATATTTTTGGTTTAAACTAAGTGTTTCCTACATATTTACAGTTTTTTATCGAAGAGTTTTATATTTTGTTTGTTTTTTACTTAAATATACAGTTTTTGAGATATTTTTCTGATTTTTTTTGCATTACCGGGATGAAAAAAATTTTTTTTTTCGATTTTTAATTTCCCAATTTAAACTAGGCAAGTGCAAAATACTTTTCTTTGCATTTTTAACGACTGTCTTAATTTACCCCACTAGTGGTATAAATTGGGACAGTTTTCAAATTAAAAAAAAAAGGTGAATCAGTGGGTACTTTGAAAAACCAACTTGTCCACATGGAGGACCTATATACCCTCTTCCGATGTACGAAAGCGAATTTTGAAAATAAAATTTTGTTAATCTGTAAACGTCAAAAATATGTAAAAAGTGTCCCAAGTAGCCCCACTTGACGGTATTGTTTTTATTTATATATATAAGATTCCGTTTATTGAAAATCGTGATACTTTGCTTTACCAGTTACATTCGACAAAACCAATTTCGTAATTCAAACAAATTAATCCAATCTTTCATTTCTTTTTTGAAGAACTTGATTGCCAAAGGGCCTTGATTGTACATTCTCCGTTAAGGTGAACTCAAATAAAACTTGGGTAAAAAGCAATATTCAAATGAGAGTTTGCAAAGATAAAAGTTGAATAAAAAACTGGCGACGCGTTAATAATGTCATTGTTCAAACAAAAACCTTTTATATCATTTGGCGGTCAAAGTTCACCACCGGAATTCCTCGAACCGCTTAAGAGACAAGTACGGATCCCGTAGCATCCGTCCATTGAATTGCCTGGCAAAAGGGGGAAATAGGAAAAAGGGCGTCACCTTCTCACAGCCCACTCGTCCCTACCCGCCATTTCAATCTTGAATTTCAAGTGACATATTTTAAATACTGGCGGTAAGGCTATAAAGACCGACATCGGCAGAAGAATGGTCCGTGGAACGTCTCTTCTTCTACTTCGCAAAACTCGTGAACGGTGAGCGAGCAGTTTAAATGAAAGTTTTGCAAAGTCGTTTGCTTTATTGCTGATTATCTGGGGAATTAAGCGTTTTACCTGTAGTTCTTTATCCACGTTGGTACAGTGAACGACGAGATTTCCGCGAACTTCTCGCGGAAGCAAGAAAATTCTGCCGAAAAAAAGGTTTCCGTATATTTTAGTTTTATTGACAGTCGTAAAAATTTCAGAGGACGAATAAAAGAGTACGTGAATTTTGACAGTTCTCGATTAGATTTCCGGGTTATTAGGAGGGTTTATTTGCTTGTTTCAGAAGCCCGTCACGCAGCTAGAATAAAATCAAACGACAAGATATAAAAAAAAACAGTAAATTTTCATGTTGGATAATAATAATAAGTACCCACTCGTACATTTAAATTTATATAAAAAATAGTTTTTATACACAATTAGTAAGTACAACAAATAAAATACACTCAAATATTTAAGAAACTTAATTGGAGTCTTTGGCTTGACACTAAACAAAAACACGAATGAAACACCTTTACCAGACTAAAGCACAGAAAGCTAGATACGTATTTCGACAACTCTGTTGTCATCATCAGTAGCACTGATCAATAAAAGCGCACTGATTTTAATGTTATAGAGATGGCTTATTTATACTTAGAACTAGGTTACTACTAACGTCATTAACGGTACCTGATCATTGTACCGTTAATTTCGTCACCCTTAATACTAAAATCCTACCCTCTAATACTAATATTCTAAGAAAACTAACGGTAGCTGAGAGCGATATCGTTATTCACTCCACAAACTTATTTACTTTATTTGCTATAAGATCCTTGTAACTTTCAAAATAACAAGATTGGGGTATAGGCTCGCTATCTGAATTCATTAAGACGGGGGTTTACCAACAAATAGAAACTTATGCAACATAAATTACTCGCGGGATATTCGGTTTCCTTCACAGCGCTTCGGTTTTATTCATAGATTAAGGAATACTATAGATGGGAAACATATTACCGTGGTATCTTGCATATTAATAAGATAATAGTAATAGTATTAAGACTTAATTTAAGTGTATAAAATATAAAAGAAACAATAATAATAAGTTTATTGTATTTCAAAAATTTAACATGAGTATATTGGGTTGCATACATTTTATGTGAGAAAATGTAACATAAAAATTGAATTTATATTTACAATTTAGATATTAAATAAGTACTAAAATAAAAGACGAGATAAAAATTTAAGATATATATATTTCTTTTATAGAAAAGAGAAACAAGATGTATGGTTTGTGTATAATGAAAAACAACCTGACTTTATAAAATGTGTGAGAATTGCACTGAACATTTTAAATAATGGACCGTTGTTTAAAAATAAAAAGGAAATGAAAGCAAATAACCGAGAAAGGGTTATGCTTAAGGATGGTAGTGTAATAAGAACTAGTTATCTTAATGCAATAAAAATGTATGAAGAAAATAAAATTCGATATGCACGAGAGAAAAATAATTGAATAATTATGTAAACTTGAGAACGTGCATGAGGTATAAACTTTATTAAATAAATCATGCAAAAAGAATAAATATTTACCTTAACTTATGACTAGATAAGTAAATAAATAAAAAAAAGGATATAAATAAAAATATTCTGAGACATATAATCTGCAGTAGTGTTTTATAAACGACAGCTGGTAATAATAAAATACATTCAGGAATTTGTATATGTAATATTATGTTTCATAAGCTGTAGAGAGGTTTTGTACGGTTTTTGATGACCTACAAAATAAAAAATAAAATATAATGTAAACTTGGTTTGTAGTTTATTACAGATAGATATATCACCGTTGGAGAAGTCCTGGGTTGAAGGAGGCAACGAAAAGGCAAAACAAATGGACCATAGTAGTACGAGTAATCTTATTAAAAGAATACCTGTTATTTGCAATGTTTTTCCAATATTGCCGAAAGCTGGACATAAAACAAAAATAAGAATTGTGTTAGCTAATGGAAAGAGGAAATATGTGAAAAATAGTAAAGAAGGTAATCAATTCATAAACAAATATAAAGAAGATTTATATTAATACAAGTATACCTACGTTGGAGAAACGCTGGCGCTGGACAGTTTATGGGAAACTTTTAAAGTATAAACAGATAATTCTCGGGGTGTTGACATTTTGAAGTGAGGAACTGTCAAAAGGACAACAAGTGCGTGTGTGTATGTGATAAAATCACTACGGCAACTTGAAAAGCCAGGAGCTCACTAAAGATGCAGGGTGACAACTTAAATGGTAGTTTCTGAAGATGGCGTTTAGAACGGTCACGTGTCTTCCCCGGGAATATGAATTGAAAACAAGAATCGACAAGATTCATTCATTCATTGATTGATTCACAGATTAGCTGGTTATCGAAAACTTAAAATCGTAGGGTTAGATACACCACGATTCATATTTATTTCTTTTGTATTAGCGTGTTAATTTTATTTTCATTTAAGTTTCATTCATTTTATTTTCTTTGTTTAATTGTTTTGTAATTTTGTAAAAATAATGGAGATGCAAATGGCAGAATTTGAAAAGTTTTTCAATGATTCAAAGTAAGTTAGAGACAAAGATTTACCAAAGTGGCTATGCCTGTATTGAAATATATCGTGCAAACGTATATTCAATATAATGTTGTGCAACAGGGATAATAAATATTTTTCTGAAATAGTAATAAGCGTTCATTAGTTTCAAGTTTAAAAAGAGATAAAATAATTAATGGTGTTGAGTGTTAAGAGGATATAGCGTGCAAATGTATATTTTCTGGCACAGTATTTGGCATCATTAATGGTTACAATAAAGTTTTGATTATAAATTAATGATTTAGGATTAGATTTGAAATAAGGAAAGTGTTTCTGGGTAGCGGACTCTGAGATGCTAGATATAACACGTGCGAATGGTTATAGATAGTAATCAGATTCAAGCTTATTCTCCAAACATTGACCATTGCGAAATTCTAAGTTTATCAGGGCATTACGTGCGAATATAATGTATCTGATGAAATAGAACTAGCATAAAATGTAAATAGTATACAAAAGTTAATTCAATTTATTTGTTGTGAAACAGGAAAATATTTTTAGATTTCTATTTAATTAAGTATAAGAAAATATATTCGTATCATAAGAGAACGTTACAACCTAGAACAAGGTACAAACGTTTTCTTATAATTATGTTTCTTTTAAAATGAATATGGTGAATACAGTATAGCGATGCTATATTTTTTTTTCTTTATGTAATAAATATTAAATAAATTCGACAATTATGTTTTATATGATTTCTGGTTTTTCATTTTAAATAAGCTATAACCTTATCCCAATATTAAGAAAAAAACAAGAGATTTGACGAGAGGGAAGAAATTCAGATACACTGAAGAATTCACGTATACTTATAAAGTACGTGCTGTTAAGATATATAAAATATACATTAAGGATAATAAAAATTATCATCATCTATATTATTTATGTTGCTGGAACAGCACACAACATGATTTATTTGGCAAAGCCTAATGTATGGCAATACTACAATTATCATATTCCAAATAGTCATGTTGCCACAGCAATATGTATAAAGAATGAGTACTTACGGAACTGTTGATGTTGTTGATGTTTTCTCTTGCCCATAACTGTTATATTATTATACACTCTAATATTATAGGTATATATGACATTTAAATGCCAGTGTCAGTTTGTAATTAAACTGTCACTCGCATTTAAGTCTGCAATAGCCGACCGATTCCGATAGATTTTCGTATTCGCTGGTACCGGTAGAGATACCGTAAAGTGGGAATAGACGACGCGTAAAACCTTGTGTGAAATGTGTGTGACAAGGTTTACTTTTTAATGTTGTTTATCTTTAAAAATAAGTACATAAATTTGATTTTTTCTTTATATCGTACATCAAATGTGTAGCTGGCGCGTAGAGGTCGTTTTTTTCTTTTGTGTACCAACCTTTGTTAGTAGACACTAATCAAATTTATGCATTTTTGTGGTTATTTCTAAAACACATAACTTTCTTAAGAAAAAAATTAGTACAAAAACGGACCTTGACATTATAAATTGATGCCTTTTGCACCACTAACCCAAATTTCAGATTCTAAAATTACAAAATAAATTCAAAAAATACGAAACGGCGATGTCTTAGTTTTCGATAGGTAAACGCCCCTCTTAATCTATTTCTGTTTTTGTGCATGTATACACTCTCATAACTATCTAGCTCTGTATAATTATACACTTATTTTATAAGTTCGAGGCCGCTTGCTTGTATCATGGCTTGTGTCTAAAATATTTCGAGCCACACTAGACTTTTCTCTCCTATTAATCCGCAAATGTGCCATGTAATCTTTATAGAGGGATGTAGTCTAACGTCTAGTCTGCCTAAGTTTCTTCAAGAATATATTCGTCAATTTATTTGACTGTGTAAACACAGTAAATTGCAAATAGCATAAGTAAAACACAATTAACAATTTCTTTATCAAAACTCTGTGTACATTTCGCCGTGGAGTATCAACGGGAGTTCAACTGAAACTAAAAGTAAAGTTGATTAACATTTTATCCTACAGTTTTCAAAAATAAACCGTTACTTCTTAAAACTGTATTATATCTGCCTGGTCATTAAGAACATTACCTGAATGCAAAAGTAAACTCTCTTTAATATAGTTTAACATTCTAAAACACACATTTTTTAACTTTTATTTAAATTAAACAGGACCTTCTAAAGTGTCTAATGAACATTGATGACAAGTCTCTAAAATATGATTTGCTACACAAGAATTGTCCGCTAATAAATCCCAGTATTGTCAAGTCGGTTTTCCCTATTTCTAAATGATGTGTTTACAACTTCTTTAATTGTACCATTAAGATTTTACTGTTTATTTTTGAAAATTGTAGGATACAATGTTAATCTTTTAATTTCAGTTGAACACCTGACGAAATGTACATGGAGTTTAATAAAGCATTTATGAAACAATATCAAGTCTTTTATTTGCAATTTATTATTTAAATGTTTCACTAAGAGAAAACTATCACTTCGTTTAATTATTCGTGTAAACACAGCTTTATTAAAATTAGCTTGTGAAATCGGTGTATAACAAGGAATCCTATATCACACAATTCGTAGGATAAAGATATATAAAAAGTCATGCTTCATAAAATACACCAAGATTCAAAAATCAATAAAAATTTAAAATTTTTCTCTGTCTTTTTATTATTTTAAATTCAAGTGTAATCCTTTCTTTATTATTTTTGTAAGTGATGAGATTAAGGAGCCTTACGCAGAGGTGCCGAGTAACTGCCGTAGGACGTAAGGGGGTGGCGCCATATGCGCTAATGCAAATTCCGCCGTTGTAAGGTATTCGTTCAAATAAAACAAACAGCAGATATTTTAGTTTTTCTTATTATGTTTTTACATTAAATTGAATACATAGGATGAATTAAGGTTTCGTTGGGAGTACTTTCTTATAATTCTAATTATTTACTCCTACATTTCACTCTCAAAGTTGGCAAAATTTACAACATCATAACACAGTTTCAGAAACTTTATTTTAAAAACTAATTTCAGTCGAACATGCATTGAGCCTTTGTTTATTTCTGTTTTATATTTCGTTTTGATATTTCGTAAATGAAAGCGGTACTATTGTTTGGACGAAACCTTCTAAAGTCAAGAATTTACATTAGCGCATATGGCGCCACTACCTTACGTCCTACCTCACGGCAGTTAGTCGGCACCTCTACGTAAGTTCCCTCAATAAGCACCCAAGAGTGGGGCGTTTATGCAGGGCATAAGAATCAAATGGTTTTAAAATAATGATAAAATAGTTTGCTCTAAAAAAAATTATTGGTAGAACAATATATGCATTTTAAAATATTCATAAACGGAATATTATATCTGGCATGTGATGTTTTCGTTAATGCATCGTTGAAGTCGTTCACGAAAGTTGGCCTCCACTCTCTCTAGCAGGGTTCGCTTCGCTCAATTTATCTAACGTACGAGGTTTGGCCTCGTAACCCAGCGACTTGAGGTACCCCCATAGAAAAAAGTCACTTATGGACAAGTCAGGAAACAGAGCAGCCCATAAAACGTCACTAATGTCGAAATGCGACGGTTAGGAAACAGGCGACAAAGAATAGACGTAGATGCTCTGCCCGTGTGTGCAATGGCCCCATCTTGATGAAACCACAAATCTTGAAGATCCACTCTTCTTCTTTTTAAATGATGATGTAACAGTAACGCTAACTCCATTCTCTTCAAAAAATAGGGATTAATGACGTAAAATTTTCCCACCGCGCACCACTGTGTTACCTTAGGGCCATGCAGCGGTTTTTCATGCAATTCTCGAGGATTTTCACCAGCCCAGTACTGAAAATTTTGTCCGTTGACGGCTCTATTAAGGTGGAAATGAGCTTCATCACTCATTACCAACAGCATGTTTTCGTTCTGGTCATAAAGTTCAAGCGTTTGTTTTGCAAAATTTCAACGTTGGGGGTAATCTTTTATATTTAATTCCTGCACAACCGCTAGTTTGTGTTTGATAGAAACTGAAAAAGAAATGCTTTGAGTCAAGGAATTGATGGAAACATGCCGCACGACTCTCTCTTTTCTAACGGCCAAGTACTGCCCAACCAAAAAAAACTTGGTTGGTATGCCTCACCCTGTATAATTCAATATTCAATCTCCGATGGAATTCTCGCTGTACAAGAGTCACTGAATCGTCACTCCTAACAAAAGGACCACACGCGAATATGCATTGCTCTAACATCCACGGCTCCATGATAGCAACTGAAAAAGAAATGCTTTGAGTCAAGGAATTAATGGAAATGGCCGAATACTGCCCAATCAAAAAACACTTGGTTGGTATGCATCACCCTGTATAATAGTTCCATATATTTTGCAAGGAAATATCAACAGTCTTTTCAAAAAATCTTCGATTCTGCTGCTGGCACAAAAATTGCATAGTGTGGGAGTGAGAGGTGTTGAATATCAGTGGGTTCTCTCATATTTGGGGGGTGGGGGATCATGTTGTGGTGGTGAATGGTTTATGCTCAAGAAAGAGATACATGGTGAAAGAGGTACCACAGGGCACTGTATTGGGTCCACTTGCTGTTCTCGATAATGATTAACGATTTACCGTCTGTGTGTCCATCGGCAGCTTCTGTCAGCATTTATGCGGATGAGACCAGTGCTGTCATTACGGGTTCCAGTACACAAGGTTTAGTGCTGTCAGCTCATAATAATATAATGGAAATTCAAGTGTGGTGTAACAATAACGGTATCCAGCTGAATACCGACAACACTCAGTTGATGCAGTTTTATCCTGAAAATCATCAAGTTGAAGTTTGCTAGTTCGCGAGGATCGGGGCTCGTTGCAACATGTCCGTAGTGCAAAAGTGTTAGGATTAACCCTGGACAATAATTAACATGGAATGAACATGTTTGTTAACTTTCCAGTAAATTGAGTGCTACTGTTTATCTGTTCAGGACAATAAGATCTACGGTATATGGTTTGGTACTCAAACATATGTTCTACGTTCTGGTGCAGTCTGTCATCTCGTACGGTTTAGTTTTTTAGGGTAATACCTCGCAGGTAGATACAATATTCAAAGTGCAGAAAGAAAATTTTGCGGGTTATGGACGGTGTACACCCCCTGTTATGAGCCCCTGTTCAAAAAGGTTAAAGTAACTATACTCCTTATACATGTATAAATTGATAATGTACATAAGAAACAGTGATATTAAGAAAAACAAAGACTATCATTTCTATAATACTAGGGGCAGTGAGTTTTTAAGACCGGATTTTCAGCGACTGTGCGTATCACAAAGTAGAACACACACTGCTAATTCCTTCACTTTCAAACGGCGATCTTCTAGCACTAAATGTTCAATAATTGAAATTTGTTGAGGCGTTATCATTTCCACTGGTCGACCCGGCCGATCAGCATCTTCCAGGGATTTTTGTCCCAAACGGAAACATTTTCCCACTTTTTTACGGTTGAATACGAAGGAGATGAATCACCGTAAACGCCGTCTAAACGTTGTTTAATGTGATTTTTGTTAAAAATTTAATGACCGCGCGGTACTCAATTTTCGCTACTTCAGATATTTTCGTGAGCTAGTCACTTTGGTTGGCTGGTTACTAAAAACTACTAGGCTTCCAACCGTCAAATTTATAGTGTTCACCTCGCGTATGTGCATGCATGACGTGACGGAGTTTGAACACGTTTGCACCTGTATAAGCCTGTCAGGCCGAGAATTTATGCCGCCTACCTCGTATGTATATTATTCATGTACCTGCATTCGAAAGGTTAAAATAAATATATTATTATTATTATTATTACTATAATAGTTAATAGGCGGCACACGAAACGTTTATGCAGATAATGAAATACGACTATTTTAACTTTAGAGTTATGTCTTGTTTTCAAAAATGCTTGTAGCACGTATTTACATCACGATAGAAGTTAAATATAGATTTTGAAGCATCACAGAGAAAATTCTCTTTGGATATCGCCTTTTTTTCCTTGACCGACCAAATAATACAGGACATTTAGGTGATAGAAATCGATATGTAGCCGTGGTAAGAACGTTCGACTTTTCTCACTTCCCACTTCTATTCCAAATAGAACGATTGTTAAAATTCCTCTCGTAAATATACATATACATACATATGCCCATATACGTTTATGGGAGAAGAAAAAAATATGAAGGAAAGGACGCGATAGATAGATCGGTTTGTACGATATGATCCAGGGATTTCATCCTCAGGGTGTACTACGTGCTATTTTCAGTGCGCCTGCTATTCGTAAACGACGACTTTCTCCAGCTACGAAAATGCCGTTATGTTTAGGGAATGTATATCGACGGGCCTGTGCCTCTTTCCCTTCCCTTCCCAACGTCTCCATCTCTAAATATCATCTTATAGATCTGATATCGCTTTAATAGGCTGCGTAATGTTCTCGCTTGCCGCTCTTGTTCTTTGTTTGAATGATGAAGGGAGAAAACTTAGTAAACACTTCAAGTGGTGCTCTCGGCATCGTGTGAGCATCTTTTGTAAGGCGTAAGATGCGTGGCTAAAATTAATTTCGACAGGTTAACAATAGAAGGAAACGTGCGGGACTTAACGATGGGGTGGGCTGTCTTGTTTAATTTTTATTTAATTAGAAGGCTGTTCAATAATTCCTACTACTATATAAGATCAGCTATTCTTAACTATTTGTCAACTGCAATTTTGTTCTTTAAGAAAACTATTAAACTTACAAGAAAGTTTAGAAAACACTTTAAAAGTATAATAATAATAATAATAATAATAATAATAATAATAATAATAAATTTATTTAACCGTAGATCACATAGTGATATCGGCTACGTCATATGTATATAGATATATCACACACAGCCAGTACATACAATAAAAGAACACCAAATAAATAAACCAAATAAAACAAACATTACAAAAATTGACTAAAGTCATACAAATAACTCTCAACCAATATATTCTTCATTTTTTCACGACAGCAATACATGGGGGATCTCCGAAAAGCCGCCGATTTATGTACCGGGACACTAAACTTATCCTTTGTTCTTGTTGGATAATCATGAAAGTCACTGTTTCTTTTAAATTTGTCTTTATGTGTGAAAGCAAAGATAGAGCACTTATACACAAACATAGATGGAAATGTAAAAATTCTGTGCAAGGTAAATAGCGGACGACACGAATCCATGGGTTCCAAATCAAAAATCAGCCGCACAAGTCTTTTCTGAGCAACAAATATGCGAGTCACATTAGCTCGCGACGAATTTCCCCACAATATGACATTGTAACTCAGATGCGAATACGCGATGGCATAATATATCTCTAATAATTTCTGAGAATCCGTGGTGTTTTTAAGTTTCAAAGTGGCGTAATACGCGTTGTTGAGTTTACCGACCACGTGCTCCACATGCCTTTCCCATGACAGATCAGGCTGCAGAAATACTCCTAGAAACCTAGTAGTAACCCCGACATCCTTTATTTTTTTCCGGGTATGGAAATGTATAACTGTTGTCTTATTCATATTTAGCATAAGGTTGTTGAGATCACACCATTTCTTCATTTTGCTTATAGCTTCATCTATCATCAACTGCATACCATCCTCCGTCACAGAAGACAGCAAGATCGACGTGTCGTCAGCAAAACTAACTGTATAACCAGTCGTTATGAAGTTATGCAGATCGATTATTTATAATAGAAATATTAGAGGACCCAACGATGACCCCTGCGGCACTCCAAGGCTCAGACTCTTTCTCACATAGTTCCCACCGTTTACATCTACGTACATGCACCTGCCCTCCATAAATGAGGTAATCAATTCATTTATACTCCCGCGAATACCCAATGCACAAATCTTGTCACTCACAAATCCCGCGCTGACAGTGTCATGGGCCCTTGAAAGATCGAAGAACAACCCAGCAACATATTTTCCCTGGTCCAGTTCCTCGTTGACATGCTGTTTAATTTAAAGGTAGCCGTTTCAGTATAGTGGTTCTCTCTAAATTTGGCTTGGGTGAAGTATTTTAAATTTATTTATGTATTGCCATAATTCATTGACAATTTTCTCCATTATTGCAGAAAATGTGCTCAAAATTGAGATCGGTCTGTAGTTTTCCACATTTTCTTCACATCCACTTTTATGCACAGGCACAACACGAGCTAATTTGAAGATGTTCGGAAATTCTCCTTTCTCTACCATCAAATTAACTAAGAATAACTAAAGTATATCATCAACGGTTCTTATTTATTTGTATATCTTAGCTTATATATACTGTTATTTTTAATATAAATCAAATATAAAGTTAACCTGAAGTGTAAATGACAATGTAACGTTATTTTATTTGGTAATTGTATGTATTTTGAAGAAATATTAAAATAAAATGATCTAGATTTATGACATATTTAATGTTGAAATAGTTTTTACAACTATATATTATTTTGCAATTTGAAATTATAATGAAACAGATGCTTACCAGTGGCTGCTCCTCGTCGGAAGCGTATCAAAATCAAGAACATGCAAATTTTTAACTAAAATCGTATAAAAAATTTACATGTGTAGTAGGTAGCTATCCTTTATTACAGTCACATTTCACGCTTAATGTCTAAACTGTATTACACTGCTTGAAATTAAAGTCCATTCATCTGGTTTTGTTCTCAGCAAACTTATTTATAACGGCTTCGTTGAAGTTGGGCAAATCTTGTATCAATTGCTTTTCGATAGATAACATTGCTAAGGCCGCCAGTCTTCCTTGTTTCATAGAACTTCGCAAGAATGTTGTTATTCGCTTTAATGTTGAAAAACTTCGTTTTGTTTCAGCTGTGGTCATTGGAATAGTTATTAAAATTTGTAAGAGAGCAAAAGTGGCAGAAAATATATCTTGAAGGTTATTATCTGTTATGAATTTCAACAGATGAATAGCACCACTTATGTTCCTAAAATCAGGTCATCTATAAATTAATTCTAGCTCTGTCTCCAGGCGAACTTTATCAATAAATGGGCATGTCTCTACTGTAGCTTCTAAATGTTCAATAGAAAATTTGTCGAAATCTGTCTGCCGCAAACAGAATGGAAGCATTCAAATGTTTGGTAAATGAAAATCTTTTTTTTACATGGGTGATTATAGTATCACAAACTTCCTTGACTGCAACAGTTTTTGAAATATATGGATTTTCATGTATACGGCGTCTTTTAGTCTGAACAGCAATATTTTCAGAAATTTTACTTCCAATTGTCTCTATATTATTTCTTTCTTTGTAAATAGCATTCTCAAAACATGTTAAGACTGCGTGTATTTGTACCGGGTCGCTTACTGTTTTTTGTAGTTGATTACACAAAATATCAGCATGCGGCAATATGCGATGAATGACTACTAACCAAAACACAAATTTTGAATCCTGCAACATACGACAAATGGCAGTTGCTTAATTAATCGTTACAGTTTGTCTTGAAGTGACTTTTATCTTTTCCATACATTCTATCAACGATTCACTATGTTCATACACCGTACTTACAGTTCTGCGTTTAAAATTTCATCGAGTGGCAGAGGAACGAGGAACTCTTCGACCGACTATTTCATCTAAAATTGCTACTCTTTGCGTCGAATGAAAAAAAATTGCGATGTCACTAGAATTAGAAAAAAATACTCGTACTTCTTGATTTTGACTGGTTGCTTGAGACAAAATCAAGTTGAGTTGATGGGCGTAACAGTGAACATAAAACGCATACTTATAATCATTCTTAATAAGAGTTTGCACACACTCACTTGAATGACATCCACGCATTACACTTGCGCCATCATAACTTTGTCAAATTAATTTTTTCGGTTTAACTATCACTTGTTTGAAAATAGTTCTTATGCATTCTGAAAAATTGACCGCATCATGATCAGACGGATTAGTAAAACACCAAAATCTTTCAACTGGTGTACCATCTGCTAGAATATATCTAAATACCACAGTCAGTTGATATTGATTTGCTACATCTGTAGTTTCATCAGCTATAACGGCGACATATTCAGCTTTCAAAATTTCTTTTTTAATACGACCTTGAGCAACTGCCAACATGCAATCCAACAGGTCATTTTGAATATTTTTGAAGTGCCTTCAAAAACAACAGATCTTTCAGAATGATCTTTTAGTGCTATATGTAATTCCGAAATGAAATTTATTAGTGCTGAAAACTTCATGCAAACAATAATTTTTGAAAAAACATATCTACTTTTTCTTACTTGTATATGTATGTTCTTAGCCAAGTGCCCTTCTTCTTCTTCTTCTTCGTTTTTTCTTCTTCTTCTTCTTCTTCTTCTTCATCATCTTCTTCCTCTTCTTCCTCTTCTCCATCATCCTCTTCTTCCCTTTCTTCTTTTTCTTCTGCTTCTTCCTCTTCTCCTTCTTCCTCTTCTTCTTCTTTTTCTACCTCTTCCTCTTCTTCTATCTGTTCTTTCTCTTCTTCTACCTCTTCTTCTTCTTCTTCCTCTTCTTCCTCGTCTTCCATTGTTTATTTCATTGCGTCTACTTCTTTATATTTCTACTGTATTATATTTTCTGTATGATAAAGAATTTCTTCTTCCTGCAGACTCGACGGTTGAACGTCTCGTACAAATTGGATTGAGTTCCTCGAATTTGCGGATGCAAATCATATTATTTTTCTGTGCTTATCAAGTAATTTATATTCAGCTATTGGATAGAGCAGTTTTCAAGTTCTTCATTTCTATGAAGTTTGCTGGCTTTGGTTAAAAGCACAGAGAGTTGCTGAATATCTGTTGGGGAAAATCTGCAAACCCACACAATGTGTTTATGTGAATTTAGGGTTACAAGCATTTATCCGTTCAATATTAACCTGAATTATGCATTTGCAAGTACAGAAAACTTCTTAGATTCAATAACTATGCTAAAACGACCAACCTGGATCATAAAATAAAGATGCCCTGAGAGAGAATCAAATCTGCATTGATTGTTTTAATTCCATTAGGGCTACTAGCAAACATTTTATCTTGCCAATTCCTGGTTTAAAAATTGCACTTGTACAACGAGAATTATCAGCAGAAGTTTTGAAATCCACATCTAATTTAAGATTGAAAAGAAAGTGTTTGTTAAAGAACAAAACTGATCAAAACTGCAAGAAAACAAATGATAATACGACGAACACATAAACAGGATTACAAAACTGGAAGCATCTTCCAGTAGTGAAAAGATTCATATAAGCAGCTGTGGGTTGGATGATAACTAAATTCAATTTAATGAAGACGAATGAGTGGCCTGTGAAGAAAAGTTTTCTAAACAAAAAGGCGAGAATATATTTCATTCAAAGCCAATTTCGGCTACACAATAAAAATATGTGTCAAAATTAATGTCACATGTGCTAGATATTGTGTTGAAATTGATACGCATTGCGAAGATAGGGATCACAGCAGTACATTAGTTTTTGCAGTAGAAAGCATTTTCGTATCGAGAAATCAAACACGGTACAAGGAATGTAGCTCGAGAAAGTAATGATCAGTTGTCAATTTCATTATGTAATAGTTTGAATAACAAAGAGATCGCGATAGAAGTTCGTTATGCTTACATCCAGAAGGAGGATATAAACTATCAATATGAATTGATAAAAATTCGAGGAACTTTCTTTGAATAGCTTCAAGAGCGTATCTATGGGTTTTATAAATGGAATTTAAAACTAGTCAACCATATTTAAATCTAGATCTAACTATCGGAAAATATAAGGCTGTTAAGCAAATATCTTACAGAAAGAACGACAGTTTCTAATAAAGAAGCTTACAGTCTCCGTGCCAATGATGTTGTGTGACACTGCCTTTCAATTGTTCTTGCAGAGACCCAATTGCCATTATTTTGAGTACATTGAAATATTTTTAGGTCATCGGCAGATAGTACCTTTATTGAATTTACGAAAGGCATTGGAGTATTAGTAAAAACCAAGAACAATAGAGGACCCAGGTTGAATCCCAGTGGGACACCTGAAGTGGTTAGGAAATAATGGGAAATAAATTCATTGTTTTGAACATACTAATGCATACAGTGAAATTAAGAAGCAAATAATGAAATCAGAAAATATCTAAAACCAAAATGCTCCAACCTCCCTAACAAGATCAAAAGCGTTAAGTGTCTAAAGATAATGTGCACTTGCTCCTGGCCATCAACAACACGAGCGGTGTATTGTATAAAATATGCTAAATTAGTCTGTGATATTCATAAGTAAGGTTAACACACACGAATAAATATGAAAATTTAAGATCACCTATAATAGCAGAGGAAATTATACTCATGAAGTAGCTTCATTTACATTGGCATTACTTCTTGTGAAGTTGCCGAAGATTAGCTTAAATCTATGATTTGCCATAAAAGCGTATCTTTTTCTATTTTTCGAGTAAAGCATCTAAAAACACCAAACAAAATAACATATAATAAGTTTTATTGAAGATTTGCGTTATTTAATTTTGTTTCCTTAGGAGAAAGAATTTTTCCATGATTAAATACGTAAAAGATGGAAAGGGTAGGGTCACTATTAAATATTACTCGTTGAACGAAATTTTAATATAAAATTTAATATTCCCTTCTAACGGAAAGAAATAAGCGAACTCTAACACCGCGAACATAATTTGGTTATTTCATCCGGATAATTGTAAAAGTCTAAGGATGAAAGTAAAACTTTATAACAGTTTTTTCTTAATTTTTAAAATTTTTTTCGTACTTTAGAAGGGTCGAAATTTAAAAGGAAGATTCATGCTTTCACATTTCTTGCCTGCAAACGACATTTTAAAGAGACATCGTAATTACCCGAGATTTTTATGAATTAATCTAGAAGTAATTAAAGCTGTAAAAGGCGCTTCATCTTTAATAGAATAAGTATGGAAAACATACAAAATGTTGCTTTATGTATAAGAAATAAAAGAGTTCATTCTTTTCACAAACAATCTATATAATGTATGAAGTAATGAGAAGCATATATAGTATATATCGTTGTTGCTTCTTCGTTGATATAACCCTAAAATTTTTAGAAATAAGCTAAAGTGCCGGGAATGTATTATGATGCGTTACAATGAAGAGTATTAATAAGTTTTAATGATGCCTGCTTTTTATTTGGACAATTGTTACGCCTTCGCCGTGTATACGTAAAGATTTAGCCACAAATGTACAGGCAGAAGGCGCAATAAAATGGCGCCGTCGGTAACTAAATAATATTCATCCGTTCGATAATCTAAATGAGCCCGATTAACTAAACTGAATTAACTGTAACCCTGTGCAATTAAAACCTCATGAAAGTTTCGGAGGGTTTGGTGTGACGCCTTCAATATGCCTTACCTTTACCTTCCCTAGGTACGGTAGTAAATATGGTGGAGGATTTTGCTTCTAACTCGTCGGATGTGTGGGCGTAGGTCTGCTCGAACACAGTTGGATGAAAGATTAAGGCGTCAGCTTCCTTGGGATTAAACCCCAGCCCAAAATGTTACTTCTTCTGGAAGCAAGATCAATTTGAGTACCCAAGGTTGCAAGATACGACAAACTACGCAATTTAAGAACAAAAACAATTTTAATTGGACTGTGCAAGTTTAAAATTACACAGTAACAGACAAATAATAAAATTTCCCTTTAGGGAGCAGCAAAAATAAGCAATAAAAAAAAAGAACAAAATATATTAATACCTAAAGTGTTATGGATGGCAAAAAACTATAAGACTGTTTTAAACTAGTTACAAATGAACATCAAATAAGTAGAAAATAAATGCAATATAAAAGTCAAGAGAGTGAGAAGAAGTGGCCGATTTTCTCGGGCACCCTGTATAAATTACTAGAATATCATTAAATGTAAATTAAATTAGGCAAACAATAAATCAATAGCCAAGATCTTAACTTCACATCGATTATACAACATTATAGCACAGGATCACATATAGATAATTTCGCCTGGTCAAAATCACCAAGGATAATAAAATGTATGGTGCTAAATAATATGAATTCAATTAGGAATGGGGTGAGGGCCTCGATAAATTGAAACTAAATCGACAAAATTATACAACATTCAAAATTTGGCCTCGTAACCACCCAACAAGGAAATTTACTACTTATCCGTAATTTAGAACAAAGAATCCTTGCTTAATTGTCTTAAAACAATTAAATCAAAGCTCAACTACAATCAAGCCTACAATAAAAATATTTTCTAGAAATACCATGCAGGAAAGCAGACTATGTGCCTCAGCAATGTGTTCCATTGAGAAACACTTACCGACATCAACACCAAACTTCAATGAATTAGTTATTAATCACTTTACTAATCGTAAGGAACGGCGAATGGATTTTATTTTCATACAAGTTAATTAAATAACACTCAGACCTCCCCGGTGCCCTTCCGTCCCAAAAAATCACGGGCCGCCACTGGTAGTATCAATGTAAAAGCAGAATTGTGTGCTTATAATTCAATTATCTCTCCAATATGGGATTATCTGTTGAAGTTCAAATGGGTGGGCACTCGATATTTTTGGGTAGTATTTACTTTTACATAAAAACAGTCTTCAAAATACTAGAACAAAGCCACCAGGATTAAAAGTACAATAAACCTTAGTCCCACCCCTATCTCATCTAACAAAGATCGGAAAATAGTTTTACGTGCAAGTATAAAAGTCATCTGTCTGATTAACTAAGTTGACCAGTTTAAACAGATTAAATAATATACTTTTTTTTAATAAGATATATTTATTCGATTTTTTATGCATTCTATATGTAATATTTTACTATTTACATTATTCTATGTAATACATATTACTATTTCTTACGTATTGTGACATAAATATCTGCAACTGAAAAAAGAACAATATTATAAAATTTAAGGTAATTATACTTAGATGTAAGCATATGGGTTGAGTATCAAACTAATGCATATATACAGGAACTAATTCGCATATGTTCGCCTGGATAAACGCATATTCATACCGAACCGGCTTCGTAAACAACAATACACGTACACGAGTTTCAGCGTATGTAGATCTCATCAGCGCGGGACGTGTTGTCACCGTGCCTGTTAAATTTAGACCGCGAGTATATCTAACGACTTGCATAGTACATGTTTATGAATGATCTCATTAACGTATATTACCTAAATGAAACATATGCACATGTGATTAACTCGTGATAGTATGGCAATTATTTGCGGAATTGCAAAATTTGTGCATTTAGTAACTCGCTATACATGGCGAACATTAACTACAAAGTGTAATACATTATACCTGAATTGCAGCATAAAGATCCTGTAGCAAATTATTGTATGTATATTGATCCAAGCATGCACTTCGTGTTTGTATGCAGTGGTTTGGACAAAGTATATTATTATTGTTATGTAAGAAATGAATAAATATTTAATTAAAGAAAAGAAACGCTGTAACATATATCCTAATCTGAAAGAAAACTTTTTTTTATTTCAAAGTTGTTATCGTAAAATATCTATTAAAAAACTTATATAATGATTCGCATTAACTTTCAACTTAGGCCACCTAAACTGTTACACGGATTCTACACGGGACTACATAAATGCCATCTCTATTGTAATTTGTAAATCTCCTCTGTATAATATGCTGATTTCTTTGCCATTACATTTACATAGGATACCATAACTTTTTATTGCGGTATATGCTACATATATTTTCATAATTTTCCACAGTGTAGAAGGTATACGTTGGTTCCGGGCTTACCCCAATGTGATATGGAAGACACATTATATTAGAATTTAAAGTCGTTTACTTTGTATATGCGTGGTAAGTTACAAAATACATATTTATGTGTGTATTTTTAAGAGGCAAGTCGCATAGATATATGAAATTTTCTGATTTACATTTATGCAAATTGACATTGATTTGTACAAAATCTGAAAGAAGTATATGCGAGGTTTTGGCATTATTTTTCGGTATTCTGACGTCTAATAAAGTGTTACATTTGAAGCTTGTCAAGACCGAGGAATCTTTTTATGTATGTGTATTTTGCGTGAAAAGAATTTCATAATCTTATTAGACATCCCTTTGTTAACCGATAAATTGATGCTTATTTAACATATTTGAAAAGTGACTGAATGTGAACTACTGCAATTATTATAAGCGATTAGTAATAATTTCTAAAATACATTTTTAAGCAAAAAATCATCAACTATAAAAGCGCATTCATATTAAATTATTAAATTTAGAGATTCATATCGACTGTTATTTATATTCCGATCAAATTTTCATCTACTCTTATGTACAGGACTGTTCAACATACAGAGTGAGTCAAAATTGTGTTAATAAAACTGAAAATACTTTCCGGTTGCTGAATGATTTACCTGACGGTTTTACCATGTTCACCATCACGTTCAACACATAATAACAAGCGATTAACAGCCGCATTTAAAGCTCGTATATATATTTTGTGGGCAATAAATGATACCACATCTCATATTTGGTCATTCATGTCAGTGACGTCACAAATTTTCATGCATTATATATGCGTTCTTTTACCACAACCCATAACCAGAAATTACTGGGTGTTAAGTCTGTGGAATGTGGAGGGCACGGCAATGGTCTACCACGACCAATCCATGGATTAGGAAATGTGCGGTCGAGAGTCGAAATAAGCTTGAACAGTAAGAGATCAATATGGTGGTAGTGTATCTTGCTAGAAATACTATAACATTGGCAATTAAATAAGGATATGATTTTGATACAGTTATTTATGTACCAAGTCAGTAAAGTGGTCCTTTATCGAATGAGTCTGAAATTATGAGCGAAGCGAGCGAGGCGAGTAACAGGCGAGTTCGATAAAGGCACTTACTGACGTGGTGCATGCAACATTTTATCTCCAATCGCAAAAATTTGTAATTTAAAAAATAAAGATATGATTGACTTAGGACATTTTATGACAGCCACGAACGATTTATGTCTAAAATCATGTCATGGCTACGTTGACAGATATTAGCGACTGGTAAAGTATTTTATCGCCAACCGTTTTACGGAGGTAAACAAACACTTTATCGTACTGTAAAATAAAGTACTTTACCCGCCTCTAATATCTGTCAACACAGACATGATTGTATGATATTCAACATAAATCGTTTGTCACTGTCATAAAATGCCATAAGTCGTTATATTTTTATTTCTAAATTACAAATTTTTGCGGTTGGCGATATAATTTTGTATGCACCACGTCAGTAAAGTGCCTTTATCGAACTCGTCTGTTATTCGCATCGCTCGCTTGGTTCATAAATCAGACTCGTGCACTTTACTGACTTGGTACATAAATAACTATTATTTTACAGTATGATAAACTGTTTGTTTACCCCGTAAAACGCTATGGTAAAGCATCGCTTTATTGACGGTTGGCGATGAAATATATTTCAATAACTTTTATATGTATTCTGGGATGTTGTTGCAAACACTTCTTGGTGAAACATTTTTAACTGTATACTATAATAACTGATTCAAAGACTTGGCTTGTTTCACTATGAGTTTTGTTTATGAAATATTTTATTTTAATACATACGTTTCGGTTGTTACACCAATATCAAGGAGATATACACATCCAGCTGAAAGTCTATTCCTATTGTGCTTTTTTGTTTGCCTGTTCTTGTGTATGGTGGGGTGGTAGTAGGTTGACAGTGTCTATGAAGGGCGTGTTGATAAAATCTATTTGTGTGTTAGTGCCTAATGCTTGTTGTTTCTTAGATAATTTGATTTCTAAAATTTCTAGAAGGTCCAATCTTCTACTCTCCTGTAACATTATGTATTAATTTACAACTATTTATATCGGGGATATGATTGTGTTGTAAGCAGTGTTCGGTGTCTTTCTCACAATATAGTATTGACTTTTTTTTTTGTTCTTTAACTCGTTTTTTAATGGTTCATCTACTTTTCCCGATATAAATAGCTTCATAGTCTTTACATTTCAACTTATATACACCTCTTAGTTCCATTTTATCTGTTTTATCTTTGCTGTTGGTAATCATTGTTCCTAAATTTGTTATGTTTTACCAATTTATGTTGACGTATAATCGTCTTACTATTTTGTTTACTTTGTTGTCGAGATGGGGGATAAACGTAATTTTGTGCCATCTTTGTGTACATTTTATTTTTGGATATAGGTATTTGTTATAATTATTATGCCTTATTTTATTTTTTATCAGTTCATCTATGATTTATGGTTATATCCGTTGTTTATTGCGATTAATTTAATTATGTTTATTTCTGTATTAAAGTCTTTGTTATTTAATGTTATATTTGTGGCTCTATATATGTAGCTGTGAAAGGTTTACATTTTTAGTTTCATTGATTAAGCATGAAAATAAAAATATCCACCTTTACCTTTTTTTGAATATGTATTCATGAACAATACTTTTATACTGATTTGAATAATTTCACTGTTTTATGTCCGTTTGTATATATTCATTTCGCATTCCAATAAATATTGTCAAGTACTTTGCATATGACTTCAAACTGTCTATCATTAAAAATGTTAAGTTATGGTATAAGGTAATACCAAGTGCTTTGAAGCCTTTCAAACAGCAATAAGTATGTATGTAGGTATTTTACTTTATTCTGTTCACATACCGTTCTTAAATTATTCTGAAAAGCAATTACTTTGTACTCAAGCTCTGTTGGAAAAATACTCTCCACATTTTACTAGAGAGAAGGATGAACGCCATTATTGTTGAGCTCGAAATCGCGTATTTATATATTTTACGTTTTCAGCAATGCAAAAACATTACGTATACTGATCCCCTTTGGAAATTATTTAGAGCAAAAGACTACAATATTTCTTGCCTGGCGGACTCACCTTAATCCAATTTTTAAACTTATATCTTTACCCTAGTTCCCTGCGTTGGGAACTTATTTATCGGTATAGGTGTGTCCTAAGAAATATATTATGCAATTCGTAGGAGTTTCCTTTCCATTCTCTGAATTATAGCACGACTTAATATACAGTTTTTGTTCAGGCAAAGTTCACGGGATTCATTTGAAAATAATCCTCTTTGGGGAGCAGTATACGTTTTTTATCGCCACCCATTGACGTTTAATTTTTTTTCTGGTGAAATATTTAATAGTATATTAAAAGACAAGTTCCATAAGACACGATTTTTGCGCACGCGTTCAAGTTTAGAAAACGAGCCGCTAGGCGAGTTTTCTAAAGAACAAGTGCGCAAAATGTCTTATGAAACGTGTATTTTATACTATTTTTTCTATTTCGGTTATTAAAAGTTCAAAAAAGCTTAAAATAAGAGACATGTTTTGTTCGAATATTTTAGAAATTTTGCTTTTTTGAAGTTGGTTACTCTGATTTTTAAGTAGAACGTTTTAAATATTTGAATATCGGTGGTGCTATATGTAATTGTGTTTAAAATTCAGACTGATTTATACAATAAATTATTTCAAATTATCAACAAAAAGGACGAAATAAATAACTGTACGCCCCCAGAGATTCGCATAATAGCAGAAGGCAATTTACAAAATCTCTACATATTTATCAAAACAAACTTTTATAACAGTTGTACTATTCAACATGGTAAGTAAATGTCAATAGTAGCATCCGAAAACTTATCATCCAACTCTGCTTAACAATTTATATTGCTAATTAGTAAGTGAAATGTTAGCATGTGTGCTTTTTATTCTTTGTACAATTTTATTGCACATTTTTGTTACTTTAAAGGCTTATATTTTGACATTTAAATATGATTTGGTTCCATTTTTTTTTGTTACCAACTTCAAAAAAATAAAATTAGCGTGCGATAAAGTAATACTTTATGCAACCAAAACGGGTATCGTAAAGTGAACTTTATAGCACCGGAATAGAAAAAAGATATTTTACGCAGGTATTTGTAAATAACAGAACGAGATTTATTTTAAATTATGCAAATAAGAGAAACATTACAAAATTATTTTTATTATAGAAGGAAATATAAGGGGGAATTTTTATACAGACCGTTCACTGAATATAATCCAAACACATTTTTTATTCTTTTAGTCAACTTAAAAAAAGCTGGTACATATTCATAATTGTTATTTACAGCTGTGTCTCTACAGCTATCAGTTTTATTTCTAAAAAGTTAGTCGTCTTTCCAAAATACGTTTCAGTTTCTTATTCATAGTATCTGATGAACATTTTCGGCCATATTTTTGCAGATGTCTACGTTTTGAAGTTCTCTGACATTGAAAAAGTGTTTTTAAACATTGTCTCTCTGTGTATCTTTCTCTCTGAGCACGTGCGCGTGTGGCTATGATAGCGGCTAAATGGTTAAAGTATCAACACCAAATTTTATATTTACATGTATAATCTTCCTCTTGAGGTCTGATTAGATTTTCAGTGAAATTAGTAATCTGGAAGTAGCAGTTTACTTCAGTGAAAAATATTGACTAATATCTGGTCAACTACAAGGGGTATCCTAAAATTTTGGGAAAAAAGAAAGAAAATAGATATTTTATCGAGAAAAAAACGATTGATTGTTTCTCAAAATATTAGCTTTTAAGTTTTAAGCACGTTTGCATTCGAAGAAACCAGTTGTCGAAACATTTATTCCACTCAAAAGTGAGTATCTCCGAACTAGGGCTCGGACATGACCGGTTTAAACTACGACGAAGTTACAACGGAGCAAGGAAATAATGTAAACAACACACGCTTACTGAATAGCACTAATTCATATGGTGAACTGCAACAGCTGTTTACGCCCGAGAAGTGCCCGAGAATGAGTAAAATCCTTTTCTCATCGGCGTAGATAGGAGCGTGAGGGGTTTTTAAAATTTATTATATTTACCTTATATTTCGCATGAGAAATAAAATTTTCATTCATACCTAGTTAGTTTCGTTTTTTCATTGTTTTGAATACGTACTTCGTAATTTTTGTAATAATCTGTTTAATACCGGTCCTTCTCCCAATTATCTAGACGTAAGTGTGCACTGGATTTCGTTTAGTTTCAATAACATACGCGTACATTTTTAGTTATCATTTATTTAGATCTAGAACGTTGTATATGTTACTTTTTCTGATATGAAAATAAATTGTCAGTGATTCCGAAATTTATTACAAAGTCTGTAAAATATCGTTACAGAAAGCGAAAATATCGCACGTTCGTCACTTAGCTTTGCTAAAACATACACAGAAATAGTTTTTATGCAGAGAATTTCGATAGTTTACAAAATTTCGTTACATGTTTAAATGACGATGCTCGAAGTATTTCTAAGTGCAAGGAACTAACACAAATCCCAAATTTAAAAAATGAGGTGTGGCCACCACACGACTTTCTTATACGTATGAACGTTTCAAACTGTACAATTTTAAGAATTTTTTTAATACAAAACTTATTCAAAATCCTATTCTAAGTACTTTCATTCTCTTAACAAATCGCTATAGAATGCATACTTCGCAAGATATCAAAAATATGAGGTGTGGCCACCACACGACTTTATTATACGTATGAGCGTTTCAAATTATAGAATTTTAAGCATTTTTTTTACAAAAATAATTCAAAATCCTATTCTAAGTACTTCTATTCTCTTAATAAATCTCTATAGAATGCATACTTTGCAATCTTGTGTTCCTGGTATCTTATTTGTATTTTCTTCATCAGGTATATCTTCATCACTGCTGGTACTGCTGTTAGAATCTTCTTTGGAAACAACATAGTCTTCATCGGATTTGTCACGTTCTGCATCAGACAAATCTTGTTCATTATTAATATCCTCTAAAACATTGCACGAAGTGCGATCACATTGTAATATCTTTGGTCCTACATTATTTGGTTCTGTTTCTGCTTGATTATAACTATCTAATATTAATTGGTCACAGCCGTTAATCCAGTCTTGTGGTTCTAGTTCCATATCCTTCGTCGTAAAAAGAGTTGTTTCTGTGTTAGCAAGGGGTTCGGCCTCAATGCTATTAATAACGTTAGAGCCTTCTCCCATTACAACATCTTCAATAATAACGGCACTTGGTGGAAGAATTTCGTACACAGTATTATGACTGTCATTTTCTTGGGAAATAACGGGGATATCCTCTTGGCTTGGATATATGATTTGGTTTTGTAAAATAATAATGCTTTTTTCTGAAGTTCTCTGAGTGTCGGGCGCTTGAAGGTTCAATAAACTGAGAATTTTTTTCCCTCTTGACTTGGCTCAAAACTCTTAGAAGTGGAACTCATGATCAAAACTGTAAAGTAAATAAATGGCGTAAGCGACAAAATGGAAATCATGTTTTATGTGAAAAAGTTGGCATTACAAACAGGTTACATTATTTTCTTTATAAATATATACCTACAATTAATCATTTTTTATCGTTTCATCAAAGGAAAGCGACTAGAATTTTAGAAAAGCACAAAAACAAAACGTGTATACTAAGCATAGGCAATTGGCGCTTACGCCAAATGAAATATGGTTTTACCGTTTGGCATAAACGACCTTGAATTTTAATAGGATTTTAAGCAAGTAAACAGACTTTATTTATACTTATTGTAACTGCAAGGCATGCAAAGAACATGATGTTTCCATGGTTGTTTATTACTTACATTATTTGTGTCCAAAGTCAACGACACTGCCACTTTAATAACACTGTGCTTTTGTTATGGCGCAGGTGTCGCTTACGCCACAAGGAAATTGAAAAAGTTTATAGGTGGCGCATACGCACACTTTAAACCAGAATATCTCAAACAATTATTTTTTTGTAGACATTTTAGTGGTACCAAACAATCCGGCTTCGAATGGCGTTTACGCCGATGTGAATAACTCATTTTCGGTATATTTGGCGCTTACGTCGTTCTTCCTTATAAACGTCGAAATATAAAAATATCTTTGAGCTGCTACCGTGATTCGGAGAACAGCTTGTTTCGGTAACTTAAATAATTGGTTATGATATGTTAGAGGCGTTTGCTTCGTCAAAAAATGTCTAAAATATAATCTTAATCGGGAGGTGCACAATATTATTATTATTATTATTATTATTATTATTATTATTATTATTATTAGTATTACTTCAGCATTAGGGTACTCGTTCAATTCAGACTCTCATGTTTATGTCCGAAAATATAAAGATAAAATGAGCACTCGTCCAGGACATAATTATTTTGCTTTAGAAAAGTATTTTCAAAGAAATCTGAAAATTACCCGTCTTTTATAAAGGTTTAAATATAATCATATAATAAGTTAAAGCTGTATGTACATATTGGATAAAATCGTGTTAAATTCGATTTAAAAGACCTTTTTGAATAATATAGACGTTATTCTCTTCTCATGCATGCTAATTTATAAACGTTCGTATAACTTGTATGAATTGAAACAAATGATTTCAATATTATTATATGTAGCGGTGTCGAAAAGTTAATATCATTTTAGCATAAAAGCATTACAGACTGAGTATTCATGCCTCTTTGCTTTGCTTTTTGTTCCCTTGAAGTCCTTTGGCAGAAATTTGAGTTTGCAAACTCCATTGTGACTATTTAAATAAATTAGATCAACGTTAAGAGGAGACCTCTTCTATAATGTTTGATTTTCTCCCTAGCTGTATATCTACTGCATTGTCGTGCAGACATTTCAGTACCGCCAGAATGCCCGCATTAACAAACAAAGCGCTGAAATTGCATTCAAGTAAAATGAGTTTATATGTTCGCATAACATAACAGAAATAACAATAGGTGTGAATAATTCCTTCTATTGTTGATCTTTAGATAAGAATGTTCAATGTTTTTAGACTAGTATTTAAGACAATTAAACTATTAATTTAGCAGAAAAATAATAATAATAAATGACATTATTGCAAATGAACAGTGGTTTACATAAAACGGGGTAACAAATAAAAATACACTTGAGTAAGAAAGTAAAATAAAATAAAACGATGTTACATTAAAGATTAATTCGTTAATTCCTTTTCTAACTATCGGGAGCTGCTAGTGACAATGTCAAACAAGAATTTCAGGCAGTCCTAAATAAGAATCCATAAATTTGTAATTCACGCCAAATTGTTGTCTTGTTTACTGATAAAGAAGTAGATTTTTCCGAAACGGAGATAAATGCGCTGACACTAAAAAACTTTGTGTATGTACTCAAAATGTGCCCCTATTACAACGGTAGATGTTGAACGGTTTTCAATGTATAAATGTATTTCCGACGACAGACAATTATTAACACCTGAGCATAAGGGGTCATTAGTGGTAATTTACTTTCATTTGAAACCTCATCGTGAACAAAAAACAGTCAGCATGTGTGATATATTTTATAAACCATGCAATATTGCTTCTGGAGAAGATGTATTTACTATTACTTGATAAGTAATTGTTTCTCTAAACATATTTTGATTCGCTTGTGAAAAATATCAAATAGGGATTCACGATGTCCTCGATGCATCCCTGGAATTGACGGCATGTAAACCGACCTTCTGAGTCTCTGGTCATGACATTTCACCTATCACAATACGCATAAGTAAATGATTAATATCCGTATGCCCACACATTATACCGGGTGGTGCAATAGTGTGTCGGCGGAGCTTAGTGTGAAAACTAATAACGCTGCAGCAATGAGACTTTACGTACGTATGTAGTATGCGACTGTGCATTTTCTAATTTTATTTCCAAATATACAGGGTGTTCCAAATTTTCGCAACCACATTCAACTTTTACTTTCTTATACGTAGTATAAGGAAGTATTGTGATGATGAAAATTTTCGATCTCGAGATTTTTGCAGATGTCCACGTTTTGAAGTCCCCTGATACCGAAAAAGTGGTTTTAAAAAAATCTCTCTCTCTCTCTCTCTCTCTCTCTCTCTCTCTCTCTCTCTCTCTCTCTCTCTCTCTCTGTGTGTGTGTGACCACGATAGCGGTCAAACCGCTGTAGATATCAATTCCAAATTTTGTATTTACGTGTATAATCTCCCTCTTGAGATCTGATTAGTTTTTCAGTAAAATCGGTAGACCGGAAGTAGCAGTTTACTTCAGCGAAAAAATCGAATTTTGCCAATACTTCGTCAACTACTAAGTTTATACAAATTTGTAAAGAATTCATATGTACTTAAAATTAAAATTGAGAAAAGTTCATTTAAAAAGTTTTTTGAAAGTCCTACCGGAAGTAGGTCTTTTACTCTTATCGAAAATCAGTTTTTTTGCGAATATTTCGCAAGTCATGCTTTTTAGACAAGTACGTTACGGGTATAAAAGTATTTAAAACATAATTTTCAATATCTTTTGTATAAACAAAATTTCAAAATTCTGACCGGAAGTGCCACTTTTACTCTTATCGAATAGCGATTTTTTGCAAATATGTCGTAAGTTATGCATTCTATACATATTTATCAAGAGTATAAAAGTATTTAAAACTGGATTTGCAATTTTTTTTGTATATATGAAATCGGACCGGAAGTAGCACTTTTACTCTTAGCGAGTAGCACTTTTTTGATAATATCTTGCAAAGTATGCATTCTATGGAGATCTATTAAGAGAATAGAAGTACTTAGAATAGGATTTTGAATAATTTTTGTAAAAGAAATTCTTAAAATTCTATAATTTGAAACGCTCATACGTATAAGAAAGTCGTGTGGTGGCCACACCTCATTTTTTTATTTTAAATACATTCCTATACTTTCTAGATATTATAATGATAGCCATTCAAATTATCTTTGCAATGATATATGGATATGTGCACTTCAGACTGTTCGTTTTTCAAACGTTTTACTATCCGGTGCTCTTCGGTCGGGATATTCCATCGCATATGTTCTTGATGCTAAAAATGGATTTCTGTTGCTAGCGCCAAGACCAAATACCATGTCTATGACCTCCTCTTTCGAAAAATTCATTTTAAAGCAAAAACAACAATAAACTATTATGGTATCCAAATGAGAAATAATGTCAATAAAGCGATATAACTGATAACAAGGTAAATACAACACGTAACAACTACTAACAAACAAACGGAAATGAATAATTCACTAGCCGAACTTAATTTATAACAACAAAACGCAATTACAGAAAAGAGAAAATACAGAAAACGACTTTTTATGGACTTTTGAAGTAGAGATTTGACGTTTGCTTGTACAGCCATTTTTTTTTAAACCAAGGCCAACCAACTATTAGATGCCCCACATATTGCATATTATAAACATGAGTATATCCCATTAAAGGGTTATAACTTTGAAAATACTAGAAATAAGTACTATGTTATTGGTACCATTTTAAAGGCGATTTTACAAGGAATATGCTGGCTTATAAAAATATTATAGGTTAGATTTAAAAAAAACGAGAAAATAACCAATAAAAATCGATAACTTAGACACGACATATTTAACACCCTGTATATTTATTCACTTTGTTCAACCTCAAAATAAATAACGTGTTAGTCCATAAATTAGTAACACAAGAGTTACGTGAGGCATTCTACCCATTTACAGACTATAGCTTAAAATGTTAGATGCTGCAACTGTCAAGATTTTAACAATATTATCAATAAAATCAAAACGAACAGTCTGAAGTGCACATATCCATATATCATTGCAAAGATAATTTGAATGGCTATCATTATAATATCTAGAAAGTATAGCAATGTATTTAAAATAAAAAAGTTGAATGTGGTTGCGAAAATTTGGAACACCCTGTATATTTGTAAATAAAATTAGAAAATGCACAGTCGCATACTACATACGTACGTAAAGTCTCATTGCTGCAGCGTTATTAGTTTTCACACTAAGCTCCGCCGACACACTATTGCACCACCCGGTATATATTTAAAACATAATGTTGATATAGCTATTATCCTTATGTTCTTGAGCTTTTACAAATAATCTATATTGGTTTTATTTCTTATAAAGCATATAATTGTAGATATAAAATTATTTAAAATAATAAATGTTATTAAAAATTAATTAATCTTCCAGAAGATGTGGGTTTAGAATACCAACAAGTTCAAATTTTGTTGTCTTTTCTTATTAAAGTTATATCTTGAAAGTTGATTTTACGAGATCAATTTCTGTTTTTTTTTGTAAATTGAATTTTTTCATAACTATTAAATAATTTATTTATTAATCAATGATTTTTAATGACACTTATCATTTTAAAAAAAATTATATCTACAATTAGTACCTAATCTATTTTAAATAATTCTGATGGAGACATTAAAGAATATATATATATACAAATATATTATTATAATATATAATCCTAAATATACAAGAAATGCATTAAAATCAATCAATTTTCTTGGCATGCGGCAATGTAAAGACAAATAATAACAAAATGATAATTTTACAGTAAGCAGTTATCAAAAAAGTTTCAATAACTAACGAGATATAATGCAAACAAGAAATGTGTAAACTAAAAATGTGAACAATTAACCATAGAATTATTATAATAATTATATTCATGTTTAAATACTTTAACTTTTATCAATTCTACAATAAATAACGAATGAGATATATTAAATATTACATAGAAAACATAAAGTGTCTGTACTCCAATTCAAAGAAAATAAAACTCTTTACAAAATACCTTTATTCAAAAAAAATTTATTATAATGTTCAGAATCTTTTATCGTGACATGTAGCGTATGGCCATCATGTTTTAAAATAAAATATTCATTCGAATACAAACTTTTAATTAGAAGTTATTACAACTCCATGAAATTATTTCTTAAAAATTTTACAAGTTCAAAATAAAAATCACTTCTTAAAAATTTTACAAGTTCAATTTTAAAATTATTAATACAGACACCGAATGCTTATTTATATTTTAGAGCGGTTTTCACCCGCGATAAAATCCCTTTAAAATCATTGTGCATCTTAATTTATAAGCAATATCTTTTACAAAAATTCAAGTATGTCTATTCAAGAGATTCTACCCACTCTTAAAGATGTACATTACTGGCATGGCCCCTAGCGGCGTGTAAATACATTACAGATTAAAAAATGCAAACAGACAACTGCATTTTTACATTGAAGTGATTGTGTCAATTTAAAATACGAAATTTAAAGAAAAACCAATAGATAAGTATGGGAAAACGTGAATTATTGCAATATCTTGATTCAACACGATTAATAATACCAATTCACCTGTTATACAGGGATTATTCCAATAGTAATTATATAAAACAAAAATTATAATGACATTGTTACATTATTCTACATAAACTAATATATATTTACTACATCCTAACCTGCAATTTTGCAGTAAATATTTATATACAATATGTACTATTTAAATTGAAACTAAAATTATCATAAAAGAATAAAAATAAAATTAAATTAATTAAATCTAATTGTGATCTTGTGAATACTTGTATACAACTTAATTTTAACTCAAGATCATTGTGGTATGTATATGTATGCCAACCCGGTACCTACGGCCGTCCCAATGCAGGCTACGTATACATCGTATATACGTATACATTGATTTTCTATGCCTAATGGTATTTGACACAACCCGTATGTCTGTGATAACACATATTTAACACTTGCATGTTTGATTTACACAATTCTATATTATATTTTTGACAAATACTCAGTATTATTTGTGTGATAATGTTACATGTTCGTCTTAGATAAACCAAGACCTTCCGATTGACCCACATAAATGGTATACGACAACTCTACTCCTAATTTTTATATTACCTGTAATTGTACAATTTGCGTCTATATTATTTGTGTAGTGCATATCTTTGATAGATTAATACCTTTTGATAAAACTGCATAGATATTAGCTATGGTTCAATGCTTTATTTTCTTATTTGTCTTTACATTACCGCTACGCCAAGATAACTAATTACTTTTAATGCATTTCTTATACATATAATTTTATATAATAAGTATAAGTAATAAATTTGGCCTAGATGTTCATCACTTAAATTACTATGCAAGTATAGCTTCCAAATACTTCTATTCATGTTACGAAATCAGTATAATTTTCATTAAATTCTAGTTGAAAATAATTCTTCTCGCATCGTCAATTTTTTGTACTCGCTAAAGTCCAAAGATACATACACAGCCGCTTATAAACCGTGTATAATTTACCATATGTTGTTTACGACAGAAAAAAGATTCGCTCCTGAAGCTTACGCTATTTTAATTTTTACTTTATGTTATGTACATATACACATGTAAATTTGTACGAAATTCTAATTAATTGCGTAACAATGCCTTTCTCCTCTGTGCAAAACTTTCTACAGAGGGATTCTAATGCGCACATATATATCGGATTTTAAAATCTACTCATTTTATTATCCAGCTTTGCGCAAAGTTACGCTCCTATGAGCCCATTATTTTTTTTTGTTTGTGTTTGATAATGAATTGTCTCAATTAATTATGTTTTTATTTGTTGGCTTCTCGCCAACAAATGAACGAACAATGAACGATATCATCACTTTACAGAACATTTTTAAATGTTATTGATTATACTAAATAAAATAATAATAATAATAATAATAATAATAATAATAATAATAATAATAATAATAAGCTTTGTTACCCAACAGTTACTACCAATTACAGGACAATTTATTGGAACATTACGACAATGAAGTATGTACATACAAGTTATGCAATAGAACAAAGAAAAAATTAAATATTATAGAGTATGTAGTGACAACGAATGTCAATAATATTTGTTAAAGTGCTCCGCGATTACTGCCCTAACAAACCCGATGCTGGAGCGATTGACATCGCAGTGCACGCTGATTTCATTAAAATTAGAACACGTGGAATAAAGAGGTGATCTAACCGCGACATTAGTTTTCGGGAAAGGCAAATTGAAAGTAAGGGCATGGCGCGACGCAGGACAGGGCACAGCAAACCTTATTTGCTGGAGTAATGCAGAAGAATCAACTACGTTGCGAAGCAGCTTAAACAAAAAGCATATACCCGAGGCAATACTCTTGAAATGGAGAGAAGTTAATTCAAAACGGGCTGACAATAGACAGTGGTCAGCATTCCTACACGAATAAACTCCGTCAACTCGACTCCATAGAAATTTAAAAAACTTGCGCTGAACTAATTCAAGCTGCCGCATATGACAGTGATAAAGTGGATACCATATCACACAAGCATACTCAAGACGTGACCTAACCAACGTGAAGTATAACGCCTTTAATGATTCAGGATTGGTAAAAGATTTGCAATTGCGGACGATGAATCCCAGCATTGTCAAAGCAGTAGAAGTTACATTGTTTATATGATCAACGAACGTGAGTCTCGAGTGAAAAATCACACCCAAGTCCCGCATTGTCTGAACCCGTTCCAAATCCACGCCATTTAAACTATAAATAAAAGTACATGGTTCCGCACAGCGCGAGAAAGACATAGACTTACACTTCGATACATTTAGTGGTAAGTTATTCGTAGTACACCAATGGAAGATGTTATCCAGGTCAGTTTGAATGCGAATATAGTCTGAAATCGAAGAGATACTACAAAAAATCTTTAAATCATCCGCGAAGAGTAGCTTATCGCAACTGATCACGGAAGCGACATCATTAATGAACATATTGAATATTAAGGGACCCAGATTAGCACCCTGTGGGATCCCAGACGTAGCGGTATACGTGAAAGAAGATGATCCATTGTAAAAAATGTACTGAGAACGATTACTTGCATAGGACATAAGAAGGCTAACAAGAGCATCACTGAGGCCGAAGGCTCTGAGATTCATGGCAAGAATAGTATGATCCAAACGATCAAAGGCCTTGGCAAAATCAGTATACACCACATCAACTTGCCCCCTGCCATCCAAGCTATCTGAAATGAATTGCGTGACATGGCAGAGATTGGTAACGGTGGATCTCGCAACCAGAAAACCATGCTGATAAGGTGACAAATTCCGTCTAACAAATGGAATGAATGCAGAGTTCAAAAATTTGAAAGGATTGCAATGGGCCTGTAGTTTGTGATAACTGTCTGATCACCAGTCTTGAAGACGGGCGTAATTCTGGAAATTTTCCAGACGCCAGGAAAGGTAGAGGAACTCAAAGAGAGTTGAAATATTTTGAGTAGCGGCCTCACGAAGACAAACTTGCAGTCCTTAATTAAGAAGGCAGGAACACGGTCATGTCCCTAGGTGAAATCATTTTTCAAGCTATTAATAGCAGTGATAATAGTATCTTCCGAGAAGCAATCAAAAGGAATATTGCAGTTGCAATTCTGCACAGTGGGATGGTCTGCAACAGAAGAAGGGGTACCAAAGACACTGCTGAAGTAGGTCGCAAATCCATTAAGTATGTCCTGCAGTGTATCGCATCTGTTACCGTTATACGACATGCTACCAGGTATACGGCTGCGTTTTCTTTTGTCTTTGATGGAAGACCAAAATTTCTTTGGGTTATAAGAAACATCACTCTGAAGCCGACCCAAGTACGCACTGTAAGCGTCTCGAGATTATCTCTTTACTAATAGACGGATATTTTTGAAATTGGCGAACGAGGAAAGGCAGTTGAAACGTTAGAATTTTTTGAAAAAGTAATATTTCAACTTAATATTGGCTATTAAATCAGATGAATACCACCTCGGATAGCTTCTCGAGTAGCGAGTACAAGTAGGCACATATAAGTCAAGTGCCGCATGAAGTGTATTATAAAATATTTCACAAGCCCCATTAACATCATTACACCCATCCAGCATCGTCCAAATAAATTAATGTGTGTACAACATGAGGAATTTTTGGTTTTAAAATTCAAAAGCTGTTCAAAATTAAGCTTTAATTACTTCTATTCTCATAATAAAAATTATAATTAAAAGTGTCGCTTAGAAAACTATATTGTTATTTACTTTCGTATATGTAGGATAAAGAAGTGTTGTGAAAATGTACGACCTTGTGATTTTTGCAGATATTCAGTATTCGAACCAAACTTGGTTTTTGCAATTTATATTTAGGAGTATAACCTTCCTCTGATAATTTTATTATATCTTCAGTCAAATAATAGTACAGTTCAGTGAAAAAATCAACTATTAACATTCAGGGTACAAAAAAGAGACACAAAAGTCTCATAGTTTTTGTTTTTGGATATGTTGTACATTTGGGGGTTCTAATGATCAATCCAAATTTGTTACGTTGGATGGCCTCCGGCCATAGTGCAAACTTTTCAATTTTTTCAATATATCTCATCACGGGTGGGTTCTAGGGTAAAATATACTAATTGTAGTATTTGTTGACAGTGGATTAATGCTTTAATCTTGCTGGCGTTTTTCACTTCTTGTTTGGACGCAGGTTGTAAATCTGCGCCTTCTAATTGCTATGTGTAACAATTAACCTTTTTTGCTTGAGGTTTTTACATGTGAGAGAACTTGCTCGTTTCCCATATATAAATAAAACACGTTTTGTTGTATGTATAGAGGCATATATTTTTACATGTGTGGCTTGGTTGCCTGGTCGTTATGCACTGCTCTAGTATTTGTTTTTTGTACGTCTGGTTCCCACCCTTCGAACACAAAACATCTGGATGGGAGTAAATACAAAAACAAATACTTTATTTTTAGTGTCCATTTACTATTTTTCATGGTAATAAGTAACTATACTATGGAATGTAAAATAATGTATAATACATAATGTAAATGCAATTATGTCCAAATAGTACACACGTCACGTTTTATTGTTATATAAATTGTTTGGAGTTTCCGAACACTAATCATGCTTGATTTTATAAAATTCTTTTCTACTTTTGTCGAAGACATTTTTTTCGTACGACAAATAGATAGCGACATGTAGTGCTGTATAGTAGAAAAAATGTTAAACATTCATAAAACGCTTCTTTCAGCGCATTTTCTTTAATTATTTCATCTGAATTAAATAATTTGATAGTTTTTTTTAAATATTTATCGAGGTGTTTTTTGTTATAATTATCGTTTTTTAATAGCATGTCTTGATTACTATAAATAGATATAGGAGTGTAAATTTTGTGTAAAATTAGATTGAAATGTACACAAAATGTTTAAAATGTGCCAGTGGCAGCCAAAACAAAAACAAAAAAAAATTTTTGGAATCGACTTTTTCCTTAAATTTACAATTTAATGGAAAGCATTCAAATTCCATTTATAATTCACAACTTGTCTGAGATGAAGTTTGAATTTTATTGGAAGATATACTCCTCGACATGAGAAATGAATTGTGGTTCCAACAGGATGGGCCACACCGCATTGTAGCCAAATTGCAAGGGCGGAACCGCTAGGACAATTCGGAGAAAGATGGATAAGCCGAGGAGTACCCAATCTCTAGTCAGTCACGTATTGTTAATGCTGTCCACCAATTAAATGATTTAAATGTTGTTGGGATGGTGCAAAATAATTTTGAAACACGTCTACGTCTTTCAATAGAGGAGAGGAACACCTTTTTGAACAACTGATGTAATAAATGTTTTCTATAATTTGTTACGATAGACCAATGTTAATTTTAACTTTCTTCTAAGCTTAACCTAACTAATACGATCTTGCTGCCGCGCGGATTTCCTTTCAAAATATTACAACACGCAAAGATTTAGTATAGGAAGCTCGTTTGCATATGTATTGTCGTCTAAATTTATGAACTCCAAACCTTGTCAATCACTTTAAAAGTCAATGTCAAAAATTAAATGCAAATAACTTGTTCATAAAAAAAATATTATTAGCTATTTTTTAATAGTCTTAAATTCTGAATGTGTCTGAGTAGGTACTGTTACTGTTCGTCAAATATTTTGATCCTGAAGGTGAGGCCAATATCTGAAGTGTACCTATGGATCCAGTCACTCATAAAATATAAAAAAAATCCATTTTATAAATAAGGGTCATTTTGCCGGTGGTGGTAAAACTTGAGTTGCGGCCGAAGGTCGGCTTGGCTCCTAGGCCGTGTCTCGCTGGAGTAGTAGTAAGGGGTATCTTTCCAAAGAGCTTGACAATTTCGTTGTGAATGTTTGTTAATAAACGGTTATAAATAATCTAACTTTATTGTGCCGACAAGTGCAGGCAGTTTGTAAAGTATGAATGGAAGTTAGATGCTTTCCACTAAACTTTAAGTTTAAGGAAAACTAAGCTAAATTTTTGATTTTAAATTAGATGAATATGTTTCAAAAAATATCTGCATTATAATAACGAAAAAAAGTCGACACCAAAAATGAATTTTTGTATTAAGTATGTAGCGTACATTTCAATCTAATATAATAAAGATAATAAAATAAAATATATTAATTTTATTGCACGGCGCTTCGACGTCTAGATTGATAATTTCCTGTTGTGAAAGATTGGCATCATAGATCTAGATCAGGCGTCAGTTATGTAGAAATTTATAGCTTCTGTCAAGAACGATGAATGCTTAATGAATACGAAGAAAACATTATTTAAGTGAGTTTCTATCTGAATTTGAAAAAGAGTTAGATATTGTACCCAAAGAATTAAACATATTGTAGAAGGATACGAAGTAAATAATATAATACATTTTATACGGGAGTTGGCCGATAATATTTGAAACTGTCTAATTTATTTATTGAATGCCTTTCCTACGCATATGGAAAAAAAAAGCTTGTTTCATCCTTAAATTGTTTTGAAAGTATCATCGTGTTATATTTGTTCTGTAGAGAGTGTCAGTCTGGTGAGTGAAAACGTGTCTTCGGTTTTCGGAAGATATCTAGATATTGAAAATGGATGAAAAAACGGAATAAAGAATTTGTGTAAAATTCTGTTTTAAGGCTGAGAAATCATCTTCGAAAACATGACCTCTTGAAAACAACATTCGGTGATAAATGTCTGAGACGACCGAATGATTTTGTCTAGTGTAAAAGATTTAAAAATGGCCACGAATCATTCGTTGATGATCCCAAGTCTACACGGAACTTCTACTTCAAATGGTAATTGGAGAAATTAACTATTTAATGTCTCTGACCGTTGACTTATATCCAGAAAAATGGGCAATAAACTCAATTTAAGTTTTACTCTGTTCAGTCAATTTTACTTGAATTTGTCAGAAGAGTAGAAAGAATACCAACATAAAGTTTCTTTAGAACTGCTTAATTGGGCCAAAAATGGCACAGATTCAGAGTTATTACTCGCGATGAAACATGGGTTACGAGTATGACCCAGAAACAATGGCAGAATTGTCGTAATAGAAGGTCTAGCTTAAATACGATTGATATATTAATATTTTTCAATGTTGTCACCTTTATATTAAAATATAAATAATAATAACGAACATAATAATAATAGTCATAATATCTTTTATTGTAATAGATTCGTTTCCAGATATTTACATTGTCAAGTCACTCATGCAAAATTAAAATATAACAATATAAGAATAAGTATCAAAAAAGTAAATGAAAACATAAGTGAACTTGGTAAAAACGTGAAAATACACAAAATTGAAAATATTTAAAAGTGTTGGTTAACTGATTTCAAATAAAGTCGCTCTTAATTGTTTCACAATTTGATTAGATTCCTCTAACATGCTGTAGCCTCAATAATTTGAATAATTTAATTATATTATAGTCTTAATCATAAGCTAGTTCCTGATCAGCATAATATTTCAAAATTTCTTATGAGTTCTTGCAGCGATTTTAGCTTCTTCGTTTTCTGGAATACCTCTTATTCAGTTTTGTTTGGGATAAGGGTACAAATTCAAAGAAAAGTCTTAATTTTTCATAAAAATCATATTTATATTTTTATTAAAAACATCAATCATAAATAGCATTGCTATACTGTATCTATAGCAATTTTTATTTTATAAGTAATGAAAAAGAAAAACATTTCTACCCATCTTCGGGTTATAATGTTTGTGTAAAGCTTATATATATCTATAATGATCGTCATAAAATAATTATCCTGCGTTCTTTTAAAAATAAGAAAAACCTTGATTCTTGATAAGTAATTTGTTAATATGTAGCTGATTCTATTTTACCAAAAGCATACATTTTCACATAGTGCCTTGGTAATCTAGAACTATGCAATCGAGAATACTCGGAAATTGGCCTATATTAATCACTAGCTGCAAACATTCGCACGTAATACCGCTAGCGTCTTAATAACTGCCCACCAAAAACATTCTTTTTTCATTCCTATTTATTTGGTTTGAAATTTTAAATAAAAATGATAAAGTATAATAATTAATAATGCCTAATGATTTACTGAAAGCAGATATTCGCACATAGTACTCACAGCGCATCCAACACCATTAACTATTCTTTCATTACTATTAGAAACAAATAAATTATTATTACTAAACAGGATAATATTTATCTAATTAATAATGCTCAACGTCTTACTAAAAGAAAATATTCTCACATAGTACTTTTAGAAACGCACAGCACCACTAATTATTTCCAAAATTGAATTATTTTTTTATTAACTTACTTTATTTCATTATATATCTTTTCAAATTCTGCCTTATTCTAATCCCCCATTTTAAAATAAACAGCAATACAAAAAGAAATTAATTGAAAGGAAATTATTTAAAAATAAAAGCTAAACTAAAATTGAATTCTAAATCTTAATACAAATAAACTAATCGTGAGTCGAAAAGTAGTCTACTCTCACTTTTCTATCTCAAAATTTTATCTTTTTAGAAAATCTTACGTCTTTCTAGCTCGAAGTACAAAATTCATCTCTAACAAGTCGACTCTAGTTTTTCGATTATATATGAAGATAATTGACTATCGGCAATTTGCAGCGCTTCCTTTCTCAAACTACATTTTAAGGCATCGATTTCTTGAAACACCCGTGATGAAATCCCTCTTGTTCGTTTTCTTCAAGTTGCCGCATCTACACTAACACGCACACATTGTCTTTGACAGTTTATTCACTAATGACATCATCTTGCATTGTCCATTATTAAAATCTTCACAAACCCAACATGTTTCATCCACGGTAGCTATATTTTTTTCTTTCTTCTTAATATAGTTCCTCATTGTACTTGTATATGCACGTATTACCTTTTTCATTATTTGTTATGTATTTTACTTTTCCATTGACTAAGGTTATCCTTATTTTTCTTTTAGAAATACCTCGATCAGGTAATACCGGGAACACATTATAGATAACTGGAATCTTTCTTACGAATCCCGCATCATAAAGGCCAGTCGCCCCCGTCACATCGTCTCCAGATTCTATCCAGGCCCTCTCCTCTGGTAGTACGTTAATTTGCAAGAAACTGTAAACAAAATTGACACTATATTCTATTTTTTTTCTTTGCAGGTTTTCTAACCATACAAGACCATTTCCATAGTCTATTGAAATTCCTGTGCTACACATACAAGAATTCATGAATGTATTTTTGTATTTGTACAGTTATTGTTTACACAGAACATTGCCATCGAATATATCGTATTATAAATGTTTTGACTCATATCCTTTTATTATTCATAGATATAAGTTTAAGGTATTTGCTATATTTTACGTGTGATTATTAAAATCTTTCTTATACATTGTCGCATTATGCATGTCTGAATTTACGTTCATTCTCTTAAAACTGTGTTTCAAGACTGCATAATTTTGCTCAAGCACGTCTTGTTTTTATTTTGATTCATCTGGTATTTATGTGTCTTTTAGACAGCATAAAACCTATTGATTTGTTTTGTGTTTCTCTTGTACTCAATTTTTAGTGCTTATTCAACTTAAGATATACTAATAAATCATGTTTATTTTGAGCCAAAAGTTTCTCTTTAAATACAGGCAACCCATTATACCCTTGTGTTACCTCTTTTGTTTTTGCTTAACAACTTAAAAATAAACGCTTTAAAATAAAATTAATGTTCTCTTTCGACAATTAAGCTAATTCTTAACATTCTTATTTTATTTAATTTGAAGGTCAGAGTAATATGTTTCGAAGAGACCACTTACCATTATCATAGATAAAAGATTACTAACAGTAAATGTGCATCTGCGGGCTTATACACATGCAATAAATTAGTTGTCGTTTACCTAATATAATCATCTATTATGGGTGTATTTATGATGTCCATGTATTTCCTACAATTTTCTTTTTGTTTATGCCCCTCTCAAAGCTTTTGAATATTTACGATGTTTCACCAAGAACTTACTGAAGAAACTATTAGCAATACAATTAAAAAGGGACTGTAAAGTGATCAAAAGCAACATAATGCCGCCACAAGAGTAAAAAAATTTGAACTGCATAGAACGAATGCTGAATTAAAACTTCCTTCACCTTTTTTTAAAACGTTGGTATAGACTCGACGCTCCTGACCCTGCACGCCAACTTATTAAAGATGTTAACCACCGGAATGAAACGGAGTTTTTGTAAACAGTGTTTTTCTAATGCTTTTGCACCGAAACGTGAGCACCTCATTCGGTTTAAAAAACGCCCCTACCCAAATTCCGCGGCCCCATGTTAAAAAGCAGACGAATCATGCGTTTTTGTCCCGTAAAGTGCTACCAGTGGACCCCTCGCCCGCCAGATGAACACACAAGAGGGATAGTACCAAGGTGTACTAAACATTAAGCAGATTTGTTGGAGAAGGAGTGGGCCTTAGTTTAAGAATTGCATAATAGAATTTATTAAGTTTACTGCAGATATCGTTGAACTACTCGTCAAAATTAATGTTAACGCATATCCAGGAACTTCGCAGATTACTCACTAGGTATTCCCAAGTCCATCGAAAAATCCAAATTTTGCATCTGGTGAAAATAAATGCCACACGATTTATTAAAGTTGATGTCTAGACGATTTGTGCTACACCATTCGGGGAATTGACACACAACAGGAGTTTAGATTCTTGTAATAATTCTAGACTAAACGCACAGACGGCAATAGATGTGTCAACAGCAAATAATACCCCAACTCTTGTCTCGGTCAGATACGATGGCAAATTGTGGATAAACGACAAGAATAGTAATGGGCCCAAAACAGATCCTCGAAGAACCCTTGCTTTCACATGGCCCTTGATGTGAGATCTACAACGGGATACTACCACAGATAACCACCTATCTTAGAAAGGCCTCAAGCCACGACAACAACGGGTTCTGGATATTTTAAGTGCCATTCTAAGCCTAATCACTGTCTATTCGTCTTCACACATGATGGTATTAACTATTTATGTAAAAAGGAAAATGTTTAATAATCATCATGTATTAAATAGTCTTCATTTTGCTGTTTTAAATAATGTTTAGTGAGCAAAATGTTACCTGTATATATCAGTTGACACGCCATAAATTTCGCAATTTGTGATAGAGAAATACATAACTTAAATTAAATGGCACATTACTGGGTGAAGTATTCCTTAATGCCCTAATTCAATATAATCTTCGATCCTTGTAGAAGGGAATAATTAATTTTCCACGTGGTTTACATTAGCCTATTACTTAAATCGAAATTCGCTTGTTAGTGAAAATATACGCTTATTAAAACTTTCGTTACTCGCGTATTGTGCCGGTGCCGTCGAGTTGCTCCTGTTCCATTTTCAGAGTGCGTATTATCACTCCTGCTTGAGATGGGCCCGCGGTAAAATCTCTTGGCGTAAGCGAAACTACTTTCCACATAAATTAGGAAGATAAGTGACTTTAACTGCTAATAAAGTGAACGACAATGAAATGGATCAGCGTTTCAGATAATAGGCTTTACGAGACTCGTCTAACAAGCAGCATTAAAAAGGGTGTAGGCACAAGAAAAAGCTTAGTTTGGGGTAAAGAAGCTGAATGGTTTAGTTTAAATCATTGTCGCCGATTCATTACCACTGTTTATTTTACTATAATTAAGCTTTGTTTGAGTTTATATAAACTGTAGTAATTGAACTTCATCTTGTTAAAAATCTTTTTAGAAGTTTTATGAAATCTACTAAGTGCAATATCTCGTTAACGGAAAGAGATAGCTTGGTGTGGTATCGAGAAGCGCAATTAGTCGATTCTAATGTAGATAGTGAGGACACGCAATACTCCCGACTCTTCCAATTTTTCCACTTGTAACTATTCAAAACATTACAAAAATTTTTGTGCGTTAAACCAGTTAGTATAAAACTAAAATTCTATTGAATAATATTAATTGTAATAATGCCTCCAGGAAGTTGTACGAGGTAGGCGCCATAAATTCTCGGCCTGACAGACTTATACAGGTACAAACGTGTTCAAACTCCGTCACGTCATGCATGCACATACGCGAGGTGTACATTACAAATATGACGGTTCGAAGCCCAGTAGTTTTTAGTAACCAGCCAACCAACGTGACTAACGCACGAAAATGTCTGAAGTAACGAAAATTGATTTCCGCGCAGTCATTAAATTTTTAACAAAAGAAGGGCATACACCTTAACAACACCACTTGCGTGAAGACATCTTCCACGCATAAGCGCAATTAAAAGCACTCGCTTCCTGCGCTCGCTCGTGCTTACAAAGTGCGCTTATGCGGGAAAATAGTCTTCCCGCATTTGGTTCGTAAATAACTATTTTTTATATAAAAGTTGTTTCAAATGCAATTCCAAATATTTTCATCCTGTAATGTAGATAGAAATAAAAACACTTTACTTCGTTTCAATTAATTTATTAGAATTTCTCTAACAATTGTTTTGGTATAATTCAACCATTATCAAATAGAACACTCAACTAAATGTAAGATTGCGAATTTTTAACTTATATACCTGTGTGTTTGCTTAGTGTTACTTACTTTTACCATTTTATTACGGCGTGTATTATTGGTGTGTCTAAGTATTCAGTTTGTGTGTTAATTATGTGTAGTTTCTTAAATATTGCTTTCTTAATTTGTGATATTACTAATTAATTTAGTTTTTTACTTTTACTGACATATATGAAGGGATTTACAACTATCCATATCGGGAAAGAGTAACTTATCAATACAATGTTTTAAAAATCCAGTGTTTTTTTCTTGGATTATTGTTTTTTATGTTCATTTAATCTAGTTTTTATGGTTTTTTCCACTTTGTCCGGTAGAGGTAGCATCACAGTTTTTAGAGTTATTCTATATACCCAGATATTTCTAAATTTGTAATGTTCTTTTTGTTATTTTCTGGATAAACAAACCCCGACGCTGACGAAAGAACAAGCCGGACCTGTGCCGCCCCCTTCGAAGAACCTCAGCCAGGACTCTCAGCCAACGACAACGGCTCATATAATCCCATAATAATAATGTAATATATAATCATATGTAATATAATACAATAATATAATCATATGTAATATAATACAATAATATGTCATAATTTTTCTTTAGAATTTCAACTCTTTTGAAACTGAATTTGTACTATCTAGGACTTCATTAAGAGGCCTCTGTACGGTTCAACAGCATATGCATTTACATGTATGTAAATGAGCGCCAAAATATCTCATTATCCAACGAACCTGAACAAAATGTATTGTAAGATCTCGAAAATATACATTATTAGGTACAATTCACCCGGAGCTTTTTTTAATATTCAGTTTCGTTTAATGACAATTAGACATCAAAGTGGAACCGTAATCAGCATAATCAATATCCCATTTGGGTCTCCTTTTACCAGTGGCGGCTGGTGCCCCAGATTTGGAGGTGCAGTTGCGTGGACGGGACTGGTTCGTTTGTTGTCGGTGATATGCTCGACATCTGGGAGTACATCGCCGATAATGGGCGAGTCGGTCTTGTCTGTGTGGCTGCTCACGCCCCGAGCCGCCACTGCCTTTTACCACCTTATAAATAAGTCAAAACAAATTTGCTCCGGTCAGATTATAGATTTATAAATGAACAACAAAAACATTTAAATAGATGAATAAAAAATAATATTCCTACCCCGTTTTTTTGGTGCTCCTGAAATGTGAATTTTGTCACTGTACAGTGGCGCCCTCTGCCGGGCAGTTGTACAATATGTAGAGAAATGAGATGGGTATAGATGGTGCGTACTTCCTGTGTACAGATCGTCAGAAATTGTACCAGACTAGTAGACGCAAGTTCGAAAGAGTAATTTACGACCTCAAAAAATTACTCTGAAGCGATGCGGTGTTCGGGCAGTTATAAAAAAATTTGAAGTAAACCAGAAATTGCTCGGAAAGGATATCTTTTATTTTAAAATTTTTACCAGAATACTTTTCGTGTTATGGTAAATAAAAAACAGACAGAATAGGACGTATTATTTTACAGATGTAGTTACATAATAATGAATAAACATTAAACTTTAAATAATTTATATATAATAATAAAATAATGAAATTCGGTTCAATACATGATATTATAGTACAGTCATTCTGTATTTTCTTTGGAAAAAAATATGCGATACTATTTTATTTGATAAATCGTTAGTGGAGCATACGACGACTCTTAAACCAAAAAGTTGGAACCCTTGTGTCGTTTTAGTTTCACTTTTGGATGTGTGAAGTTAGACCCATTTTTTCGAAAATCGGAATTCCGATAGTTGTTCCAGGTTGTTCTAGGTTTATTCTCAATTGTTCAAGTATTTCAAAAAATAAATTATAATAGGCCGAGAAAACGGCAAAAACAATTTTTTTCGAAAATCAAAATTCTGACGGTCGTTCCAGGTTTGTTTTAAATTGTTCCAAAGTATTAAAAAAAAAATCTTATTTGGCTGAGTTAATAGGAAAAGCGATTTTCTTACAGCCCCTCTTTTTGCGAAAATTGAAATTCTGTTTCAGGTTGTTCTAGATTTCTTCGAAACGCTGTTCTAATACACGAAAACCGTATCTCACATATTAGAAGATATTGCCAAAAAACTATATCCAAAAGTGAGAAGTTATCCCCTCTTTTTTTCGAAAATCGAAAATCTGATCGTTGTTCCAGATTGTTCTAGGTTTGTTCTCAATTGTTCCAAAGTGTTTCAAAAAATAAATCGTAATCGGCCGAGAAAATGGCAAAAATCAATTTTTTCCAAGCGCCCCTTTTTTCGAAAATCGAAATTCTGACGGTTGTTCTAGGTTATCCTAGGTTTGTTTTAGATTGTTCCAAAGTATTTCAAATAAAAATTCATAATTGGCTGAGTTAATAGGAAAAAACAATATTCTTACAGCCCCTCTTTTTGCGAAAATTGAATTCTGACGATTGTTTCATGTAGTTGTAGATTTGTTCTAAACATTTTTCTAATGCCTCAAAACCGTATGGCTTATAGGTATATCAAAGGCTATTGCAAAAAAAAAGAAATCCAAAAGTGAGAAGTTCGAAAATCTAAATTCTGACAGTCGTATCAAGTTGTTCTAGGTTTGTTCTAAATTGTTCCAACGTATTTCAAAAAAATAAAAGCCGAAATTGGCCAAGATAATAGGAAAAAAACGATTTTGCAAGGGGCGGAATGACTTGCACTTTTCGCACATTACAGTGTTCAAGGAAGTTTTTGTATGATTCAGTTCAATAACAATACTTTGTGATTTATAATAAACATCTAATATAAGCAGGAAATATGAAATATATATTTTCTCAAGTAATATAATGTTCTATTATTACAAAACGATATTGTTACCAAATACTGATAAACTATTACAAAGAAAAAATCAAAACTGGCTGAGATAATAGGAAAAATCGAAATTCTGGCGGTTCCAAAGTAAAGTCATAATCGCCCCATATAGATAAAATTAAAATCGAACAAAATCCGGTTATTTTATTTTGTGAATAAATCTAGCCACTTTTTCTTTTCATGTCTTTTTACTTTCTTATACGTAGTATAAGGAAGTATTGTGATGATGAAAATTTTCGACCTCGAGATTTTTGCAGATGTCCACGTTTTGAGGTCCCCTGATACCAAAAAAGTGGTTTTTAAAAAATGTCTGTGTGTGTGTGTGTCTGTCTGTCTGTCTGTCTGTCTGTCTGTCTGTCTGTGTGTGACCACGATAGCGGTCAAACCGCTGGAGATATCAATTCCAAATTTTGTATTTACATGTATAATCTCCCTCTTGAGATCTGATTCAGTAAAATCGGTAGACCGGAAGTAGCAGTTTACTTCAGTGAAAAAATCGAATTTTGCCAATATTTCGTCAAATACTAAGTTTATACAAATTTATAAAGAATTCATATGTACTTAAAATTAAAATTAAGAACAATTTTATTTAAAAAGTTTTTCGAAATTCCTACCGGAAGTAGGTCTTTTACTCTTATCGAAAATCTGACATATATGAAGGGATTTACAACTATCCATATCGGGAAAGAGTAACTTATCAATACAATGTTTTAAAAATCCAGTGTTTTTTTCTTGGATTATTGTTTTTTATGTTCATTTAATCTAGTTTTTATGGTTTTTTCCACTTTGTCCGGTAGATGTAGCATCACAGTTTTTAAAGTTATTCTATATACCCAGATATTTTTAAATTTGTAATGTTCTTTTTGTTATTTTCTGGATAAACAAGCCCGGACGCTGACGAAAGAACAAGCCGAACCTGTGCCGCCCCCTTCGAAGAACCTCAGTCAGGACTCTCAGCCAACGACAACGGCTCATATAATCCCATAATAATAATGTAATATATAATCATATGTAATATAATACAATATATGTCATAATAAATATGTCATAATTTTCAAGGTTTTTCCTTAGAATTTCAACTCTTTTGAAACTGAATTTGTACTATCTAGGACTTCATTAAGAGGCCTCTGAACGGTTCAAGAGCATATGAATTTACATGTATGTAAATGAGCGCCAAAATATCTCATTATCCAACGAACCTGAACAAAATGTATTGTAAGATTTCAAAAATATACATTATTAGGTACAATTCACCCGGAGCTTTTTTTAATATTCAGTTTCGTTTAATGACAATTAGACATCAAAGTGGAACGGTAATCAGCATAATCAATAACCCATTTGGGTCTCCTTTTACCACGTTATAAATAAGTCAAAACAAATTTGCTCCGGTCAGATTATAGATTTATAAATGAACAACAAAAACATTTAAATAGATGAATAAAAAATAATATGCCTACCCCGTTTCTTTGGTGCTCCTGAAATGTGAATTTTGTCACTGTACAGTGGCGCCCTCTGCCGGGCAGTTGTACAATATGTAGAGAAATGAGATGGATATAGATGGTGCGTAGTTCCTGTGTACAGATCGTCAGAAATTGTACCAGACTAGTAGACGCAAGTTCGAAAGAGTAATTTACGACCTCAAAAAATTACTCTGAAGCGATGCGGTGTTCGGGCAGTTATAAAAAGATTTGAAGTAAACCAGAAATTGCTCGGAAAGGATATCTTTTATTTTAAAAATTTTACCAGAATACTTTTCGTGTTATGGTAAATAAAAAACAGACAGAAATAGGACGTATTATTTTACAGATGTAGTTCCATAATAATGAATAAACATTAAACTTTAAATAATTTATATACAGGGTGTCTCTAAAAGGTGCGGAAAAAACGCTACCACACATTTCTGAGGGCGATCTAACCCAACTTACCTCAGTCCAAAAGTGGATGCACCATTGCATTGAATTGCCACAAGAATAACACCCAAATTACAGAAGCATATGTGTCCATATACGGAATGAATTTTTTATATCCAGATTACTCATAAACGGCTGCTCCAATCAACTCCTACCAGGTATACCTTTTCTAGGTAAAAAACATTGGAGAATAAGAATTTTTATTTAAAAGTTAAATACAGTGTGTCTCAAAAAAGTTATTACGTTTTAAATGGATACAATATGCCGCAGGTGGCGCCCTCTACATTTTGCAATGAAAATGAGAGCAGATTTAAATTTTTTACCCCACGAAACCCCCCCTACCCAAATATTGTGACAATATACCACTTATTCCAGAAATTATTTATAAAAAACTAGAACCAAATTGAACTTTTGACACTCTGTATCTCCGAAAGCATCCACTTTTGGACTGAGGTAAGTTGGGTTAGATCGTCATATTTTGCCCTCAGAAATGTGTGGTAGCGTTTTTTCCGCACCTTTTAGAGACACCCCAGTGTAATAATAAAATAATGAAATTCGATTCAATACATGATATTATAGTACAGTCATTCTGTATTTTCTTTGGAAAAAAATATGCGATACTATTTTATTTGATAAATCGTTAGTGGAGCATACGACGACTCTTAAACCAAAAAGTTGGAACCCCCCCTCCTTGTGTCGTTTTAGTTTCACTTTTGGATGTGTGAAGTTAGACCCACTTTTTTCGAAAATAGGAATTCTGATAGTTGTTCGAGGTTGTTCTAGGTTTATTCTCAATTCTTCAAAAGTATTTCAAAAAATAAATTATAATAGGCCGAGAAAACGGCAAAAACAATTTTTTTCGAAAATCAAAATTCTGACGGTCGTTCCAGGTTTGTTTTAAATTGATCCAAAGTATTAAAAAAAAATCTTAATTGGCTGAGTTAATAGGAAAAGCGATTTTCTTACAGCCCCTCTTTTTGCGAAAATTGAAATTCTGTTTCAGGTTGTTCTAGATTTCTTCGAAACGCTGTTCTAATACATCAAAACCGTATCTGACGTATCAGAAAATATTGCCAAGAAACTATATCCAAAAGTGAGAAGTTAGCCCCTTTTTTTTTCGAAAATCGAAAATCTGATCGTTGTTCCAGATTGTTCTAGGTTTGTTCTCAATTGTTCAAAAGTATTTAAAAAAATAAATCGTAATCGGCCGAGAAAATGGCAAAAATCAATTTTTCCCAAGCGCCTCTTTTTTCGAAAATCGAAATTCTGACGGTTGTTCTAGGTTATACTAGGTTTGTTTTAGATTGTTCCAAAGTATTTCAAATAAAAAATCATAATTGGCTGAGTTAATAGGAAAAAACAATATTCTTACAGCCCCTCTTTTTGCGAAAATTGAATTCTGACGATTGTTTCATGTAGTTGAATATTTGTTCTAAACATTTTTCTAATGCCTCAAAACCGTATGGCTTATAGGTATATCAAAGGCTATTGCAAAAAAAAAGAAATCCAAAAGTGAGAAGTTCGAAAATCTAAATTCTGACAGTCGTATCAGGTTGTTCTAGGTTTGTTCTAAATTGTTCCAACGTATTAAAAAAAAAAAGCCGAAATTGGCCAAGATAATAGGAAAAAAACGATTTTGCAAGGGGCGAAATGACTTGCACTTTCCGCACATTACAGTGTTCAAGGAAGTTTTTGTATTATGCAGTTCAATAACAATACTTTGTGATTTATAATAAACATCTAATATAAGCAGGAAATATTAAATATATATTTTCTCAAGTAATATAATGATCTATTATTACAAAACGATATTGTTACCAAATACTGATAAACTATTACAAAGAAAAAATCAAAACTGGCTGAGATAACAGGAAAAATCGAACAAAATCCGGTTATTTTATTTTGTGTATAAATCTAGCCATTTTTTCTTTTCATGTCTTTTTTTTCTGTGAAGACAACACGTGTGTCTAAATTTTTTTCGGCTTACGGCACAAAAATACAACTATATCGGGTAGACTCTGTCGCTCCTTTCGTTTTCTGCACGTCCGCTTCGTAATGGATTTGTCTATACGTCCTAGTAAGCTGCACTATTTAGAAGAAAATGCGCTCTCTCTACGCACGATTCCTACGAGCGTACAGATGCCTCTTAAATAACTGCGACCTCGCAATGTAAATGCACCTTAAGTAACTTATCTTCAGAGATCTGTGTGGAATTCTCTAACTGACAGCCTTTAATAATAAATTAGAGTTTTGGTTGGAAAAAGTGGGTTTTTGCGGAAACAGCCGAAATACGCCAATTTTCAGCTAGCGCGTGACCGCGACCGATTCGGAGGAAAAAGCTAAGTAGTCAAATTTGTAGTAAATTTTATGTATTTTTATTTTGAATAGAAAGGTTATTTACGAAAATTTAATAGTTTCCGAGTTATAAGCTTTTGCTTATAACTCTGAAACCGCCAAAAAATGTGATTTTTTAACTTTCTTCCATTTTTATAAATGTGTTGCGTCACGAAATTTTGGTAGCAAACCTCAGATTCGGATTCAGGAGCCCAAAAAACGTGTAGAATGAAAAAAATAAAACTACCCCACAACTTTTATGGTAAAAATGCAATTTGACTGGATTAACAGTTGAACATCACTAGATTTACAAGCGAGGTAAATAATATATTAAAATAATGTTTTCGACATATACACTACTTCAACGAGGACGACTTTTTAGTCTTCAGAATATTCTGTATTTTTTTTTAACTTTTTTCATATGTCATTTATTGAATTAGTCTTACTCTTTTATTTTTAAATATATAAACGACAATTATTGTATTCTTTAATACATTACGATTAATAAATTCAAAGCGAAATTAAAAACAAAAAATGGACGTCATGATTTTTTGGGCGATTTTGTTTGAGTAATAACGAATTTATTTTTTGGTGTATACGTATGCTTGCTTGTATATTGAGTAACAGTAGGAAAACATGCATCACTTTAAATAACATATTTTTCATGCTATTTTAGTCGGAAACAGCGTTATTCTCCGCTTTTGATTTTCCTTTTCCGCATATTATTTGTCGGCGGTATGCTAGCGTAAGGAAAGGCGTCATTTCTGAATAATGTTTGTGCTACATTATATGTTCTTCTTACATCATTCGCGTTATTAAATTGAATCTTGATATTACATACATACATACATTGTATGGACAAGCAGAACTAAAACCTGTGCAACTTCATAGAAACCGCTATCAGTTCGTTTTATACAGTTGAAATAACACGGTTTCTTTGTGTGTTTCCTGTCAGTATTTTTCCACTTTAACAGAACTTTGTTGGTCATAGTTTCTATGTCAACAAAGTTTTGACTTAGATAGCAACTAAATTTATATATATTATTCAAGTAATATAGTTCAGTTAAATGCTGAAATATTGGCCACTTTTACGAGATAATATATAAATAAATGATAAAGTCGGTATCGTGATAGTTGACCAGAAGCGAAACAGCAATTCTTCACAAACATTATTTATATGTATCCCACCAATAATAAAAAACATAATAAATAGAAAATGACAAAGACAATATGTGAAGTAAAAATACTAATAAAATATATTAAAAAACAGATTATGCATTAAATGTAAATAAATTAAATAGATACTTGAAACATTGAATTTTTTAGAACATGCATTATAAAACTATATGTTAAATATAGATATTTGTTTTTCAATGTAGACTCTAATAGATCCTTCAACTTTGCAGTGAATATTTTTAGGAATACAAAATAGGCAATACAAAATCATTTTAGCGTTATGCATCTTTAGCTTAATTTAAGTAATATTTAATAATTAATTTCCTTTTGTCTTTATCCCAAACGCCTGGACGAGGAATACAGCGCAAAATTAAATCTGTACCACAGTTCCGAGGTTCTCACTTGAGAAACATGACAGTCTCTAGGCTCACCAAAAAAATCCTGCATCATATCGTCATTCAATATTGTAAGAAGGCTTAAGGGTTATATATTTTTGGCAATAATTACAACAATTTCAAAAACATATTTTCCAGGTATAATAATCATTTCTAATAATACCCAATATGATAACAGTGACAATAAAAAAAAACAAACAACCTCTAAGTCTAACAACTACACAAATACAAACACTTCCAAAAGACCACAATCTTAATACTAGTTCTCTTCAAGCTTCGTAGATACTTCCACTTTATATCTATCGAATCCAATACTTACCTGTTTTACTATTCGATAATTCGACCAGTATTTTTCAGGTAAAATAAGTTCACATTTTAGACACATTGCTTACATAATCTGCTTCATTGCTTCTGTACACTGATCTTCCATTATATTGGTGTATCAACATCATGTAATTTTTCTTTTGTTTTTTATCACAACCTTTTTTTGTATATAAGATTAAATTTGCAATGAACACTCGTTTTTGGTGTATGAAGAACTCTATTTCATAATGATATTTTGTTTGTAATAATGTAATCATTACGTATTTTGCTAGTGTTTATTACTCTTGTATAATCGGTTATTGCTTTTTTTATGGCATTTATTTTTAACATATACTTCTCATTTTGTTACTGCAATTAGAATCTTTTTTATAGTCAATATGAAATATATGGTCCCACTGAAATCAATTATAAATTTTGGTATTTCAATTTTCTTGTGAAGATTTCTAAGAAATAAAATTCTTTACTTTTTTTATAATAATATTTTTATTTACTGTTCCTTCAATTTGTGTTTTCAATGTTCACAAAAACTTAAGCAGTATATTTCCTAGTCTATCTCTGTAATACCAATAAAGATGTGCTACTTTATTTCAGCCCTGGAATTATTTGACTTATTGTAAAATGCTGTAATGTAAAAGGTCTTTTGTATCTAGAACTGAAATACATGTATATAAGTTTAACTTCTCTAGCACAGAAATAAATGATTATTATTCATTGGCCTTTACTGCACTGTTTTTAATAATAATAATAATAATAAACAATGTGACAGAATATATCAGAATTATCTTCCCATTTATTGTGAACTAAATAATAATAATAATAACAATAAAAAAAATAAAATAATTCACATAATTCGTATCGGTTGATACGTTCTTGAAGGTTCTTTAACAGTTAGCATTGTCATTTCAATATAAAAATATTAGTGTTTTGTTATAAAAATTAAATTGTATGAGTTGATAGGTTATTGACTGAGTATCTTCATCAATTGCATGAAAAATTAAAACTACAGTAGCTAATCTTTATTATTAGTAAGTAATTATTAAAAGAAATCTGATTTTATTAAAAACGAAATTCAACGACATACCCACCGTATTCAAAATTCTGTCCGTTTACTTTGTGTAAATATTGATAACCCCCTAAAATGGTCAGAGCATATTAATCTCACTTGCAAAAAACTAAGCAGTTACTGTTACGCTCCCAGACAATTGCAAGAAATTGTGAACATTCATGTAATAAGGCTATTTATATACATACCAATGCTGTTTTCTATATTAGATGTGGGATTATTGTGTGGGGTTGTACAAGCAATATTGATTGTATTTTTATTTTCCAAACAAGAATACTTTGCTATACCGGGTGTCAACGAGATCATGTATCAGCCCGCCATTTATTTATTAGTTAAAATAAAACTTTGAAATTCGGACCGTATATATGAGTAATTGGTGGGCTTCTTCAGGTACACTCAGTTTTTCTATAGCACTTCCGGTCAAACCGGAAGTGACGTTAATTTTGAATTTTTAAATACAACATTTATTATTTCTGTTCATATTCTGTTTCTTCTGAAAATTTGCCATCTAGTGCAGGTTAACTTTTGACATTTATGTCAAAGATGGCGGTATCTGTTAAATTTATACATTAAAGTGAAACTGCTTCGCAACAATTGTCGAAATGTAACAACCATCAAAGTTAGCTTTGAAAACAATTAAGAAACGTATTTTTCACATTTACATGCATTGGCGAAGGAAACATGTATTTCACGTTGAAATTACTAAAGAAAATAAGATTTTTCTTTTTTTTCATTTTCAAATGACAGGTACTCGTTTTTTTTAAATAGTAACACCTATTTTTTATTACAGTGCCATATTGGCATAATTTTTAGCTTTCAAGTGATATAAAATATGCTGTGGTTTAGTGGTAGACAGGTAGTACAGAATATAAAATGTTTTAAAAGTAGTCTAATTCCAAAGCAACAGAACAATTACATTTCAAATGAAAAAACACAGTTATCATAGAAAATAAACGACTTCCATAAATTTAATCAACTACTAGATATTAAACAAAGATACACACATGTTCAATGTTTGCATTAAAACTATTAGTAACACAACAATAGCGAAAACAGTAATTTAAAAAATCTATGTTAAGAAGTTATGAGTATTATTGAAAGGAGCTAGATGTAAGTTATTATTATTTAGGTATTTATTATAAATGTTCAAAATGTCGCCCTTCCTGATCTCTACATAAATTAACACGTCGTATAAATTCCCTCACACAATTATGTAACTGGTGCCTGGTTATATTATTTATTGCTTGCCTCACTCGTGCTTCCAGTTCTTCGCGAGTAGCAGATTGTACAGTGTATACTTTTTCTTTCAAATATGGCCAGATATGGAAATCTAAGGGTGTTAAATCCTGTGATCTAGGAGGCCACCTGACTGGCCCATTGGTACCAATCCAGAGGTCACCAAAAGTTTGATTTAAGTAATCCCTAACGCGTCGTGAATTATGAGGTGGTGCACCGTCCTGCTGAAAAAATACAGCATATCTTTGCTCCCTTGGTAGGTAATTCAAAAAGTCATTAATTTCATTATTTAAAAAATCCAAATATCTTTCGGAAGTTAGATGTCCGTCAAAAATTATAGGAGGCAGAAGAACGTCCCCAATCATTCCCAGCCAAACATTAAAACCAAACCTCACTTGATGGTTACTTTGTCTGTACAATCGCTGATTTTCCTGCGCCCAGTATCTCGTGTTTTGTCGGTTAAATAATCCAAGATTTGTGAATCTTGATTCATCGGAAAAAATAATGTTACCAGCAAAATTACCGTCTCTTCGGATATTATCTACAGCCCAGTTGCAAAACTCTAACCTTCTCACAAAATCGGTTTCGAACAGGTGTTGGTTGATCTGATACTTGAAAGATTTGTAGTTATGTTTCTTTAGAATTTTTCGAGCAGATTCATAACTAATCGTTAACTCGCGACCGATTTGTCGGAGGGAAACCGTTTTATCAACTTCAACTAAGGCGAGTACATTAATTTCTGTTGCTTCGTCAACAATAAGCTTTACATTATTATTTTGTGGATCGTCTTCTTCGCTCCTGAATTGAGATTCTACTCTTATAAAATAATTTGCGGGTGGGTGCTGTCGGTCTGGAAAGCGCTGTGCATAGAGCGCTGCAGCGGCTCTTGAATTTTTACGGCATTCTCCATAAATCAAAAGAATATCAACTTTTTCATTACGTGTATACATTACCAAATATGTATTGTTTACTGTACAACTATAAAATAACTTTTAAACAATACACAAAAATAACGTGAACTATCAATCAACTTGTATTGACAGTTCACAGCCTGTTAGTTGTTTACAGGTGACGTTTATTTCCTATGATAAATGTGTTTTTTTCATTTGACGTGTAATTGCTCTGTTGCTTTGGAATTAGACTATGTACTTTTAAAACATTTTATATTCTGTACTACCTGTCTACCACTAAACCACAGCATATTTTATATCACTTGAAAGCTAAAAATTATGCCAATATGGCACTGTAATAAAAAATAGGTGTTACTATTTAAAAAAAACGAGTACCTGTCATTTGAAAATGAAAAAAAAGAAAAATCTTATTTTCTTTAGTAATTTCAACGTGAAATACATGTTTCCTTCGCCAATGCGTGTAAATGTGAAAAATACGTTTCTTAATTATTTTCAAAGCTAACTTTGATGGTTGTTACATTTCGACAATTGTTGCGAAGCAGTTTCACTTTAATGTATAAATTTAACAGATACCGCCATCTTTGACAGAAATGTCAAAAGTTAACCTGCACTAGATGGCAAATTTTCAGAAGAAACAGAATATGAACAGAAATAATAAATGTTGTATTTAAAAATTCAAAATTAACGTCACTTCCGGTTTGACCGGAAGAGCTATAGAAAAACTGAGTGTACCTGAAGAAGCCCACCAATCACTCATATATAAGGTCCGAATTTCAAAGTTTTATTTTAACTAATAAATAAATGGCGGGCTGATACATGATCTCGTTGACACCCGGTATATTATATTTAAGCCATCGGTAGTCTTGTAGGAGTCATTTTAAAAATACTGTGGAATCTCTAATTTTTAAAAAGAAATATCTTTTTTAGTTACACACTAATACATACGATTACACAACAAGGCTTAGAAACAACTATGTTCTACAAATGCATCGACTAACATTAACGGAATGTGGTTTGGTTGATAGGAGGTTACAAATGTCGAACACGTTACTGGCCGTAATAAAATAAATCACTATTTTTGCACTGTTTAGAAGTGTGTTGCATAGTATTTTGTTTCTACCCTATGCTAAGTGACTTTTCAAACACACCTTGACAACCTGTGGCTTCGCGCACTGTAGTCACTGGGTGAACTTAGCAACGGGCACTTCAGTCACGGCCTGAAATTAGTTCTAAATTTTTAAATCAAATGAAACTCGAACAAGACGATTGAGGCTTGTAATCGATCTGTCCAATTACTTCGATGTGGCGCGACAGCAAGCAAGTCATTTTGTCATATTTTTGATTATTCGCAACGCTGCGCTGTTCTCGTGATTAATAAAACTCGTGATTAAAATGAGGTTTTTGTACTCATATAACATAAAATACAGTTTTACGCATTCATGTGGGTGCGGAAAATTCTATTTCAGCAAAGCTCTAACGTCCAACAATTCATACGGCATCCAGATGACGCTACGATAACCAAAATATGCAAAAGAGAAGTATTAATTTTTAGAACAAGTCATAGTTGTACTAGTTTAACTAAGATTAATTATAATTGTAAATTAAAAATAGAAATAATTAAGCCTATAATTTTGAACCATTACAACAAGCTATACTGCGAATGAAGCTTTAGAGGCAGTAAGAATGTTTTTCCATGAAAAATTAATTACGCGTAGAGGTAACATTGACCGGCCTGCAAGAAGCTGTGATTTGAAACCACTAGATTTCTTCTTGGGGGGCTACCTTAAAGGTAGGGTGTATAAAAAACCTATATGAATGTAAATGAACTTAAAGACCGAATACGGGAAGAAACTACCGCCATCCCAGTAGCACTGTGTCAACGAGTTATTCAAAATGCACGACATCGTTTAGATGAGTGCATAAGACGTCAAGAGCAACACATAGACGATATCGTTTTTAAATTTTAATTTCCAAATTATTGTAATTATATTTCTTAATAAGTACAATTTATTAAAACGTTCAAAACCCAATGAGCTTTTTTATTTATACAATCGAATTTCATTCTAATTCACCCTTTATTATATTTATAATAGAATCAGGTAATCTATCAATTATTAATTTCATTAAATTTCTGAAGAAACTACATACAAGTATCTTTTAACAGACAAAAATAAAAGATATAACAATATCATGAACAAATGAACTAACTCTTCATACACTAGCAACTCAAGAGATAATCATCTCGTTATAACTATTTCGACAAACAAGTAATAGATGTTCGACGGAGCAAAAAGTACTGCGTACTTTTTTACGCATGCAAAACCACATATACACATTCGTATGTACAGAATCATATGTATGTAATATATCATAAACATCCAATCAAATTGAAAATATATAGTGCGATACGAATACAATAAAAAAAAGAATAGAAATCATTTTCACTTTGTGGTAATCTTAGTTTATGAAAATATTAAGGAAGCAGCAATTAGATCGATCATCTTATATGATTACATTTGTTTTGGGTATAAATACGTTATGGAAACTTCGAACTTATCCAGTACTAAATCTATTTTCATTTACTTGAGACGATAGTGTACCACATCTCTACGGTAAATCCTGCGCTGACATGTGTTTTAGATTAATTACTAATTAATCTATGTGTTTGTATTTGCAGTGAACATGATGCAATTGGTGACCGTTGCGGCTTGCGTCCGTAAGTGCTTTTACCCTTATTATTAGGGGACGTATTCCTGGAAGTTCTTTTTGTAGTGATACGTTTGATGTATCTCATTAAAGTTGGGTTTAATCACTTCTTGAATGTGTATGTACAGTCGTGCTAAGTTAAAGTGTACTCAGAAGGGATACATTTCTTTTTCTTACCTAATAGAGAGTGTGCCTCGAATTAAACTGTTATAGACTTTAATATTAGGCAAATGCTTTTTTGAGGCGATTGCCAACAAAACGTCAATGCGTTCATAAATTATTATGGTTCAGTAAACTGAAAATAAGGGTTACCGCTAAATAGGTACCAGGTTATGCGAATCTGAAGATTACGTATAAATGTCTAACTGAAAATCAAAAAAGAAATTTATTTGTATCTCATCAAAAATTTCTAAATTTTTAGGGCCAAAATGTAGTTAAAGTCGGTCCATAACTTTGCTTATCCTATACTCATTTACGTAAATACCACTAGTGATTCTAGTTTATCGTTCTTCCAAAAAAACTATAAAATTCAAATAGTTACAATCTTTGAGAATGAATGGCAATTGAAAAGATTTTCTATGGCGATGTTTTTTTTTGTGTGAATAGCACGCCTTTATGTGGAAAAGATAGACAACTTCGGTGAATGACCATGTTTTTTTTAATGTTAAAACTTTTAAACTTAAATTCCTCTATACGAAAATTATTATGTTTGTATATTAACTGCCACAGGCTCGGACTCGAGGAAAGAAAAATCATTTTCTCGTTACTGCGTGCACATTGCACCGCGATGTTTTTTGTACGGGCTTTACTCATATTTTTCTTTTACCCCCTTTTTTTTAATGACGCTATTTAAAACTAACCCTGTATAGTAGTATATTATACAGGGTGCGGCACCGAAAACAAAACATAGTGAATATCTCGAAGGAGAAATTTTTTGAGAAAAAAGGTTAAAACAGGTTGATTTTTAATCCAACCACCTTTCCATCATATCCTCATCTGTGATACATTTCCATCCCCTCTATCAGTCTAACCATTACAATTTAAATAGGGAAAGTATGATACACCATTGAACATATAAAGTTATGGGGTATTCAGCAACTTATTTGCTGGTTAGGTTACTTTTGATTTTAGTGCCCTATAGCTCTCTAACGTGATCCTGTCTCCTCAACGTCTGCAATAAGTAATTCCTTCAAGGGCTATTAAGACAAGGGAATAAAAAACGTCAGCAGGAGCAAGATCTGGAGAGTAGGGTGGGTGTTCTAAAACAGTCAAGTCACGCCGAGTTAAAAATTGGCGTACAACAGGGACGAAGTCCTTATGGATTATTCAATCTTAGTCGAAAAATATGATCGGCATGGGGTCTTCACATTGGATTTTTGCACACGGCTCTTTGTTTGCCGCGGGGAAGAAAGTGACTGCCATTTCATTGATTGTCTTCGTTTCGGGCTCGTACTGGTAACACTAAAACTGGACGCTTGTGACGATGGAATCCTGAAAGGACGGATCCCGATCACACATATCGATCGAGTCAAAACGTCTTGCTTTTTCCTCGTTTGTTAGGATGTGCCCCACACATTGTGAACAAATCTTGAGTTTACACAAATCTTCATAGCTTCCGCTGTGTCTTTGACAATACCCACTTCTTTTTCTATTAATCGCAGAGTGAATCGCCGATCGTTTGCTAGTAACATTCGTTCAAGTTCAATGTTTTCCGGTGTCCTGCTTGTGAACCGTCTGCCCAAACGTGGTTCGTCCTCCACCGATTCTTTGCCGGCGCGAAGCCGTACAAACTAATCGTGCACACATTTTATACTCACAGTATCCTGCCAGTAAACTTGCAACAACATTTTATGGGTTTCCGTCGTTGTTTTACCCAATTTGAAGCAGAACTTAATGTTGTGTCGTTGCTCTATAGCCTTTTGACACACACTCAGGGTTGCCAACTCCTAAACAAATTTGTCCCTAAAACGAAATTCAAATTACCCCAAAAACCCCTAAATCCAACATTCAAATCCTCCTAAAAGTTCCTATATGTAAATATATATATATATATATAAAGAAAAGGAATATTGCGGATTATAGAATAATAAAGTATAGAATTTCATGGGGTAACTCCGCTCAAAATGCAACTGCGGACACGTGTTTCGAACTACTTGGTTCTCGTCAGCGCAGTTATCCCATCCTATTCCTTGGCTACACTGCGCTGACGAGAACCAAGTAGTTCGAAACACGTGTCCGCAGTTGCATTTTGAGCGGAGTTACCCCATGAAATTCTATACTTTATATATATATATATACCATAAGACCGCGTGCGTCTGCATTATCACGATACCTGTAGAGTAAGCGAAACAGATAGAGATGCCTGTGTATTAGAACGGTAAACAAGTAGACGCAGTGTTATACTGGATTACAACAGAGCTAGTATTTCGCATAGGCCTATGATGCACTCGTATTTGTCCAAAAAAATCGACATTTATACGGTGTAGTCGGGCAGTTGCTTCCACATATGGCGTCAGTTCGAGTTTTATTATTGCTTAAGAATAACATTTTTTTAGCTAATTACAGGTTAATTGCAATGTTGAATTACAATTCTGTTTTAAGAAGTAAATATTTTATGTTTCAGTATTTTATTATAGTTGAGTTTTTAGATTATAATATTTGTTGAAAAATATTATTTTAGTTAAGTTTTTTTTTATTTTAAAGTCTAGGAGTTATTTATTATTTATTTTTGCTCTTTTATGTTGTTTATGAAGCTGTGATGAGTTACTTCACTGACATATTATCAGTGATTATCTGATGCTTCAAACAACTACAAATAACTACTTACAACGGGAACGCATTACCTATTACACTGCTCTTCACTTGATTTGCCTACGAATACATTTATACGTATAACTTATACGCCCGCTGTCGGTGTGGCAATTCAAGTTGGCACGCCCATTTATAGTCGACCAGTAGTTACTAATACATGCATCGTGCTATGAACGGCGGCCACACGGTATATACATATATATAAAAAAAATGGACCACAGGAATCTCCACCAAAATATTTTTAAGTCTCCAAAATGATCGCAAGGGGGCGCAATTTTCAAGATGAATTAAAAATTCGATAATTTTTCATTAAATTCTAGATTAAGATAGATTAAAATTTTTACTAGCAACGTTTTTATACAATTTTCATTTAAAACTTTTTGATCTAAGTCCCATACGAAGGGGAGGGTGGAGGGGGTATGTCTGCGTACAAAAGTAGGTAAAATTTGGGTTTGCCCCAACGGATTTTAATATTTCTGGGCTCATTACATAGAGAATTTTACAAGGAATTGGAAGATATGTTGTACGAAATTACGTGGTTGTCAAAAAAAGTAACAGGGGGCGCTGCTCTCAATTTATGTATATTACTTGTTTTTTCTATGAAATTTTAAATGGAACGGTATATTTTTAATATCGTAATATTGAAGCACATAAAAAACTGATGAGAGTGACGAAAACCGGAAGTTGCTACCTCTTTTCTTGACGAAGATATAGTAATACGAAGATAATCCAGAAAAATAAAAAAATTTAAATATGAATTTATTTATTTATAGGGAGTAATAGTTTTATTTTAATTTTAAAAGAGTCTCTAGACAGTGTATAGTTTGTTTCCATTTGAATTTTCATCATACTCTTCCGTAAAAGTGTTAATTTCAATCTTCTCACCGATTTTTTAATTCATTGCATATGTTACGTTAGATTCTCTTTTTAAATGTTCTCAAATACTCTAGCTATTTTTAAATTTCATGTTTTGTCTTTTTAGACATTGAAATAAAATAATAACAATAATAGTAATAATATATCTTTATTACCCAACAGATATAGGTAGATCTATTTATAGGTAAACAGCAAAAATAATTTCCATAACTCATGAATTAAGTAGAAAATAACGAGAAAAAATAATATAATATTATGCATTAGTTATAAACAAATCATTTACTTATTAGTAACGAAAGGGTACAAAAATTGATATATAATTCGTCCCCGCCTATAACATGAAAGTAAGTAAAAGAACCTATTATTATACCTAAACATAAATAAGAAAATATATTGACCAAGTAATGTAAACGAAAAAAAAATATATTTAAATCAGAAAGTACAAAAAAAAAAAAAAAATTCAACTTAACAAATGTTCAAAGTGTTATCATTATTTTTAATACACATGTTTACTTGTCGATTAATAGAGAGAACAGTTACTTCAATTTCGGAGGCAGCAATTGTTGTAATCGGCTTTTTGTGATAAACTATGTCTTTTATTCTTCCCCATAAATAAAAATCAAGACTATCTCACAAGGCGAATAAAAACTCAATAATGTCTTCTTTCCGGATAATTTAGGGAATATTGCCGGGAAGCAAGAATGCATTTACAAAGCATTGAAAATACATTCTGATCATGTCATAAGCTTCAACGTTAAAATATGATATTTTATAAATTTAATAATTATGTGTAGGTGTACAAAAAGGCCTAATTTGCTAAATACGTACAAAAAGTTTAACTACAAGTGACACTAATATTTGTACATTCAGATTTTCATGGAACACCTTGGAAATCTCATAATAATGTAATTTAGTATCACAGTGCATGCGATGTTGTATGATGAAAATTTAAAAAAAAAGCAAACTACACTGTTCAGTATTATTATTATTTTATTTCAATGTTGGAAAGACAAGAAATGATATTTAAAAAATAATGGCTAGAGAATTTGAAAACATATAATAGGAGAATCTAAAGTAACATGCAATGAATTAAAAAATCGGTGAGAAGATTGAAATGAATACATTTATGGAAGACTATGATGAAAATTCAAGTGAAAACGGACTATACACTATCTAGAGACTCTCTTAAAATTAAAATAAAATTATTACTCCCTATAAATAAATAAATTCATATTTAAAATTTTTTATGTTACTGAATTGTCTTCGTACGACTATATCTTCATCAAGAAAAGAGGTAGCAACTTCCGGTTTTCATCACTCTCTTCAGTTTTTTATGTGCTTCAATATTACGGTATTAAAAATATACCGTTCTATTTAAAATTTTAAAGAAAAAACAAGTAATATACATAAATTGAGAACAGCGCCGCCTGTTCCTTTTTTTGATAACCACGTAATTTCGTACTACATATCCTTCAATTCCTTGTAAAATTCTCTATCTAATGGGCCCAGAAACGTTAAAATCCGTTGGGGCAACCCGAAATTATACCTACTTTTGTACGCAGACATACCCCCCTCTACCCTCCCCTTCGTATAGGACTTAGATCAAAAAGTATTTCATGAAAATTGTATAAAAACGGCTAAAAATGTTGCTACTAGAAATTTTAATGTATCTTAATTTAGAATTTAATGAAAAATTATCGAATATCTTGAGAATTGCGCCCCCTTGCGATCATTTTGAAAACTTAAAAATATTTTAGTTGATTTTCCTGTAGTCCATTTTACTATCAAGATTTTTTCCGCTAGGTTGTACGATAAACGGTTGTCGAGATATGGCCGGTGGCGAGCTTAAACAGACACCCAGTATATATGTATACAGTGAGGACGCGCGGGTTGGAATAAATTCATTTAAAATTTTTGGTTTTGTTTTATGGAAAAATGCTCGGATAGGTCGATTTTTATTTTTAGCTGCGGTTGTTTTGATGGTAAATTGATGTATAAAGGCTGGTCCAAAAATAAGTTACGACCATCAATTTTTTTTTCAAATGGAAACATATATTTTTTTATTTAATTTGTTAATTCTGCATCGAATTCTAAGTATGTTTCATGTACCATGTCCTATACCCAAACTCAACAGTTATCAAGAAATTTACAATTGAACATATCAATAACTGCAGTTATTGATGTGTGTGTGTATCTAAATTTCGTTTTTGTCTCAAATTGTAGATTATTTTCTCTATTTTAAATAAAGTGTAAACGGTTTTTTTTTCTCAGACCAATACTTTAGGAGATATTTTTCAGAAACACGGACAAGTTCAAAAATTGGAGGGAATTAGAAAACTTGGATTTTTCAACTGTGGACTAACCCATACAACATAGCGAAAAATCTGAACTACCCTAATTAATGTAACGATTCGAGTTTTTTTAATTGTATTTCGATTAACATAATATACTCAAAAAAGATACCTGAGATGTAGCGCAAACCAGGTATTTACAATTTAATTTTATGGTCTGAATAAAATTATTAAATGTCATTAATAAATTATTTCAAGCCTTTTAAAAACAAAATTGTAAAACTAATAATTTACTTTAAATTGACAGATGCTATACACAATTTTTTTTGTATTGTATTTGGAAATATATATCTGTCTCATAAAATAACAAACCTTTTTTCGTATAAGTTTGCCTCAATGTAAACATCGATTTTAGTAATAGAAACTTCCCATATGTGTTTAAATTCTTAAGGGGGTAGCTCCTAGGGGCAGGGGGCTAAAATTGACTTACCCACTTTTGTAAGTCAATTTTAGCATCAAGAAATGGCCCCCGCAATAATACTTCTTACGTGTTTCAGGGAATTTCTCATAGATTTCTAGATTTCCAGAAATATAGGATGGGAAGTTTTGAAATGAACAGTCAGTATGTAAAGTACGAATAGTCTGACTGCCGATTATTGTCAATTATCTTTCGGTAGTTAATAACTCCAGGAAAATTCAGATTTCAGATAAAGAGAAAGAAATATTTAAAGAGAAAAATCGCTTAATACAAAGTTTTATATATAAATCTGTTTTTAAAAGCTTGGCGTTCATTAAAGGCCTTTAACTCAATTACAGAGAAAATAATAATGAATATCCGAAACTCGTAAGTTCTCTTTTTAAATTGAAAACACCATAGCCTATAGAGTTGAATGAATTGTTACAATTAATATTGCTCATTAAGAGTGGAGGTTTTGTTCGTAATGAAGATCGATAAAAAATTGAGGAGATACAATGATGACATTATTTGCGAAAGCACTAGCTGGACTGTCTCTGTTTATCAAATACAAAATACACTTTATCGAATTTAATTTCCTACTGACTTCAGTCAGAGTAAGAGGTGAATTTTCCAGCTAAAAGTAAATTTCCGTTTAGCAGTAGTTAGTATTAGCTCACTCATGAAACATGGATAGACTTTTGAACAGGCTCATCAAGCAATTATGTTATTATAATATTTAAAATTTCATTATCACTAATGTGACTAGTACAGCCTTGTATAACCTGAAAATTTAAAAAGTGACTTAAACTAGACTAACTAGTGCGATGAACCACTATTTAGCTGATAGAGGACGCTTTAGGATTGTGTTTGAAATATTCATCTTAAAATATTTGTATTTTCAATCTTATTGCATATTATGCTTGTATACTTTATCATTATGATTTAAAACACGGAATTTGCACATTTGCAACATTTTTAAATTTTAGCTAGTGTATATGAAAGAGTTTTAAAAAAGAAATACATATAATCTTTTGCAAACGCTTGGCTTTCATGGTTGAACGCCTTGATGCCTGGTCTATTGTCCCGCTTTACCTATTATTGCGGGATAGCAAGAAATAGAAAAATGTCAAATTTCTTTTCGGTGTAATAACTTTTTTGTATTAGTAGACACATCATTTTTATTTGCACTTTCTTGAGGCACTTTTTATGCAGAATTTAAATAACGACTTGGATTTTTTCTTGCACTTTCCATTTTTTAGTTTTAACCATTAACTTTAATTTTTCTTCAAACATGGCTTCATTACGATAACTAATAAATAGACCGTGATACATGAAAACACAATCGAAATGTTGTTTCAAATATAGAACATTTTCGGCTGTTACTTTGTGAAGATTCATGATACTGGATATAAGTAAAATAAAACCGTTGATTGAAGGAATATATAAAGATGCGCAACGCTTTAGTAAAATTGCGTGTCTTTCCGTTAAGTCGCCCGCAAACCCCTAGCCGAGAAACATCATCGCTGTCTCGGGCTGTTTCGAATCTCGGACCCAAACGACTGATGCAGTCGCTATAGATCTCGGATCCAGTTTTGGCTACGCTCAGTGCTATATAGTGGCGCATCTTTATGTATTCCTTCAATCAACGATAAAACCCTCAATTAAACTTTGAATCTGATCTGATAAAATGTTTTGTTTTTTAATTTAGCTGTTAAAACCCTATCCACTATATTGGAATTATATCCGTTTCTTTTGAAACAAATAGCTTGTGACAACGGATGTAATTCCAATATAGTGGTTTTAATAGCTAAATTAAAAAACAAAACGATTTATCATATCTATTCTCAGGTAAAAACAACCAATAACCGTAAATATGTCTCTCTAACCTATTTTGGAAATAATAGCGAAAATATAAGAAAAATTATTGAAAAAAATAACAAAGATTTAGTAGTAGCATTTAAACCACATAAGAAATTACAAGAGGTGTTGCTTAATTGTAAAGATACACAAAATAAGTTAGTCAAATCAGGGGTCTATAAACTATTTTGTAATGACAGAAGTTTTAACACAAGGATCAAAGAACACATAAGGTCTTATAGATTACAAAAAACAGATCCAACTTTTGCAAATCATTTAATAGAATATAACCACACATTCTCAGAAAATAATATCAAACATTTTACATTACAGTGATAAAGGATTAAAATTAAACCTTTTAGAAGCTTTAGAAATTTTTAAAACGAATAATAAATCAGATGAAATATTAATTAATGACCGAACAGATCTTTTGTATACTCCTCTATTTAAAGTTGTCTAAATCCTATTATAACAGTACATTAATATAAAAGAGAGTTGGGAAATTTTGTAACCGAACATCAACAATTTAAAATAGATTAGAGCAATAGGTATTTAATTTGTAGTGTGTCTCAGATGTTACCAAATAAGATATACAGGCTGTCCCAGAAATAAAAAGACGGAGTAGCAGGTATGTAAAATCCGAACAGAAACAGGCCCAAATATACCGCAATAACGAAGAAATTAAAAATTTAATTTTTTTAGATAAAAAAATTACATTACGGACCTGGCACAGAATGTATGTTTATAAATACACGTAACAATGCTCATTTGTAAATAGAAACGAACACGCATTCATAGAAAAATACCCTTTTGTTTGTATAAAACGGGAAAAAAACGTTAAATCGTACTCATTCATATAAAACATATTTTTTGCCAGATGGGCGACCCACTTTATTGCAGGCAATAAAAGATTGTTTTTATTTTTAAAATAGGAAGGTTGTTTCTCTTTAATGTCTTTGTAGTCGGAAACAGCTGATTATTATCAAGAATGTAATTATTTTTTTCTAGCAGGTGTAAAATTAAAGTAATTAATGGTTTGATATTTATTATGAAGTATCTATTCTTCCTCCTTTTTTTAACACAAGTAATATGGTGGTCCTGAAAATGACCGATTGTGAAAGTGAAGAATTTTTTATTATTTTTTTTTCTGCCGTCTGCGCACGAATAAAGACTTGATATTTTGAGGGTACGTTTTTACACAATCTAGCTTCCGATTTCTGCTACTCCGACTTTTTATTTCTGGTACACCCTGTATATATTGTCATCAATTTTTGTAACTCTAATTTGATAATGACATGTAAAATGTTGAAACTGCAGTCACATAGTGATTAAAATAAAGTGAAGGTATTCAAAGTTTAATTCAGTGTTTTATTTTACTTACATATATCCACAATCGAAAGGATGTGACAACTCAACATATCAAATTTTTCAGTATTATTTAATGAAGCTATGTTTGGCACAAAAATATTCTGGATAGAATAATTCTTAAGTGACATTAAATTTGATTGTGTTTTCATGTGTCACGGCCTACTTAATAGTTAATGAAGCCATGTTTGACACCAAAATACTCTGGATAGAATAATATTTAGTGACATTAAATTCGATTTTGTTTTCGTGTATCACTGCCTACTTATTGTTGAGTGTTTAATAAAATACATTTTTTAATACTCCCATTGTTATTTTTAAAAATAGAGCTCATATGGTATATTATTGTAAAGAGGATGAGAAAACACGTTCAATTCTTTTAAAGCCGACTTGAAGTTTCATAAGAAAAATTAAAGTTAAGGGTTAAAACCAAAAAAAAAAAAAAAAAAAATGGAAAGTGCAAAGAAAAAATACAAGTCGATATTTAAATTCTGCATAAAAAGTGCCTCAAGAAAGTGTAAATAAAAAGTATGCGTCTACTAAAATGAAAAAGTTATTACATGGAAAAGAAATTTGACATTTTTGTTTTTCTTGCTATAAGTCCTGAAATAATGGAAATTTGGAATAATAATTTCACTAATTCTTAGGAATATTTCAACTAATTGAACAAAACCTGTCTTTCCGTCTTATCTTTTACAATAAGCGAGATTCCCATGCTCGAAACGTTATGTGGGACACGTTGTATATGCAGTTCTATTGTCTGAGCTGGTGTTGAAGTGCTTGAAATTGTCGTTGAAACATCACGGTCCTTTGCGTTTTTGATCTGCATTCAGTAAATTTGGCACCTACCTGGCAGAAAACTTAGAGATGCTTAATTCGGCATGAAAAATGTGATGTACACGTTTAGTAAACATATCTACAGTCTAGGCAGTGTTCTCTGCTCTTATTTTGCTGTCATGTAACATAACCTCATAAGCTTTTCAACCATTTCTGGAATGATTACACATTTTGATAGTCCAGGAAGTTCTTTATCCTCGAAACTCACACGGCTGCGTTTAAAGTGACCTAGCGGCAAGTCGTAGATTTCGAAGGAGCATATTTGCCCAATGTTTGCTGTATATTTGTCAAAATCATGTGTTCGAAATATTAAAAAAAATCAGGTTTGTTGAATAACCATTAATGCCTACATATTCTAAAAAAAACAAGCATTTAAAACTAGTCATTCATATAAATTATCAAGAAAAACTAAATATCAACAGAACAGTAATACATCTCATACAACTATGTTAATACCATAAGATATATAAATTTAGAATTGATTTTGGTCAAAGGGTTTCCGATGAGGAGAATTCATATATATGTAGGTGCGAAACTATAAAAAATTGACATACTTTCTTTTTCCTTTTTATATTATAAATCCTTATTCCTTATATTTATAGTTGCATTGGTATCTTCTACTCCAATTCAAAAGCAGGAATCCGCCAGGGATAACGAAGTATCAGCTGGAGGTCATTTCCAATCGATTTCTTTAGGTAGTGGTGGAGGACATGGAGACTTAGGAGGCGGGAAGATTCCTTACAGTGCTGGAAGTGGATTAAAAACTATAGCACAAGGATCGGCTCAGCAAGCAAGTAACGCGGTTGCTAATCAGCATGCTGCTGCTAGTCAAGCTGCATTTGCTGCCAAAAGTTCTTTAGCACAAGCTGCAACTGGTGTAAGTGTTATTACTATTATTATGTTTGTATGCCATGACTGAACATTTTGTCCACAGTTATGAGGGCAATTATTTGTTTTTCTAGAAAATATGTTTAGATTTGATCATAAGTTTGAGTAATTTTGAATTATATTTAACACGGGATTTTTTCACAATGAAAATTAAGTTTTACATCGACCTGTTATGTTGAGTGTGTCCAGGCACATATTTTAACTATACTCTGCGTTTAAAGGGAAGAGGATATGTTGAAGATAATTTAATTTTTCTTTAGTTTTAATAGTTTTTTCTCAAAAGTATGCAACAATGAGTACATACATAACAGAACAAGTTATTTCTGTTATATAATATACAACAAATCTAACTTCAAGTTTTTTTTTGGATCAGTTGCATCTTTCTTCTCCTATGATCTGATGAAAATTTACTAAATATCTCATCCATAATCTTATATATATTAAGATCATAAAAAACACCAGTAATTTCAACTTTTGTTGCATCTGTTGGTATTGATTTTGGCTCATTTTGAAAAAAGTAAAAAGCAGACTTATGAAATTTTAATTTATAGGCTGCTGCAACAGCTCAAGCAGCTCTTATTGGCAAACACATCCTCGTTCAGAAACTCGAACAGGACGTCAGTGATGCACAACAGGCTCTCCATGGCGAACTCCATCAACTTCAACAGGCGGAACGTTCAGCTAATGCTGCCCAGCAAGCAGCTCAATTGGCACAGCAACAAATCAACGCTTTAGGAGCAGCCTTAAATGCTGCTCAGGGTACCGCTATTCACGCCCAACAAGCTTCAGAAGAAGCTCACGCCGAACTTGGCTCTCAACAAGCTATGGTCGGTGCTGCCAAGCAGAGATTGTCAACTTTAACGCATGAACTTCAAGCGGCAGAAGGTGATTTGCATGAAACTCAAGCTGCAGCACAAAAAGCTGAAGCTGCAGCTCATATTGCACAATCTAATGCGTCGAATGCCGCTGCATCTGCATCTGCAGCCACACATGAAACGAATTCTTTAGGAGGTGGTGATCATGGATTTTCTTTTGAGGATGCTAGTGGATACCATCACTAATCAAGATATGATCTGTTTGTAAACATGAATAAAACTTTTGAATCATTGTTGTAGTTTTGTATTTGTTTAATCTTTTAACAACAAGTTATAATAGATTTATTTCATTTTGAATACTACTTTTGATGTTATATGTCTAAGGATAAGAAGAAAGGAAGAATAAGTTCTTGGTAAGTCTTGGCGAATACCTAATATATACTTGGAGGGGGTATTGCAAAGATATTTGTTTTGTCGTACATCTTTCTAGTGCTTGGTTTAAATATTAATTAAATGTTTTTGACAGATTAGCCTATACTATTGAGATGTAGCCAATAAGGGATCATCGTAATTAGAATATAATTATCTAATAATGACATAACACTGGATTGCTCACTCTCTGATGAAGAACGATAGAGGAGCTCTACTATGCAAAATGCACAAAATATAATTACTTTGTATGTGTGGTATTTGTCTTTTGAATTTTATACTGAACAATTAGGTATTTGATTGTACTTTCGCCTGAGCTACTCGGTATTACTTTTCTAACTTTATTGTAATAATTTGTACAAACGTAAGATTTGTCATCTTTCGTGAAGTCTTGTGGAGAGTAGTGAAGGCAACTGTCAACATTATATAGGTACCTGTTTCGGTGATCAATAAATTGGTATACTGTTCAAAGTAAACTGAAGTTATTTCATTAATCAATTCCACTGCAAATTACGTCTTTTTCTGGAAGGCTCGGTTTATGGTAAGAATGGAAGTTAATATTAAAATTTTTAATTACAATCTAAAAATAAAATAATTAATTTCGGAAACAAATTTGACAGTTTAGGAACAAGTTTAAAGTTGCATAATATGGATCGTTGTAACTTTAGGTAGGTAGAACGAACTAGAAAGATTTGCTTGATATTGATTGACAGTGGTTTTAACATCATAAAGAAATTACGAAGAAGTTTAGTTTTAACATATTTACTATCAAATATGGCAATAATATCGTATGTTTATGTGCCAATGAATTATGTTTTTATCTTCATTTCGTTTTAATCTGGAAAATAACTAAGAAATATCGAGTTTTTATTTACGACTTAATCAATACCCTTCTCCCAACAAGAAATAGAAGTGTGGGCACCACACGACTATCTTATTAGTGCCTTTTCTTTTGCCAAAGCTTCTAATTAAGTTTTAAATACTTTCATCCTCTTAATAAATTTGTACGAAATGCATGATGTGATATTTACAAAGACATAAAATTGCTTTTGATAAGAGTGAAAGTGCCACTTCTGGTTTGAATTTTGAAATTGTTAAAATTACAAATTAAGTTCTCAATATTTGCATTCTCTTAATAAATCTGTATAGAATACATAATTTGCAAAACATTTGCAAGGAAATGTTGTTCGATAAGAGTAAAAATGTTACTACCGGTCCGAATTTTGAAATATTTCTTATACACAAATTGTTAAAGGTTTTAGAAAATTTTATATTCTAGGTAAATCTGTATGCAATGCATAATTTTCTAAATATATGTAAAATACTGTTTTCAAGTGTTACTTCCGGTAGATAGTTTAAAACAAACTAACTTTATCACAAGCGATAGACTTTCAGGGGCAAACTAACGAGTATTTTTTAATTTATTTAATAACACATTGAGATATTTAATGGGGTACGTAAGAAGTATTCAAACAATGCTGAGCTATTATGTGTAGTTTTCTTTTAATTCATAGTTTGACCTATCAGGTATAATATTTGACAGTTGTCTAATAAAGAACAAGCTATTTTGTGTGTTTCTTTTTGGTAATATAGCTGCTTTGTATTATCTACCAAATGTTGGTGTCTAATCCTTGCTTTTTTGTAAGAATCTTCTATGACAGAATATTTTAGTTGAAGGCAGTATAAAATTTTAAAATTACTTGACGATGCATTTACTTCTTTATTAAACCAACCCTTATTTGTGTTTATGACTTGTGCCATCTTTTCTTTCTTATTAATTTCTTTATTTTTTTTAACAAACTAACAATTTTTCAAATTTTATATCCCGCAATTGCGAGAGATTAGACGTAAAACTACTGGGAAATGTCCTATGTTAATGAAGTCTGGCTGATTTAAAATCTATGAGGCTTCTGCTGTTTCAGCTTTTTTCTGTATTGAAACAAAGATATTTCCCTTTTGGCAAGCTTTGTAATCTGTGTTGGCGACATGACTAAATTTGAATACTTTTTCTACTATTCTGTGGTAGTATTTCAACAAACTAAATATGCAAGTAAAAAATTGAAATAAATTCAAATTGAGTTCAAAACAGTTTTATTCACTTCACTACAATTGTTTCACCCTACTAGGGCTTCATCAGGTGATGAATATTATAATATTCATCACCTGATGGAGTTTCAACACGTATCTCCGTCTGCAATCAATTATTTAACTAAATATGCCTTTTGTGGAGCTGGAGGTGAAGATATTACATATTTCCAAGTGGATGAAACCATCGACAATATAATTGCAATTTTGGATAATGAAAAACTTAGTAACTTATTTTGAATTAGCTCATAGCCTTTAGAGAAAAGAAATAATGATACCGTCATGAGACTTATTTGTGGAAAAATGACATTTTTTGTCTTTACGTTAGTCCTCGCAATTCCAGATTTTCTATCCTCATTTAATACAAACCGCCTGTTTACTTCATGAATTGAATTTATAGAGAAGTGGAGAGTGTTTGAAAACAATTCTGTTATGAAGATATTTCCTGAATTACCTCTATAGCCTATAATTAGAAAATGGAACTTTTGGTTGAATGGCGTATTGTTTTAGACAAAGATAGATGGAGCAATCAAAAATGTTATATTTTAACGGTCAAAAGATACAAATTTCATAAAAGAAATTAAACAATTGTCGCCATTAATTTCTGCGAATTATTCTGTCCTTGCAGACACCATTTTAGAATTTCAACATAACGATTGGTAGACTCAAGATTTTTTTTTATTATTATCCCATTCCCACATTCAATCCTTTCTCATTTCCAGATATTAAGAATTTTTGTGGATTTCAATAGACATTAAGGAAAGCAATTGCAATTTTTCCTATTTACCAACTACGTATGATTACGATCTAAAAACACCATGTTGATTTTTTTAATATTTACTAACTAAACGTAAATCGTAAGGTAGTGGGTTTGAAGCATTTCAAATATCGTGGTGCAGTGGTTGCTTCCACAATTTGATTGACTAGAATGCAATTTGACCTTCTCACTGTATTTTTGACTATGCTTTGAAATTTCACTCCTTAGTGATGGTACTTGTAGATCTCGTTCAATAAATAAGTTTGGGACATACCACGGTGCACTAACTATAAAGCGTAACATCTTGTTTTGATAGAACTGGAGTTTTTTGATATTAGAATTGCTTCCTATTCCAAATATTGTAGACCGTACGTTCATATACGCTTCAATTTGGTTTTGCACACTAGAAGTTTCTTGCTAATTGATCAATTTGATTTTCTACCTAACATTCAGAAATACTTATTGGGTTGTATTCCAATGTATTTTCTTTTTGTAAATACAGGGTGCCCCAGAAATAAAAGGACGGAGTAGCAGGTATGTAAAGTCCGAACAGAAACAGGCCCAAATATACCGCAATAACGACGAAATTAAAAATTTAATATTCTATGTTGCTTTTCAGATAAAGAATTACATTACGGACCTGGCACAGAATGTATGTTGATAAATACACGTAAGAATGCTCATTTGTAAATAGAAACGAACACGCATTCATAGAAAAATACGCTTTTTTTCGTATAAAACGGGAAAAAAAAGTTAAATCGTACTGATTCATAATAAAACATAATTATTGCCCGATACGGGGCGATCCACTTTATACAAGACAATAAAAGATTGTTTTCATTTTTAAAATAGCAAGGTTGTTGCTCTTTAATGTGTTTGTAGTCGGAAACAGTTGATTATTATTATTTTAGAATATTCAATAAATCCTAGTTTTTCTAGCCTTTATTACAGTAAATATCAAGAATGTAATTATTTTTTTCTAGCAGGTGCAAAAATTAAAGTAATTAATGGTTTGATATTTATTATGAAGTATCTATTCCTCCTCTTTTATTTAACACAAGTAATATGGTGTGATTGTGAAAGTGAAGCAGGTGGATATTTAGTCCAGGGTCGGCGTAAGGCCAATTAAATTCTTTATTATTTTTTTTCTACAGTCTGCGCACAAATAAAGACTTAATATTTTGAAGGTACGTTTTTACACAATCTAGCATCCGATTTCTGCTACTCCGTCTTTTTATTTCTGGTACACCTGTATATGCTTCTACCAGTTTAATGTCCTGTCTAGGTGCAGGTCAAGGTATTTGACAGAGACAGCATGTTTCAATTGTTGGCCATTTAATGTTACTGCAGAACACGTTCTGTTGTGTTGTGAATGTTATATGTTTGATTTATTTTCATTAGGTTTTATTCTCCAATTTTTCAACCATTCCTGAATTGCATGAATGTGTCGTTGTAAATATGTTTAGGCCATATCTGAGTTACGATGGGAAGATAATACCATTGTATCATTGGTAAAAGTAGCTAAGTTGTCATTTTGGGTTTTGGCATGTCAGCTGGATATATTAAATATGAAGTGGGACCTAGGATAGCACCTTGGGGTACTCCAGACAAAACAAAATGTTTTTTAAAAGTGTTAAATTAAAAAAGTGTAAAACTATCTTTTAAAAATTTATTATTATACACAAACATTTGTGGGCTTAAAACATTATATATTGTATTTACATTATTGGGTGCCCCATTTTTTTTTGTGTCGGTCGTACAGCTTTTTTGTTTGACATGTCTGAACATTAAGGTTTAGTTATGAAGAATGATACGGACGCACAAAGAATAGAAATTGTGATAATCCACTACAAAGATGGTGAGGGTTTTGCGGAGACTGTTGAAGAACGTCCTGTATTTTTTGGTCACCATAGCGCGCCATCTCACTCTACAGTTGTCCGATTAATGGAAAAATTTGAGGCGATTGGATCAGTTCAATCCCAGAAGAGATCTGCCAGTGTCCGTGGAGCTCGGTCTAATGAAAACGTTGCAGCAGATAGTGAGAGTGTTGACCAGAACCTTTCCACCCAGAAGACCATGCGCAGCACTGAACCTTCACTGAATAGATCTTACAGCAACAAAGTGAATGGTCATTTTTCGAAGAAAATCATCTTCTACGATGAGGCTCATTACCAACTTGATTGCAATGTCAACAACCAGAATTGTCGCATTTGGGGAGCTGAAAATACAAGAGCTGAGAGTACAAAATCCTTCAACGTCCACTACAAGCCACTGTTTGGTACGCATTTTGAGTTGGCGAAATGATTGTCCGTTTTTTTCCCAGAATGCAGCTAGCAAAGCGGTCACCGTGAACGGCGTTCGTTATCGTGAGATGATAAACAACTTCTTACAGCTTGAAATTGCTTAACTGGATTTTAAAGACATGTGGTTTCAACAGGACGGCGCATCTCTCACACACCGAATGGAACAATGGAATTGTTGAAGACGAAGTTATCTCCGGCCACAGCGATGTGTATTGGATACCAAGATCATGAGAATTGACGCTGCTGGATTGCTTTCGTTGGTTTTTCTTTGAAAGGAAAAGTGTATACCAATCATCCAAGAAAAATTCGTGAAATGATAGACGAGATTCGACGCACTATTGATGAACTTCAGCTAGCACTATACCAAAATGTCATCGAAAATGTAGTCAAAAGGACCAACGAGTACCATCGTTATTAGGCGGTTATTTATCGGATAGTGTGTTCCATAGATAACCTAAATTTCGACAATCTTTATCACAATAAAAACATCAGAACTGTTAAAATAAACACTGCGTTTTTTCAAATTGCAAAATATGCTGCCTTAATGGGATACCTTATTATATGTCGCATTTAAAGATGTAAACTTAGAATCATATATAACAACAAACCTTTAAATTGGCACCTTTAACTTTCATTGTGGGTGACGGTTAGTTTTCGAATTTTGATATTTTTTAAGACATAATTTGTTTTATTTTAATTCATAGTTTGACCTATCAGTTATAACATTTGACGTTCTCTAATAAAGAACAAGCTAGTTTGTGTGGGTTTTCGGAACTAAATATTTTGTTTTGATAATGTAGCTGTTTTGTATTTTTTACTAAATGTTGGACTTTAATCTTTGCTTTTTGATAGGAATCTTTTAGGACCGGTTGTTTGAGTTGAAGGCAGTATAAAGATTTTAAATTAGTTGACAATACAAATACTTTTCTTTTAACCTAACACATATTTGTGCGTACGACTTGTGCGATCTTAGTTCTTTTATTATTTTTTTTATATTTTTAACAAACGAACAATTTTCGAATTTTTTCGCCTGCAATTCCGAGAGATTAAATATTAAACTACCGAAAAATGTCTATCCTAATGAAATATGACTGATTTAAAATCTATGAGGCGTATATTCTTTCAGCGTTTTCTGAATCAAAAATATTTTTCTTTTGGCAAGCTGTTATTTGTGTTGGCGACATGACTAAATTTGAAAAGTGTATGCCAATAACCCAACAACAATTCCTGAACTAAAAGATAAGATTTGACTCACCATTGATGAAATTGAGCCAGCAGTATGCCGAAATGTCATCGGAAATGTAGTCAAAAGGACTAACGAGTACCATCGTCACTAGGCAGCTATTCATCGGATATTTTGTTCCATACATAACCTAAATTTCTACACTCTTTATCACAATAAAAACATCAGAACTGTTCAAATAAACACTATTTTTTCCAAATTGCAAAATATGCAGTCTTAATGGGACAACTTTATTACATGTCGGATTTGAAGATATAAACTTAGAATACTGTAACGAAACCAGTAGACATCCGGGCGACGACAAAAAAAGAGGTTGTAAATCATCTCGACGCGACTGGTAAACATTATAAAGCAATAAATCATCCATTTGCGTCGTACTGCAAGGAGACAGAATATCTATCGAATATTCTACAAACATCGAGAGGAAGATGGAGTTTACGCGAATGCTTCCAGATGTTTCGTATGTGTATATAAGGCGGCTGAGTCACCGATGGATGAGTAACTCCGGAATAAGAAGTTCGCGCAACAGACCAAAGTAGAAATAAATATAAGAAATAAATAAATAGTTCTTTAAGTGGTAGCCGAAGAAAAGACATAAATATTAGAGTGTTATATAAATAGAAGTGATATAAATACGGTGCAGTTTTTATTATAGTGCAATAAAGATATAAATATTACAGACATATAAATAGTACTGGTAAATAAATACCTGTGTTAATTTAAATCGTAGTAGTTTATATGTGATACATTAGTTTTATATTCTTATATTGTAATTAATTTTACGTGTGTAAATATACAGACTGTCTTAAATAAATAAATTGCACGAGTTGTTTATTGCGAATCCGAAAACGTTACAATACAATAGATTCGGCCTTTACTAGATCCATATTCCAATAGAAATAAAACACAAACAAATTGTTTCAGATTTACACTACATTTAAATTAAGTATCATATCTTAATAATAATAATAATAATATTTATTCATTCAGTTGACCATAAAAAATGGTATAGAACAAGTCAACACAATGTAAATGTAAATATAAAAAGTCAAATAATACAAATATAATACAAGCATAAGCACTAACCAATGCAATACAATATAATAATGTAAAAAATAAAAATAAATACAACGATCACAAACAACAAGTTAGATATGCAAATCTAAGATCTGCCTGTCATTTTCAAAGTCACTAAAAGAGTAATAGCATCTGGCAATCAGTAACTTTTTTAACTCTACTTTTCAGCCCCAGCGGTTAAAATTTCAAAACACCTTATAAACATTATCAATAAGCACACGAGATTTAAACCCATATATAGTATAAAAAATAGTTATGAATTAATTAATAATATTAAAGATCTTAAGTAACCGAGTTATTATCTGTTTGTTTAGAACAAAATTATTTTACATTCAATAACAAATTTTATAAATGTAACGAAGGTCTGATTATGGGTAATCCTCTTTCTCCTCTACTAGCCGAAATCTTTATGGATAATTTAGAATGTAAGATCTTTGAAAATAAAAATTGAACTAGGAATGTGTTGTTCTGGTTTAGATATGTAGACGATATATTGGTAGGATACACAGGTACAGATAGACAATTAAATAGTCTTTTTAATTTTATTAATTCAGTTAATAAAAACATTACTTTTACTATTGAAAAAGAAGATAATGGAATTATAAATTTTTTAGACCTCACACTTAAACGAGTTAATGACAAAATAGATTTTTCACACCGACACTACTATTCATTATAAATCAAATCATCCTCATTCACACAAATTAGCCGCTTATCACAGTATGATCCATAGGTTAATTAATATTCCAATGTCGATAGATGACTATAACAAAGAGTACTATATTATAAAACAAATTGCGAAAAACAATGGGTACGACCCAAATTTAATAGACAAATTAATAACCAAAAAAATGTTTAATAAAACGTTACTAGACGTGTATCCGACTACCAAAGACAATACAATTAAGAAGTTCAAGCATTTTCTTATTTAGGTCATGAACAAGATAAACTTATGAAATTACTTAGAAAAAACAACATTAATATTGCTTTTAGCTTCTGCTTACACTAATAAAAACAACGACTCAGCTTATGCGAATCATTTGATTGAATACGACCATTGTTTTAATGATAAATTTGACATTCTTCATGTACAAAACAAAAGTAGAAAATTAGATTTACTCGAATGTATGGAAATTAACAAATTGAAATATTCAGACATTATTATTAAATCAGAAAGTAGATCTGAATCAATCGCCTTTATTAAATCTATATCTTTCTAGTTCTTAGGTTTTCCCTAATCCTTTTAGTAATAATGTAGGTCCACTTTCGTAAACTGCCGATATAATTAAGAAAACTGTCCTCTTTAGGTAAATACATTTAAATTACCCTTTGTAAATATTTTACAGTTATTTGTTAATGTTGTCATTATATGTATTTGTCTATATATAATAGAGTTGTTCTCTTATTGTAATAATTTAGAATTTGTTATCACCTCAAGAAGCTACAGTGTAGCGAAACAGCTGTTGTGTTTTTAATTTGAATATAGTGTAAATCTGAAACAATTTGTTTGTGTTTTATTTCTATTTAAACTTAGAATCATATATTACAACAAAATTTTAAATTGACACCTTTAACTTTCATTGTGGGTGACAGTTAGTTTCGATGTTTGTTATTTTATAAGAGATAAATCCAAATGATTCCAAATATGTAATTTGAAAACATTCATAATTAATTCGTATAATAAATTAATTATTTCAAATCAATTATTTCAATTATAGAATAGTTACATTGATGTCTTGTTTTTCGTACGTAAACTAGTATCTGATATTATTTTTTATTAATTTGCATATTTTATCCATTTTCAAGTGCATGCAATCAAAGTTACTCTCAATAATCCTACAGAGCTATCTTCTTTTTTGCAAATATATAAAAATATACATTGAAAGGTATTTTATATTATGCGAGAGAGGAACGATTAACTTTTAATTAACATTCGTCTTCCTGGTTTTCGTACAAAATTAACAGTTAGAGCAAGACCAGCATCGCCATTCATATCATTAAACCGGAGAATCATTATTATCGCCATGCATGACGATGCTTATGTTCATGGACCAGTGAAATATGTTAATTGAAAGCGCATAACTCTTTTAGAAAGAAATTGGTATAAATATTGACAGAAATTACGGATTACACCAGTATCACTACCATCGTCTTCGTGTTCGCATCGTTCTGAGAATCTTCAGGTAAACTCATATTCTTTCACTTACATCTCTCTCAAACATGTTTTATATTTTTCAGTGGTGACAATGTTCCGATTCATCATCATCTCAACTTGCGTCTGTAAGTTTTAGGCTCGTGATATTTTAGTTATAAAGATAATGATAAACTTGGAATTTCAGTTTTTGGAATTAATGCTACACCGGGACATTTGTTATCCGGTGGAGGTGATGGTGTAGCGGCTGCAGGTCACCTAGATGTCGCAGGCGGTGGAAGCGGTGGTGGATACGGTGGCGGATACGGTGGAAAAGGATTCAGCGCTGGTAGTGGATTAAAAGCAATCGCTCAAGGATCTGCTGATCAAGCTAACAATGCTGTTCTTAATCAACATACAGCTGGCAGACAAGCTGCCTTTAATGCAAAGAGTTCTTTGGCACAAGCTGCAATTGGAGTAAGAAAACTTTTTTCTTATAAAATTTGAAATTGTTTCTACATTTTATAAGTAATATGCCCTTGATAACTGATTTTGCAAACATCTCTCTTTCTCTCTCTCTGTGATCACAATAAAGGTCAAGGAGGTAAAACTATCAATACCAAATCTTAATTTAAGAATATAATATTCCTCTCAGGATCTGATTCCTTTACTCTTATCTACAAGTTATACTTTTAGCACAGATTTACCAGTAGAAAGTTATTTATAATTTAATTTTGAACAACTTTTACCAAAAGAAAATCTAAATTTGAGCCAATAGTAACTATCTGCCATAAGAATGAGTAATGGTATTGGAAACAAGACACATTCTAACTTAATTTTAGCATAAAATTATTAAATTGATGCTACTAATATCCCATGTTAATTCTACGTTGCCTTTTGATAGCAAATATAATTATAGACTATTCAACTTAAAATCTTCCTGAATATAGTTTGAATAAAATTTATGAACTACACTTGGTTTTCTTGCAATTCTCAATTTTTTTATAATATACTGTACAAAAGCAATAATACTCCATTAAGTTTTGTTGAACAAAATAATCACATGAGTTTGTTGCTTTGACTCACAAGTACTGAATATTTTTAACTTTTTTTGCAGGCTGCAGCAACAGCTCAAGCTGCTTTGATTGGAAAACAACTTCTTCTTCAAAAACTCGAACACGATGTTAACGAAGCTCACCAACAACTTCAAGCCGAATCTCATCAATTGGAACAAGCCGAGCGTTCTGCAGCTGCAGCGGCTGCCGCCTACCAACAAGCCCAGCAACAAATTAACGCTTTAAATGCCGCTCTTAACGGTGCACAGGGTGCCGGTTCTCACTCCCAACAAGCTGCCGAAGAAGCTACTGCCGAATTGGGTTCTCAACAAGCTATGGTTGGTGCTGCCAAACAGAGACTGTCAACTTTGACGCAAGAACTTCATGCCGCCCAAGAGGATTTACAATCGACCCAGGCTGCTGCCCAACAAGCTGAATCCGCTGCCCAAATTGCTCAGTCCAATGCCGCTCAAGCTGCCGAATCCGCTTCTTCAGCTGGATCAGGTCACGGTGGTTTAGGAGGTGGTGACTTTGGTGGAATCGAAAGTTTAGGCGGCTACAAACACTAATTACTATAGAGGACTGATATCTTGTTAATAATTTTAATGTTAAATGTTTGAATAATAACTTTTCCTAAAGAGTTTTCTAGTCTTTTAACTTTATAGAAAATGTACTTAAAAATAAATTGAGATTGGCGAGGAAGCAATACCTTTTCTACCAATATTAATATATAACTGGGCATGTAATTATACAGTTGTTAAATTACCTATATACCTAGTCATTTTCTCCAACATCTACTATGTTCTGTTATTAATTATCTAATATATTAGCCTGGAACATTATAAATATATATTTCTTCATACTCCCTTGAAAACAAATTAATAATACAAATTGCTTTGACATTCGTATTCGTATGCATTTATATATAATATATAGACACACACACAGAGGAAATTGTTATAACTACTCTCTTGATTTTTTTTTTATAAAACAAAGTTGAGAATAAAACACAAATATTCATCTGTCACGTTTTCGAATATTTATTCATTCTTTCTTCGGACATTAAGATTGCAGTGTACCAATGTGTATGTGTAATAATGTGTATCAATGTCGGAGAAGGAATGAATAAATATTCTGAAAGGTCACAGAGATGATTATTTGTGTTTTATTCACAACTTCGTTCTATAAAAAAAAAAAAATAAAGAAAATTGAACATTACTTGCTTTAAATCTATTAATTAATGAATTTAAAGAAAAGAATTTCACCATTACCGAAGACTGACTGTTAGTTTCGCAACACGCTCATCAGTCCGGCATCTGGCGTCTTTTCCTTGTACTTTCGAATTTGTGTATTTATAGAAACCGAAGCGTTCTTTGTCAGTATGAGAGTTAATTTCTTAATTCTCTCTTTGAAACAGAAGGAAACATAATTTACATGTTTAACCTTCTACCGACTCGAAGCACATACTGTGATCGAAGTGTCGGAAACGATGAAAAATCCTTATTTTTTGCAGGATAACTAATATTAATTTAATATGTGGTTAATACATATCGGTATTGTGATGCTTGGCATATGTATACTCCTTTACAAATGTTACATGGAATATTATAGATTTAGGTTTGAGTGGGTTGTATAGGTTTTTGAGATTATTATAATTTATGTGTGCCACTTATGCATTTTGTAGGCTAACATTTTTCGGACAGGTTTTTGATGTATGGTAATGGCGCATATTTATAATTAGTAGTTTTATTTGTTTCTGTCTATCTTGGTTATAATACTTATATAACTGTTGTTTGAGAATGTTGTTAATTTGTGGAAGTATTTAGAAAAATCAATAATAATTAAAGTTTTAATACTTAAAAAAATCTATTGTATAGGCATGTTTACATTGTTTTACATATTTGATTCAACAACAGTTAAAAAAGGCCGCTACTTCCAAGAATTAATTTACTAATTATATATGTGTATATATATATATATATTACCGGAAGAGGAACTTCACAAAAGTTTTAATTGTTGGTAATTAAGTATCTGCAGCGATAAAACGCGTTACATTAGATCACTAATAAACACTTCAATATACATACAATTAATATCCTTGTATATTGCTACGAATTCACTTTGCACATTCGCGTATTACAATTTTATGATCTAATTTCTTGTGCAATAAAAATAACTTTGTGGACGATTAAAAATTTTCTATTATTTATGTTGTGTAATTAACGAAAAAAAATGAAAGTTTTGCTTATTTAATCTTGTAAGTTTGTATATTATATATTATATGCATTAAGTATATGTACTATCTAACGACAGTGACCCAAATAGGAGTCTATACGAATTCTTGGCAGCAAGAATTCTGGGAACAATATCGGAAATGAATGTTTCGTAGTACTCGTAAATGAAATTTCGTCATTTTTATGCATGTGTTTACCGAGGTTATGCAGAACAGTGTCGTAGTAATTTCGTTCTAGAGCATGTACACTAGTTTTATATAGTAGCTAGGTTATAATTTCCGTATATATACAAGGTTATTCAAAAATTTGTTAAATTGTAGAGTGTGATTTATTCGAAAATTATGGGCCGGATTTGTGTAAGTTTACACATACCTCTTTTTTAAAAACAAATAGTAAATGATTTTACTGATTTACTGGTAAAAAGGAAATATGTACTCCCACTACGAAATGGGTGATTTCGATAAAGAATGGCACTTATGTGGATCCTATGAGATTATAAAAAGAGGTAGTTTCAAAATGGCGTCATGCGAACTAAATACGACAAGTGACGCAATTTTACAGGAGCCGCAAATATATTTCAATTATGTGTTTTTTGTAAATACTGTACTTATAGTTTCAAAATATGATTTTTTCTGTATGTGTAAAAAAAATTACTACCTAATCGGGAGGCTTTCCTAATTTCTTTATTAGATACTTAGCGATTGATTCAAACTTATTAAAATTACAAAGTCTGTCTAACAATTTAATGTATAAGTTATCAATGTGTTTGAACCACAATGTTTAAATAAGACACATTTCTTGCAGGTATCAGCCTTTAATAATAATAATAATAATAATTTATTGTCATTGATCATAAACAGGATATAAACATTGCCAGTCAAGTGCATGACCAATTATAACAAAAACAAAATATTACGCAGTAAAATATAAAAATATAAATTTAAAGAAAAACAGAAAATGTAATATTAAAATATTGTTCACTCGAATAACAAAAAAAATAGTACAGTCAAAGAACCAAATAAAAGATTTGTCTAAAAGACGTTAGCCATTATTGAAGCTACAAATGGTGGTCTGTCACCTGATGGTCGTTCGTGTATGCTTATATTTCCACTACACCATACTGACGACGACTACTGACTCAGAAACACGTGTGTGTAAGCAAGTTCTGGTACTGCGAAGTAAGACTTTTGTAATTGCTTTTGTACGAAGTCAACATGTCTACCATAAGTGAAGCCAGCCTCAACTGTGGCTCCCAAAAAACAAACTAGAATTGAAAACTATACCAGTCAGACTTGTGTCGCTGTGCTGAGAAGAGAATATGCAAACGATGTTGTCACTATTCACTTAAGTTGATTATTCACTTCTCTTATTAAATTCTGCAGAACTTCCAGATTACTTGCAGAAAGTGCAAATGATGTGTTGTCCGCATATATTACTGACAGACCGCGTTTTATATGATGTCATAGGTCTTTTATGAATAACAAAAATATTAAAGGACCTAAAATTGACCCTTGCGGTATGTACCTCTATCTTCTTGTACTTTGGTTGGTGGTCGGATAACAATACAACAAATCTTCTAATATTCAAAAACGGTTTCATCCGTTGCAATAATTAATGTCATATACATTTTGCCCAGAACATAGTTGAACTCAAGAGGTCATTATATAAACAATACTTTTCATTGCTTTAACGAATTTTGTAAATGCATTTGGTTAACAAGGAAAAACACTATCATATAAATATATTAATTATCATAAAAGAGCATTGATTGTTAGCATTAATTATTAATTAAGAAGTTAATTATTTTCGTAATAAATGCCTATTTCAAACACATATAAATTATATTAGCGTTTAACCAACTTACATACTTTGCAAAAAGACCTGTTTGTTAACTCTTAAGATGTTTCACTTATGTGTTCTATTAACTGCAAAATTAAAATAAGTAACGCGTACCGTGAAGTCAGTAAATTTTTTGAAATATATAATCATGTAAATGCGGTTGTATATGACTTCGTAATACAAATGTCTTGCATGAACAATCTTTAATTAGTAATAACTAGTTATTAATAAAATGTTCCACCAAGAACCGTCTGCTAACTCAATTAATAGAAAATTTAATTAGTAGTTTTGGAGTAATCCATCGAATTGTACTAGATATACAACGAATGATATTACATTATTTTACATATATATCGTTCATTTCAAAAACCACCAAAATAGTTAATTTTGCAGTAGCGCGAAGAAAATGTTTTGTATAAAGAGTATCTTTTTAAAATTAAAAAACATTTTTATTTAAATATAAACTATAAATATAAATGACTGTTATTATTGGTTTTTAGATGCTTTTTTTTTATTTTATAAAACGACTTGCGAGGTTTGGTACTCTGTGGCATTAAATTTTAATTTGAAAAATATATAAATAGATAAATATTAGTGTAAATGGCTTATTTGAGTGTTGCAAGGTATATTACGACAGATAAATTAATAATAAAAAGATTATGGAACATAATCGAATTTTTCGTCGTTTTCGACATCTGAACTGTAATTTTTCTATCCAGTTGGCCAGTTGAAAATCTATTCATAGAGTGGAATACATTCTTAATGGTACTACTCTTTCCCTATTTGATATTTTTTTTTTTTGGGTTTATGGGAACACTTTTGACTTGATATGCGTCTTCTGTTGGTAGTAGAATGGCACAACTCAGTTTCTGCTCAAGTTAAATGTATGTATACTTAAACCAACTATACTTAATCCACAACTCCTTTCCTATTTGTTCATACTGGAATGCCATGTAGCAGGGATAGTGAGAATGACTGTTTCATTTCCTTTGGAATGTGCTTACTAAAGCACATAATAATATTTTGGCCACCATTTTGCAAAATATAAAATTTGATTTGCTTCTAGTATAGTCTTATATATAGTATTCTTCGGGTATACGAGTATATACGAGGGTGGTCTGAAATTTTTTGAGCTTCAACATGAAGATGGCTTTACTTATCAAAACCATTTTGGTAATGTAATTGCGCATGCTTTGAAAGATGCATGTAAAAATTTCAGCCTGTTTGGACGCCCAATTGTTGTTTGACAGTCGTTTGTGTCAGTCGATGTCTATGTTTTTTTTTAAAAATGGAAAAACCGAATATCGTCCCGTGATTAAATTCTTGCATTTGAAAGGCAATACGCCTACACAAATTAAAACTGAGCTGCTTACGCTATTTACGGGGACTCAGTCCCATTACTTGCTACCGTGAATAGATGGGCAGCTGAGTTTAAAGGTGACCGTAGGAGTTGACTGTTGATGAGCATTCGGGACGGCAAATACTGCGACCACAAGCGATACCATTGAAAGTGTTCTGCAAACGCTATCGGATGACCGTCGAATCAAGGTTAGAGAGTAGAAGTACATAATTGTTTCTATGTTAGGCTCAAAACATATCAGACTACCCTCATATACGATCAAACTTTTTAATCTTCCTTAATACAGCTCCGAAGTATTGATCGTTGGGAAGAAAAGAATATCCTCTGATAGGGAAATAATGCGTTATTTTTGAAAACGGTTCGTATCCGTCAATGATTGTAAAAACCGCATGACTGTATGATTTTTATTATGGTCTGGGTAGTTATCTGAGAAGAGTACTAATTCATTTTCTGTTTCCTATTTATTTATTTGTTTAAATTAAAGATTTTGAAGAAATAAATGAATAGGAAAATGAAATAACCTGACTTGTGAAATTTACTATAGTATTAAATTTTTGTAATGTTCTAGTTATTTATTATGTACTGTTTTCCAACAATAGCATTTGAAGGCTTAATTGGTTTAATAAAGAAGTATTTATTAAATATCGACATTAAAAAAGGATTAAAAATGTCAATATGCTATGATTTTAAATACGACAGCAGTTTTAACAATTGCAGCGCGGGCACCACACGATTTTCTTATACGTATCGAATTTGTTAATCAAAAGTTGTTCTAAATTAAGGTTTAAATACTTGTGTCCTCTTAATAAACTTGGACGTAACGTTGTTACGTCCTTTCCAAGTTTTAAATTTTTTTATACATAAAAATTATTCCAAATCGGGCTCTAAATACTCTTGCATCAATAAATCCGTACAGAATACAAAATTTGCGAGAGATTTGCAAAAATCTGCTCTTCGATAAGAGTAAAAGTGTTACTTCTGATTTCTGAAATATTTCCAATCCAGCTCTAAATGCTTTTGCACTTGTAATAAATCTGTATAGAATACATAGTTTGCGGGATATTTGTAAAAGAAAAAAAAACAGATATTATATAAGAGGAAACGTGTTACTACAGGTGCGAATTTAAATTTTTTTTATACAAAAATTATTGAAAATAAAACTTTAAATACTTTCATACTCTCATTATATCTTTGTAGATATTATGACTTGGGAGATATATGCAAAAAATTGCTTTTCGATAAGTAAAATACCTACTTCAGGAAGGAAATTCGAAAATTTTTTATATAAAAAAGAATTAAATTTATTTGTGAGTACGTTTGTATTTGCAAAAATTTGCTTTTACTTAGTAATTCACGAGATATTCTTAAAAATTTTTCACAGAAGTGAACTACTACATCCGGTCTACCAACTTTACTGAAAGTGTAATCGGTTCATAAGAAGACAATTATACTCTTACATTCAAAGTTTGGTACTGATCGCTTTAGCAGTTCGTCCGTTATAGTGGTCACACACACACACACACACACATACACACACACACACACACACACAGAGAGAGAGAGAGAGAGAGAGAGAGAGAGAGAGAGAGAGAAAAAGAGAGAGAGAGAGAGAGAGGGGGAGGGGATAGGGTGTATGTGCGAGGGCAATTTCAAAAAGCTACTTTTTCGGTATCAGGGGACATCTGCAATAATCTCGAGGTCCAAAATTTTCGTCATCACAAAAATAAATAAAAAAAGCTCATAGTATTGTATAGGTACCATCCCAAAGTTGGGTGACACAATATTGAGAAACCCCTATCTTTAAATTAAGATATTTAATTTAAAGTTAAACTTTAGAAATAAAATGCAAAATTATTTGTTTTGTCAGCTCAGCTCAAACTATCTCAGGGCGATTCGAGTTAATTGAAATGATTAAGTAAAAGGGGTTCCTGTACATTAATAAAAAATATTATTTAAAATTTTAATAATTCTTATATTAAAATCAATGAATCCTATCTCTATAATTTTACAAACAACACAAGAAGTAACATATTTTAAAAGCAAATCTAATAATTTTTTTTTTACAAACGTTAAACTAACACAAACATTTCTGTGGGTCCTTTGTTCGATTCAATCGTAAGCTATAAACGCCAGAATTTATTACATACAATGTACATTCTATATTATACGTGTTTATATCGAACTTGTGAACATATCAAGTTACTTTACACATATCGTTTTATTAGACAATATTTATTTAATTACTTTCTGTTTGAACTTTTATTTTTACAGCCTCTCCTCTTTTATTACATAAAACATTATAGTCATTAAACAATAATCATTCAAATAATACCTTATCTAAATTCTTCTTATTGATCTTCTTTTTTGTACTGTTTACAGCAGGATCTTCGGGCTGCTTATTATCGACGAAATCTTCTTTATTTCTACGATGTTTTTAACGGAATCATCTGCTTGTTCTGCTACTCGAAATACAATCTTTATTTCAACAATATAACACGTGGCACAATTACTTCTTAGGTGCAACTTTGACCACTACATTACAACGTTTTCTCGGTAGTAACTTATTTATTGAAGTTATAGTAACAAAGACTCTTATGCGTAGTCTAATGTTAGCCTTTTGATACGATATTTAACGTATCTTGCATCGACTCTCTCTTTTTCCCTTTTATATCAGAATGTCTGGGGTTCCCCGCTTTCCACAAAGTTCAGGGGTTCCCATTCACATTTACACGCACATACACGTTCATTTAGCCGCGGGATTGGATATTGCTACTGGAGTGTTTATCACGTTAATATAAACTTTCGGCGTCACCCTTCTTTACTCATAAACATACACAAAACCTATGACTAATATCTACTTAATAATACATTATATTATTATAGATATTTTCTAAACTACAACCCAATACTAATTTAAAATTCTCTGCTTGACTTTAAATGCATTAAGATCATAATAAAATTATTTATTTGTTTGTCAGTAACAACTGCTACTTATAATTATTTTTATGTGCTTATATTTTCATTATCCTAGAGATTTAGATGCACAATCAAGGGTCAGTTTCATTGGCTGTCCAGCAAAACCTAACTTTCTTTCGCTTCCTTATTATTTGGTTTTTAATACTATTTATTTGATTTATTTTATGCTGTCACTACCCAACTATAGTAAACTATTTTCAATCTCGAAATCTCTCTTTTATTATTTCAATCAAATTTGTTTATATACAGAAACATATCACAATCTAATTCTTAATTTTTAATTACTTATATTAACATTTTCTATGTGTAATATGTTAAAAACAATGTTCGAACAGTGTATAATTCCGATTTTTTAAAACAGGATTGGTTTGCTTATAACTATTTATTTATTTTCTATTGGAGATATTTTAATTAATTACAGTGATTCAGTGAATATATATTTATTATATTTTAGGTTAATATTTAGAGAGAAATGTTACACTACAAAGAAATACAATTAAGTCAAATTTACGTGTCGAAAGTTAAGCTTCAATTGTTTCGGCGTATGCTAAATTTCTAAATATATTCATGTAGACGAACATAGTAGTTTTGTTAACTTGTAATTTGTGTAATTAAACTTAATTATAACAAATGTCACATTCGACTAAGTAAATACTTGGATTTTATTTGAGATTCTATCATTCTCTGGTCGTTTTTACTTTAATTTATTAATAATTTATTATCAAATGATTGCCAATTAAAGACATGAAAAAGGTTAATATATTTTCACTCGCGGTTTCTAAACTATGCACTTAATGAAATTTACAAAACCCGCTCTTTCGAACGTAACTAATTCATTGCTTGATAATATGGTATAAATACAAACGGACCCCCACAAAAAAATCAGTATCCATACCGTCCTCGTCTACATTGCAAGGTGATTAAAGTATCTTAGGTAAAAAAAAAGAAAACTGATATTTTCGTAGGAACTTCGAAAGTATTTTTAATCTATTAATTGTTACAGTGGCCAAGATGAATCGTTTCTGTGTTATCGCAGTCTGTATTTGTAAGTTTTCCATAAAATACTTGGGTGTTTTTTACAAATATGTGAATGTTTTAGTTGCTGGAGTGATCGCAGCTCCAGGAAAAATCAGCGACTTCGGTCAATTGAATTCGATCGGACATGGCGGATACGGCGGAAAGGGTTTCAGTGCTGGCAGTGGTTTAAAAACAATCGCTCAGGGCTCCGCCGAACAAGCCAATAACGCTGTTGCCAATCAACACGCTGCTGCAAGACAAGCTGCATTCAGCGCCAAAAGTTCTTTAGCTAATGCTGCTATTGGGGTAAGTTTTAAGATAACTTATTAAATATAGTTATTATAGATTTCGCTTATATCGGGTTATCAAATAATATATATTAAAAGCTTGGAATTTAAATATTTGTATTGAAAGCACTTTATACATTATTCTTTTCATCATATCATTTAAGTAGATTTCTTTAAATAGCATTTGTGGAAATAAGTTTCTGAATACTATTCATAAATATATTATATATTTAAGAATAGCACTTTTATAAGCATATTTTGTGGAAGGGACCTTACAGAATGCTTTGCTTTTGACTGGTTTTCAAGGTAGATCCGTCCAATCGAAATACATTTGATATCCTTAGCTTGTCTATTGGTGCACTGGTTTGCACTCAGCCTTCATAATTTTAATTTGTTCTGGTTTGCCACAATTTACGTCAAATACTTACATAGATACCAAGTTAAGTCGTACCAGATGCGTTGCGGTAACAATAACTTATGGAAGCTAAAGACCTCTGGAATTGGTGGACAGTTATTAATAGATATTAGGCATGAAGTGTTATTAGGAAACCCGAAAAGCTCTATGAAAAATGTTTTGTAATCTTTGGAGTTCTAAATATAAAAGGACACTTGACTGTAGACAGCAACCTGCTGTTGCATCAGTTGCCTTTTCTAACTGGTCTTCTTGTTCACTACATTTTTGCCCTTTTTTATATATCTTTACCCATTGATTCTTATGCTAGTTTCTGGCTGTCTATATAATCTAGAAGAAATATCTCCTAATCACAAATTACCTTATCATTACGACGTCTATATGGTATATATATTCGTATAAAACTACATGAAACAAAGAAAACATATATAAATTATATTACAAAAGTAGAAATATATTTAGAAGGGCCATAATTGCAGGGGCCCTTTAAAACACTGCACCATTTGGTGTAGGATGTGCAGAATAAAAAATCTCCATCACAGCGCGATAAACTAAAGGTATTTAGTTGTTAAGATTCAAGCAACAGCCTTTGGATTTAAATTATGCAAATATGTATATCCAAATTCAAACTTAGCTAGAGGACATTCTTCAACAATATGTTCATCTGCTTCAATCTCAACTCCGCTATCACAAGCTGAACTCGCAATCACATTCCACTTGAATACATTCCATTTTCTTTGCCGATATCCCTATGTAGTTATATTTGTGTTTGTATATGCCTTCGATGTTAAGTTGACAAATCTTAACACCGGAACCAATATTCCTAAAAGAAACACAATATGAATTCAAACTTGAAAAATTATACCTGTCGTATGACCGCGAGGATCTTGGGGATCTCGTACGGTCTTCCAAGTGATGGTTATTATGGACAACATTATATTCTCCATTTTTTTTCTATATGGTGCATTGTTAAGAAGGCGTTTTATATACAGAAATAATATCCTCTTCTTTGCATAAAATATTGTGAGGAGATTGAAACTATATCTTTTTCACATTTCTTGATGGTTTATAAAGTCGTTGATGGTTTTCCAAGATGAAAAGTTAGAAATATTTTGGAATTAGACCTTTTGCTTATGAATAATAAGTGACTTGAAACCTGCTAGTACGTTCTTATGGATTTCATACATTTACAAGATCGAAGCATTAAGATATTGTTTTTCAGGCTGCCGCTACAGCTCAAGCTGCTCTAATTGGTAAACAAATCCTCGTACAAAAACTCGAACGCGACGTAAACGAAGCGCACCAACAAGTCCAAGCCGAAGTACACCAATTGGAACAAGCCGAACGTTCTGCTAACGCAGCCCAACAGGCCCTTGAACAAGCACAACAACAGGTTAGAGCCTTGTCCGCTGCCTTAAACGGTGCTCAAGGTGCCGGTTCCCACTCCCAACAAGCAGCTGAAGAAGCTCTTGCTGAACTCGGTTCACAAGAAGCCATGGTCGGTGCCGCTAAGCAAAGATTATCCACTTTGACCCAGGAACTTTCTGCCGCACAGGGAGATTTGCACTCAACGGAGGCTGCCGCCCACCAAGCTGAAAATGCCGCTCAAATAGCACAGTCCAACGCCGCCAATGCTGCCGAAAGTGCATCTGCTGCAGGTCAAGAAGCCAGTCATGGCGGCCACGGAGGTGCATCCTATGGATACTCTGTAGGCGAATTTGACGGATACCATCACTAATGTACATACTGTCAAATTTATTTATATTTAATGTAAATATTACTAATACAAATAAAAAAATGCATTATATAAATAGTTTCTATATATTTTAATATTTACTTACCCATCTATTTCTAAATCAATAAATAGTCTTTTATCAAATTATTAGTTTAATTAAGAATTATTATATCAAGGTTAAGGGAGATAATTTTCTGATTAAATTTAAACTTGGTTACTTATAGGCCACTAGACATAAAGGATATGAATTTCACTTAAGCCTGTTTTACATAAATGTATCGATGGAATGAGCTATCAGGCTTCCGCTGATGCAAAACATTAGCGTAGTTGACAACGACTATTCCTCTAACCTGAACATCTGAAGTCTTTCTGGACACATTAATAGAGAGCAGAACAGATGGGATATGCGAATTTGGTCCTCTTCAAAGTGTATGCCTATCTCAAACCTCCGCTTGATTCCAAAAGGAAAATACACAGTATGTTTCAAAACCCCTGTCTATTGACAATTATACATGAACAAAAGAAGTACAAAGATATGCAAATATCAGATATATTGAAACCCTTAAGATACCCCCTGTAAAGTATCCAAACCCCAAATTTACACTATGTCCAATTGTAACTACTTAACTAACAAATATAAAACAAAATTGGAAATGTTCAGGCTGCAGTGCTAATTTAAATGCACATAATATAATATAATAATAAAACAAATATCCAAAAAAATTTGGTTTACAGACAAAAAAAAACAAAAATAAAGTTACTTATCCATTACACAATTTTGACGGAGGGCCGAACAAAGCGTTCAACGCTTGTACGTGATCAGGAGAAAACGTACGCTTATACAGTACATATACAATTATTCAAGTTCAGTATTCAAAAAGCAAAAAGAAGATAAAGGGGCATGACACAATGTCTTAATAACAAGTTGAAATGAAAATTTACGTAGAACAGACCTAAATCTACGACATAGGAACGTCAGAAAAAATAAAACTACAATAGAAAAAGGAAATATTAACGTAAACTACTGGTCTTATAATTTAATCATCCAACGCAACACGTAAATTTCGATTATCGAATCTCCTTTTTAAATTTTAGATATTATTACATATAATTACCTGATAAAAATACACCAAAGAAAAAAGCTAACCTCTGAATCTACAATTAAAAAGTGAGAATCTACAACTGCTACAAAATTTAAGCAGTTAAACTGCCAGAATCTACAACTGTTACAAAATTTAAGCAACTAAAGTGTCATCGGCAAGGTTTAAACACAATTAAAATACATTAAGGAATATGGTATCACTTAGCTCACAGTCCAATAGTGTTTTCCGCTCACGACGAACTCCAGGACAAAAAAAAACAAAATTCGTAGCCTATGTGGAACGCCAAAATAAACATCCACCAATCAATGAATCTTCGGATGGCGATGTACCCAAAAATTAAAGTAACCAATAAAATTTAGGAGAAGGTTTGCACTTAGAATCGAATCGGAAAAATTGTAATTAACCCTCGTATACGAAAATCCTCCATAAAAATCGCAAATATATAAAAAAAAACTTCACTAAGAATCGCCAATAGAAATTACAATTCCTAAAAAGAAACACAAAAAATTGTTCCTAGAAACGGACAAAACAAGACTCAAATGATCTATAATTAAATAGAGAAATAATAGCAATATAAATACCTGCTTAAAATTGCAGGAACAAAAGAAAAGTTCAAGTACTACACGTGGTCGAACCATTGAACGGCGATACCCAATTAATAAAGGCACGGTTTTCCAAGCAAATCGAATTAAACAGCCATAACAATATTCTTCGCGATTACACAGTATTTAACTAGGCTATAGAAATATTATATTCACAATAAAATGCTGAAGGAAAGATCCAACGTGACCGCTTAAGAGCATGTCGAAAAAGAAAATATCGGAAGTCAAACCGATGACTTCGATCAACAGCGACACAACTCCGAACAAACACAAAATTACTCAAAAGTGGCCTTATAAAGGTGAAATCATATGGGAAAATTTATTATAATTACAATTAAAATTTTAGAGACTAATAACAAAAGGAATATCGCAATAATAACGAAAGATTAAAATTTTAAATCACGGGAAAAATAACTAACCACTATTAAAACAGCAAAGTAAGCAGGAAAGCATAGCCGGACGGCGCAGAAAAAACAATTTTTAAGTTGAAAATTATAGGGACAAATCTACTAAAACATCTCTCTAATTACAAATAACACTTCAGAGATAAACGAAGTCAATCAACTATATAATTCTAGTTAAAAATGCAGAAATAACGTAATTATAAATAGTAATTATGTAAATTCGAGAAATAGAACAGACATTTTTTCTACAGTCCTATAAAGATAAATAAAAAGCGTACAATATTTATAAACATGAAATTATACAACTTCTATTTAGTTCACATTTTGCTTTCAAAATTTGATTGATAAGTAAGTATTATAAATAACACGTTTTATTATTACAAATCATTTGCCTATAATTTTAATGCAACTAATGCAAGAAAGTATTACATTATTGTCGATACACATTCGGTTAAGTTAGTAACAGTCAACATTGAATAAATTTTGATTAAAATGGACTGTAGCATAATCATCATTAGAGCAATATGTATCTACTTTGAAGTACAGAAATGCTTTGTCCTGCATGATGCAGTTTAATAAATGAATATTCTGTGTGCGTGGATCGTGCTTTATAAAAATTTGTCGGACAACATTCGAATTATCAGTTTATGAATGATCGATAATATATTAATTTATGTTAAAGACTGTTTTAAATGCGCACGGCGTATGTAGATTGCAAACTGTTTGTTAAATGAAGTGTACATACTTAAAACATAATGAGAATGTCATCATTAATTAATTATTGTTCTGTGCAGTATATTTATGGAAAGCTTTCGTATAAAAGATCATTTGAGGAGCTTTTTTTCAAAACGCAATTTCTGTAAAAATTTCGCTATAGAGTTAGAGATAGCGCTGCTATCGTTAGCCATAAAGCTGTACATTTACAGTAAATTTGACGTTCAAAACGCATTTTATCGGTACTTTAAATGCATTTAAAGTTTTTTTTTTTTTTTTCAAAACGCAATTTCTATGCAATGGTAGTCTTTTCAAAACGCAATATCTATAAATTGTTGTCGGATTCTGGTAATACTCATTTTGTGTCTATTAATTCTGCTTTATTTTCAATTATTAAGTGTTGTGTCACATGGAGAACAGTTGTGAGACAGTTACTGTATCTGAGAAAAATGAAGGAAGCAGGAATAAACAAAAAACATTGCATAAAATCCAACGAGCTAAAGAATTACGGTGAGTGTTGTCAAGTGAGGTTAGTTTTTCTATTGTTGAGACTGCATTGTTATTGTAGATATGGGGATTATATGAATAATGTTATAGACGACTTGTAATCACAATAGCAGAGCTTGGAGGTGCAATCAAATATCAGACAATGATGTTCGACACGCAAGAACAAAATTCTTTGAAGTACCGAACAAAATCGTACAGGATCGAAAGCTATCGCTGCTAATATGTGTGACCAATCCAAAACATAATGTGCCTAAATATAAACCAACTGCCAGACCTCAGAAACATACAAAACAAATAAAATATAAAATACGGAAGACTGATAAAACATTAGTAAACGTGTGCCAGAAATTTTTTTTATGCTGCTTTAAGATTACTGCAAGAAGAGTTAACACTATTGCAGGGTTTGTACATGCAGGACACGACATAAAAGAGAAAAGGGGTAGTGATCACAAATCTCTGAGAAATGAAGTGAAGAACACGGCTGTAAAACAATCCATTGGAAAATTGCAGGCAAGGGAGAGTCACTACACCAGGGCAAAGTCCAAACGACTCTACTTGCCATCTGAATTGAGTATTTCAAAACTGTGGAAAATCTACAATGAAGATAATTCCTAACTTAAAGTAGTAAAAAATGCATATTTTTACAAAATATTTTGCAATAATTTTAACATAGGCTTTGGAAATCCTGCCAGCGACACCTGCAGTCTGTGTTCTCGATTAAGGAACAAAATAAAAAGATACAAACTGCAAAACAAACCTATTCTGCCTGTGATGATTGATTTGCGTGTACATAGACTTAGAGCAAAACAGTTCCATCTTCACATGAATGAAAATTTAGAGAATACGCTTTCATTCTGCTTCGACATTCAGCAAGTGCAGCCATTACCTAAGCTATCCATATCTGAGGCATATTACTTAAGGCAGTTGTCTTTTTACAATTTTTGCGTTACTGATTTAAATTGTAGACAGCCTATTTTTTATGTCTGGACAGAAAATGAAGCTAGCATGGGAGCAAATGAAGTATCATCTGCTATTACTGATTTTCTAAGTAAATTAGAATTACCAAGGCATATCAATACACTAAGGTTTTTTTGTGACGGATGCGCCAGACAAAATAAAAATTGTTATGTGGTACACGCTTTGTGTTTCTGGCTATACCATGATGCACCAACAAGTTTAAATGATGTAACTATTATATTCCCCGTTAAGGGTCACTCGTTCATGCCAGCTGATCGTGTGTTTGGGCAGATAGAAAAAAAATATCGTAAGATGAGTGAAATAATTTTAAAAGAAGATTACGAAAACGTGGTGGGAGAGATAGGAGAGGTAAGAAAAATTGGAGAAAACTGGACCCTTTTTGATATGAAAAAAATTAGCGATACCAATTGCAAGAAGCTATCAGGCATCAGTACAATGAAGAGGATATTCATCAAAAAAGAACTGATCGGGAAAGACAAAACTAAAGTTATAAAAGTTAAAATGGAAGAAAACTACAGAAGTAACGATGAATCTAAGACATTCACAACTATCATGAAGAGAGGAGTAAAAATGAATACAATACAAAAAAATCCATTGGCACTTAATAATCAAGTAAAGGAAAAAAAAGTTGAAAAATATCAAAACACTGTTAGAAAAATATGATGAAGAATGGAAAAGTGATGAGAAGTTTAGTTTTTATAAGAATCTCTTGGGGGCATTAGGTATAAACGAATAAAATTACGAAAGCTGAATACTAAATTTTATTTACTTTTTTAGAAACCCAAAACCAAAGAAACGACCAAGTAGAAGTAGTAGAAGAAGAAGAAGAAGAAGAAGACTGCGACTGTCAAGAAGACTGTGGCGTTAGAATTTAAGATTCAACCATCTTTGTTAGTTTGGAAGTTATATGTTTTTTTTTATTACATAACAATAAAATTTAAGTTTCAAAATGCAATATCTGCCATTTTTTATTTGCAAATTGCAATTTTTCAATTTTTTTTTTCAAAATGTAATTTCTTTTATTTTCAAAGTGATTTCTTTCTAAACTAATTAAGTTTGAACAGGAATATTGTAGGTACCCTATTTACATGACCAATACTTGAAATAAACCTTAAAACTGATTTTTTTAATTGTTCGGTTTACATTTAACAATAAATGTCGATTTTCTCAAGATTACCAATTTGACAGAAATTGCGTTTTGAAAAAAGCTCCTCATTTGCTGTTGGAGAAATTTATTATCAAGGACTGTGTTTCTATTGCAAAATATTGCATAAAAATAAAATAGAACTCTTAATAATGAAACCATTTCGTATAGTCGTAAACCAAAGGAATTCGCTAAATATATATTGTAAACATCTTCTATATAATTATTATTATTACCTACTAAAATGAGGTACATCGATCGTTAACATTCCCATCCACCACCATCGGGTACACATATTAGGTAAAGTGTATAAATTACATGCATGGTTTGTAAAAGTATACATTTTTACATGATATAAGTAATTAATTAACTACGAAGTTATGTGAAACACAGGCACGCGTTTATTAATTAACATACCAATTAAGCACCCTGCACTGTTATAAATACTCATGCGTTTATTACCAAAAGTCAGTACCTGTTTCACCATCAAGTTATCAGCTCTGATATCATTTTAGGTAAGAAGGAGTGAAGTGCGTCAGTAAAGTGTTTGGTTAGGAATTTATTGGTGAAAGAAAATATATTGGATTGGTTTTTTTCTAAATTATTTTTGTAAGGCGCATGCGGATCATAAACAATCTATCATTCGTATATACTTAGGCAGTATTTAAATAACATATCAGAATTTTGTTATCATTTAAAATAGTTTATACATCAGTAAGTCTAGAAAATAATTATATATTTACACTGACTCAGCAGCACAAAGGAATATTAGCTGAAAGAATGATCATAGTGAATATACACCCAAAATTAGATTTGCTTTAAATAATATTGACGCTAAAATGTTCCTTTTAACATATTTTTTTATTGATTGGGGTACACTATCGTACATAAAAGCGCGCCGAGATAGAATCTATAGAATGGTGAGAAAAGTTATATTCAAACTGCTGAGCTTTCATAGTAAATTTAATATTTCATCATGGTATATGTACGTATGAGAATAAAGACATATTATTTAATGAGCAATTTTATTTAACGTATTTAACTTTGTTTTCTTATGTTCTGATATACACATTGAATCGTTTTGTTAGAAATAATACATTTCAAATTACAAAATTATTTGCAAAATCACATACTTATCTAAAGATCTTTATTAAATACAATTCTGTAAACTGCTCCATATGAAATAAAAATTTTGAGATTCCAGTAAGGAAATATTATATTGTCTCTTGTGGTGTAATCTAAAGTCGGTACTAGCCTATTGAAACTGTGAAGATTACAGCAACATTTCTGGTTTGTAGTTTGAGTGTGTCGAAAGTGTTTATAGCTTTGCTACTCCATCTCCTTGTCATAAAAGGAAGGAATATTGATTTTTTGATTATCAGAAAATGTTGGTGGTAGATCAAAATTTAAATTTTCCACATTTACGGTGTTGAGCAGTAGATTTATTAGATCATTAGGATATAACCCTTTCGCGCAGACTTCTTTCGTCAGGATTTAACATTTTTAAGTATATATTTCTTAATAGACATTATTTTTTTTGTTTTCAAAATTTTTTTTTTTTCTGTTTTGGTTTTTAAATTAGGGCTACGGGATAAACGAGTGCCACTAGGCACGTAACTGCTTCAAATATTTTAGAACAACTACAATTATATAATAACTTAATTTATTCAAACTTATAATTGTTATGTAATTATGTGTGGAAACAATGAAAACAACTTAAAAACACAAAGGAATTTCATATGAAGAAAAAATAATAGGGGTTCCAGTTCCTTTTTTCTTTTTACAACAATTGTAACACATTTTTCTGGTTGATCATTCTATGGCTTGTTCTGTATTCTTCATTGCTGGTGCGTTGCATATTGATTATGGCGTTTTGCTCGGAGTAATTTCTTGTCCCTAAGTTATCAAAGTATCAGATAAAGGGACGTAATTTTTTAGATTGGAGCTCTATATACACTTCCTTCTACCATTTAGAGATTTTTTTATACATCATATAGATTTATCATTTCATCTGATAGATCAACCCCACCCATATATATATGTATATAAAATATATTACAATTCTTTGCCAAAATATACAAATGTATTGAAAAATTCAAAAGATTCTTGGTAGTAGTGGCATACAATGAAGTAAAAGTAATAACAATATGACAACTGGTTGTCAATTAGAAAACAATGACAAATATAAAATGCAAATCACAATGTATAATTGAAAGTGTAAACAAATAAGCAATAGGACAGTCGGGATTACTTATATGGTCACATCAAAAGGCTTGGGATTTACCACAAACTGTTCAGTCAATGCAATTATACAAATAACAACGACGCAACTATGTAATGAAAAATTAAGAGTAGACTGTCCTATTGCTTATTTGTTTACACTTTCAATTATACATTGTGATTTGCATTTTATATTTGTCATTGTTTTCTAATTGACAACCAGTTGTCATATTGTTATTACTTTTACTTCATTGTATGCCACTACTACCAAGAATCTTTTGAATTTTTCAATACATTTATATGTATATATATATAATTGATATAGAAAACTGAGACTGCAGAACAATTTATGTCTCTTGGTTCCCTTTTCTGTGTGTTTTAGTGATTGTATCATAATGGCAGTTACCAATTAATATTACTTCTGTAGATCCTTCCATTTTACAGAGAGTACACCAGTGTTACTAACTTTTATTTAACTGCCACCTCTACTTTCCAATCTATTTTCAAATACTGGCATGTTTTTGTTTTCGACATACAAGTACTAACTAGAGATATTTGCAATTCACTGGGTAAATTTATAGACTTAAGAGGAATCTCCATTTGACAATGTACAAAAATCATAAACATTATCACTGCAGAGGTTTCGATTTCCCCTTAAAATTAAGATCAAATTTTAACCAATGCTATAAATAATTACATCAATTTGTAGAGAAACCCCAAATTTACGTACGCTTAGTACTAAAATTTTGAATTTCTTTTTATTTATTTCAAAATAAATTCGACAAAATGTCTAATATTGACCTACTTCTTCTACTAATTATGACAATTTATAAAATATTTTTAGAAATAATATTACTAGGCGTACATAGATATTCGAATTCTCTTTCATTTGGTATAAAAAGATTAAAAATTGATTAATATTTACGGTTAATTTTATGGGGAAATCAATCTGTCTACAGTGGCCTCAGCGGCTGGGAGTAGACATCCCTCTTAAAACACTGTCAAAACAAAGTGATATCTTCGGATTGACTTTGACAAATCTCCTTTATTACCCTTTCACCTAACGTTCTTTCCATATTTTCTGTATCTTATCCAGCTTAAATATTCATGTCACATCCGTACCCCGTTTCTGAATCACACTTCACCCACAATTTCTTCCTTAAATATTGCCGTCGCTTCATCGATAGATAGAAACTGGCTGTCGGAAGGGCATTTCAGGGGGTGTACTTCAGATACGACGGAAGATCAACAATTTAATAAGTTTGCTGCTGTCCGGCTTTTCAGGTCTGTTGAAATATACTTTCAAATGAAACAACAGAAGTCTGTGTTTGGAAATAGCAGATTTTTGTGTTTCTTTTTTGAGAGATTTATATGTTGACCATTAGCAATGCGTATTAAGTAATGTGTCTCAATATTAGCAATGTATCTATTATAATAGCTATTTCATCGGCATTCCTATTTTTAACTTGTTCTTATGATTTGTTTTGAATATATTTCAAGTCTCAAGTTTGTTCATTGTGCAACTTAAAGTAGCAAGCTTTTGGGAAATATTTTTAGGAAAACGTCTAGTGTCTTGAATTTAGATCTACTGTATACTGGTCAATATTTTCTCTTTACTCAGAGACGATTTTGGATGAAAATTAGAGCTTGTAATCGTATCACTTCCCGAAGAGTTATTATGTGATTAATTGAAAGAAATATCTCGTTCTTTAATAGTAACTTCAGCTTTCTTTACATTATATTCTACATCAGTGTTGCTGGTATTGGAGGGCTCGTATACGGATTCGCTTTCTTCATAAGGTTCATCTTCGGATTCATTCCATATATGCTTAACTATCTTACTCAATTCCCATTTTTATTTTTGTTGAATTGTAAATTATCCATTACCAAAGGGCTAAATATATTCCTCTAAAAATATCTAGAGGGACAAAAGCGTCCCATAAAAAATGTGAACTGTATTTTCTCAGGTTAATGGATCTAAAAACTTGTACATTTTACCAGCTATGTAGTTCATATCTTCATGTTAGACTTGTAGTTAAGTCTTTGTATGTATCATAGTACGTCATAATTCTCTGAGCAATCTAGAATACGAGTGGGACATTTTGAAAGTATTGTGTGTTTCCAAAGCTTCAGTAGTTTTTGAAAATATCAGGGGACACATATGCCCCATTTAGACGCAAAAGAGATAATGGTAGTAGATCACGATACCTTGATTAGATGGTACGAACTTTTTAACATTTAGATCTTACATATTATCTTCATTGGTTTATACAATGCTGACCAATACCACTTTATTAAAATGACGACATTACAATCACCCATAAGAACTAAAGTTTTGCTGCCTAGAATAGTAATTGTTTGATTTTAAATAATTTTAATATCTGATAATCACTAATAATTACATCTGTTCTTAAATTTCTAGTGACCATTATGTTCCGATTACTTCTCATTTCCGCCTGTCTCTGTAAGTAGAATGATTAAATAATTAAGGGTAATTAATTATACAACACGTATTTATTTCTTAGTTGTTGGAGCCATTGGTGTTCCAGGAAAGGACTTTGGTAGTGGTCTCAGTACGTCGGGATCAAGTCACTATGGTGGTCTTGGAGGCAAAGGTTTCAGTGCTGGTAGTGGATTAAAAACAATTGCTCAAGGATCAGCTGAACAGGCTAACAATGCTGTAAGCAACCAACATGCTGCTGCTAGACAAGCTGCATTTTCGGCTAAGAGTAACCTCGCTCAAGCTGCTATTGGCGTAAGTATAAATTTACGATGGACCAGACTTTATCTCATTTTTATATATTTTCCTACCAAAGGCTGCAGCCACAGCTCAAGCTGCCCTAATTGGCAAACAAATCTTAGTCCAAAAACTTCAACACGATGTTAGTGAAGCCCATCAGCAAGTCGAAGCTGAACTTCACCAACTAGAGCAAGCCGAAAGATCCGCTTCGGCCAGTCAACAGGCTTATGCTCAAGCTGAACAGCAAGTTAAAGCTTTAAGCGCTGCCCTTAACGGCGCTCAAGGTGGTGGTTCTCACTCTCAACGCGCTGCCGAAGAAGCGCTTGCCGAATTAGGATCTCAAGAAGCCATGGTTGGTGCTGCCAAACAGAGATTGTCCGCCTTAACGGAAGAACTCCATGCTGCCCAAGCTGATTTACAGTCTACTGAAGCAGCTGCACACCAAGCCGAATCTGCGGCTCAAATTGCCCAGTCTAATGCCTCTCAAGCTGCTGAAAGTGCTTCCGCTGCCGGTTTAGAAGCCAGTCATGGTGGTCTTGGTGGTGGATCGTATGGTACACATTCCTCAGATATCTCTGGATACCACCATTAAATGCGTTAATTTTTTGTAATTTGTAAATAAAATGACTGACCAATAGCAGCGTTAGTTATTTACACCTGTTGTGTTTTGACAACGAAAGTGTGAACAAGGAAATATAAATAGAAAATAATACTATTTACTACTTATAGAAATAGGCAATAGACAGCTGGTTCCTGAACGATCGATTCTATGCATTTGAACTACTGTGATTACTTTTAAACTAATTCTAATGGATATTACTTTATGTATGTTGTTCGATCAGTGTGATTGCTTAACAAAATACACTAAAAACACCACGCCACGCCAATGCATAAAAGTTAAATGACGACAACTATGTTGTCATCTACAGTGTACAGGCAGTGCAGTTTTTAACAGAACAAATTGTTCAGTCTTATTGTGTACGCTACAGTCTACAGGCCAAGCGATTTTTAATCAGTGCTAAGGAAGGGTAAGTATGGCAGCTCCTAAGGAAGGGTAAGTATGGCATTTCGTAAAACAATCTATATCTCTGTACCAAGATCTCTCTATACTTTACTTGAATAGCCTCGCAATTCTACATTGAAACACTCTAGGTGAACTAAAATCAAGATAGCTCATCGCCACTATGCCAGTTGCGGAAAAGGGAGTGGGTCAGACATATGCCATAGAACGATGAACGGAAATGGCGCCACTTCTCATTAGTTATTTGACTAGCTTCTGAGGATGCTCTAAAAACAGGAATAGTGAAATATATAAGTATAATTTTGAACTAGAAATAGAAATAAAACGACTTATAAATTACGCCAAGATTTAAGGTCGACTTGTATATTATTTAACAGTAATTTGTGAGTCATGAGATAAAACACATATACCACAGCTCATACGAGTTTTTTTCATCCCATTATTCACAAATTTTCAACGTATTAATTTAAGATCCACAGATTAATTAATATTTCCTTAACAAAAGATAACTTCGAAAACACGCGATTAAATGAACAGGACATATGAATTGAGGGTAAAACAACGTATATTAGTTAAAAATTAGTGAAATAAATTTAGGGACAATAACCGAGCAATAAAATCACACGTCTATGCTCGTAGTGTAGTGTGAATGAGGAATTAAATTAGGATAAATAATTTCTATATTGTCTAGTAACTGACCCCTCTAACTATAAAAGTATTGAAATGATAATTATTATAATTAATCAATTTTTGATAGCTACAATATACACATAATCAATATGTTTTCAATGAGTTGCAGTACTTTTGTTGCAATATTCAAACTTACATATAATTAGAGGATTTTAAGTTACGATTATGTGCTGCGCCAAAGCTAGTATTCTTCATTTATTATAAAGGAAGAAGTGAAATAATGAAATAGTTGCTATTCTTATCTTTAATATGAAATAAAAAATACTATTTACGGCCTTTTTTGCTCTTTGCAAAGCATGTACATACTTTCCTAGTTTGAAATTTTATTACATCAGAATCATTTCGATTTTACGATGGCGGAGAAATGACAGCCAAGCTTTTAAAGACAATGGAGTTGTTGAGCGAGTAATAAGTGTGAAGCGGAAAATCGATTCGTTAATAAGCTAAAAAGATATATGGCATAATTAATACTAATTTCTCGTCAAAAAATTTTCCTTTATTTCACAAGAGGACGTTTCCATTAATCACGACGCCTGATTTAGCACATTAAAATAAGTGAAATATAGGAAAACCATTACATTATGTTAGAATTTTTCTTGTATCATTAACCGCACGTTCGCCTGGAAAACGCTTTTGTGCTAGGTAATTAATCTCGTAGCAAACTTCCAATTTTAACGTTGAAAACATTCCGTTCTAAACTGTTCACTTAAAGAAAACAAGTACGAGGCTAATGAGTTCTGTAAAGTGTGGTTTGTATCCGATACTTGAAAAATTTCCAATGAAAGAAAATTCGACATTGATGTTAATTCAAGAATTAATTGCTTGAGATCAACTAAGTATTTTTATATATCGCTATCACCGACTTTACGTGTTTAACTTCTGTTCGTTAGATTTGATTCGTCTCTTATCCTCTGCACTATCTTCTGTATCCACATTCCTGTTTAATGTATCGTATTCGTGTGACCATACGAGTGTACAGTGCTTTTTCTTACGCTGTGAGTTTTTTCCATTTTTTTTACTGACTGGATTTATCTATTATTATTATTAAGAATTATACCAACTTGTAACTTACATTATTTGCTATTTTCTAACATGTTAATCACGTTAGTTTAACGTCTGAATGTTTGTTGATTTGCATTTTTAATCCTACATCGCATTTGTCACTTATTTCTTCACCTACCTACTTTTTTCCCATTGCTTTTTGTTTTCTTACTTTTTTCTTTTTCACGAATGTTATTAAATATACAAGGACCGTTCAAGTTTTATTGATTTTTAAAATAAATTCCAATTGTTCTTTCCTGCTGCTCCGTGGCCCTCTTGTATGTTTTGGTTAGTCACCAGGATAGGCCGCCTGTGTGTGAAAAGTGTCCCTGTGCATTCCTTCCTACCTCTGTGTATCACATTCTTACCAAACTAAAACTATGAGTTCTTGTTGTACTATATGTAATGAGGATCTTGTCCCTGATAATGAAATCGCCTGTGATTTATGCAAGGGAATGATACACACAACATGTAGTGGATTGTCCAGGTTGAAGGTGCAATGTCTCAAGAGTAAAGTGCGTAAGATTACATACTACTGCGTGATATGTTCTGATTTCAAAGCACAACTTGCAAAATTAAACGATTTGAACTCTGTGGTGGCCTCTCTCCAGGCAGAAGTTCGGGCCTTGAAGAGCGAACGTGTCTCTGAACCATTAACTGGTGATCTGGATTCATCATTTATGGAAACTATAATTAATGAGGTTTCCGATCGTGAAAGGCATAAAAATAATTTGATTATCTTCAATTGTGCTGAGATGGAAAATGTTAACAAACCTGATCAGATTGCTGCTGATTCAGTGTTTGTTGGAGAAATTTTTAGAAATTTGAATATCAATGTCGAGCAGGTTAGTCCGGTTAGACTTGGTAAATATGATCCTTCTCAACAACAGCGTAAAAGGCCTATAAAGGTTACTCTGCCATCTCCTGAACATGTAACAATCGCCTTGCGTGGAAATACTAAACTTAAGAAGCAAGAAAAATTCAAATCAGTTGTCCTCGCCAAGGATAAGACTCCGTTTCAGAATTCACTATTCGAGACTGTGAAACGTAAACTTGATGAGCGTATTGCTGCTGGTGAAACAAATATCCACATAAAGCATTTTAATGGCGTCCCTAAAATTATACAGCGTACCAGGTCGGAAAACTAGAGTCGTCCAGCAGCCAGACTTCTCCAATGCGCATATATTACCAAAACGTGCGTGGTTTGCGTTCGAAAATTGCTGAAATATATCACTCCAGCTTCGGATTTGTTTGTGACTTTGTTTTTTTGTCTGAAACCTGGCTTACTCCGGATATAGACGATTCTGAACTTTTTGGTGAAGAGTGGACTGTGCTTAGGAAGGATAGGCATCATGATATGGTTGGAAGATCTACTGGTGGTGGCGTATTGCTTGCGGTGCCTGGCGTCGTTCCTGCCGTTTTGTGCGATACATCTAACCTGACTGATTTAGTTCCGTTGGTAGACATTGTCATGTCTAAATGTATTATTTCTTCGTTAACCATTTATCTTATAAGCTTATATATACCCCCGGATCTAAACATTAATGATTATGAATTATTTTTTGATGCATTAGCTTTAAGATTGTTAGATAGAAAGGTCATAATATGTGGGGACTTTAATTGTTCTAAATTTAGTGCGCGTGACAATTTGATTGATCACAAATTTATTTCTATACAAAATTTTATGAATGTTTTAAACTTACAGCAATATAATAATGTGCTAAACTCTGATAATAAGTTATTAGACTTAGTCCTGACTAACATTAATTCACTGGTTACTGTTGCAAATGATAAAATACCATTAGTACCTGAAGATAGATACCATCCAGCCTTAAACATTACTTTAAGTGTATACGTTGATAATCATACAAAGAATTTTCCTTCGAATAACAATGTAAGGTACAATTTCCGTAAGGCTGACTTTGAACGTATCTTTAGTGAACTGGCTCATAGTGACTGGTCCTATTTAAACTCTTGTATCAACGTTAACATGGCAGTATCTTACTTCTATTCCAGAATTTATTCTATCATAGATAAACATGTACCCAAAGTCACTACAACTTCCCGTAAATATCCCGTGTGGTACAATAAAGCGCTAATAAAGTTGCTAAAGTTAAAAGAATATTACTATAAAAGGTGGAGGACCTCAGGCTCTGATAATGACTATGGGGAGTTCCAAAGAGTACGCGCTCTGGTTAAGAAGGACACTAAGGGTGCATATCAAGTTTATTTGTCTTCTGTTGAGAATGAAATTTCAAGCGATCCCAAATCGTTCTGGGGTTATATAAGCAGTAGGACTGGCAGGTCTAGAATTCCGGGTTGCATGAAAAATGGTGGCGATGATGACATTACAGATCCACATCAGATTGTTGAGGCCTTCGCAAAAAACTTCTCTGATGTTTACCAACCTCGTTGTATGTCGCCTGTCTTGAGTGTTCCAGAGGTCTCCAACTGTTTCTACGTAAACCCGTTTCATATTGATGAAGTTAAAATTTCTTTGAAAAGGATTAGGATGGATTTGGTCACTGGTCACGATGGGATTCCTAACTTATTTATACGGAGATATGCATCACTCTTAAGCGAACCCTTATGCGCAATCTTCAATTTATCTCTTCGTACATCAACATTTCCTGAAGTCTGGAAATTGAGTAAGATCAATACTGTATTTAAAAAGGGAAATAAAAGTGATATGTCCAATTATAGGCCTATTAACATTCTGTCTACGTGCTCTAAGGTATTTGAGCATTTGCTGTGTAACAAGATATACAGCTGCGTAAGACCTTACATCTCTACAGTACAACATGGTTTTATGACAGGAAGGTCTACATTGTCTAATTTGGCTGAAATTACTCAATATCTAAGTACATCAATGGACAAAAGGCAACAGGTGGATGTCTTGTACACTGACTTCGCTAAGGCATTCGACACCATTGACCATAATATACTACTGCTCAAACTGGGTTCTATCGGTTTCTCAGCTTCTCTTACCGATTTAATCGCCTCATATCTTGAGAACAGATCGAGTTATGTGCACTATAATGGTTACAGTTCGGACGTATTTACGATCACGTCGGGGGTACCTCAGGGATCCAATCTGGGGCCCTTATTATTCAATGTGTACATGAATGATCTATTAAGTAGATTGGATTGCGGGGTACTTGCCTACGCAGATGATTTGAAAATATTCTCGAAAATCAAGGACTTGTCCGACTGCCATCACTTACAAAGAAACCTTTCAATTATTAACAACTGGTGTCAGGAAAACAAAATTAAGCTGAGTATTAATAAATGTGCAGTTGTGACATTCACAAAAATTAACAAACCGGTCTTATTTAACTATTCTGTGGACTCAGTAATTATAGCTAGGCAGACCAACATTAAAGATCTGGGTGTGTTATTTGACTCCCGTTTGGACTTCACTAGCCACATACAATCTATTTGTTCTTCTGCTTCACATACGCTTGGCTTCGTAATAAGGTCTTGTAGAGGCTTTTCGAATCTGTCAACATTTACCACCCTATATTATACACTGGTTCGTCCAAAATTGGAGTACGCATCAATAATATGGTACCCTTGTTACGTGTACCAGCAACTTGCTTTGGAGAGAGTGCAGAAGAGATTTCTAAAATATGTATCTTTTAGACTGAGCGGCGTTTACCCCCCATGTGGTACTGATTATGATGCACTCTTAAATACCCATAATTTTATAAGCTTAACTTCAAGGAGGCAGATAGCCAGTGCCGGGTACTTAAGAAAATTAATCAATAATGAAATTGACTCGCCCTGCCTTCTATCGGCCGTGGGCTTTTTGGTGCCAACGTATGCAACGCGTTCGACTGATTCGTTTTTAGTTGCCAGAGCTCGAACGAATGTGATGGTTACAGCACCGCTAACTCACATGACAAGAAACGCGAATATTTTATATTCTGATCCATTCCTTATATGATCCTTGCGTGCTGCCATGAAAATGCCAGTAATTGCACTCAATTATTGTGTAATGTATTTTGATATATATACTAATATAATACTTTGTTTTTTTTTTGTTAATGGAAATATGCCGATATTTTTGTTTGCATTGTACTAAATTTTAATTTTTGTCCTGTAAATGGATTTTGTCTGTTGGACAATAAAGTTTATTATTATTATTATTATTATTATTATAATGAGATCTTTCTTTAATTTTCGTGGAGAAATCTATACTTTTTGGCGACCAACGTGGGGGTCATATTCAGTGCATATTAATTGGATGTCACAAATGAAGTAAAACGATAATAGGCGTAGATATGGAAGAGAATTTTGAAGATTAAATTAATTGTATAATTCATTTAAAGATTTTAATTATACGCCACAGAAAGAAAAACAAGGACGTGAATTGAATATTGAGAATTTACTTACTTCTAATTAATACAAAAAATACAGAACAAATGAGGTAATTGATATCGTTTCAAACAATTTTTCTCTGGTTGGTGCAGCTCATTCACGAATCTCGAGCTTACGCTTCAATTCACAAAGAAGACCGTGTGAGATTGTGCAGATCTATACTCTAGATTGCTTTAATCGTGGATCGTTTCATTTGGTGTACATCATAATCACAAGTGATAAAACAAGAGTATAGTGCTATGATCCCGAAAAAAAGCAATAATCGACAGTTTGAGTCTTTGAGAATGAATCGGCTCCAACAAAGGCTGTTCGTGAAAAAAGTCGAAACAATAAAATGGTTGCCAAATTTACTGGATATGTTTCCACTGTAGCATTGGAAGATAGACGTACTGTTAATTCGGAATGGAACACTACAGTTTGTTTGCCTCAGATGTTCCAAAATGTTTGCGAAAAACGTCCAAGAGAAAGGATCATCAAGATAAAGCTCGAGCCCATACTGTCACTCGAACAACTGAATATTTGAATGCCCAAAACATAGAAATAATGGGTCCATTCACCGTATAGTCCAGACCTAGCATCTAATGACTTCTTCTTATTTCCGCGGGTTAAGGTTAAATTACGGGATTTACGTTTTACATCGACCGAAGAAGCAATTGATCCCTTTAAAAATGAAATAAACAAACTATGGCCAGAAGAGTGGAGACAATGTTTTCAAGATTGCTTTTCAAGGGTGCAAAAATACATTGACTATGGAGAAGAATATTTGAAAAATTATAAATAAACGTTTTTTGTAAATAAATTGTGGTTTACTTTACCAGGCTCAGCCGAATGAGAACATCTCTACCTTTCTGAATTGAATTTGGCTACGAGAGAACCAATTAAATCTTTTGAAAATATGTACCATTGCAACGTAATATTTAAATCACTCCTTCTTATTCTGAGACAAGGTATTTGACGTAAGAATGCACAATCACGAACATATTTAAACATCTACAAATATCATTTCATGTTGAATTAATTCACACGACGTGAATTAGTGGTTGCCTATATAAAATTACCACCAACATAATATAAAACTTGGATTAATAATTCAGTATAGAAAACAAGGATGATTTTAAAATAAGAATGAAAATAGGATGAAACTAGGATGGCCTCAGGACATCATAGAAAATGCTTTATAGTGGTTGGTGATTGGTTTCTATGAATCAAATCTCTTTTATGCACAATTTTTGTTAATAATTTACTTTACAGTCATTTTCTTTTGCTTTTCCGCTTTCGTCAATTGTGTTTCACTATTTGTCAAATGACTTTCCATGTTTTTAAACGTCAGCTGAATTTGTCAAATGCAATTCCCTTTTTGTCAAACTACTTTCCCTTTATATCAAATGCTTTTCATGCTTATATGTGGGTTACAATTTATAAAAAAATATAGCAATTTACACACTAAAGTGAGAAATTTATTTTGTATTTAGATACAAACACAAAGTAACAACTATGTAATATAAACATAACTTAATTCAAAATTTTAATTTGTTTTGCCGGATACGGTTAGAAAAATTTATGCAACAATACAGCAAAATTAATTTCAGGACATCGGCAGCAAAAATTATTAAATGCTCAAAAGAACAGATTTGTGACTGGATTGATCTAGGTTGTTCATTAACTTTCCGCCAGTTGCTACAAAAGTGTTTAAACTAATGGCCACTTCTTCAACAAATAGCACTATCTGCGATTAATAGAGCAACTTTCCTTATTCTGTTAAAAAGTATCATTTCTTCTTTAAAGAAGAAATACACTGGACATTATTCAAGCTAGCTTTGATTACGAAGTGCAGTACAACAGTATGATCTTGGAAAGAGAAAAAATGTTTTTCATAGACGAATACGGAATACAAATAAATATTTGCGTTTCCTACGGAAGATTTGTGAAAAATACCAGAATATCAAAAATAAAGGCACAGTTAAGAGGGCGCAATTATTCTGTTGCCGATGTAATGAACGTAAATTCATTGTATTTGTTTCAAATTCAAGATGTGCCCTTTAATGTACTGCACTTTTCTGAATTTCTCACAACGTTATTCAACATTTACATAATGACGGTGTAAAAGGAGCTCATATTGTTGTGGACAATGTAAGATTCCATAGAAGTGAAGAAGTTTTGGCCCTCATTAGAGGTTATGGTCATTTTAATGAGTAAATTGCTGTATTTTTTTATAAAATGGTAGAGGTATACATATCAATTAATAATATATTTTCTTGGGTATTGTGGTAAAATTATATTAAAATAAAAGAAAGATTGTTAACGTTTCGATGTTTAATTTACATCTTTCTCAAAACATTAGTAGATGTATATAAACTGCAAAATGTAAAATTGTCTAAACAAAAATTATCAAAATAAAAATAAAAGGGACTTACACTAAACGTATACAGCAATATCACAAATTAAAAGATCAAGATTAAAAACAGCCGGTTTTGAGAAAGATGTAAATTAAACATCGAAACGATAACAATCTTTCTTTTATTTTAATATAATTTTACCACAATACCCAAGAAAATATATTATTAATTAATAATTAGTGGTAAAGAAAAACAAACACAAGGTATACATATATGTATACATATAAACAAGAACATCAATAAAGGGAAAGTACCTTGACAAACAGGCAATTGATAAAAGCGGAAAAGCAAAAGAAAATTAATGTATTAGCCGACAACTCTATTCCATAATAAAAATAAAAGGTAATGAGACTATATTTGGAAATTTTCTTGTATAAGATTTAATACAAATACATTATTATTGATTAACTAAAGCGGTTTATTTAATTAAGAAGCAGAATGTTACTTTATTATTATTACAACATAACTCCGGGCGTTGCGAGATTTAATTTTATAAATGTAATTATATCGTATTTCGACGTTACGTCTACTAAAGCTGATTCGATACGGCCCGAAAAGAAAAGACGGAACCAAGAAAATAGAGAAATATCTTGTTAAGTTTTTCCGTTTTTAATTTCCCAACGAGCGGTTATTTTTTTCGAGCTTACGTGACTGGAAAGTATTATCTCAATCTCGTTATCCCTTTTTCTTTGTTGTTCGTCCGTCGTCGTGTGCATAGCAAATCTGATCTTACAGATAGATATCGATGACACGAAGATGTATTACGGGTCTATTTCAACGACGCGGCGTGTCTGCCTACTCTGTGTGTTCGTGGGCGAGCTCCAGTAAGAATCCCTTTGCTAAGCAAATACGTCGAAATTCCTTTTGTTAATATGAACTATCTCGATGGCAAATGTCAATATATTACAATGTACCCAGACATGTACTGTATACTACATGCATACACATACATTAAAGGTTTGTGTTTGCTTTTGATAAATTCGGAAAATATATGGATTACTGATGTAAATCTTGTATATATAGAACAAATAAATCCGCCTTCATTCCACATCTATTTTGAAAAAAACGACGATATATCCAATGACCTAGAAGTTATCACAATGGCGTTAGCTAACCAAACCAGTAATAAAATAGTATCTTAAACTTTGTATAAACGTACTGGTCTAAGATTCAATTAAGATTACAGGGCTGGTAAATAAGGTTATTGTAAAATGATAACTGGTCCAGAAGAAATGAGGTCAAGTCAATTCTTTCCAATTTACTCTATCGTCTTTACTAAAAAATCGAATTATATTTTTAAGGAAATATATATTTTTCTTTCTTATCAATTCAGTCTTAGTCGAAATTCTTTTCCAAAAATTGATAGAGGTTTAATAACTCTACATGTTACTTCGCGGCACATATACAGTAGAATTTAACTGTGGTTATTAAGTGCAGTTATGAGTTATTATTTATACTAATTATGTACAGGGTTGCGATGGTGTATGGAACAAGGTTCGTTATGCTACAACGGCTTGAGCTAGAATCCTGAAATTTGAAATAGACGGTAGGACTCGATTAAAACTACTTATTAATTGTTTTTATTTTTGTTTTGTTCCATAAGTTTTTGAAGTACAATGCCTACTTGATTTTTTTTAATGGGAACATGGGTTAAATGGAACATAGTTAAAATGGTTATTTTCCCTTGAATTAAATGGTATAATAGGTTTGGTGATTCGTTTGACAAAACTTTAGAAAAAAATTAAAACATTACGAAAATAAAATAAAACACGCAAATCATGCAGCCTTTGCAAATCCGTCAAACATAAAATTCTTGACAGTTAATTGTCATCAGTTAACGTTGTATTAGCAACTAACTAATAATTATGAATCACTTAACTGAAAGAGAAAGAATAGAAATTCTCATGATAATTGGGTATGGAGTTAGAAAACGAAGTCACCAAGAAACATGTGCAGTGTTTAACGACACCCATCCAGATAGGAATCCCATAAGTAAGTCAACAGTGACAAAAACATTAAGAAGATTTAATCAAACCGGTAGTGTGAAAAACCAACCTAAATTAAGACGGCCAAGAACATGCACCAACGAAGAAAATCCTTTTAATATTTTATTAGATGTCGCGGAGAACCCTAAAACGTCTGTACTACAAGTGGCTTTAAATCATGATATGTCTCGAAGATCTGTTCAAAGTATTTTAAAACGAGCAAAGTACCACCCTTACAAAATTCATCTAGTACACAAATTCAACGAGGATGATTTTGACAGAAGATTAGAATTCTGTGAAAGAATGATGACGATGATTGGCGGCGATGAAAATTTTGATAAAAGGATTGTTTTCTCAGACGAAGCAACGTTCCAGTTAAATGGTATTGTAAATAGGCAGAATTGTAGATATTGGTCTGATAGTAATCCTCATTGGATGGCGACGGTACATATCCAATATCCACAAATAGTCAATGTTTGGGCCGGAATTATCGGCCATAATATCATAGGCCCGTTTTTCATAGACGGAAATCTAACTGCTGAAAAGTATTTACAATTATTGCGAGAAAATATTGTTCCTCAAATTATACATCTTTTCCCAGACCACAATAATCAAATTTGGTTTCAACAGGACGGCGCTCCACCACACTATGGACGTGAAGTACGTTATTACTTAAATAATACATTTCTTCAAAGGTGGATAGGGAGGCGAGGAACTATTGAATGGCCGGCCCGATCTCCTGATCTGACTCCCCTAGACTTTTTCTTATGGGGATATTTAAAGTGCCGTGTGTACAACAACAAACCAGAATCTTTGGACGAATTAAAATTACGTATTCAGACAGAAATAAGAAATATTCCTGAAAATTGGTTAAATAATACAATAGACGGATTTATCCACAGACTTCATTATTGTCAGGAAGTAAATGGAGAACACTTTGAACATCTTTTATAATCTAAATTCTGAAGTGAAATTTTTTTTATAAATTATAAACTTCTTGTTTAAATATTAATTGAACCGTTTTGTTAAATTTTTGTTGCTTTGTCTAGTTTTGTTTATTTAGTTTAATTGCAAGCATTTGTTGGGGTTTCAATGGGAAATGATAGAGGCAGTAATGACAATGGGACATTCTCTACTGCCATTGTTAAGTTCTTCTAATTTTTGACGAATGGGCAAAGGCTGCTTGATTTGCGTGTTTTATTTTAATTTAATTAAGTTTAAATTTCTTTCTAAAATTCTATCAAAAGAATCACCAAACCTATAATATCATTTAATTCGGGGAAAAATAACCTTTTTAACCATGTTACATTTAGCCCATGTACCCATTAAAAAAAAACAAGTACGCTTTGTATTTCAAAAACTTATGGATTAAAACAAAAAGAAAAACAAGTAATAAGTAATTACTGTGTCTTACATATATACCTTTATACGTAAAACGTATATGTATATATGCATGTGTTTGAGATACACACATACATTAAGTGCCATTGTCGATAATCGAACGCACAGACACCGGTGTTTCGACCTATGAGGACTCATCAGTGTGCGTGGAGATTCTCGACAATAGCTTCAAGACTTAAATCGCTGCTTATGTCATTATAGCGTGTTAAATGCGGTGAGAGTATCACAGCGACATCTAACACCCAAAAGATGACACAGAAAAAAGCGATGGCTTCTGACGGCATGTTCTGCTATACAGAGGCCTGTATGTTAATAGTGTATCTCATGTAATAGTTCGATTATCGACAATGGCACTTAATGTATGTCTGTATCTCAAACACATGCATATATACATATACGTTTTACGTATAAAGGTATATATGTAAGACACAGTAATTATTTACTGCTTGATGTTAGTTTTAACATCCATGTGTTCACACCTTTCATTTTCGTTTTGAAGTAATAAGTAGTTCTAATTGAGTCTTATGTCTGTTTAAAATTTCAGTATTCTAGCTCAGACCGTCCTAGCATAACGAACCCGGTTCCATACATAATCGCAACCCTGTATATACAGTGTGCATAAAAAGTAAATAATCTTCAAATTACAGTCTTTATCATTATTTTTACAAGAAAAATTATTAACAAATGTTTACTGAGTATCTTTTTGGCATGATTTTGTGACGGTTTAAAAGTACTTTCCGTATTGTATTACTCTTACCGGGGTCGATTTATTGGTTTTTCCGGTGAGAGCGTTGTTAATAATGGAGTTATATTTATTTATTAAAAAGAAATCTCATTTTCGGCTTCGTTGAAAAACCTCCATTTTTAATAATCGAAAAAAAAATTCGGGAATAATTTTAGCGAATTTTCCGTTATATTTTAAGTTAATTTACCCGGAGCACAGAGAATGCATGCAGTTCGGATTAACCATTTTAAAAGCTGATTTAGTTCGCAGTTAATTAATTAATGAGTTTAGTTCTTTTTCCTAGTGGAGTTTATTAGAAACAGTTTTTCATTGATTCGAGATAGATAGTTCTATCGAAAAAATAAAATTTCAGTAATATATCAGGAACTACTAAGTTTAAACAAACTTTTAAAGAATACAAAAGTACTCAAAAGTGAATTCCTACCACAGGTTTTTACTCTTATCGCAAAATAGTTATTTTTGAATATCGCAAATTATACGTTTTATGGAAATTTATCACTGGAAAAGTATATATTACAGAGATTTATTATCAGAAAGGCATTTATTGGAACAATTTTCTTATAAAAAAAATTGAAATTCGGACCGGAAGTAGAGCTACATTTCACATAAAAAACTTCAGTTCTTTGGCCGGAAGTAACACTTTTACTCTTATCGAATAGCAGTTGTTTGCAATATCTGGAAAATTATGCATTATCTGCCATCGGTGGTCTGTAAATGTTCGTTACTCTTGTATTGTAATCCAATAGCTCAGTGCTTGACCATTCGATAACTGATTCAATAATTCTTTGTTTGACATTACATATTTAATTAAATTTACTATCATATTTGGCAAATATGCATGAATCGCCGTGTGTACTAACTGTTCTACATAAGCACAAGGTCATTATTTAGTTGCTCAATTATATTTAGTAAATTGCAGCCTTTAATCCACTATTCAGTTATTGGGAGCACATACATACATCATTCTTGTAGATATTCAAAAATATTTCCAAATCATATATTTTATTATGTATGCTTTGTATATTCTGGTGCATTATGTTTATTTTTAATGTTGTTCTCGGTGCCATTAACTGAGGGTTAGCATCACTGGTGTTGACGCCCTTTTTCGAAAATATTTGAAATATCTTAGAGTTGGGTTATTTTGCCATTTGTTTGAATTGAATACCGTTTCTATATCCCCCGTGCAAACAGCTAATTTAAACGCAGCAATCTCTGTTTTTTCTTTTTATTAAAAGTTGAAACAAAGATCCACTTAATTTACGATTTTGAACAGCTGTTAGTGTTGTAACGAGTTATTCCACGTATATTTTTTCGGTATTTATTTTTCGTCGAGTCAATGTCCTGCTTTTCTTTTTCTACCGTATTGACAACAATTTTTTCTCCTCCAAGTTTAATTGTCTCTTTTGTAATTTATTTATCTGTGCGCGACAGTGCCGTGTTTTTCAGTTTGAAAGCTTCATCTGCTGCTTGTGATCAAGTACACATCTTACGAGAATCTTTTCATTTACAGTTTACTTTCACTTGGATGCTTCATTATTGGTTTGATCATTTATAATATAATTGATTTGAAAGTTATGGATGATATCCTTTCATTGCTTAATTTTTGTTAATAATAATTTAAACGAAGCTATTTTATTACCTGGTCAGTTTTCTTTTCCAGAGGGTTGCTTTTGCCGATGCTTGGCTATGAACATCCGTTGCATTTGTTGGGTGTAAAATGCATTTCATTTCTAACCAATCAATTTTTCTGGAGTGAAGTTTTCGTTATAATTTTATTTCCTAGTTGTCTTAATTATTACAATAACTATCTTTTCTTTTAAAATTCAATATAATTTAATATTTTCTATTATTATTATATATTCAAGAGTTTTCCTAAAAGATATATTTTTTTCCTATACATTTCTTCGCAACTTGTATATTCCGATTTTAACACTGCGTAGTTCAAATTTTGACATACCTGTACTTTAGTGACGCCATATATGGTAGAGTGTCGATATCCCCCACATGTTTATTGTCTATATGTGTTTTCGGAAATTAAACCCGTGCATTGTGGTTACAACACGATATGAATTGCCAAATTGAAAGGCCCGGTGCTCTCATCTATACTTAACAACGGATAACTAAATGTCCTGTATAGCCTATATACTTATTAACTAAAATTACAGTTGGTATTGGTCCACTTTCGCTATCTATATTTGACAGTTAATTAGATCTAACCTCAAAATAATATGTGTTATAATAATATTAAGTGTTTTAAGTGTCTGGTGAATGTGAATTTTGCCAACAGGAAATGCTCTATTACGGGTAGTTCGGTTTTACGGAGAAAAACTATGGTAGGTACTGTATGTTCTAGCATCCTTTATTCTTTAGTATTCATTTTATATTACCTCCTAGCATTAAGAGAAAACGAGATATTTACAATGTCAACCCTTTTATTTACATATATGACAGATATAAAATTACACAAATTTACACATATATATTTACAAAAAAATCATATATTACTTGCCATCCACAAAAACAACTTCAATTCTTATATAGAAAGTAATCTTACTTTTACTGAAACTTATTTGGAGTATGTCAACCAACATATAATGGTATACTCAAATATCGATCTATAAATCATACGGTCGTAAATATTTAGTAAAGTGAAATATTAAATACATGTTATTTACTTCGAGAAAAATGATGTTTAAAAAAGTTAACGTCTCGTCTAGCACGTGTGTTTGTATTGTTGAAGAGATAATCGACAAGAGTAATATATTTAAATTTTTACCTGAAACTAAAATTTACTTTAGTACATATTAAATTAAAAAAAAACTATCTGATATGATTATTTAAATTGAACGGAATAACCATGTAAAGATTGATTCAGGACTTATGGGGAACAGAATTGTTTTTTCCATAGGCTGCCAGAAGAAAACTATTTACGGGACTTCTTTTATGGACTGCCAGAAAGATTAAGGAAAAGGTATACCCTCCGGATTGCAAAAGAGTTTTCTGAGAATTCGAATACCATCCATAGATTACAACCACTTGATGTGGGTTTTTTCAAATCCATGGAAACATATTACACACAAAGTGTGGAAACATGGTTACGGATAAATCCTGGTAAAAAAAGTGTTGATGTTTCAAGTATCCGGACTATTTGGAAAGGCCTACGCTAAATCTGCAAGCGTACAAACGGCTATAAATGCGTTCAAAGCTGCTGGAATTTGGCCAATTGATCGTCATGTTTTTGGCGATCACCATTTCGCGACTGCAGATAATTTGGAAGAACGAAAACAAGGAAGAGGATGCCAGCAACGAAGAATAAGACAGTGAAAATGAAGTGGCTCACGAAAACATTATGGTGGCAAAAAAAGAAACTATTTGAAAATGAAGGAAGTAGGAGCAAGTCGCAAACCCATTTAAATATCTCAGTTGAAGAAATATCTCGTATACCAAAACCAAGAAATCTTGAACAAGCATTACAAAGGGGACCACAACAGGCCGCTGAAATTACCAGTTCCCCGTACAAAAAATCATTTGACGATGAACAAGCAAATAAATTAAGAACGCAAAAGAAAACTAAAGTAAACGAGGACCGGTGGTTTTGTACCATCTGTGAGGAAGAAGACCAAAGGGACATGATCCGGTGTATGCTGTGTCGATATTGGGTTCATGCAGACTGTGCCAATGTTAATCCTAATAGCAAAATCTATAACTGTCCCTCATGCTTGATGACAATGTAATGAAATATATATTTAAACATTAATTTTTGATCATGGTCCAATTTAAGGTACTGCCATATGAAAAAAAACACTTTTAGACAAAAATGTGTCATGTAATTTTAATCCAGTTTTCTGCAAATGCAATTAGTAATTGAAAAAAGAAATGAAATACGTTTGTACCTTTTATTATGAACATCGCTCCCAAAAATTCTGGCCAATCACCAAGTTATGTGCCACTATAATACAAAATAAATTTAAAAGGTACTCCTGATGAGTGGCTATCACGGTAAAAAACCGCTTTAAAATATCTTATCATATAAAGTCACAACCTGTCTTCCCCAGAGAGATGACTCACGCTGTATATATTAAAAAAAAAATCTGCATCTATATAAGAAAGTCTTGAGAGGGAGATAATATGGAGAAAAACAGATAATATTTTCTGATGAGGTTCATTTGTTACTATATTACTTCTTCCTTATTGCAAATCACAATATAATTTTGAATTGTTGGAGATCTCATTTCTTCGTTACTTCAACTCATTACATCATTATAGTTTATTTAAATTTTCCACGATCAATAGTGGAATCGCCAAGTTCATTAGTAATTTTTCAAAGAGCAGACATAATAAATTATGCAAATTAAATGTATAGCAGCGCAATTTCTTTTATAAATCTCGATTGCCGGAACGAACTTTCTTCGATCGTATTGTGTTTCCAATAAGAGGAGATCTTCGTTACGTGAGCCGAAGTTAAAGACTTGAATTAATATTGCACGTCCGACTGGGTCAGGTCGAGCGTGTGACGGCGAATTTTTCTTTGAGTTTCGAAGCAATGCCGGTGTAATGTTCATAATTAAATTTTATTTCCACTTTATTTTTGCGACTTTCAATGTCCGAAGCCAGTTGTCGTTGTTATACGTTGTTCAAGGAACGACGAACATCCAGCAGTGCAAAATGTAACGTATCATTTTTGAATTGCCACTCGTCCTAGCTAATATGTTCGAATTATTGTATTAACTTCGGAAATGAGACTTTTATGACAGTGAAGACATTTGGGAAAGAATTTCGAAACGAGAACTGTAGCGTTGTGGACTTTCGAAAGTTGACTTGCAATAGCTCTTCTAATTGCCCCACATGAATGGTATGCGGCTGCTCTGCACCTAAATTTTCTACAATTACTCTTTTAATTACAGAATTCCCATTGATATTATTTGTATAGTGGTATTCAATGATAAATCTGCATTTCAATTCTTTCACTGAAACTACATAAATAATAGCGGGTGTTCTATACAAAATGTTTATCAATATTGTTAATGTGTCAGTGACACCCTTACGTTATATTAAAAAACCAATAAAATGGGAATCAATTAGATGTTAAATAATTAGAACTCTGCATTCTGTTGATATTTAAAAAAATTGATATAAACACATTTATATATATACAAAGTGTCTAAAGTTAAGTGTTCACCATTGCTAACTTTGTTATTATTGAAGCTACGAAGTCGGTTAAATTAGCAAACTAGTAGGACTTTTTTGCTGACTAAGTTAGTCAAAACAGAGAAACAATTGAATAGCTAGTTTCTGAGATATTCACAAAAGCAACAGATTTTTAAATGTATATTTCGACATATTCTGAAAGAAGTTAAATTCTAAACAAAAAGTAAGTAATACGCTATCGTTCCAAATTTAAAAATAAGCGAATAAAATGCACTTAAACTCTTTGATTATCATTATTTTAATACTACTTACATATTAAAGTAACTCCCCACTTTATCACACCTGTAAACTTTCAAAATCGTTGGTCATTAAAACTGTGGGGAGGAATAGTGGGTAGTTACATAATTGGACCTTATTTCTTTGAAGAAAAAGTTAATGGAGGAGAGAATCTTTGCTATGTACGGACGGATTTTCAAAGCTTATTGAAGACATCTTCAAATATGTCAGTAAACATAATCTTAGTTTCCATATTACACTTGACTTAAAATAAAATTCTCACTACAACACTAAACCTTCTATATTTTTTTAAATTTAAAATGTAAATGGTTTCTGTTTTTTTTTAATTTAAAAAAATATAGAAGGTTTAGTGTTGTAGTGAGAATTTTCTTTTAAGTCAAGTGTAATATGGAAACTACAACAAAACAAAAATTCTTATACCTATGTGGTGAGTGTCTTGCTATGTTTTTTAGAATTTCATTAAAAATATTTTAAGTCACTATAACAAAAGACCCTCCCTTTTATTAAAAAAGAAAGTTTGGTAAAAATGATTTATTTTAAAAATCATATTTTTTTCTTTATTACTTGAACATGACCTATAACGTTTAGTGTTTCTTTAATGTTTTAATATTTTAATTTATTTGTATTGTAATTAATGTTCGATGTTAAATTGAACTTTAAAAATAATTTGACTGATATACTGTTAATATACTGAATGGAAAAAACAATTTAATGTAACTGTACTTTATAAGAAAATTAACTTGTTACAGAATGTAATAAAATTTCTGCGGAAGACCAATAATTAAAGGTCGAAACGTAAAATAAAAATTTACATCCTATTCTACAGGAGCATTTTCATTTAACTGCCGAAAGTACCCACGAATTGAACATGTAATTAACAATCATCAGCCAACGAAAAAAAAACCACAAAAATATATATATACATTAATTAGCAATGATATGTTTTTTCATATATATATATATATATATATATATATATATATATATATATATATATATATATATATATATATATATATGTCCTCTTTCCAGTTTTCGAGGGTAGTAGTATGTGTTGTCCCTGATTTCCGGGTTTTCTTCAGCGTTTCAAAGACCAAGCAGTGGAAACGAGAAAGAAAACCCGAAATTCAGTGCCATTAGGTGACAAACCGTCACTTGTAGCTTCAGTTAGAAGATTCTCGGGTTTGAAGACAATAACCAATATCGCCACGAGCAAGACGTTATCAACCTACGTTCCATCCATACCCAGAAAAGGTAATTAAAGAAGGAATTATCGCCGATACATAAAAAACAAGATATACAACGATACTGAGTAAATTCCGCTGCATAGCAACCGCAGACACGTGTTTCTGACTCATTGGTCGTCATCAGTAAGGTGTAGCCAAGGAATAAGGTGGGATAACCTTGGAGATATTGGTTGTTGCCTCAAAACCGAGGATCTTCTAACTGACGCTACAAATGGCGGTTTGTCAATTAATGGTTTTCTATGTATGTTTACATCTTCAAGGTTATCTCACCTTATTCCTTGGCTACACCGTACTGATGATGACCAATGAGTCAGAAACACGTGTCTGCGGTTACTCTGCAACAGAATTTACCTAATATCCTTCTATTTCTTGTTTTTTATGTATCCGCGATAATTCCTTTTTTGTTATATATATATAGATATATGCATTCTTCTATTTTAGTGAACATAACTTACATTTTAAAATTAAGATCTTCTTTTGTAAATGCAATTCATATACCTACTTACATCGAAACCGTGCCATATGTGAAAGATATTATTTAGTTAATATGTTGGATTCGCTAAACTACTTTCTCATCTGTAAGATTTATAACCCAGCAAATCTTAGTTGCAGTTCGTGTTTATTATGTACCTATGTTCGAATAATATCAGACGTTATGAAATGGTGAATTAAATTGACTAAACTGAGTCGTAAATTAAAACATTTCGTGTCAGCAGAGCAAACTTAATAGTACACATCCAACTGCTGCAGAAGTTATTATTGCAAATGAATAATTCATATTAATTAAAGCAGACGTTTTATATTCAGGTGTTTCCAGGGAATAATTAATGCAGAAAATTATTCCTCATAAATTGCCACGAGATTCATTACCTTCACGAAAAACGGGCAACAATTAATCGACAGTGCAATAATATAATGAGGATTTTATGTCCTGCGATAACAAGTAGGTAGCTGTCACGCTCAAAATGAAGATTCCAGGGATGTAATTACTAAAGGCAATAAGAATTTGATAAATGCCATAGCCATTTTCTCTGTTAAATAACGCATGGCCCTTAATGAGCTTCCCCCATTCTTCTTTTACACTCTATCGGCATCGTTGGTGTCTGTAGGTAGGAAATATTTTTGTCAAATATAATTTCATACAAATAATGTAAGATAACCTCTTGCCATATGCTCATATAGCTTGATTTAAGTTTTTACAAACTGTTTCGGATATTTAAAAGAATTATCTATGGATTTAAGTTAAAATTATTTATAATGTCATAACAGACTTCCTAGCGGCGCAGTTAGTAGCACATTAGCTACTAATTGGATGATCATCGTTTTGATTCCCAGCTAGGCTGGATTTTTCAAATACTTCCTCATACTATGTATCAGAAATTAAAAAGAAATACATGCAGTAATTTTCAAATTAATTAGTACTGGAATCTACAAAAATTGATAACTATTCTGTACAAACATGAAGATTGTATATAGATAGACGCGTCATATCAGAGATCAATATTAAATTAATTTCTGTTATACAATATGTCTAAGTTGGAACCATATGGAAAACTTTTTTATTATTAATTTTAGGAAAAAAAGTTATTCTTCATAAAAACTTCTGCATGTTCTAAAATCTAAAATACAATCATCAGATATTAATTTTTTTCAGTTGTATACTAAGTATGTCAAAAATATAAATTTTACTCAAGAGTAAAGTACCTTTATATTTGACAATATCGAATAATGTCATTAAAAAAGTTGATTAGAACTAGAAATTACGTTCAAATATGCAATTACATCCATTTGTATGGAAAAATTTATTTTTTCTATTTTTTCCTACAATAACAATGCAAATTTAACTGTAGTTACATGGTATCTCGGATGCATTGACATACAAATGATTTGTTGTTTGCTAAATACTTGACAGTGAATGTCAAAACGCGTTAGAATTTATATGACACAAGAACATGGTAGGGTTATTAACTTGTGAAGCGAAAATAGAAATTGTTTTGATTGTGGGAGAAAACTATAAAACAATTTCGCAATTTAAACACGTAATGAATGCATGTGCATTTATTTTGCAAATAAGAAAAAAACAAAAAACACTAAGTTGTGTAACTAATATAATATTAATAATATAAGTAAATAGAAATTTAATTTTCACTCATTCCACTAATGCCTCGACATATCCACCCTCTCGTTCAATACATTTAATCGTTCTTTTGGAAAATTGACGTACCTAATACATTCTTTATCATTTCTGGAGAAATTTCCTGGCATGTTACTATAATTATCCTCTCCAAATGGTTACCATCTTGAAACGGCCCTTTCTGGTAAACTTTTTGTTACAAGTAACCCCATAAGAAGTAATCAAGGGGGGTTAAGTCAGAAAGGTCCTATTAATCTGTTCTTATAAATGCCACAACATACGTTCGTCTTAAATGAATATTGGTCATGAGACTTTATTATAAAATTGGAGTTTTACTTACATTTTGCTGCATCAACGACTTTCTTTTGCGCAATGACATTTTTGTATTTTCTACAACAGACAGCATTACTTCAAACTGCGTATTCTCATCGGCAACCAGCTTATGGCGTTTTCTATTATGATTATTTTTAATACTTCCAGGACTCATAAATTTATTTATTATTTTCGTAACAGTTGAATGATTAATATTTTTATTGGGATATCTATTATTAAAAATAATTGCTGCTTCTCTATGCGTTTTATACTTTTCTCCCACAATCAAAACAATTTCTATTTTTTCTTTACAAGTTAATTACGCTACCATGTTTATGTGCCATATAAATTCTAACGCGTATTGACATTCACTGTCAAACCTTTCTAGCAAACAACAAATCATTTGCATGTCAGTGCATCCTAGAAAATATGTAACTACAGTTAAATTCGCATTGTTATTGTAGGCAAAAATAGAAAAAATGATTTTTTCCATATAAATGGATGTAATGGCATATTTGAACGTAATTTTTAGTTCTAATCAACTTTTTTAATAACATTATTCGATATTCTCAAATATAAAGGTACTTTACTCTTGAGTAAATTTAACATTTTTTGACATACCTCGTATACAACTGAAAAAATGTAATATCTGATGATTGTATTTTAGATTTTAGAACATTTTATAAAGAATAACTTTTTTTCCTAAAATTAATAATAAAAAAGCTTTCCATATGGTTCCAACTTAGTGAGACATATTGTATAATTAAGTATATGTAAATAATGCTTAAATATTTTATTTTATCTTTAAAAACTCTTGTTATATTTACATTATGTATTATTTGATTTACTGATCGACACACCAAGTAAAATACTACAACACAATTAGTTAACACTAAAAGAGTTATAGAAGCCCATGAGGTATAATTAGTATTCATTTAAAAATTGACATAAAAGTAAGTTATTAATGTGATTCACCTGAACATACATTTTGCTCGTTTTAAAAAGAACGATCATAGCAATAGGTAATATCTAGTACAAAAAGGATTGATATTATTATTAATGGTTTCTATGTATAATAATAATAATAATAATAATAATAATAATATACTTTATTGCCATATAATCACAAAACAAAAACAATGCAAATGTTATACACATACACGAAGTTCTGAATGTAACTTCGCAAAGTTAATTAAAGTCTATGGGAGATATAGTTTGGAGATCATGTGATTATCTTTATCGAGATGTAGTTAGTTTTTTAAGTTACAGTGTGCAAAATAAATATAGGTTTTAGAATTAAAATATATTTTATTTGGAAACATACACGCTGCAAAAAAAAAACAACGATTCAAAAAACTATTTCCATATTCTATTAGTTTCAATATTAGCTTCCAGTCTATACAATTAATTTTATCCAACATCGAACGCTCAACGCATATAAAAACTGTCGATTTAATTTCACAATAGATGGAGCTCGTTAATGTAAAATATAATGAGTGTAGGTCTACTAAAATTACATATAAACGTAAATAACGCAGTTTTAATCGCATAAAACAAACACGACTGACTTTATTGGACGTTTCGGCAGCGTTGATGTACATATACATGTATGAAGTATGACTATATGACTATGGTAGCCATACATATGTAAAACAATATCTACTAAAAACACCAATAAAAACATGCAAAAATTTAGCGGACGTTGCTTCAAATTTACATAAAATTGATTATTAATTTCGTTGGTTTGTCAGCTTTTACTAGGAAAAGGATAATGAAAAAATAATAGCGAATCAGATTGATCCAATTTGCAAAATTGTATCTTTTTAATTTTACAAACACTGCTGTTTGTACATTTTAATTATAACTCACGGTTAATTGCATGACATAACCTTTTAAATTGGACTTACGGAGAACATTTAACATTGTTATGACTTGATAACACACTCGATCCGACAGAATGCAAAACTGGGAATGAATCGAAAAAATCACCATGGATTTTTTATCTTTATGCTTCTTGAACGAAGGGGAGACTCTGCTGGGGCAGAACATACGTAAATTCTATTTTAATTTCTCCGGCCGAAGTGGAGTAGAAAACTACATTTATCCTTATATTAAATGTAATTTGATTGGGAGGAATTCGGAAATGCGCTCTGTAAATTCGTCCGGGGTGGGTAGGAAATTTCCCTTAAACGTTTTCATTTATTAGTGCCCGGCATTCATTTAATATTTATTCCAGGAATGTAGGAATGTTAATATAGCTGCCATTGATTCGAAGAAATGATGTACCAAATTTATAATTACAAGTTGGATATTTGTATATTAAATGCTAACGAAATGCCGTTTCCTTTTCAGAATTAAATTTTTTGTACAATGGTAAAGCATAATAATATACAACTACGTCATGTACAGTTCTCTTAACAAAATTGTTGCCAATCTAAAGTATAAATTCTGTTTAATATTTGTAGCTCAAGCTATAACTTTATTATGAATGAAATAGTCAATCTTTCCAGCAACATAGATTCGACGTAAAATATATCGATGATTAGGTATACAGGTGTTCCAGAAATAAAAAGACGGAGTAGCAGGTATGTAAAGTCCGAACAGGAACAGGCCCAAATATACCGCAATAACGAAGAAATTAAAAATTTAATTTTCTATGTTGTTTTTTAGATAAAAAAATTACATTACGGACCTGGCACAGACTGTATGTTTATAAATATACGTAAAAAATGCACGCAATCATAGAAAAATACGCTTTTAATCGTACTCATTCATATAAAACATATTTTTTGCCAGATGGGCGACTCACTTTATTGCAGACAATAAAAGATTGTTTTTATTTTTAAAATAGGAAGGTTGTTGCTCTTTAATGTGTTTGAAGTCGGAAACAGCTGATTATTATTATTTTAGAATATTCAATAAATCGTAGTTTTTCTAGATTACAGTAAATATCAAGAAAGTGATTATTTTTTTATAGCAGGTGTAAAATTAAAGTAATTAATGGTTTGATATTTATTATGAAGTATCTATTCCTCCTCCTTCTTTTTAACACAAGTAATGTGGTGGCCCTGAAAAGGACCGATTGTGAAAGCGAAGCAGGTGGATATTTAATCCAGGGTCGGCGTAAGGCCAATTGAATTCTTTATTATTTTTTCTCTGCCGTCTGCGCACGAATAAAGACTTGATATTTTGAGGGTACGTTTTTACACAATCTAGCTTCCGATTTTTGCTACTCCGTCTTTTTATTTCTGGGACAGCCTGTATACATTCATGAAGATACACTTAATGTAAACATAATAAAGAACAACAAAGCACAGTGTGCACTGTTTACATCACCGGGTTTTTAATTGGGGTATTATTGCAATTTTATCAAGTTTATGTGGGCTTTTTACTCGCATTTTTATATATACATTCTAACGCATAATCTATTAATATCAATAAGATAAATTATTTTTGTTATGTATAAGCATCTCTTAATTTTTTAAATTATAGGTGAAAATAAATATCGCATATGAGAAATTCCCCATCATGCAATTTGTTATTCACATTTAAATTGTAAATATATTTAATATACAGGATGCCCATTTTCTATCTCTGGGATGGCACTAAACTTATAAATCACATATTTGATATTTTTTATTTCAGATCATTCAAACTTATATATTTAAACACTCCCGGCATATGAGGAGACAGAGTATGGTCGGATATTATATTAATAAAATGAAATGTATTTTTATGCCAGCGCACAATATTTATACGTATATTGATTTATTGCTTATTCTGTGATTAATATAAATCTTTGTGGTAAATAAATATTTTGAAACATAATAAATTCATTGCTCTCTATACAGCAAGAGCGCGCGAGGTATGATCACCCGATGGTATACGTAAACTCGCATCTAAACGTGGTCCGATAATACATATTAGAGTAACGGCACAACATACTAGCATTGCCTGCTCATATTCGAACTCATAGTGATCTGATTATTTTTTTGCAGATTGACAAAAAGAACAAATTAAATTTTCTCTTTAAGTGATGACGATTGCTTAGATAACTAAGTCGATAATAACGCGAAGATTGTAATACTTATAACGTAATTATGATTATCCTTATGAAATTAAATAATAATGTAGTTGTGTACAAAGTTATAGCAGTACAACTGGGTTTTAGAATGAAATAAAAACAACCCGCCTGAAACATCTGCAGAATAAACTAAGATGTCTAGAGAAAAATAAATAAATAGAAATTTCATCGTAAAAAAAAACTATAAATAAGTATAACAGGAATACCATAAAATAACATAAAAACGACCCTTGAAATAGAAATTAAAATTAGAGATTCTCTCCAGTAAATATAACGAAATAACAACTCTGGAAAAATAAATCTATATATCTATATCTGGCGAACACAGCTAGCGGAGATCATTTGCCGAATATATGTCCGAAGAATATCGACTGGCATCGGGTGATCATACCCCGCGCGCTCAAGCTGTATATGTGCATGTAAAGTAATTCATCGCTTTATTACTTATACCTTCTCACCGTGAGAAAAAGAGGAATATCAAATAGTGAACATTTTGTCACCATGTTTCTAGTAAATTAGGTGTCAGCCACACTAGTATTTATAAACTTCCGTAGAAATGGGTGGTAGACCACTGTGTAGCAAGACGTCCTGGTTCAGGAAGAAAAAATGAGGTGTGGCCACCACACGACTTTCTTATACGTATGAAAGTGTTACTTCCGGTCCGAATTTTGAAATTTTATTTATATAAAAAATATTCCAAATCCAACTCTAAATATTTTTGTTCTCTCCATAAATATATATAGAATGCATAATTTACGACATATTTGCAAAAAACCGATTTTCGATAAGAGTAAAAAGCTAATTCCACTAGGAATTTCGAAAAATTTTTTTAATAAAATTCTTCTCAAATTTAATTCTAAGTACATATGAATTCTTTATAAATTCGTCTAAACTTAGTAGTTGACGAAATATTGGCAAAATTTGAGTTTTTCACTGAAGTAAACTACTACTTCCGGTCGGCAGAATTTGCTGAAAATCTAATCAGTTCTCAAGAGGGAGATTATACACGTAAATGCAAAATTTGGAATTGATATCTCCAGCGGTTTGACCGCTGTCGTGGTCACAGGCAGACAGACAGACAGACAGACAGACAGACAGACAGACATTTTTTAAAAACCAGTTTTTCGGTATCAGGGGACCTCAAAACGTGGACATCTACAAAAATCTCGAGGTCGAAAATTTTCATCATCACAATACTTCCTTATACTACGTATAAGAAAGTAAAAAATGAGGTGTGGTCACCACAGACTTTCTTATACGCATGAGCGTTTCAAATTATAGAATTTTAAGAATTTTTTTATACAAAAATTATTCAAAATCCTATTCTAAGTACTTCTATTCTCTTAATAAATCACTATAGAATGCATACTTTCCAAGATATTATCAAAAAAGTGCTACTCGCTAAGAATAAAAGTGCTACTTCCGGTCCGAATTTTGAAATTTCATATATACAAAAAATATTGCAAATCCAGTTCTAAATATTTTTGTACTCTTGATAAATATTTATAGAATGCATAACTTACGAGATATTTGCAAAAAATCGCTATTCGATAAGAGTAAAAGTGGTACTTCCGGTCTGAATTCAAAAATTTTTTTTATACAAAAGATATTGAAAATTATGTTTTAAATACTTTTATACCCGTAACGTACTTGTCTAAAAAGCATGACTTGCAAAATATTCGCTAAAAACTGATTTTCGATAAAAGTAAAAGACCTACTTCCGGTAGGAATTTTGAAAAACTTTTTAAATAAAATTATTCTCAATTTTAATTTTAAGTATATATAAATTCTTTATAAATTTGATTAAACTTAGTAGTTGACGAAATATTGGCAAAATTCGATTTTTGCGCTGAAGTAAACTGCTACTTCCGGTCTACCGATTTTATTGAAAAACTAATCAGATCTCAAGAGGGAGATTATACACGTAAATACAAAATTTGAAATTGATATCTACAGCGGTTTGACCGCTATCGTGGTCACACACACACATACAGACACACAGACACACACGCACACATAGACACACAGACACACAGACATTTTTTAATAACCACTTTTTCGGTATCAGGGGACCTCAAAACGTGGACATCTGCAAACATCTCGAGGTCGAAAATTTTCATCATCACAATACTTCCTTATACTACGTATAAGAAAGTAAAAGGGTGACACGTTCAGAAGAAGATAATATTCTGATGCGTTACATTGAAAAACATCCTTTTGAAACTTTTCGCAGAGCCATTCAGGTAACAGGATTTAGTGGAAGTACAAACAAAGCTCGCAACAGATTGGTAGAAATAAATACTGTTATAAAACCTAAATGCGAGACAAAAAGAAGAAAGACTCAGATTTGCAGAAACTTACCACGACAAAAACATGGATTTCTGGAATAGAGTGCTTTTTTCTGAAGAATCAAGTTTCCAGTTATATTCGAATGCAAAACGGAAAGCGTATTGTCAACAAAACACTAGTTATCATTTAAATAATATACTGGAACGAAGCCGTAGTGGTAGATTTGTCGTCAATTTATGGGGATGGATATCGAGTCTTGGAACGAGAAAAGAGAAAGAAGAATAAGAAGAAGGTATTAGGTATCAATTGCTTGTATAGATAATTTCGTTTTTGATACAAAGTCAGATGAATGTGACCATATCTGGGGTAACATTAAAATCACAACTAACCAACTTGGGCGTGCCTTAGTCTATCCTAGGGATTCTATTTTTTTATTGTTTGCAAACGATTTTCCATCCCATATAAGAAGTGAACAGTTAACAATGTATGCTGGCGATATGACCATTGCCGTGAGTGCCGATTCCTGAGACGAATGATGTAAAGGTACAAGTCAAATTGCCCCAAAGTTGGGCACCATAAGCTAAAGGAACCACTCAAAATAAAATTAATAAATTTAATGTAACGTTAAATTCTAAAATAAAATGTAAATAAATTTGCCTGCTAAGCTCAGTTCGTGGTCTCGAGGGCGATTCAGATTAACAGAGATGATTAATTTAAAGGTTCCTAAAACATTATTAGGTGTTGATATAATAAAATAATTTAAATAATAATTATATTCAAAATCAATGATTTTATATGTTTTACTGACAAAGAAAAATCTTACACAATATACTGCTTTTAACATAAAAAAAACACATTAATAGACAGGTTAAATACACTTTTACAAAGGTTACATTGAAGAACATTTACGTGTATCATTCGCTATATCGAATAAAAAAACAACAAAAAAAATAACAACTTTGGCTATAAGATTAATATATGATTATATACATACAACACAATGCTGAGACGTATTGAATTACATTATACTTTATATTACGGAGACGATGTTTATTTAATAAATATATTTATCTCACCCTGATAAATATATTTACTTATTTCGTCTCTATTTGAAACTGATTTGTAATGTTTAATTCTTTATTTCTAAATACATTTACATACAATAATTTTTAGCATTTAAATAATACTTTATATTATGACTTTTTTGTTCTTTATTCGGTGCTTGCCATCTGACTCTTCTTTGTTCACGAACAAGACGTGAATACTCGGCCTACTCTGCTAATTGGAGCACAATATCTTTATCACAAAAGATATAACACTTTGCACATTTAATATGTATATGCAGTATGCCGTTAATTTTACAAGTTTTTACTTGTAACAAAACTTTTATTCAACCGCTGTTTTAGTAATTATTGGAATCTATACGCTTTTTTAAACTGATTTGTCGATTCTTTATTTAAATCACAATTAACAACAACACTTCAGGCTGTTGCCGACCCACTACAGGAGTCTATCTCGGAGTTTGCCTTGTGACTCCAAGTCTAGCTTTCGACTCATGCCTCGCAACGCGTATTCTTGCTTTTTATAAGTAAACTCCTGTGATTCCCCGGTTTCTAAATAGTCCGGGCGGGCCTTCCTGCTACTCTATCACACACAAATAGTTAAGTCACCGTGTGAACTCAACACCAATCTTAGATAAACACGGATGTTTAGGTGACACTATACTTATACATAAATACATAATAAAACTTATGACTATATGTGAATTAACATTACAGTAATATATTCATTGATTTTAAATATATTTAAAGTGTTTATAAAGTATTATTAATTATATTATTTAATATAGTAAAATTATAATATTAATTTGGATTATATATATATTATAACGGCTCGGTGGTCTCGTGGTAAGATGACCGATACTATCTGTGGGACAGATAGTGGCGAGGGTTCGAGTCCCGCCTGGAACAATAAAATTTTTCTGGCGGGTCCGGTACACCTCTCGAGTCACCATTCTCTGTTGGGATATAATTAACAGTGCTTCACCCTTTACGGCGAGGGGGTGTAAGTAACAAAGCCATGAAACACTTTACACACATAAAATATACACCAAAAAGGCTCCTGGTGTTATGACAAGCTTAAAGCTTTTATAACCCCGGGGTAAGCCGCCCACCACAAGTTCAAAAAAAAAAAAAAAAAAAAAAAAAAAAAAAAAAAAAAAAAAAAAATGGGCTGTACCATTACAATGAGAAGAAACATAGTAAGGGTCATAGATGAATTTTCCCCTTAGGTCTAGCGCACACGCATCGATTTTTACCGTACGGAAAAATATCGTATGATCAAATTCTTTTAGTGGAACAACGAAGATGCTATGCTCTTCTTTGTTTCACTAATAGAATTAGATCATACGATATTTTTCCGTACGATAAAAATCGCGTGTGTGCTAGGCCTTTGTGTAATAAAAACTGATTTGTTTTAAATCGCGACAAAACGAGTCCGCTCATTTTACTCACCGAAGAACAAATGCTGTAATTGAAAATATTCTGTTAGGTGAAACGGTCACATTTATCGGAACAGCACGATAACATTTCAGGAACAAATAGAAACCGTTGGTAAGAAAATTAATAGACAATATTTCGCGCTGCTTATTTAAGTTTGGCCCGTTTGTATAACGTCAACATCAGCATTATTGCAATCGGTATATTTGTATGTATAAATAATATAAATTAGTCAAGAGAAAATTCTGTAAAATGTAATTTATCTTTCATATCGTTTCCTTCATTTATATTCCCTCAAAGTAGGTGGGTATATACTTTTTTGCAAATGGAACTGTCTTCTTTTTGATATATCTATTTCTACCATGTCTCTGTCTCTCTGTGTAGGTGCTTTACATACGTGATTTATACCTACAAAATTGGTTTGATGAGAAATTCGCGCAGAAATAATTTTCTAGGTATTTGAAGAAAGTTAAATTTGTTTGTATAAAGTCAGTCTTTATAACCTCCTTGAAACATCGTATAATAGCAATATACATTGCAATAAGTAATAGAATAAAATAGTCATTTTCCACAAGGAAAACATGCAACACAACAACAAAAAAACAAATATCTAACATTTTTACTAACATTTAACGTACAAGAAGAAAGAGCTGCGATGAAATAGTTAGATAACCTCCAATTATAATTTTCTGCTTTTAGCACTGATAATTATTTAATTAGGTGAATTTCTAATTTTTTAAAAATTGCCCATGGGTACATTTTAGATTTGAACCGAGGTCCTCCCGATTGCTTTGCCGGTTGCGCTACCATTATGCTACTATGAGTGCCTGGGCTAGAGTCTTTAAATTGTACTTAATTATATCAAGTAAGAGATGGAATTAATGTAGGCAGTCCGACGTTTGTACCAAATTTTTAAATTACTTTAAAATTAGGTTTTTGCTGTGTTGAAAATTCTAATTATAATTTTCAGCTTTTAGCACTGAAATTATTTAATTAGGCAAATTTTTAATTTTTTAAAACTTACCCACGGCTGAGATTCGAGTCCAGAACTTCCCGATGGCTAGTCGGTTGCGCTACTATTACGCTACCGCGGGTGTCTGGGTTAGAGTCTTTAAATCGTATTGAATTATATTAAGTAACAGATGGAATTAATGTCGGCAATCCTATGTTTATACTAAATTTTAAATTATTTCACCGTCTTTCCAACCATAGCCAAGAGTTTTTCCCTGGGTTAGACTGGTAAGGAGAATAGCGCCCTGTCGTATTAGTCAAGTCAGTCCCATCAAAAGGTTTAGGTAAACCCGATGGTAAACCTAAACCTTTTGATGGAACTGCATAAGTAATACCGGTTGTCCTATGCTTATTTGCTTACATTTTCATTTATACATGACTGATTTTACATTTTTTTTTATTGGCCTCATCTCTGAATAAAATTTTGATAGAAAACAGTGGATTTTCTTCAAGTTTGTTTGTTCACTAGGCCGATTAAGTGGACCATCAGTTGCTCTAAACTCCCGAAACACATTCCTCGTAGATACTTGATTTTCGTAATTGAGCTAAAGAATTTGTAGACGCCAGGCCGGACTAGTCTTTCCATGGCGAAATATAGCAGTAATATTGCTCCAAACAATTTTGCTGGGAGAAGAAATGAATCAAAGATGATGCAAAAGGCTTGTTGAAGCGAGAACAAAAATATTAAAGAACTTGAAGCTCTGGTCTTTACTATCTGAAGAATAAGAGTTTCAACGACTGCCGACGAAGTAGGTATGTCGAAATCAACAGCACTAAAGATTTTACTCGAAGATTTTGGAAGGTTTCAGCAAGTTGGTTCCAGATATTGATTTCTCCCGAGCAACACATTGGCGAAAAAATGTTAGTCGTTTTGAACGACAACAAAGAGCTTTTTTTCCACCGCCAAAAAAGGAAAGAACGCAGAATTGAGCGGAAAATCTAATGGCAACGGTGTTTTGGGATATCTTCTTACTGATTGAAAACATCAAAAAGTGTTTCCAATAGAAGAATTTTATAAAAAAAAACATCAGAGTTTTTGTTTTTGTTTCTTTATTTAATCTTATAAGAGACCTATACCTAACTTTATGTTCATAATACCAATATACAACTTTTAATTTTTCTTCCATTATCCAGTTTAATATTACAGTTAACAATTCTAATTTGCATTTTAGTCTTCTCGACAATGAATGCGGCTACAGGACACTACGTTTAGAATGTATAATAACTACCGCTGGTCCATCTACTCTCACCAGTTTGGTTACAGTGTCTCAATACATTGGAGAATCTTTAGGTAAGGACAGGATTAATCATGAACTGTTGTTGCATAAGCTTGGTTTATTTGGTATCGTACCTACTTCTACTAGCCCACTCAGATATGTTCTTTTTGTAAGGAAATGCTATGTTACCTATAACGGATACCGTTAGAGCAGCTTTATTCTTATGTCTGGAACCTCTTAGGGATTCAACTTGGGTCCGTTGTGATTTATACTATGTATGATTTATTCCTCCAAATCAACAGTCCTGTTCTTGGGTACGCGGATATCATTAAAATATATGCTGAGATTACATCAGCCAGACATATGGTGCAATGTTCAACTTGTACTTTATCTTTGGATCACATATTGGGAGAGTCGGTTCTGGAACTTTTGGATTAATTGATTTTGTGATGCTTATATCTTGATATTTTAAGAATACCGCCTTACTTAAGCCCCTGTAGTCGGTTTACGTATTAAGTAAAATTCAGTACGCAGCACTTATCTGGCGTCCCATTTATGCTTACAACTTGCTGGCATTGAAACTTATCCAACGAAAGTTTGTGAAGTTTATATCTTTTAAAATCTATGGTGTTCATCCAGAAAGGGGCACACCCTAAGCAGACTTACAATTACGCCACCGTTTATGATCTTTACAAACAAGAAGAGAATCTCTCTGGGAGAAATTTTTGACTAAACTCGTGTATTGTTTGTTCCTTCATACTGGAAAGGATGTTGCCTGTTATCTCACGGGTTACCTCGAGTAAAACTCGACTTTTACCTTTCCATTTGCTAGCACTAACTCTATGAAGCCGATCCCAGCATATATTCACTCCAGAGCTGGTAATAGGATAAACTTGGGGGAAATACCTGTGAATGGTATGGGTATTTCAGAATATCATTAATCGTATACCTCAGCTTATGCGTGTGTATGTATTTACTGTTGTACACGAGTTGTAATATCTCTGTTATTCGACATTAGCCTGTTGGGAAATAAATAGTAATAATAATAATAATATGTAATAATAATAATTATTATTATTATTATCTATATCTTAATCCGTTTTGTCTCCCATCTCTCACAGGTGATCTGATCTTGAAAACAACATTGCTGTGGATAAGAAATTCAAAACTAACTTGTGTTTTAAACACGCTGTATCTATCATATCTAGATTTCACAAGTTTATTTACAAAGATGCACAGAACAAATATCTGGTAAAAATTCGTCGAGGAAGTGGAGGATGTTAAGCCATTAACCACCTCACAGGTGATCTGACCTTGAAAACAACATTGCTGTGGATAAGAAATTCAAAACTAAATTGTGTTTTAAACACGCTGTATCTATCATATCTAGATTTCACAAGTTTATTTACAAAGATGCACAGAACAAATATCTGGTAAAAATTCGTCGAGGAAGTGGAGGATGTTAAGCCATTAACCACACTTTTAATTTTACTACGCAATGTACTAGAGGCCTGCATTTTTTTCCGTTATTTATTTACGAGTTCGTCGTAAATTATAGTTTAGAACGTGTAGGTACTAATCACGTCAAAAATATGAACCATAAAAAAACAATAAATTTCAATATTCAATAAAAAATATGTAAATGCCCGTACACTGCTAATAAATACACGCAATTACAATGCTTTGTGATAAAGATTTTAACTACCGTCGGTGGAATTTCCGCGATAATTATTTGTGGATTTATGTGCATCCAACATTAAATATTACGACAAATGCATACATGTAAATATGCGTTCAGTATTACCAACACAATAAAATATAATATGTATTATATTATAAATTTAAAATAAAATTCGAAGTGTAACATAGAGGGCGGCGTTAATGCTCATCCAGCATTAAGCACACAGGGTTAGTGTTTAGTAAGTACTATCCACCTAATAATATGTATTCCTGATTTATATTTAATAACATTTATTTCGAGTTAGTTACAACTTTTCATTTGGGAATTTAAATAATGAAATTTAATTTACAGTATATCGATTATAACTGCTAATATATTATTACATATAATACACCCGAAATATGTATGTTTGTGTAATACAATAATACAAATATAATTTATAATACAAAATATAATTTGTTTCGTTCAATTTGAAAGTTTCGTTGTGGAATATGCTATTTACATATTAATGTTTTAATTAAAAACAAAATTACCAAAGTTAATAATGTATTTTTGTTTGCCTTTAAGTAAATGACTAAAATAATTCTTGAATCGATGGTTTCCGTAAGTGAACTGACCTTCTTTACACAACAATATATAGTTTATGCAAATAATTTCAAAATTTGATCGCTTTTATCCTGATGCTGAAATTGCATACTTTCTTTCAGGATCCACATCACATTAAAATTGTACGGAATTGAAGCTTATTGATTATCCTCATCCAAATGTAAAAAATCTATTTGTACATTCCCGGTAATATATACTACAATGATGTAGCAATATGTAAACCTTTACAGCCCCAAAACTAGCCTGCTCTGTGAGGTACTGGGTTAAAATGATAACAAGAGATTACAAGTTGGGCGCCAATTACTTTTTATTTAAAGAAGCAGAAATCTTCAAGAAGAAAATACAAGAAACTAAACCAATAAAGTCATTTAGAATTGTGTGATGAATACATACAGTGTGGAAATAAAGTAACGGATAAAGCCATTAACTTTGTTAATATTAAGCTTTTGGGAAAAATCTGGTAGGGGTAAAGCGATTTTAAATAGGGGGACTATTTTCATCGCTTTTTCCGTTTCTTATGTCATTTGTTTTTCATGTTATGACGTCACCGACTTTTTTTTTTAATGATAACCATTAATTTTTATAATTGATTTCGATAGTACTTTCAATTCCCTATCCTATGGTATAAAATTTTTAATATGTTACATTTGAAAAAGAAATGAGAAAAAGAGCCTTAAAATTCAAATACATATTAAAAATGCATCATATTGGCAAAATGAATTTAGTTACCGGTGCATAAAAACAAACATTTGTTACGGCTGTCAGAATAAATTAATTTGTCAATCTCACAATAAAATAGGTGTTATCTCCTTTTCTAAAATAGAATAATTACCACCTGCAAACTATTTTATTAATAAAAATGGTACGCCTCAGCAATTAATGTGAGACGCTACTTAGACCAAGTTCTCCCAGGAAGATGGATAGGAAGAAGAGGTCCAATGGAATGGCCGGCAAGGTCTCCAGATCTAATGTCTTTAGACTTCTTTCAAGTAAAGTGTATAAAAATCGACCTAATAATTTAGAAAATCTCAAAAACAGAATTGAACATGAAATGGATTAATGTCAGCTCAACCTATTCAGAATGTCAGAAATGAGTTTTATAATCGCCTTGGGTAATATCTGATGGTACAGGGTCTTCATTTTGAACACTTAGTGTAAATGTAATTTAAAAGTACTATTTCTGTGCTTACTTTTGTGTTTGATGTTATTGTTAGAGTTTTTTTTCTGGTCAATCCATTTAGTTCTAATGTAATTATTAACTTTGAATGGAGTATATAGTAAATTTATAGTTCGACTTTTCAAAATTTTTAAAATTGAATGATAAAAACAAATCTTTCCATCAAATTTATGTGACTAGATTTGTTTAAAGAATTTTTAATATTTCAACTTTAAGTTTTATACCGTTGGATAGGGAATTGAAAGTACTATCGAAATCAATTAAAAAAAATATAGGTTGTCATTTAAAAAATGTCGGTGACGTCATAACATGAAAAACAAATGACGTAAGAAACTGAAATTGCTATGAAAATAATTCCCTTAGTTAAAATCGCTATACCCCTTCGAGATTTTTTTGAAAAATAAATATTAACGAAATTAATGCCTGTATCCGTTACTTTATTTCCACACTGTATATTGTATAAAAAATTAAAAAAAGAAGAGAGTTGCTTACCTAGTGCTTATAGAAAAATATGTTTGTTACACGCTCTTTCCAAGTTGTTGCTGCGAGATTTCAAGTCTAGATTTACTAAATATGTAGAAATTAAAATTTAAAACCATAGCCAACATGGCTTTTGCCGATGCAAATTTCTTATTATTTCTTTATCATATAATGATGCATCACAGATGAACATGAAAAAGGAAATATGCTCATGGATTTGTTTTAGATTTATCGAGGGTGTCTCACTGCGTTTCTCATAGTATTTTGCTTGACAAATTGGAATACTATGGAGAATAGAACCCGTTCATTACTCGGTAGCTTTTTGGCAAATAGATAGTACTATGTTGACAACGGCTATAAGTCATCATCGTTGAAGCTTGTTGTGTGCGGAGTCCCTCAGGGCTCGTTACTGGGCGTCATGGTTTCATATTTTTCAATATTTATATAAATTATATTAATGAACACAATAAATTTAAAATTGTAGAATAAGCTGATAATACCACAACTTTCTGTACTAATATAAATCTGCTTGTTCTACGGGTGATTTGGGAGGAATGCTTATCACAATCTCCATTATATTTTAAATAAAATAATTTATGTTTGAATATGAAAAAACTGAAACGTTGATTTTTACATTTCGTTTTCTGAATGTTCCAGATGTGTGTTATCTAGAACACTCAGAAAACCATTCAACAAAAGTTCTCCATCTAACTATCGATAGTAAACTTACATGGGGTGCACACATTGACGTCCCTTCTAACCGACTAACAACAGTTAAATGTGAGATTGATTTCAAAGCATTGGTAATGAAATATTTACCCGCTACCACCGGTAGATGTCAACTGCGACGCACCAATATCAAAAGAAAATTTGTCCAACTTGTGCGAAGTAATAATAACTATTAATAACATACTTTTTGCTGAATAAACCTAAACGTAAAAAGTTATTTTACTCGTTTTTGTGTTATTTTTAAATTAACACATTTTTTGGTGAGAATTGGTAAACATTTATTTCGGTTACACTTGTATATTCGTACCATCGTGTTTCGCAACATAACACAAGACATAAACACTTAGAACACCCATATTTTAGACTGTCAAAGGACTTAAATTATTATTATATAGTTATATAACATGTTGCCCAATTCATGGAAGAATCTGAATGAAAAAGAATTAGAACAACAATAAAGAGGTATCTAAAAAGGATCCTGACAATGAGATCCAAAAATTTATTATACATATAACGAATTTGTGATATAACTCTTTTTTTGTATTGTGTGTTATTTCTAGGAGTAAAGAACATGTGGTTTCCCCAGGGACATTATATGGGATGTACTACGAAAAAGAGGAGTAGAAAAAACTTAATGAATGCAATTAGAGTATTTTATAATAAATGCAGAAATGCTGTGAGAACGGGTAATATCACTTCGAAAGTGTTTCATACCAACAAATGGATGAGGCAGGATGGGATAATTTTTAATAGTCATGCATGAATTATCAATGTGGAAATTAAACTGAAAGGAATACAAGTAGAGGTGAGAAAATTAGGACTAGTAATAATAAGAGAACTAACAGAGAAATAACAGAAGTAATGATTGTATCAAAAAATAAAAAATAATTAAATATCAACATCCATGGAAATAGGCTAAAACGAGTAGATTTATTTGTTTAAATACCTGGGATAATAAATTAGCCATGAAGACAGGTTAGAGTACGAAATTAATAGTAGTATTAATAGTTCATCAAGGGCTTGTTATGCATTAGGGAAATCTATTTTATATTTGTTCCCATTTTGAAGTGCGGAAATAAGGCATGGGTACGCTATGAGCAGCTTAAAAACAAATTTTAGGTACTTCAAATGAGGGTACTCAGAAGAATAGAAGGTGTGACGCGTAGGGACTGTCTCAGAAATGAAAAAAATAGAAGACGTTTATCAGAGAAATCAGTTAATGTAACAATAAAAAATAATCTGTAGCGCTGGCTTGGTCACTTAGTACGAATGCCTAGAAAGAGAATAGTTGAAATAGTGTGAGAAATAGGTAGGGAAAGGTGGGGCAGAATGGGATACTTAACTATTGGGCCTATTTATTTTACACAAAATAAAATAAAAATGGTATATTTTATGCTATACGTGTTTTATTAATCTGTAATCCATTAAAAAAACCGTTTGAACTAAAATTTGAATAACCCAATTTTGAAATATACTTCTATTTTCAAATAGGTGTCAGTTGCCCCGTTTTGCCCCACTCACGGGGCAAAAGGGACACCATTGTTTAAACAATAATAATTGAAGTAAGGAACTTTTTTATTTATTATTTATGATATTACTACCTACAAGTTATATACTATGTATAGGTATATTATATACATAATAGGTAAATATTTAAATCTATTCACTTATAGAACATACGTGCGTGGCATCCTCGTCGTCATCAACTCCCGCACAAGAGTTGTGTGCCCATTTCAGGCATGAAGAGCATATAATCCACCCCTCCTCAGATAAGTCATGACAGTACAAGCACTCATCTTCCTCGTTCTCTTCTTCGCTGTCATCAGAAGATAGTTTTTGTTTCTTGGAAGCTTTGGTAGGGATTAATTTCTTTGAAACGAGGCTTCTTTTTACCGTTTTAGCTGCTTTTTCTTGTTTTTGTTTTTCAGCACTTTTCAGCTCTTCTTGAAACCCTTTTATTATTTTGGGAAACTTTTGGGACAAGAAAAATTATTTCTGGACTGGCACACTTAAAACTGGTGAAACTGGGCTCCTGATTCGAAGTTGATGAGGTAGAAGGCTGTTTCGAAGTTGAGGGGGTCGGACTTTGTGCTTCGTTTACACCGGCGGAAGGGAGCTCAATATCGATTGTTGCAGAAGGCAAGAAATCTATATCTGTAAAAACGTTCATGTCAACAGGCCAGATTCCAGTCTTTCGGAATCCATTCACAGCTGTGCTCATAGTTGCCGCATGTATAAAAGCTGGACCAAATAAAGAAGCAACTTGAAATAAGGTAACGACCTTTCCAGGGTTAACTCTGAGCCATTTTCGTACTTCATCCTCGTTATATTTACTTAATGGTCTCATAAATGCCACGTCAAGTGGTTGGAGCCTGTGAGAACAATGAGGTGGAAGGCACAATAAAATCACCCCATTGTCCCGTGCTAAATCAATCAACTCCAAGCTTTTAGTATGAGTCGAATGCCCATCCAAAACGAGTAGACACGGTTTTTCTTTTGTAGTTCCTGTGAATGTAATAAATTTTTGAAACCAAACTAGAAAAAGCTCCTTGGTCATCCACCCTGTTTCGTAGACTTCTGAAGAGGCGCCAGGAGGAAGTCCAGTTTGAAATTCTTGTTGTTCCTTGGGAATATCAACATGGGCGGGACATAAGTTCCAGAAGCGGAGAAGTAAATTGCAGCAGTGACAGTATTACCTCTTTCAGCTGATGTTAGGGGTCCGACCTAACGAAGTCCTTTTTTGGAAATTATTCTTGGGTGACCTTTTTGGGTTTACTGTCAGACCAGTTTCATCGCAGTTAAATATCCTATCCCCTTTCAGGTGATGTGTATCCACAACTTTCGAGAGCAGGTCGAAAAATGGTTTGACTGCGACCTTATTGAACACCATGGCTCGAGCTGCTGATGTTGCTTCCGGCTTTCGTGGGCTTAGATTGGGGTGCCTATCCATAAAACCTCTTGTCCACTCCAATCCTGCTTTTCCATCCTAAAATGGATGATTAAGGTTATTGCGATAGGCCAAAGCAAAAGCGAAACTCGAAACTCGAAACTCATTCGTTGTAAGGCCAAATAGTTGAATAGTCAACTAGTTCCGCCTCTTGCTCGTCCGAAAAAACGCATCGGTATTTTACCAACGTTTTCTTAACTCTGTATTCTGGATTATTTAACTTGGTGGGCAAAACAGCTGTGATCTGTTGTATAGTAGTAGGGTGCAACATGAGCACGGAGTTCAGCGAAATTCAGATAGATTGCAGTACTTGTTACGAAAGTAAGGGAGGTACCCCGATTTGCCCCATACCCTGTTTTGCCTCACGTTCCCCTATTTATGGGAAGAGCTCACGAGGTCACCCGAAAAAGTAACGTAAAATGAAACTGTAGCTAAAATGAAGGAGAGGAGTTATTTGTGAAACTCCGGGCCTCAACACCCTAAGGGGTTCAAGAGGTAAAGATTAAGTAAGTCAGCAAATGTGTTATTTCTGCAAAATGTTACATTTAATATTTTTTTAAACTAATATTTTTAGTTAGATTATATTGATATGTGCTTACGTTTTGTAAAATATCACACTTGAATAAGTTATCTATCTGTCTATTTATATAACGTTAATACTAAAAAAGATAGATGGCATTCTCTAAAACGAAGCATATTACAACGTGTATTGCAGATAGTGGAATTACACAACGGTAACCGATAAACACTATATTAAACGGTGTATTAAACTCGTTGTGGTTACACCACAAACAGACTTCATCACACGGTCACATAACGTTTGCGTGTGGCAAAATTATGCCGCACAACTTTCCGCAAACTTCGGCCCGGACAGATTATATATTCGGACCAAACTACTAACTAGATTTCGGTCCATTAAGCGCCCAAAAACCTCTCATTAATTGATTTTGCCGTAGTTCATTTTTGGTAAAATCTTCCGCGTCGAAGTCCGTGCAGATTTTTGCACATCCAACACATATTACACGCTCCTTCTATGTACTCGTACAGTGTTTGGGATGTTGAAAAAGAGCCGTTAGTTTATGAATTGGTAGCGCAGGTCCGGGCGTCGTCGGAGTCTACGGCGTCGGCCCGGGATTCAGTAGATTGTCGAGTCGCGACACGATACTATCGAAAATCCGGTGTACCGGAGTGTTCCGGTAACGTAAATTGTAAAGTTTCGTATCCGGTAAGAGTATAACAAAGTGCGCGTCGTGTGTCCGTCACTGTTCAATTCGAACGCGCTCTTCTCTCTTCGTTCGTTCGTTTTCCCATGATTTTTTTACGTCGATTTTTGAATATTTTATGTGCTGTCCCTCACTGAAACTTTGTGGCACCTCGGCCGAATTTCTTTTTTACGCTGAAGGGTCAGCGAAGAAAAAAAATCACTGAAACGCAGAAAGAAGTTTTTTAACTTCAGTGCTTTAAACGTGTGGATGGTAAAACGAGCTTTCAAACAATAGCAAAAGTGTTTTTAACTATGTGTTCTGAATAGGATGTAAGTGGAAAATTTTAAAAATTAAAAATAGCAGTGATAAGAAATGATAAGAAAAATTAATTTCAAGTTACTTTAATGAATTAAACAGACAGTTCAGGATGTAGAAAAGATGAGTGCTTGTGGGTGCTTTAATATAGAAGTTGAAATATAGTGTTCCTTTACTAGTGACAACAATGGTTAATATTGAAATTGCAGTTTTTAGATTTGCGTTCTTCATGGTGCTAGTGTCGTCAGGTAAGTTAATTGCTTTACGTTCATATATAATCAAAAAGTTTTTTTTTAATATTAAATATCGGATTGGATTATTTTAAATTGAAATATATTATTTCTGCCATGGTAAAAGGATGAAGATAAAATTTAACAATTTTATATAAGGATACTGTCTGACAATCAAAATGAGAGATGATATACGTACTGAAGATTAAGCCTATTTTAAAATATTATACATATTAGGTGAATAGAAATGTTTATATTATTATTACGGAATTCAAAACCTTAATAAACGGGAATTTATATAATATTAAAACATTTTAAAATTGAAAAACAAAGGTATTTGGAAACTATTATAAGTTTTAACAGACAAATAAATGGTTCAAAGAACATAGCTTTATAGTTACGCTTTGAATATTTTGATGTGTTAGAAGTAAAATTTATAGCTTAGCTGGTTGTGAGTCTTTTATTTTTAGTTCTCTCTTTGTTTTATACATCAGTGAGGAGATAGACGCAGCGTTAGAAAAAGTGGCATTTATCATGCAACCATCTTTCGTAGAACACATTTTTTTTCTTTTGATTCTTGAATTTAGGCAGTGATTTTTGACTGGTCTACGAAAATTATTTGAAATACGTATTTTTTGTATATCAAGTTTTAGTTTAATTAATAATGAAATTGTATTGCTCAATTCAGATGCTGTTTTTTTTTACTCATATTGATCTAGAACATATTTTTTGTACCAGTAGTAAAAAATCATAGCATTTTACACATAATAAAACGCCATAAAATGTCATTTCTCCACCTCAACTAATAACAGGTAAATAATGACAACAAATAAAGCGAATGCCGCAACCATGCAATCGCAGTAGCATGTCAAGTTGTCAACCATAAAAATTCATCATCATCGTCGATTTATACCATAAATCATACTTAAAATCTCTCGACCTCTAAGGTAAAATAAATATATATAAATAACTGTATCTTAGGTTAACAATAGCATAAATATGTAGGATAGTATAATATGGAAACAATATAAGATGTAAAGAAGGTAAAATAAATAACTGTATTTTAGATTAACAATAGCAAAATATGTATAATAGTATAATATCGATACAATATAACACGTAACTATTACAGATGTAAAGAATTATTTAATTTATTTATAATAATTGATAGTGCAATTATGGCATGTCAAATTTATTGATGGTTCAATTCTACTTGTAAAACCAGGATTGTGCAGATCTGTAGGCACATTAATGACAGTATTATTAATTGAGTTAATTCCATAAGTATTTACGATATCTTCAGTCGAAATAGATCCTGATTATAGTGCTGATGTTGATGGAATTTGATTCATATCGAAAATTCCTGTATTTATTGCAGGTGTGGTTGCGTAGGTAGATGTAGCTAGACCTTGTAACATACGTGCTATATTTTTTTTTATTTACTCGGGAATTTTCGATATAACCTTCAGCTACAAAGTGGCTCCATTATTACAAACATTTGAGATGAACCATTTTTGCTATTGCGGATGTGAATAATAATTAAATCATCTTTCATGATGACATCAGAAATTAATAAATTATACAGCTCATCACTTCGGCATGCACCGGCAACACCAATTACAAGAGCAGTCTACAGGGTTATAAATTGTCAATAATTTCAAAGTATTAATATATAAACATACTACCTTAGTTGCAATGTGTCGGGTGCCTCAGTAAGGATTTTTATAATTTCCTCGAGTAAATACTAATGATTTTTTGGGCTATTAATTTTAATTTTTTCTTTTTAAAAAGGCAACTAATTTAAAATATTTTGATATGTTAATATCCTCTTTTAGGCCAAGTGTAGCTTTCAACATAAAGTCGAGCCTTTTTTATTTTTTGAATATTCTTGAAAATAAGCCAGAAGTACGTTTTCAGAAATTACTACTGTATTTTTGGAATTACACCATTTTTTAAATTCTGTATATGTTTTCATGTATAAGTGTTGAGATTTATGCGGAAGCAAGTTCTCAACGGCCTGTTCTGCAATCTCGCGCATTTCAGGTGGTGTACATCTAAATTCTTCAGATATAAATGGAATGCAAAATAATCTTATAAATACTTGACTTTTAGTTTCAGCATTTATATCAAAACTTATTTGTCAACATCAAAATATAGCCTACTAATTTTTTCGGAAATATATAAAGAGACACCAAAATATAGCCTACTTATTTGTTTATATGAAGTTTTATTACAAGGGCATTCTTACATATATGAGTAAATTTATTCATAATTATTAAGGTTTCAATTAGACTACTGATACAAAAATTATACATACTACGGTTGAGAAGACTATTATTGCCCTTGTGGCTTAAATTCCGCCACTCGGGCAATAATAGTCATCTTCTCAACCTTAGTATGTAATATACTATTAACAATGAACTAAGGTTTTTCTTCTTCCACTGCTAATATTAAATTTATATAAAAAAGAGATCTATTTAATGATGGAAAATATACATTAAGCTCATTAAATGTTTAGACTTTAGCTCTTTTCTACTAATATATAAATAGAATTATTACAACGACTTTATTTATTCATCTTCCAAAAATTAATAACCGAATAAATTTAAGCTTATAAATAATTTCATTATTATTTATAAATTAATTCTGAGTTTTCACTCTTTTTAGCAATGTCTCAATTACTCTTGTTTATAATTTTTTCGGAAATATATAAAGAGACACCAAAAATCTTCTGCCAATCTCTGTATTTGGGACCCCCTTCTAAAGGAAAGCTATTTGATTTGTCATTCAAATTGACGAATAAAAAGTCATTGTGTCTTTATATAATACCGCCTTGTTACTTAAAGAAGTGTTACATGTGATTGTTCAATCATTATTAAACAACATCTATTATTAGTGTTTCCAGAAATTTTCAAAGATGGTTGAGTTAAACACATTCATTGAAGAAACTGGACTAGTATTTAACAAAAATCTATAGATACTCGTTTTAAATTTTTTTTGAGTACGCTTTTCTGGATCGGTAAATACGATTTATTATGAATTTTTATTTTTTTTCAATCTATATAATATATAATATGAATTATTTATAACCTCTAATTGTTGCAAAATTCTCATAACTACAAAAAGATTGACTTGTGATTTATGTGAACTGGTTGTGGGTCTTTTCTTTCAAATAAATACAAACGAATGCTAGTTCTCTTTTTGCTTTATATATTAAAAAGAAAAAGATAGGTGGAAATTAGCGTTAGAAAAAGTGGCATTTATCATGCCTAACGATCATCCCCAAAACAAAACTGACAGAGGTGAGTCAAGTGTGCCGAAAATCATGTTCCAAGTTAAAAGATAGATAAGATCTGGTAGGGGATGAAGGCAATTTAGTTATGCCAACTACTTAAGCCTCTTAAGTATTTGTACACATCGCAGAACCATGATTTTAAAATTATTTGTTAGTGTCAGAAATGTTACAGAACTTCTTGGTATCAGCATGGAAAGTGTCAAGTTTATGTTAAGTGAAAAAGAACACGAGTTATTAGCGTTTAAGGGTTAGAAATTTTCAAAAGCCAACGAAACACAGTGTGGCCAAATCCGTTGGAAGTGTTATAACAAAAAGTGATTAGCCCAAATTTGTACGTCTAGTTTAAACAAATGTGAAGTGCTTGAAACGAAAGCAGATGATTTTCGTGATCCTGATAATAATTTGTTCTGGAAAATGATCAGTAATTCTTTGAAATGAAAGGCATGCGATGACCTCTTGGAGAGACAAAACAAATGAATAAATTCAGAGCTAAGAATTTATGTAGATTGGAAAATTGCTATCGATGATGTAAATTTCATTCCAAGAAATATTTCTGACACTACCTACGAATCGAGGAGAATTGATTGCGTATTTGAACACTACACAGTGGAAGTCAGAAAAAGAAAAAAAATATTTTTTCATGTTATACGAAGTTATACTATGTCAAGTAGATAGAATATATGATGACGGAAATTTTACATATTGTCCTCAGCTTTTTTTTTTTAAATGCTTTACCTTACATGGATTTAAAAATGGACACTATATACTTTGAGTTTATAGATTATTACCAGATACAAAACAAGAAATGTGTGTATAATTCTTGTATGAATTTCTGGAATAAAGAAAATTAATGTAAATTTCTGGATCAGTTTTTAAATCCTTTACCCAGCAAATTACTGGCGCAACTAAACAGTAGATAAATTCGCATATCTCGGCGTTGGCGCAAGTGACAAGCGCTCAACATGACATTGTTTTAATTGTTTAATGAAGTGTGGGAATGATAGTTTAATGATTTACAATTTTCCTTTTAAATTTTTGCACTGAGCTAAGGTTTGTCTTAGTTAATTAATATAATTTCATAGTATGCTAGGATGAATTTAACAATTTTTATATTGTTTAATTTAGATACTGTTTTTTACTCATATTGATATAGAAAAATTTTGTGAAATAAATATTTTGACAATGAACTAAGGGTTTTCCTCTTTGAGTTCAGTTAATATTGAATAATTTTATAGTATGGGAAGTTATATAAAAAAGATCTAATTTTAGAAGGAACACAAAAAATATACATTATCTTATTGATGTTTGGGCTTTAGCTCTTTTCTATATAATTATTATAACGACTTTATTTGTTTATAGTCCAATCGAATACATTTAAGCTAATAATAATGTTATTGATTATAAATGAATTCTGGCATAAAACTCTTTTTTAGCAGTTCTTTCATTAGTCTTTTTCTGTAAAAGAAAATGTAATGTAAAAGAAATACCAAACTGTTTTCCCATTCTCTATATTTGAAATCTCTTGCTAAGGTGTAAGCTCCTTAATTTGGCATTCAAATTGAAGAATAAAAAGTCATCGTGTAATTGTGTAATATCCAACTTTAATATTTAAAGCGCATAGTAATTATAAATAGTATTCAATAGAAAATTGGTTTTTTATTGTATATAAGGCCTTCTTAATTTTTTTTTACATCAAATGTTTTTGACCAATATATATATATGAAGTGTAATATTTTTTACTTTCAGTAACAGTTCTTTAAAGGTTGATGTTTTTCTATGGCTATAAAAAGATTGATATATTATTACTAAGGCGCGGACACGAAAATATGATGACTCATCAACCATGGGCGCACTATTGAAATATTGTATTTTGAAAGAGGTTTTAACTTTATTTATATAATTGGATAACAAGTGGCTGGTGATCTATAAAATACAAAATACCTCATTATTTGTTCATTTTCTCTTCTGTAAGATTTGTTCTCTTTGAATGAAGTACATCCTTGTAGATAGAAAACGCCCTTTCTACATCGCCACTTGTTGTAGGTGCATACTGGAAATATTTTTTTATATCAGCGTATTTAGCAGTTAGATTTTGTGTCATTGTCCCCATACACAATTGCCGCAAAGTTATTAAATCTGGATTTCTATTAATAACTGCGTCTAACTTCTGCCGAAGGCCACATTCGAAGTCACTTGAAATACTTTTGAAATTATTAATAGCCACATCTAATATGGTTAATCCATCTTTTAATTTGAAATTTCGATTTTCAAAATATGCGATTAGTTTAGGCAAATTTCCAAAGTGTTCCTGAAGGAATAAGAACTGATGTTTTAAACTTGGGATTTGTGTTAGTTCCTTGAGCTCAGAAATACTTCGAGCATTGAAATTCTCGGCATAAAAACTAGTAGCTTCCAACCATGTTCATCTAGTTATTACTGGCGACGGAGGCAGTGACAAAGATGGAAGTTTTTCTCTGTAAAGAGCTACTCTCGATGGTGCTTTTCTGAAAACTTTTTTAAAAGCGGATACAAGTCTATCAATTTCCGGATACCTGTCTCTTATATATTCACAGATTCTGTGGAGGGCACGTGCTACACAAGTAATGTGCAACAGATAATGATATGTTTCCTTTAATAGTCTGTCTGTTTTTAACATATATGCGGCATTGTCACTAACAAAAAAAAGTATATTTGCCCTGTACCTGTCGTCCAGCAATAGCATAGATACATGCACACAAGTATATTTGGAGCTATTTCAGCCACAATATTTGTTTTTGATGGGCTTGGCAGCACAGCGAATACATTTCTGACAAGCGAAAATTAACATGCTCTTTGTATAACCCCGGATATTCGTTTTATTTAACTTACTGCGGCATTTGAATGCTATTTTCTTATTCTATTAACATTTTAAAATTAGTATAATCTGTAGACTTGGTAGTGATATAAAACAATATATTAATTACCTATGATTGACGTGGATATATAACATTGTAATATTTAGTTCTCCAACAAGTTCATTTATAATTTAAAGCGGGACCAGAAGATCTTCGTAATTGTATGCAAAACAAGCTTTTCACGCTTTTTCTACTTGAAAAATCTAGCGCTTTAATTACGAGCATCGCATTGATAACGAGTTTTAGTGGCCTGAGGTTTTTGCATGCATTAACATTCCTAAAGTTCAGGCATCAACTGACTTGGTAATTACTAATTAGATGACCTTTCATTTCGAGAAATTTAAATTTTGTTTGAGAGAGTGGGGTATTCTGGTGTAGACTCATTTGGTTTAAAATTATCGAGGAAAATGTGAATATTAAACAAATTACTTTAACATTTGAATTTTCTGGAACAGAGATAGCGATTATAGATTTGGTGTTATATTACAAGTTTCTTTTTTTTATAGATTTTAAACTACTATAATTTTAGTATATTAAGGAGCAAGTAGTGATGGTCAAGATAAGGTAATACGAGTACATTTTTAATGCGTCTCGGCAGACTCGTGTTTTGTCGGCTCTCGACAACACCATGTTGCCTACCGATTTCTTCAAGAGTTGACAAAACGCGAGTCTGTCCAGTCTCATTGAAAATGTATTCCTATTCCCCTATTTTGCCCATTACTAGTATGTAGAACTGTAAAGTAAATTTGCCGATTGACGGAAATTTTGCTGGTGACAGATTCAATCCTTAACGTTCGTGATGCCCTTACTGCGTTGTGCGTTATTGTATTTGATTTAGCACAATTGAAATAATGTAATTTCCACTAAATAAACGCAAGTCAAAAATGACGTTCATATTTCTCGCCAAGTTTAGCTTGTCAATATGATATTTGTGTTTTGTTATACAATTAAATCGTTGACTTAATAATACTAATGGGCAGAGCTGCGAAGTAATGGTGCCAACATTAGAGTGAGATAGTTTATTAAATGTTTAACGGGATAAACAGTATACAGTTCAGAGCGTGATTAAGGTGCACGATGCCACAGCTTGTCAAGGTGTGTTTAAAAGGTCACTTAGCATCATGGAAATCTATGCGATAAATGGCATTTTAAACACGGAAGTAGAAAAAAGTATTTATTACCCGAATACCATAACAAATAAGGTATCTATGTTAAAATACATATGAAAACTAAATTATAAAATAACTTCCCGGTTGCTATAATAATATTTATCGCCAACTGTCAGTAAAGTGATGCGTTACCATAGCGTTTTACGGAGGTAAAGAAACACTTTATCGTACTGTACAATAATAGTTATTTATTATACAAGGGAAAAAAGTATTAGATTTTAGCTCGAGGTAAGGTTTACCGAGAGCTAAAATCTAATTTTTTTCCCGAGTATAATACACTATTTTTTTCTGTGATGGGAAAAACGACGATTTAATATTGAAAAAACACGTAAATACTTTCTATTAAAGTCAGAAAATCAATCGATGTGACATTTCAAGTGACATTACACCTGCGTTGCTATGGAAACCTGCCAATTTAAGCGGGCAAAAAGTAGAACTTTTTTCCCATGGGCAAAAAGTAACACTTTACGCCCGGGTTGATAAAGTGACATTTTATTACCTGTCAAGAAGGATAAAATGTCAACTTTTTTTCCCGTCACAGAAAAAAGTACTTTACCTGCCGCTAATATCTGTCAGCGTAGCCATGACTGATGACTTTAAAAATAAATCGTTTGTCACTGTCATAAACTGTCATAAGTTATTATATCTTTACTTCTTAAATTAACAATTTTCACGGTTGGCGATAAAATTTTGTATGCACCACATCAGTAAAGTACCTTTACCGAACTCGTCTGTTACTCGCCGCGCTCGCTTCACTCGCTTGACTCGTAAATCAGACTCGTTCGATAAAGTATCACTTTACTGACTTGTTACATAAATAACTATTATGTACCAAGTCAGTAAAGTGATCCTTTATTGAACGAGTCTCATTATGAGCCGGGCGAGCGAAGCGAGCGAGGCAAGTAACACCCAAGTTCGATAAAGGTACTTTACTGACGTGGTGCTTACAAAATTTTATCTCCAACCGCAAAAATTTGTAATTTTTAAAAATAAAAATATATTATCACATTTTTGACAGCGACAAACGATTTATGTTTAATGGCACACAATCATGGCTATGTTGACAAATATTTGCAGCAGGTAAAGTGTTTTATTTTACAGTTCGATAAAGTGTTTGTTTATTTCCGTAAAACGCTATTGTAATGCATCGTTTTATTGACGGTTGGCGATAAAATCAATAATCATTCTTTAATAATCATGTATAATGTATTGATGCTCGCATTTATAAACACATGTATACTTTTTTGAACATCTGCATGATATGTATTGTGTATACCGTGTACACATAGCTGGCTTCTATATTTACTCGATTAACTTGAATTCTACTTCAATAGCGGCAACATACATTTTTGCAAACTTTGAACCTTTGCTTTTCTTTTTATTCAAATGAATTGAAATTACGATTGAAGAATTTTAATACTTTTACCTAATAATTTACGAATGATTCGTTATAATATGCAATTATTTATTTTACATTACTTACGCGTCACAACCGTCGGGTCTGATTGTAAACATGTTATGATGTTATTGATAGACGCATTAAGGAGCTAGAATGGTGTTGCATTTCAAGGCGTTACTTTGCCTTGTTAGCACACGGGAAATATTATAATATAAGTGTAACGTACGGAGTATAAACATCATCAAAATATTGTCAACAGAGTACGATAACATGAAGGTAATATTGTTTTTCTACTCCCATACATTAATTGTTTTATTAGATATGCCGAACCTGTACTACTGATGTCCATTACGATACAGATTTTCATTATGATACAAGTTTATATCCAATAGGAATACAGGTTTTTCATTACGATACAAGTTTATATCCAATAGGAATGCGACATTCCAATATTCAAACAATATTCAATATGGCGACTGCATATCTGACAGGTATACAAATTAAATAAATGTGACAGTTCTCTGCAATTTACAAGTAAGTACTTAAAATGTGTGCTTTTTTAAAAATATAAACGGTAAAAATGAGGGATAATTACAGTGAAACGTAAAATTTGAGTCCACCAGAAATTATGGAACAAGCCTTAGTAACCACGAACAATTTATTACCAGCCAAATTCGCAATGGTACATGGAAAATTTTAACCTCAATTTATGAAATGGAATGTTCAAAAAATAATGTTTTATTATGGGGTCGTAGAAAAAACAGTGTATGCAACTCGCATTTAATGACTATTAAGACACTCGTATTCATTACAATACTCGGCTTCGCCTCGTATTGTAATTTTCTTACTCATGTCTTAATAGCTATCATTAAATGCTTATTGCATAATATACTAAATTTTCTACTCCCATACTTTAATTGTATTATTAGATATGCCGAACCTGTACTTTAATGATGTCCATTACGATACAGATTTTCATTATGATACAAGTTTATATCCAATAGGAATACAGATTTTTCATTACGACACAAGTTTATATCTAATAGGAATGCGACATTCCAATATTCAAACAATATTCAATATGGCGACCGCATATCTGACAGATATATAAATTAAATAAATGTGACAGTTCTCTGCAATTTACAAGTAAGTACTTAAAATTTGTGCTTTTTTGAAAATATAAACGGTAAAAATGAGGGATTATGACAGTGAAATGTAAAATTTGAGTCCACCAGAAATTATGGAACAAGCCTTAGTAACCACGAACAATTTATTACCAGCAAAATTCGCAAAGGTGCACGGAAAATTTTAACCTCAATTTATGAAATGGAATGTTCAAAAAATAATGTTTTATTATGTAGTCGTAGAAAAAATAGTGTATGGAACTCGCATTTAATGGCTATTAAGACACTCGTATTCATTACAATAATCGTGTCTTAATAGCTATCATTAAATGCTCATTGCATAATATACTATTACCTGTACCAGTGCATAACTAATATTCAAGTTTTAAATTTAAATTCCTTCATTGACTCTAGCGCTGGGAAACATGCAGATGAGACAGCTTTAAACAAGATGTATCGTTGCACATCTTGTTTAAAGCATAACTATGTAAAAGCAACAACCTGAGTATATGACAATAATAGCAAGGAAATGATATATCAATAGAACTTTAATTGATATTTTTGTGGATATGATGAAATGGCAACCTAGTATTAGTACGAAAACTGGGACCTAAATGGTTTTTAAGCAAAATTGATGATAATTGTTTTTTCTTTCCTACGACCAACGAATGGTACTTTGAGCATTGTGTCATATTGTAAATGCCATAATATGACAACTATTGCGAGTTATGAGACGCAAACGAATGATGCCAGTGTCAATATGATAATAGTTTTCCTTCAGCGTTATTGCCACGATTGCAAGAAATTTTTAACGAATGCAAATTATTTTTTTTTTATATATAATTGCAATATACCTTCCCAAACACATGTTATAACACGACATGGGGGAAGAAAATAAGCGCTTAAAGAACTGCAAATTAAGCATAAGTATATTACTTATGAAGTTGTGATACTATTTCTAAATTTATGTATACAATGTCAGATGACGCAAAGTTCTACTAAAAAGGGTATTATCGTAAAGCCTATGATTAGCACTGAATTAAACTCAAGATGCCAGGTAGACCACATATATTTGCAATCCCATAAGGACGATAATTACAAGTTCATAATGGTTTATCAAGACCATCTAACAAGATTTGTTTAACTAAAGCCTTTAAAACCAAAGACTGCCGAGAAAGTTACGTATTATTTTCTTCAAACTTTTTTGACATTTGGAGTTTCGGCTATATTACACTAGAGAATTTAGTAATCGAGTAATATCTGAACATTGATTGTTGTGGAAAGTTGTAAAGATAGTTTATGAAAAACCGCCACGACACAACCAAACACAACGTTCCGTGGAAAAAGTCAACTAAGATGTACAAAATATGTTAATTGCTTGGATGGATGACTACGATATAAAAAAAGTGATCGGAAGGTATATATTTTGTTCAGTTTGCACAAAATACGACATACCATGACGGTATTCGGCAGACCCATCCAATCCATGTTTGGGTTTAAGCCAAAGACAGGAATAGCATCATGGACTCTTCCTCGTGAGAAAATTGCAAACATTGAAACAGAGAAACAGCTTGAAGAACTTGTTACCAACGTTTTTGGAAATGCAAATTTAATGGAGGAATGCACTAATAAAGCTGAAGAAGATCGAGACCATTCTCAGGTGGGCAACGGCGATGTTGAAGGAAATGACAGCGATGGTGGTGAAAATATATGTGACTCTTCTCTACGAGTAACGATGCATGAACACGAGGCAATTTTTACGGAAAGGACAGTCTCAAGAGAGAACCACGAACTACAGGCAACAAAAATGTTGCAAACACCAAAAAAGAAGTTTCCTTCCGTTCAAGTCCATATTGTAGATCTTGACCGAGGCCGTACTGATTTTCCAAATGTGTTGTCAGCGGTTGTTGGCGGTTGGAGTATTCAATTCTTATAAATAAGCAAACATAAACGATATTCTCAAACAACTCTTCACCCGTAATCACTTCACACTTTGTAAAGAGAAGTTGGGTCCATTGACAATATTTTATTAAATAAAAAATCTGCGAGAAGCAGCTGCTGCCAATACGAAAACTGGAGGACAGGTCTACAAACGTTACAATTACAAGAAAATATGTACTACTGGTAAAAGGGGGTTACTTTGCAACTCAAAATATAAAATCAGTCCTGCAGGCTCCAACAAATAGTATGTCTAAAATTTTTGTACTTGCTTTTTTCTATTTTTCTTGTTTAATAAATGCTTTCCAGTTTATTTTTAATGGAATAATTTAATTAATTGTACATTGACCACTCATGTTGCGCGAATGTTAACAAACACGCCTGTGGAAATTAGATTTATTGATATTTTACGAAATATTTCGGATATACACTGAATAGCCTGTTGCATGTCAACATCTACCGGTGTATGTTGACAATCACGTGATTTCGGTCACTTACAGTAACATATAACGGTTTTAACGCCAAGTTTCATACCAGCTATAAATATTTGCAACAATTTTGAGTTAATAGCAGACCTTGTATATACCTCTGTATTCTTTGTGCCAGTAAATAATTTTTAATCACTTCCCATTCAAACTTAGACCATATTGATTAATTGCAGTTTTTTAAGCAAATTTCTGTATTTGTAGTGATGATTTTCGCTTTCAACAAGTGCATTTTAATATTTTAAAAAAATTACTTACTTACTCTAATGAGCATGCATTGAGAAGACAAAACAAACATTAAATTAACGTAGTGGAATAATATTTTTGATAATCCAGCTGATGTTAGTTCCGCAATTTCTCAGAAGGTGTTCAATTTTCAATGAAATGTCATCATATCTCAGAAACAGTTAAAAGTTAACTAATACAAGTTTATGTTAATTTGATAAACTCTCCTATGCCTATTATAAAATGTATAGCTTATACAGGGTGAGTCATCTCCTCGGGTAAGGCCGATTATGCCTTTATGAGTAAAGATATTTCGAAGCGGTTTTTTTCTTGTGATAGCTGCTCATTAGAAAATATTTTGTATTATGCAGGGTGTTCCATAACGTGCTGGCTAACCATAGTTATAGTTTTTTACATGGAACACCCTATATATTATTGTATTTTTGTATTCCCCGTATAATTTTTAGTCAAAAAGTAATATGATAGTATAGGCATAAAATCTAAAGTTTTTGATAGTAATAGTGTAAAAATAAATCCTCTTCTAAGCCTTACATTAATTTTATTATATGCTCTAGTAGTACATGTTTCGGCCCATGGCCATCTTCAGCTAGAATCTAAACAATTTCATAGCATGGGCCATGGGCCGAAACATGTACTACTAGAGCATATAATAAAATTAATGTAAGGCTTAAAAGAGGATTTATTTTTACCCTATTACTATTAGAATTACCTTACGATATGGATTTCTTTCATTTAAAGTTTTTGACTTATTCCCATTTTTCTGAAAAATTCAATGTTTGTATAAAATTATATTTCTCGAAAACGACGCATTAGATGGACAATATTTTTTGCAGTATTGTTTACAATAAATGGTCCTAATAGTAGCATGTTTTATTTTTTTACAGTTACTAACTGCATGTGCAGAAAACTGGATTAAAATTTCATGACACGGTTTTGTATAAAAGTTAATTTCTTTTAATGTAACACCCTGTATATCAGTTAATTTTTGAATTTCTTATTAAATTTCACATCAAAAACATGTAAAACGTTAATACTTTAAAAGTGAGTATTACTGAGCTATTGTCGCTTTTTGATATAAGTTTTATTGTTTTAATTAATATAGTATAGTACTGACAAAATTATATCAAAAAGCGACAATAGCTCAGTAATAGTCACTTTTAAAGTAATAATGTCTTATATGTTTTTGTTGTGAAATTTAAAAAGGAATTCAAAAATGAACTGATATATAGGGTGTTCCATTTTAAAAAATTGACTTTTATACAAAGATAACAAAATTATATCAAAAAACGACAGTAGCTCAGTAATAGTCACTTTTAAAGTTGCGTCTTACATGTTTCTGACATGATATTTAATAAACAAGTCAAAAATGAACTGATATACAGGATGTTTCATTTAAAAAAATGACTTTTATACAAAAACTTGTCATGTAATTTTAATCCAGACATGCTTCTATTAGAACCTCTTATTGTATACAATACTACAAACAATTTTGTCCATCTAATACGTCGTTTTCGAGAAATATAATTTTATACAAACATTGAATTTTTCAGAAAAATGGGAATAAGTCAAAAACTTAAGATTTTAGGCCTATACTATCTTATTACTTTTCAACTAAAAGTTATACGGGGACTACAAAAATGCAATAATATATAGGATGTTCGATTTAAAAAACTATGGTTAGGCACAAAGTTATGGAACATTCTGTATAATACAAAATATTTTTTAAATGTGCTCCTAATGAGTAGCTATCACAAGAAAAAAACCGCTCAAAATATCTTTACTTATAAAGGCATATTCGGCCTTACCCGCGGAGATGACTCACCCTGTATATATTTATTTTTAAATTGTATAGTTCATAGTTTTCTATATTATCTATATTAAACGTTTTTCGCTATCCACAGTATGTATTGGATACCAATGGACTATGTTGCATCGCTGGTACGCCCAGAATAACTTTTCCTGAGACAGTAAAGAAAGAAAATACTATTGAAACTGAATTTAATTCCAAATTGGGTGGGCTGCTTAAAATAACATATTTTATTTGCACTATTAGCTAGTAAAGTCTCTAGTTTCCAAACACCCTGTATATGTGTACATAAATACGTGTATTATAATTATATAAACAAGGTAGTTTGCGCAACAGACAACGTTTGACTTATGGGGTATCCAAGCTATATATTATTAAAGTTTAGTATAGTAAAGTTTTACCCAAGCATGAACTAGTTAACTAGTTCGAGTAAAAACTATATACATATACACAGAATAGAGAGTGTATAATATGTTCATGCGGTTTACTTAATGACTTTGAGTTTCAACTAGTTACGGAACTGTACATTGAAATGTAGATATGATTCAAGTGTTTTGTAAAATGATAAATTTGAATAATTTGGTGTAATTACATTAAATTTATGAATAAAGGTACTTTTGTTCTGTATGTATCTGCTAGTGCAAGTATAATAAATTCGTACTTGCCTTAGAATTCTCAACAGCATTATATTTATGGTTGGATAAATACTAAATATCATCTATTTAGTTGTCAATTGCGCAGCAAATATTACAGCTCATCATAGAATATCTAAATAAAAAACATGAAGTTGACAAAATTATATAAAAAAAATAACAACAGATGAGAAATATTCGCTATTATTTTAATAACAATTTATACATTTTTGATTTTTTAATAAGCAATTCAAACTTACAACTTTTAGATAAAAATGTGTCATGTGAATTTAATCGGTTTTGCTGTTCATCTTATTAGTAATTGGAACAAGTAAAGTATGCTTGCAATAGGTCCTTCATTATGGACAACACTGGCAAAGATTGTGGCTTTCCAAGACGTTAGTTTAGAGAAATATAATCCAAATTGTCGTCAATGTGACATTTTATATTCATACTAGCTGGCCCGCAGAAGTAGTTCTGCCCCTTTCTGGTAGGTGGCGGGCTGAGTTTGATTTGGTTAAGGCTGCGTTTGATAAGGTTTTGGCGGGACAGAAATGTACCCAAAAAATACCATTATTATTTCCATCTTTACGGGCGTTAAAAATCAAAAGATATAAATTTTATGCATTAAGCATGAAGATAAAAGTTAAACGAAGCGAACGGTAGTACATTTTTTCAAATTAAGTTAATATATAACCCGTAAATAAAATGGGAAGTTAGAGGTTTTGCAAGTACTAGAAAAAATGGCTACATTTAAAAATTACACAGTAAATTTATATGTAATATAGCTAGTACACTCGGTATTTATATTTGGATGATAAAAATAGTAAAAGTTGCTAAATATATATGTAATTTTTTTGAATGGTCCATTAAATAAAATTCATTTACATTTTTTATTGGTCATTATATACATTACAGATATCTGTTACATTTACGTCGCATTACAGTGTAGCACGTATAGTATAGATGGTGCTATTACCTTGCAATTATTCAGAGGTTAATTTTGTGTTATATGATACTTTAATTATTCATTATAATATAAAATTATAATTAACAGCAATTCTTGCGGTTACTTATTATAAAAATTAGTATGTTACGAGTTATTTGAAAGTACGTAATAGATAATGAGCAGTTGGCATCACAGGTTGACACCACAAAACCATAAAATGTAACTACATAGTTTAATTTGCCAGTTTAATCAAATTGTGATATTTTAAAATATTGAGTTTTCTGTTATCTTTAATTGAAAGATGCCTATCATTTTACTAATGAGATGAATTATGCAAATCAATTAAACTGGGATTTTTTACGCCGGTAAGAGCCTATAGCAATTTTCAAAACATTTTTTTTCAAAATGACAATTATTGTGTTTGATAAATGACATTTCCATTTTGACTATCTTATTAAGGAAATTATCAAACACAATCATTGTCATTTCATAGCTCACTTTAATAATATTAACTTTTCCATAGTACAGTAACTACGATATTCGACATTTAATAACTCGAAAACGGTTTAAGATACGGGTAAAAATTTAATAATATACAGGGTATTCCATTTGAAAAAAAATTATTTTCTTTTTATACCGTTGTATCTGCACGCCACTGTGTTTTTGATAGCATGCAAACAAAATTCAGTGTCAGCCATAAAACTTTTATTTGAAACATTGTTTTGTATATGCAATAATAACGATGATAAAGGCTGGGTAATTTATAATGAATAACCCTGTACATTATTCGGAACGCTTGTAAATTTCAAATAAGTTAACACGCATATTCCGTTTTACTATAATTTTAAATACGAGTGACATTACAAGATTTAGTATCGAAACGCTATCAGATAAATGAGGCATATATTTTACGTTAAACAAATACATGTTATCCCGAAATTTGTAAACCTTTGATAGCATTTTTTAACAATTGTTTAAATGCTAATGATTTGGTGAAATCCAGATTTATTGAAATAGTAGTTGTAAATTAATCGATCGGTGATATTTCAAACGAAATCAATGCGATTTTTCGTGCATATTTATGTTTATCGGCATGATTGGTTGAACTATTGTTCTGTACTGGTGTTTTGCATGTATGTACATACGTGCGTTTATACATTTTGTTTTTCGCTCTTTGAGCGAAAAATATTTAAAACACGAATGCTAAATGAATTCATCCATATTACATTGAACAGATACCGATTCCGAGTTACATCTGTATTTGACTATTTATCGGTAAATTATACATAAAGCGGGGAAGCACCTATTTTGATATTTCTCACGTATGGTCATTATGAGTAGTTTTTCGATTTTGACTTATACTTTTTCTACATATCGCCTTATTGAAAATATTTACGAATGTGACTTATATATTTATGAAGAAATTATTATAAGGTTTTCCTAATACGTACTTCGGACTTTCCTTTTTCAATAAAACCAACAATTTTAGAAAAATAACATAATTATATTGTATATTTCATCAAAAAGTAGAGACATGGCAGTTATGGTTTAAAATAATATTCTGCAAATATCCTCATGGGCTGTTTCTACAGATAACCATTTTTTGCGTAAAATTGTCATTATTTTGTTGACACAATTGCGTTTCAATTTCACCAATAACTTGACGAATATTTTGCTTTTAAGTTATTAATCGTACGCGGATTGTTAGAATGGACTTTGTCTGTTAGAAAACCCCAGAAGGAATAGTCGAGGGGGTCAGACCGCATGATCTTGAAGGCCAATAAATGTCATCATTTTCAGACGTCACGCGGTCGGGAAAACGTATCTGTAACAAATCCAAAGTTTCCCTCGCCGTAGGGCACGTGGCGCCATCTTGTTGAAAGAATATATCGTTGACCAGCATATTATCCAGTTGGGGCCACAAAAATATCTCGACTTATTGCCGTAGCGTGCGCAATTAACATTTACCGTTTCACCATCATCCTTGTCATGATGTCCAATAACCTCTCCAGAACAAAATGGACACCACCCTGTTACTCGAAGAGGATGTAATGGTTTTTCTTCAATCACACGAGGATTTTCACTTTCCCATATATTACAATTTTGTTAATTTACATAATCTCCGAGGTGGAAGTGGGCTTCGTCAGAAAAGATATTTATTTTCAAAATTCTGCATTATTCCTAACTTTTCGTTAACTCTTGAATTTTATACGCGCGCATGGTCAAATCTTTGGTCAAAACTCAATGCAAAAAGCTAGTTTAAATCAACTACGAACTGAGGTTTTGGAACATTCAGTAACATGGCCACGCACTCTAGCGATATTTTCATTGGATCGAGCTCTACGTGGACGTATTAGCATCTTCAAGTCAACAATCGAACCAGTAACCTCTAATTTTCGAATAAGATTGTGAATTGCGCTGTCACTTGGCACACGATTATACCCAAACATTAAACGAAGTTTACGAATTGTTTTCTCAATGCTAACACATTTTTCCGTTGTAAAATGATTCATGATTAAATTGTCGGGTATGTAGATAACATATGCGAGATATAAAATGTCTAGGTTAAGTCGTTGAGAAATGGCGCTAAATTAAAATCCCGAAGTACCTATTGGGACACCATTACAAAGTTGGATTTCTATTCAATACCAAGATATATAATATAAGGTAAGGGTATGATAAAAGCGAGCAGACCTCTTTTGTTAAAAGCATGAGAATAAGGTTTTATTGATTCTTGTCAATTCGACAAAAATAGCAAAATCTGTAATCTATCGCCTCCGAAGATACGTAGTTTGGAATGGATATGTTTACAAAGAATTTTCTATCTCGTATATGATACTTTATTTGTTTATAAAAATATGATTTGAATTTGTGATCAATGCACCTAATCCCCAAAAAGGGTAATCACATCAATTTTCGATAACATTTCTTACGAACATTTGGCTAAATTCGAGTACTTAAGCGACGTTACGGTCACATTTAAATTCCACACGACAATTTGAAGTTTACACAAATCTATTTTATGCCGTTTAAAGAACCACTAGTTTAGTAGTTTATTTCCATATATTCGATGAAAATTGACAATTGGATACAAAGAAACCCCCGAAAGACATTAGTAAACTTCCAATTGCAAATTCAACAGAACAATGAGATAAATTATGGCAATGTGATAAGCTTAATAGCACCGGTGACAGTTAAACATTTGTCCAACAGTTCAATGGTAAATGTTAATGTAGGTATTTATAACTGTTTGATGGATTCGATTAGGGGCGGTGGATGCAATGCAGCCGGAGATATGGGAATAAACCAGAACTTCGTTCGGTTTGTATTGAACGATTGATCTGCTTATGACGTTTGCAATTTCTCCAGTCTACGTTAACTATTTTACATGTTACATAATTAAATTCAAGGCTAAAACGTCTCTGGGTTTGCGCGATGAACTGGGTCAGGATAAATGATTTTACAACAGAGATCCGTTAATTAAGACAAATTTGTCATTGTAACACAAAACCTTTGATAATAAAATACAATTTCATCCCTATTTGACGTTTGTCAAATAAACAGTATTTCTACAGCAACCTTTTAAAAACCATTCAATCCAGTTGCCGGACCTTGTACTAATGAAAATAAAAAATATTGCTAACACAAAATATAATCAAAAATATATATATATCAAATAAATAAAATTAAGAAATTAGTGTGCTTAAGACCACACGGCAGAAGTGAAAAATTCATCAAGGCGACGCGCGACGTTAATAATACGAAATACAACTTTTTTTTCGTTCTATATTCATTTACATTTCCATTTTCCATTTTCCATTTTCGTTCAATATTACATTTAAAAAACATATATTTATTATTATTGTGTAAACATTATTCTAGTACATTTCGCTCGGTCAGATCAAGTTTTCACTTCAAAAATTCATACGTACGCATGTATATATACAAATATTATAATTCTCATACGAGTACCCGCGCTGGTCTAATGGTAACGTGCCGACCTTACACCCAGGCGGCTCGGGATCGCGTCTGCACGCAGACAAGAATTTTTCAGAAAATAAAAATACAATATTTCGCGTATTTATTCTAAATTTCAATTTAATTGAAATTAAATACCGCTAGTTAGTGTTATAATACAAAGCCGAACGCGACTCGAGCCGACTTTACCCGAACGAGCGTAAAGAAAGATATTTATACCGCACTAGAAGATATACATATAAGAAGAATGGAAAGTATAGTCATAAGATATCCATAAATACCTGCAAATGGATAAATATCGTTTAAGTATTGTCACTTTCTAGTTTTGTTGGAAATTTGTTTATTTTGTTTCTTCTCGTTTACTTGCAAGTATGTAAGTATTTATAGCTAGAAAAGTTTTCCCTGGAAGTACGTATTTTTGCATATTTCTAATTCAGTATAAAGACTTGCTGACGTGGGAAATTGATGTTACTTGCATAACGAATACAAATAGATGTGGAGATATAATGCAGAGTTTTTCTTTATTGTTACATAACTCCCTCAGAAAAGATAACGTTATAAAACGCAAACTCGCCAGAAATATATCGAGAAAGTTTTCAGTAAAATCAAATAACGTAATAGAAAAGTTTGAAGATTTGTGAATATGTGTAGGTATTATGGTAACTTATTTTGGAATTTTATTTATAGTTTTACTCTAATCCTCTCTCTGCTCACAAAATTTGTATATTTTTTTATGGTTATTTTAAACGTTTTAAATTGGTGTTTTTACTGAAAATTATATATTTTCTTTAGTTACGTTCACATCTTAGACAATTAACGAAATTGTCACACGTATCAATGATAACGACATGGTTTAAATAACCATGCCATATATATATATAATTGTTAAATTATTTGAAACAGATAATGTTTAAATTCTTAAAATAATGATTTTAGTGTTCATGTAGAAGTTATTATTTAGAAAGTAACTTATTACAGTAATTAATATTTGATGAGATTTCTTGGTTCATCCTGTATAGTCGTGGAACGATAAGGTTTTCTTTCTTCTATGTCATATTTGTAAAATCTGTTAGAAAGAAATGGAATAATATAAGTATTGTTACAAAATATTATGTATTATGTTTTTTGTACAAAATTGTTTAATTTACGATGATATGTCAAGTACAATAGACAAAACTAATTGATTTTGAGTACAAACAAATTTGAATTAAGATTCCCGCAGTTATTTGAACAGGTGGAAGTGACAGTTTAATTTTGACAGTTCCTGTGATAGGTATTTTTAAATAGAATGTAAATGTTAAAAAATGCATTGAAAGAAGGTTTTTTTTTAATAGAAAAAGAATAAAGAATGTGTGTAATATAAAATTAAATGGATATAAATATTCAAAAGCAAATAGTACAGAGATATGTTGATTTTTAAAGGTAGGTGTAGATTTCTCATTGGAGAATTTAAAAATGTAATAAGGTCGCCAAAGTAATTTGAAGAAAATAACAAGAGAGAATTTTTTAGAAGAATTTGTGTACGGATGTATTTTTTTGATGAGGAAGGAAATTCCATCAAAAGTAATACATATTGAGATATCTGTGTGTTATAAAAGTGTTTAAAGAGGTTATTGAGCATTATCAGAAATTTATAAGAAGATTCTTATAAGTTTCTAACATTAAGAGGCAAGCAAACAATTTATTACTAAAAGAATTATATGTGATTGATATTAAAATACTACAACTAATAAGAAGATTTTATTACATATCAATAAATAACTTACCGCATATTTATAAAAATCGGATCCAAACCAGTTAAGAGTCTAAGAATATTTCAAGTTTAACCATTTGATGTGCAGAAATTCATAATCCAGGACGAGAATCCGAGAATATTTCAAGTTTAACCATTTGATGTGCAGAAATTTATAATCCAGGACGAGAATCCGAGAATATTTCAAGATTAACCATTTGATGTACAGAAATTTATAATCCAGGACAAGAATCCGAGAATATTTCAAGTTTAACCATTTGATGTGCAGAAATTTATAATCCAGGTCCAGGAATCCGCAACATCTCGAGGAAGTGTTTTTAATTTTTAGGAACAGCCATATTTTATTATTCAAGATACACAAGGATTAGTAGCTGGCAGTTTTGGTAACATTCATCATTTTTAAGCACGTAGGAAGGTATAACACTCCGGAACAAGAACCCTAGTCAAGGATATAGGTTCTATCGAGGTACGAACAATCTATAAAGCACAAAAGAATTATCAATTGGACAAAGCGTGTGAAACTTCATTTTGTATCTAATTCAAGGTTGTATAAGATATTTATTTATTAACAGAATAACAAATTTATCTTACGAATTTAGTAGTATCAACTTAAAAATCCATATTTAAAACAATATGCATAATCATTTAGGATTCACCGAATTAAAATTCGCATGATAAAATTATATATAAAAGAAATACCTTATTGAGAATAATATTTCACATTTTATCCATTGGAATATCGTAATAAATTGAATATTTATATTAAGAATTACAAAGCATTATTTATCGGTTGTTAAAAACATACAAACTGTCATTCAAAGAGCATACTCACCATATGTGTATCATTTTCCATAATGGTTTATTTACATAATTTCAAACGTACATATTTTCATCGTTATTAGATAATTTTAATAGTGAATTTTTTTATTACTGTTGCATTGATGAGCACAATCAATATACATTATTTATCTTGAGATTGTTGTTTTTCCTTCATTAGAAGTACTATTTATTTTTATCCTTTAATGGATCATCTGTTAATGAGAATTACATAACCCTAAAACAAAACAAATATAAAATTAATGTTATTTGAAAAAGATTAAATAAGATTAGAAATACTTACATGTTTAGTTGTAATCATATATTTACCAGCAAATAATCAGATACAGCGGACCCACATACACCCTTTTCTTGAGATTAAAAGAAGTATTATATAAAAAATTTTGTAGAACAAATCAGTGGTAAACGATTTACAAATAAGGTTAGAAATCAATGACATTGAACATAAAGAACCCCTCCCAGATTTATAATATACTGGTATAGTTTATTAAAAGTATAGTCCCGCCAGTTTAATAAATATAAGGAAAGAGAATAGTATTATGATTTAAATTATTTAAGCTGAGTCTGGGTTTTTAAAAGAAAGTACATGAAGTTTGACTAGAATAAATACTAATTCATTTTGGCACCCAAATATAGGGCATTGTAAGATACTAGAGAATTAAGCATTTGAAATATCTTTCACCTGCTTTACTGGTTCATTTAGTGCCCGAACATGGGGTATTATTAGAACACTAAGTGTTGAAAATAACACTCATCTACAAATATTAATTCATTTGACTGGCCCAACGTGGAACTTAGTGGATATTAAAATATATCCCCGTTCAAATATCAGTTCAATAAATATAAATAAAAAAAACTTCTTATAAAATTAGATCGTCATCAGCGTTTGAAATAGTGTTGTTAATACATTAACAGTTAATATCATGTGGCAATAGCGGCTAAATGCTTGTAGCGGACATGCCAACTTGTCTTAGTGTAGTAAGTTCGCATCTCCAGTTCAGCAGATCTGTTAAAAATCTTCAGTTGAAGTAGCATTACATTCTAGTAGCTAGCTGGAAGTAGGCCTTGTACTTTATGCTAACAATTTACTCATCAAGTAACTCTAGTGCTATTTATTAGCTAATTAAGGCGTCACAAAAGAAAAAGACCTGCTCATTTTTTCTAGGGTTTACAAGAAATATAATAAAGTCAACGATTTACGAATGAGATGCATGAACGATAGAAAGTGTTGAATCTTTTTATCGAAAATTATCACTCACTATGGTGAATTTCATTGAAAATAACCTTCATAGTAATTATAAAGAAATTATTATTAAATAAATTCAATTAGAAAGGAATCCTAATAGAATTACTTAAGTTTTGCAATGCATTTTAGATTTGACGAAAGAATTTTGTCGTCGGAGTTGAGAGTCAAAGTTATAACAACCGTTTAAATGCTGATTTTTGTAACTTATTAAGCTAATTAGGTTGCTATAAATTCTTAGAAATCTTATTTACGCGTTGAACGACGTCCAGTCTATTCATTATTCCATCTGGTCTGTGATTCTAATTGCAAATAAAATTCGAATTTTTAGCGTCCTGATTAGCGTCATCGGTTAAGGGACCCGCTGTGTAATTAGAATTTATAAATTCAAATTCTATCAGATATAGACTAAAATTTGTTCCTTCAATTGACAGAGTTTGAACTAGAAAATTATTATTGTTTTTTGAATTTAAACCGAATCGTTTTTAAAATATCTAAGCACGGAGTAGGTCAGCCCAGTTCTCGCAAAAAATTTGCAATAAAAAAGGCCGGCTTGCACTGTGTAATATTTACACGAACTCATTCGAGCCATCTTTAACGTTCCTTATCTTCTATAAGTTATATTACCTATAAAAAGTAGTATTCCAAATTCTATTTGTTTAGGTAGAACAGTTTCCAAGATACAAGTATTCAAAAATCAGGATTTTGGGCATTCACTGACTCATAGATAATCATAAATTTCATTAAGCAACATGTTTGAGACTTTGTACATAGATAGTCTGTAAGGTGCTGGTTATTAAAAATCCAATTAGTATCATAATTACCCTTATCCTTATCACTTAGACAAAGATGCGGCACGAAACGAACGGAAAAGTGGCGGAGCGTGGGCAAAGTGCATTAGTGTTTAGCAAGAGACGAGATCAGCATCTGTAAAGTACCATGTCGAGATAGCACGGAGTGTTTTAAATGACATCACGTGGAATATTCAGCATTTGGTCTGCAACAAAAGAATATGTAAACCATAAAATGTTTATATTTATTTTGTATAGTGAAATATAAAAGCTTATTACAAATTACCTAGATTCGCTTATGCCACTTGATTTAAAGTGTCTGATAAATAACTTGTGTGAATAAATTCAGTATATATTCTACAATAGAGCATACAGCTGTAAATATAAAACAGGTGTATAATTCAAACACATTGTTAAAGCATCCTCATAATAACTGACTAAGGAAGACTCAATCGTATGTTTCGTGTATAGTATATTAGAAAATTTGGATTTACTTTGTATTGATGATGTCTTTTAAATTCAGGAAATCTACAAGAATATCAAACAGCATTTATATTGCTATGGATAAATAACTACTGTTAATAAGAATAATTATTTTTGATGATTAATAAGACCCATTGTAATATTTGATTTAAAAGTATAATAAATTTGACAAGCTAAATGTTAAAGCAAATTAAATATGTAATAAGAGTAGAAATTCCTTTAATATAAATAGTATTAGTAGATAAAGTATGTATATAAATGAAAATATTGTACCTAATAATAAATAAAGAGTTTGCGAACAAGACATCGAAATAAACAGGACTTAATTAAAAATAACTCCTTGATTTATCAAAAATAACCATGCAACACTTTATTTGTAAAGTAAAAATGCCTTGTATAAAATACTAATTAAAAAAGGCGCATTATAAGAAGCCTTGTGGAAGCTGATATAAAGTTTGTTGTTAGAAAATATATTAAAAATTCCATACAAAAATTAACGATTGAAAATGAAATATTTAATTAAAATACTAAAAAATGGCTTAAAAGTTTTGGAGCATGCTATTAAAGCATAAATTATTGTTCTTATTATTACTTATTAGATAAAAATATTTTGATTAAATTCTCATACAAATTCTAGTATTTCAATTTTAATTTCACTTGTTTCCTTTTATATGTTTTGATTATGACATCACTACTGAACATTTTTCTATTTATGAATTCTCTCACTTAGTTTATTTCATTATTATCATTACATTGCATAGCTAATAATATTATGTGAAGATTTTACTTCAATTTTTCATTAATAAATATTTATTTTATCGCAGATTTTACTATTTGCTTCTCCAGTAAATCACTAGAAACGGCACTGTTTCTTTTGTACTCTAGTTTGTCGAAATGCTTGAAAACAGATGCACCTAATGCAACGCATCAGCGCCTTCGATTGGAAGACGTCTTCAATTTCCCATGGGAGAAATACTTTGACACATTGTGTACATGTGTTCGCTGAGTCTTCAAATATTTGCGGACGTCTATTTGTTCGTTCCGGAAAAATAACAAGAGTTCAGTGGAAAATGTTCAAGCGTCGGAAGCACACGTTTCATACTTTAGGTAGTCCATCTATTTTCGTAATAGGAAACTAATGTAGAGATATATAAGATAATAACAAAAAAGTCGGATATTTTATCCGTGTACAAAATTTATCGAGAGGAACTTTTGTTTCTAAATTAAGTGTTTCAAAGATAGAGTTAATTATGTATTGTCATCAAAAAATGCTATTATTCAAGACATACAAAGATAAGTGCCTAAAGAAGACTTTTGACATACGACCACAACACATTTGTGAACAGGTTTGGAATCATAGTGAAAAGAAAGTTTTTAATTTTTGCCTGTGTTTAGTTGAATTATTTGGTAGTTATCTTCTGTTCGCCACTAAAGTTCATTTATATTATTAACTATGTGGTCCTGCAGACGTTGTTCTGCCTTTTCTGGTAGGTAGCGTGATGAGTATAAATTCTACCAAAACAATAGCGCCATCTATCGGATGGCAGCATATACCAAAATAATTTTGTTGACCACGCCAGTATATTGTGTACATATAAATCATTTCGGTTAATAAATATGAAATTATTAATAACTCGACGCCGGCGCCACTTATCGGGTTCATATTTTGTGATTTTCTCTTTTGACACTAAACCAACATATATTGTGAATATGAGTCATTTTGGTCTATTACTATAGATATTGTTCATGATTTGACTACAGCGCCATCTGCTGGATCCTAGCACAGCTATGAACCTACGTCTCGACAAAACAAATATATTGTGTGAATACTACCTCAATTGATTAAGTCCTTCAGAAGTTACACGATCTCTAACAGACGCAAAAACGATAACATACAGGGTGTTTCTTAATAACATGCTAATATTTAAGGGGATTATTCTTGGGCCCATTTTATGAAAAAAACTTCATATGAACATATGTCCTAAATGTCTTAACTTTTGAACTGTAGGGTGCTAAAGTTTAAAAAGTTTTTTTTTAAACTTTGGTATTACCCTAGATATTTTTGTGAAGTTTTGCACACGCCTTTTATGCATCATAATGCATTTTCTGATGTACAATCAATTTTATAATTTTCTTCTTAACTGAGAATAAATGTTAGCCAAGACGTTGAGCCAAGGAAGTTGAGTAGATTTTACTGTACCCGTAATAATTCAAAGTGTACAATTTAACTGAATATCTACTTTACCAACATGTACGCTATTCATCCAAACTGCACTACAATACTCAGCAGCAGAATACACCAATGCAAAAACGGACGTACGTAAAATGTCTGCATGAGCTTCCAATTTGAACCAACTTCTGTAAGATATTTCTTGTTTTAATCTTCATACGCAGTTTATCAATATGTTGTTTATATGTTAACGATGTATCCAAAGTAACTCCTAGGTATGTTGGAATAAAATTATGTCTTAGAACTGTGCCATTAAAAGATACTACAAGTTTTTTTTATGTTTTTCGTTATTCTTAAGATGGAAACAAGAAACTTCTGACTTAGATGGGTTAGGACATAACCTCCATTTTCTAAAATAATCATTCAACAATAATACTATATAATAATAACAATAATAGTAATAATCTAATAGGTGTCACATTATTTCAATCACAAACCACATTTGAGCTCTTGATTTTTTTTTTCATTTTTTTACCATTACATATTCACATCTTGTTTGCTCGTTAGCACCCATGTAACTGGTTGACAGAAGTTACTGAACATCGTCAATTTAGAGTCTTTATTCACAAAAATCGCAGGATAATTTTCGTATGCCCCAGTACATATCTCGATCGTTACATCTTTGGTGTTTTTTGTATTTACCTAGTCCTGTCAATTCAGAGGATTTAAGACGTCGTAACACGTCCTAATGCACGACCGATGCCATTATATTAATGAATTTTGATGTTTGCCAGCAAATGTATATTCTTTTATAGAATTTTTTTCAAATAAAGTTTTAAATACATTTAGCCTATTAATACATCTGTCTAATATGTTAAATTTGCGGAATATTTGCAGAAAACTGCTTTTCTATAAATGCATTATAAAAATGTTTTAAGTTTATCTTTGAGTATTATTACGTCTGGTATACCGGTTTGACTTCAAAACGTGGACATCATAAAAAAAATTGAGGTTGAAAATTTTTGTCGCAATACCTCCTTATGCTAAGTACGAAAGTAAAAGTACAATAAAAAAAAAATTTCTTCTCAGATGCAGCATTCTATGAAACAATATCTAAAAGTTTTATGCCAAAACTTTGCATTTCCAGCATTTTGTATAACCTGCGGTAATTTTGTTTTGTATAATTTAGTTCTTGTGAGCAATTGACTATGTTCGATTAAGGTTCAAAATTTAGGTATGTTGTTTATTGGCTAAAATACTTAAGGCTATACACCCGGCCTCGAAATCGTTTTTCCCATTTCCTAATCGTATTTTTCATGAAAACCTTACCGAATTTACAGGCTAATTTAAGAAAAAAATGCCTTTCAATGGATAAATCGTAATTTCTTCGAAATTGTCCAAAGGGCCCTAAATAAAAATAAAAATGTAAGAAATTTCAAAAAACAAGTCTTTATTTAAAATTATGTAACACTCAACAGCAATACATAAATTTTATTTTTTCTTAATTTTTAAAAATAAGGTCACGAAACGGAAAACAAAATTTTGAAATTTGGGCGAAATTCACTGAAATCAAATAGAGTATGTGGTACGCTCGCACATTGTGTCGAGAGGTAGCTCCGCCTACCATTTCGGGCAGTTTCTACGCAGTTTGTAAAATACTTCTGAGATCGGTGTATGTTAAGAAAGTAATCATTACTCGGACATTATTTTATCGAAACCGTTGATATTTTCTTTACAATATAGTGTACATATACAGTGTCAGCGTCACAATACTTCCTTATACTACGTATCAGAAAGTAAAAGCAATATCTCTTCCCGTCCCTAACGCTATACCTGCTAGAAGCGCATACTAGGACTCACACGGCTTGCGGGCAGGGAGTATAATTATTATATTTGACTCGTAATAATTTGCTTCGCAAACGATCTAGAAATTTATTTCTTGCACAAAAAATAATTTTGGAATGTTGGCTTTATTTTGTTTCACATATATATGGGTAAATTCTGAAAAATAAGATTAGTTACTCGATAGCTGAAAAATATCTTACACAAATTGGTGGTCTACTAAAACTTTTTTTTTTATAAAATTTACACACCATAAAGAAAAATCGAAAACACTAATATCATCCAAATACTTTAGGGTATAACCTTAAAAAAAAAACAGATCCCTAGCTCTCTGCATTGCTGAGATATCACGAGATAAGTATTAATAATTGAAGAAAATGAAAATTTTAAAATTTACACAAAAAAACGATTTTTCGACCTTTCTGCGATTTCGATTTTATTTTCCAACTCAAAATTTGAATCCGGCAGGTGATTCTACATATCCAGCTTCACTTTTTTTGTGTGTTTGAGAAAATATAGATGTATAATTTAGGGGCGGTTGCTTCCCGACTGTCAAACATGTGGGCCAACCGGCGATTATCTGAGACCATAACGCAGTCATAAATTACAGGCAGATTAGATTAGGTGAGAAGTTCTTTTCTCTATCTTTTTCCTCAGCATAAGACAGAGCACGCGGACCCTTAAACATTTGTCTTTTATTTATATTTGCACGAAAAGCAGTGGTACGCCTATTTCAAATCGAACTCAGCTTGAAACGGGCGTCCAGCCTTAAACAATTTTATCATTGAAATATTTACTTTATGAATATGTTCCATTAAAACTTCCTTGCTTGTTTGTAAATAGTAGTAAATGTCCACAAAATATCCGACAAATTTTTTGAAACCCTCTGTAACTAAATGATTTATAACTTGATAATTTTAAAAACTTTACTTTAATCTTCAGCAGTTTTTTTTTATACCTCTTTCATTGAAAATTTTAAATGTTTTTGCATTTACTTGCTCGTAAATAGGAATAGTCCGACACAACAAGAAAATGCAAAAACATTTAAAATTTAAATTACTTTCAGTGAACATATTTGGAATTGTTTATATCCAAGGTGTTATCTATATAAAGGACTTTGATACGACATGTATATGAAATTATTACAAGGCTAGCTATTAACTACTAGACAAATGTTATGGGAATAGTTTTGAATGTGCTTCCGACACTTGGCTTGACTTCGTTAGATAATGCGGTTTTAGTTTCTCTCTATATCAGTACCGCCGTTATTAATGGCGTCAATTAATTATTGATGTCGTTGACTTGGGGGTTTCGGAGACAATAACAATACGTGAGCCACTGAAACGTTAAGCAAAGATAAATGGTTGTTCGATCTATTAGTTTTATTAACAGAAAAGGCCGGACTGGTAGTAACATAAAAGTTTGTGTCTGTGTTGCTTGATCAAATTCCTCGCTCCTTTTTTTGTCCTGTTCGCTCGTCGAATTTTACGTTCTATCCGCTATTTTTGGACGTTCTTTGTTCGGTAACGATCGAACATTGATACGGTAAAAGCCGGGAGAAACGGACCCAAGGGCGTTTCACTTCTTGTATTTAGATCTTTTCAATAAAAATTGTGTCAATAGAAATCTCCAACAAACTCCCCAAGGCAAGCAAAATGTAAAGGAGAATATTGTAATTTTTTTTATGTTGTAAAGTCGTTCTGCAGTCTTTCAACATAACTTATATATATATATTGTCATTGGATCTATAATATGTACAGGTATATATTATAGATAGATACAACTAAAACATATAAAAATCAATAGCTTAGTAACGGTTACAGCGTAAGTGTGTGACGCTAAGATATCATTTCTTTTTAACACGATTTTCCGCGAGTAGTATACATCTTGGGGGTAATTATGGAGTAATAGGGCCATTGTGGTCCTATTTAGCGACCATAATCACTTAAAATATGTATATTTACATCATATAGTGCAAAGATAGTTTTAATTGTCTTATAAAGTAGGTACTGATTTAGTAGAAGTTTTTATAAATTAATAAGTCATTAAAGCACGCAGACATATTCCATTCTATGACCATATAAAGCGCAATTATAAAGTTAACATGAACGGAAAGGTAATACAGGATACCTGTTTTCTTCTTTGTAGTTTACCTTGGTATATATTGAATTTACCCTATTTAAGATGTGTATTTGATGGGTAACTAGTAGCTACTCGTATATACCTAGGACAAATATCGACTGTAATGTACTAATAAATATAAATACTAAAAGTAGTAAATGTCCATTTTTGTAAAGGCATAATGAAGAAAAACGTGTTTACAGCATGTCATTCAATTTCAGAGAAGAATGGAGAATTGTCAAGGAGATCAGATCTAAACTAGAAACAAATGACGCAATTTATGTAAAGGCAGACAAAAATGCAGGTACGGTAATCATGTATCGTAAGTCATATATAGATAAAACTTTAAAATTCATTTTCGATAACAATTACACTCTTTTACAAAAGAATCCTTTGAAGATTCTAATTAACAAGTCCATTATTAGCCAGTGTAAGGATACTCACTTAGAATATTCACCACACTCCAATATATTTATACCTATGAACCCCAAAATTTCAACTTTATACGCCCTACCTAAGCTCCACAAAATAGATATATCCGTTAGATCTATCACTGCATATTACTCATCGCCTGCTATCTATTTATCAAGAATTATGTTAAAAGTTTTTAAAGAAATAAATTTTACATAAACCTATTCTATTAACAACACTCATCAATTTATAAACAACATTACAAATAGACCCCAAGATACAAATTTTATTATGGGGTCCTTTGATATCACAAATTTATATACCAATATCCCTATAAATCATGCATTAAAATAGTCAATAACAATTTTACTCAGAACTACACAGATATAACTAAAATAAATAATTTAACTGCAATCTTAGAACTTATAGTCAATCAAAACTACTGCAAATTCAATGATCAATTCTATAAAATCAATGATGGATTGCCTATGGACATGCCACTTTCTGGACTACTTGCAGATATATACTTGAACATTGCAGAGATTTCTAAGATAAATAGCTCTGATAACCCTTTTCATAATAGAATAATAAAATGGATAAGATACGTGGACGATGTTTTTTGCATGTGGTCAGGTATGTACAATAGACGAACTTCACAACTTTCATAAATACATAAATAATTAACATAAAAACTTAAAATTTACCCTAGAAATAGAAAAAGATGACAAATTAAATTTTCTTGATATCACCCTAACGAAGTGCAAAAATAACATTTCTATAGAAATTTATAGAAAACCATCTTCCATAACCACTGTAATTCCATATATCTCCTTCCACGGTGTATCACAAAAACTTTCTGCCTTTCAATATTACATAGATAGAGCGACCACATATCCACTAGACCAAACTTCAAAAATTAATGAAATTAATTACTTTTATGACTTAGCTAAAACATTTCAATTCCCAATTCATACAATTAGTAAACTTCTTAAACATATTATTCTTAAACAAGATCCTCTTTACAGTAAAAATAAGACTAATTCACATAAAACACAATATAGATCTCTACCCTACAACATTATTACCACTAGAATAAAACCAATATTTGATAAATTTGATATTCATCTTTCATTCAAAACAAATAGCCAGCTTTATAACATTTTAAATAATATCAAACCGAAACAAAACATCCTAGAAGAAAGTGGTGTTTATTCTTTGAGATGATCCAATATAACTCTATTTATACAGGTCAAACTGGACGACAATTAAGTAACAGAGTTTATGAACACAAAAATCAACTATATTCAAATATTTACAAGCATAGACTTGAAACTTTGGAAATTGAAAGACAGAAACATTTTAATTTATTGAACGGTCAAATATATACACATGACGAACCACTTTTTTGCTTTTAACAAGCTCTTTAAATATAACAATATCCTGCCTTCTTGGTTGCCTAATTAATATTTACACTGACAACTTATATATATCGTTGTAACTTTACTGTTGTTAAGTTTTATTAATAATTTCATGATTTGCATTTAAGATACTTCTTGTTACGTTATTCACTCTGTTTACCTCCATTTTACATTGCATGTAGTATTGATATTTGCGTGTGACTTTTTGTTTTTGATTTTGCTTAGGTTCATTGTGTGTGTTAACATGATAATTTTATATCATTTGAGTAATTCAGTACCAATTCTATATATAATCGCATACAACCTTTCTTGACAAGAGATACTTTGAATATTAATCACTGTGAGTATTATATATGCATATGTTACTTTTGGAGATAGATTTAATTTTGTATAGACTTTTAAATAAGAACATTTTATAGTGATATCTTGCATTTCCTTAGATTCTAGGCTGAATTATAAATTAATATTGTAAGGATTAAAAGAGGAACCTTCATCATTTGTGTTTTTCCATTCATAAATACTAAATACTTATTTTTAGTGTGCAAGTAGTGGTAATGATAATAAAAGAGAAAATGTATGCTGTTCACGGTAGTGAAAGTCAAAGTTTTGTTTATGGTATATAATGAAAAGCCTAAACAAAATATGAAATTTTTGACAGTAAAAGATGTATATCAGTAAAAGCATGGCCAATTACTGCACGACATCACGGCTTAACGTAATAGGATTTTGCTGATTCTGCTCATCTAAAAAATTCTAGCTGGTGCCAGCTGTCATAAGCATTATACACTATTTGGTAATTGCGTACCTTTAATATCACTTGCTAAAATATGTAATATGATTGGATTATATCAAGCCTAGTTGACACTTGTGCTAAAAGGCGCTCCAGAAAATAAGTGTTGGTTTTCCGCAACGTAGTATAAGGAGAATCCTTGGTAAATACCCTTAAATACAGGGTGTTTAAAAGAGATGCGGCAATATTAAAGGGGTTGATTGTCCAGGTCATTTTATACAAAAAAGTTTATAATAAACAAGGTGCGCAAACGCTTCGTTACCGATCTACAGCGTGTTGAAGTTTAATTAAAAGAAACAGTAAAAATTAAAACCGATCCTGTTGTTTTTGAGAGAGTTCGCCAGTCGATGAGGAGAAGATTGGATTCTTGCATCCGAGCTCGAGGTGGTCACTTTGCACAGTTATTGTAATTTTTGCTTGCTAAAATTGTTGGTATGGTAAAATATTTGTTTTTGCCCTTAAATAAAACCCTTGTTATTTAAAAAAAAAATCTGTAATAAATGTAAGTGCACTAAAATGTGTTTTTTTTTACTTAAAAACGGTATGTCGTATGATAGAAAGTTAAGAGAGCTTTTTTCTTCACAATTAAACAAAGAATAGAAACAGTAAAAATTAGATTTCTCCAAGACGGCATCAAAGATCATAATGAAATTTTAGCCGTGTTATTTTTCAAGAAAAAAATAGGACGCCGCTGATTTCTCCAAAAATAAAAATATGTTTCTATTCTTTGTTTAATTGTGAAGAAAAAAGCTCTCTTAACTTTCTATCATACGACGTACTGTTTTTTAGTAAAAAAAACACATTTTAGTGCATATACATTTATTACAGAATCTTTTTTTTAAATAACAAGGGTTTTATTTAAGGGCAAAAACAAATGTTTTACCATACCAACAATTTTAGCAAGCAAAAATTACAATAACTGTGCAAAGTGACCACCTCGAGCTCGGATGCAAGAATCCAATCTTCTCCTCATCGACTGGCGAACTCTCTCAAAAACAACAGGATCGGTTTTAATTTTTACTGTTTCTTTTAATTAAACTTCAACACGCTGTAGATCGGTAACGAAGCGTTTGCGGACCTTGTTTATTATAAACTTTTTTGTATAAAATGACCTGGACAATCAACCCCTTTAATACTGCCACATCTTTTTTAAACACCCTGTATAGATTTTTAAGTTAAAATTAGAAAGATTTTGATATTATTATTATTTTTATTATTGTACCTTATTGACAATTATTATTAATTTTTTGTGATTTATCCTGTAAGTAGATGATTCTTTTGGGTAATAAAGATTATTATTATTATTACTATTATTATTATTATTTTGTAATGAAGATTGAAAACCTTTATTTTAATCTTCATTTAGGCCACACTAACTAATAAAATTCATTTCCAAGTAGATTCTATATATATATATATTTGACTTGTAATCGGGTGCAACAGTATCGCTTTAACAATTTCGTTTCATAGAAACAAAGTCTCTAATATATCAATCGAATTATCGCAAAATATGGACGGTTATACAAGAAATACTATCTAAGATAATTCAGTATTTCCGGTGTGCCAGAAACCAATTGAATTTCATCCATCTGAAATTTTTAAAATCCATCAATTCGCAGCACACACATCCGTACATTATAATGTGTATACAAACACAACGTGTAAGAGAATAGTACTCTAGAGGTTGTTGAAATGAATAATTTATCGGAATCTCGTAGGATTCTGCTCGCTCCGCCAATTGTTCCCATTAAATATTCAGCCGGGAGCCAATTGAAAACAGTGTAAAGTAGAATCTTCCATTGTTACAATCAGTAGTACGAGAGGGTACATAATCATTTCGCATATTCCGTATGTAACAGAACTGACACTTGTCATTTAATATAATCGCGACTCATATAATCGGTCTTTTCAAGGAACAGAAATAAATGAAAATGTCATGTTTGTATTATGGACGACAAATTTACACATATTTATACGTGGAATATTAGCAACTGTATTCAGATGGCTCAAGATATATAATATAATGAGATAACCTTGGGTACAAAAACCGAAAACCGAAACAGTCATTCGCAGCTTAGTTCAGCTATAAAGTGGTTCGTGGAAAATATACTTAATTCGTGCCTAAATTTCAAAATTTTACAAGTATATATCTGAATGTCATACATGAAACTCTTTTCTCTGGAGCTACGGAAGCAAATAATTGAAACCAGCAAAATAAGGCTAGATCTAAAATCGTCGCTTATAAAACACCTATAGTCTTACACTAGAAAACAACGATCACCGAGAAGTGGCAGTATAGTTGGATTGCTTGAAACATCAAGAATTTCGACCATGCTGTGTTCCACTTTTGCCTCTTCGAATTTAAGTGAGAAACCACCAAGAACATGGGACACCAGCGCATTCCACGGGTTGCGTGGCATTGGTGACAAAGTAACCAAGTTCGTCGACCTGTTATAAGACATGCGATCTTGTGATCCACAGTCTCTAGATACATTGTCTGGCTCGTCCTGGTTTATTTCGATTTGCCTGTTTCTCACTACCTCATCTCTTCTGTCACCGCGATGCTTGTATCCTTTTTACTTTCTTATACCTACGTAGTACATATATGGAAGTATTGTGATGACGAACATTTTTGACCTCGAGATTTTTGCAGATGTCCACGTTTTGAAGTCCGCTGATACCAAAAAAGTGGTTTTTAAAGAATGTCTGTGTGTCTTTGTGTCTCTCTCTCTGTGTGTGACCACGATAGAGGTTAAACCGCTGCAGATATCAATTCCAAATTTTGTACTTATGTGTGTAATCGCCCTCTTGAGATTTGGATAGATTTCAGTACATTCGTCAGACCGGAAGTAGAAGTTTACTTCAGTGAAAAAATCAATATTTCGTCAACTACTAAGTTTAAACAAATTTATAAAGAATTTATATGTACTCAGAATTAAATTTGAGAAAAATTTTATTAAGAAAGTCTTTTAAAATTCCTACCAGAAGTAGGTCTTTTACTCTTATCGAAAATCAATTTTTTGCAAACATTATGTAAGTCATGCTTTTGAGACGGGTACACGAATATAAAAGTATTTAGAACTTGATTTTCAAAATATTTCGTATAAAAGAATTACAAAATTCGCACCGGAAGTAACTCTTTTACTCTCAGCGAGTAGCACTTTCCTTCGAATAATTCGCAAAGACTGCATTCAATAGAGATATATTAAGAGAATAGAAAGAAGTATTTACAATAGGATTTTGAATAATTTTTTTATAAAAAATTCTTATAATTTGGCTTATTTTTAAAACAATTTTATATAATTTGAAACGTTCATATGTATGTTTTAAAAGAAAGTCGTGTGGTGGCCGCACCTCATTTCTTTTTATATAGTTTTCATATATTTCTGTAGCCTTCGAATAAAGCTTGATAATATTTGCTCAGCTAGTTATGGTATGGAAGCTAATATTTTATGTCTCACAGAAACATGGCTGAACTCAGATATATCCGATGGTAAACTATTTGATCTATCTTTTGAGGTTTTCGAGAGGATAGAAGTTTTGAAGACGTTGGGCGTTCCTTGGGTGGCCGGCTTTTTTTGCTGTAAAAGACAAGTTTAATATTAATCGTCATTACCTTTGCTTTATAAAAATATACGTTCCACCTGATATTTTCTGTGATGACTATTGATTTTTTTTAAGCATTAAGTCTCGAGCATGTGAATATTATGTAGGGACTTCAACTCTCCTGGCTTCCGTTCTTTGCCTGTCAGTGATTCCAAGCATTTTGCTCTATGACATTTTATGGATACTTTAAATCAGGTACAATATAGTAGTATTATTACCAACTGCAGAAAATTACTGAACCTTGCCTTTTCTAGCGTTTCTCGTGAAATTATAGTTGCGCATGACGTTGTTCCTTTTGTTCGTGATGATATATATCATCCTGCTTTAGATATAACTATCAATGTATCTATTACAAACTGCATTAAAAACTTTCCGTCAAATAATAATTAATCTGTGCTATAACTTCAACAAAGCAGATTTTCCATCTCTTTATAAAGCCATTACATCGATTGATGGTCGTGTCTTGATTTCCGATAGCAAGTCGCGGTTAGCATAGTCTACAATATAATATAGACAATTGTCTTCTATGTCGCAAAGATGAAATCCTCCCATTGTAATTTTTTCTCAGTGGTTCAATTCAGACGTTCAGAAAAAATTAAACTTAAAGAATACCATTTTACTAAATGAAAATGTACAGGATCTATATATTTCCGAAACGAATTTTCTAGACTTAGGTGTTGGCATAAAATTGATATTAAAGGGGCATATGTAAAATAAAAAAAATATAGAAATAATATGCACTTGATCCAAAGCTTTTCTGAAAGTTTGTGAACAGCAAACGATATACCTCCAGAATACTAGAATATTAACACTTAATCACGACAAACTTGAATAACCACAGGATACTGTTCAAGCTTCTCCTGATATTTTTTCTGATGTCTTCATTTGTCTCATATCCACTCAAACTGTTCAGTTTGACATTGATGTGAAAACTGTTAGATTTTGAAGTCAACTACGACCTTCGGCTATGATGCTCTTCCCGGCATTGTGCGTCAGTGGTCAGTGATAGGTTCTCCACTTACCAAATTATCTATCACTTCGCACGTCCACTTTAACCAATCGTTAGAAGATCAGCAAAATTACACCGATATATAAAAACATATTTATGTAAATCAACATATTCTCAATGGTCAACTACAACAAATTTACTCGAAATTAGTCAATATATAAGTGACAGTGATCTGGATGTTCGTAAAATCACCTCTTTGTAATATGTGTAAGAATTCCAATCTATATTCCGACCGCTTCTAGGAAAAGTAGCCTCTTTAGTTTTTTTTTGTCACTTTTTTACACTGATTACAATATAGATTTTTATTCATTTTGTTTTATGTATCCCTATTGTTTATAATTTTTGTGTATATATTTTTGTGTGTATATTTTATACTCTTTTGTAATTGTGGTCGCAGTGTTCAAAAAGAACGAATTCGTGATCAAAATTAGTCACGCTGTGGAAGTAGGTTAAAAATTGCATCTTGTTGAATTATTTTATGCCGTAAAAATATGTATAAACAATGGATAACGACTCATTCGATTTCAACTCCTTAGGGGATGAAATAAGTACTTAAAGATGTCACGATCTCAACGATCGTTACTTCTTGTGATATTTAGTACATAAGTATTTGCTTATTAATGAATAACTACTAATATTTAGTTATAATGAGCTGGAGGTGGTGTTGTAAGGGGGAGGGAGTGGTTGACGTTTTCAAGCCAGTTGTCAGTTGTATTATTGCAAGTACGTATTATAGAAATTATTTTTGACATACATATAGCCAAGACAAGACAGAGACAAAACAAATATAAGACTAATCATCCGAGTCTTCACTTGCGTCTTCCCTATATATGTCTGTCCCGGTACTTCCTTACGTCCTTATTCTTTAACTTTTGGGCCTCTTCTTATAATTCACTGATAGGCAATAGAACTTCTTTAATAATTGCAGCACCATGAATAAGAATTGTATATACTGTAGGTACCAATTGTACAAGGATACATATAATTTTTGCAGTGGCCTTACAATATTCGTCAAACTTTTCAATATTAATAAAAGATCCACTATTTAAAACACGCAAAATGACACCACTTTGTAAGTTATTGCGGGAAAAACGATTATCTCGTAAAATTCTCGAGCGCACTAGTTGTTATTTCATCCCCATCTGTTTGAAAATGTTCTCTGAGATAGTCCAAAACACGAATTTTCTTCATATCATCATTTTCTGATATAGATTCAGATGTGTAATTTCCATAGCGGCAAAATGCCGAAAATGCATCAAGAACACTAACTAAACACCAAAATCACTAAGTAAACACTAATTAAAACTCATTACACATTACTTGAAGAAACAATTATTAATTAATTTAATTATTATTAAATAGTTTTCTGAGGACGTCAAGAAAATAATAAACTATACTTACGACTGCACTTTATAACTTCTAATAGAAGACTAGGTACGTATGGCACTCATCGCACATTTATATACATTAGGTCCTGTTCCGCATCTCTCCGCAGGTATAATAATAACTTTTTTAATTACTACTCTAGAATCTTTCATTCCATAAAAAATTCATGGACTAGCAAGGATTAGCAATAAATGTTAACCCTTATTAAAAATTCCACTATACATAGCTGTTATAGGATTATAGGCAGCCGATATTACCTGGAAATAAAAACAGCTTTCTAGAAAGTAATGATGCCTTTTGAATCGTTAAAGTAAGTAGTATTATAATTACTTATAAATAGACCAAGATACCTGGCTCAGGTAATAACAAACACAAATTAAACTTCGGGTGCTAAAATATACCCTATAGAAATATTGTTAATTTCGCAGTACCTGTTAATTAATATCTCTGGCTCTGACAAATATAAAGCAGCAATTCTTGGTGAAAAATTGTATGATGACGCGTACAAACAAATACATAAGTTAGAGCATTATCAAAAATTTTAAACTTTTTTAATTACGATTACGTTTTTGTCGATTTGTTTTGGAACCAAATTTGACGTTGTACCAACTCGTAAACCGACATTTACAATTAGAAAATAACTGCTGAAGAAACACTTACGACGTATTTACAGATTTAAAATAGTTATTTATGTACCAAGTCAATAAAGTGATCCTTTATCGAACGAGTCTGATTTATGAGCCAAGCGAGCGAGCCGAATAACAGACGAGTTCGATAAAGGCACTTTACTGACGTGGTGCATACAAAATTCTATCGCCAACCGAAAAATTTGTAATTTAAAAAATAAAGATATAATGATTTATGACATTTTATGACAGTGACAAACGATTTAAGTTTAATGTCATACAATCACGTCTGTGCTAACAAATATTAGCGGCAGGTAAATTACTTTATTTTACAGTACGATAAAGTGTTTGTTTACCTCCGTAAAACGCTATTGTAACGCATCGCTTTATTGACGGTTGGCGATAAAAACGTTTTTCTACTCCCATACTTTAATTGTATTATTAGATATGCTGAACCTATACTTTAATGATGTCCATTACGATACGGATTTTCATTATGATACAAGTTTATATCAAATAGGAATATAGATTTTTCATTACTATATAAGTTTATATCCAATAGGAATGCGACATTCCAATATTCAAACAATATTCAATATGGCGACTGCATATCTGACAGATATAAAAAATAATTAAATATGACAGTTCTCTGCAATTTACAAGTAAGTAGTTAAAATTTGTGCTTTTTTGAAAATATAGACGGTAGAAATGAGGGATAATGATAGTGAAATGTAAAATTTGACTCCAGAAGAAATTATGGAACAAGCCTTAGTAACCACGAACAATTTATTACCAGCTAAAGTCGCAAAAACGTACGGAAAATTTTACGATGCATTTATGAAATTAAATGTTCAAAAAATAATGTTTTATTATGTGGTCGTAGAAAAAATAGTATGCAACTCGCATTTAATGGCTATTAAGACACTTGTATTCATAAGTACACACGAGTAATTTTCTTACTCGTGTCTTAATAGCTATCATTAAATGCTCATTGCATAATATACTATTATTAATAAAAATATGAAATGATAAATGATATTCTCTTAAATTAATTTCCTTATCATTGTCACTACAAACTCTATTAAATTCATTAATATAGATTTTTCCAAGACATACATACATTAAGACCTTTCTGCAGATTTTGGGCCATACTACCCCCTGCCCTCTCATAAACATTGTGACACTCTGTAATAATAACTTAACGTCATGTATTTGATTAAACTTCAAACGATTTAGAAAGCGTTATCGATGGAACAGACAACGAAGTGTTTGCAGTTTTTAATACCATCTTCACGCTGCATTTAGCTCGCTTTGTACGTATAGAGGGTGCCGTGACGATGCATCTAATTCAGTTGGTCACGCCAGATTTCAATTTCAAAACTACCTTTACCACGTATAAACCCAAAGTAGTGAATATAGTCTCAGCTGAAAAGGACAGGTGTATGTGTTTTGTGTTTTCACAACGCCAAACTTTTCATGCAGAATATTAAAAAGCACTGGGGAGGTTTCATACTGCGGTATTTTAAACTAGAGCATGACATATGCACTTCTCGTAGAGAAAACCTTGTGTTTTATATCCTCGTATTCCGTACACCATGTATGTAAATTAAATAGGAAAACATAAAACATGAGAAGAATGTCCATGGGATGAAAACATAATATCCAGTGTACAGAATGCAAGGAATATGACAAAAATGGCTTAAGAACCGCAAAAGTTATAATATTAATTTGTATGCTGCCCACAAATTGTCTTCGCATAATTTTAAAAACTACAACACACACACAATTTATGTATACTCGCGGCGAAAAGTTTTGTTGGGTCGTAAGACCAGCGTTGTGGAAGGTATGCTTGCTCTAGTCTAGTAAATTTTAAGAGGAAATAGAGACAGATTATCATCAATTTTTTGATAAGTAAGTCTGAGTAAATATCACCTTTACCTACTTTTTAAAAATTAAATAGGAAAACATAACATGGAGGATATACAAGTGTCCACAAGAAAAACGCTCCAGGTCGTAGCGCCTTTATTTGAAATCTTATTGTAACAATCGACGTTTCAAATTAAACGACTTAAAAAGTACTATCACAGAAATATCAAATTTGATTTTTAGCTACTCGGTTCGTCAAGGGTCTATAATCAACTTTTTATGTAAAATGGCCACCTGCTACTTTTTACACAGAATTTGATAAAGATCTTTTTTCTAAATTCAATGATGTAGCACAATACAGTTTTTTGATTTATTTCAAGTTGTTAAAAAATAAAAAAAACATTGTGTTTAAATGTACTATAACTTTCCAATCCAATAATCAAACTCACCCTTAAAGAGATCGGTACTGTAACCATGACAACCATAATATGTCTAAAATTAAAAAGCGTTGATGGCACCTTATATTAAATAAGAACGTTCTCACATTCAAGGTATTTTCAAAAAAACAGCCGTTTAATATTAAAATGATATATTTTTTAAAATTCTCATTGAAATGAACTTATTTTAACAAAAAATTAATGGAATTGCCGAACTGGGCACCGTCGCTTTCAAGACACTGTCGAGACCTGGTTATCACACCCAACGCAGAATTTATTTAAATTTCTCGAGACATTTCCTGACATGGGTCAATTATTCGATTTCGCAAAACTTAGACTGCAACAGGAGATGTAGCATAAACAATATCTTGTAAATAGCCCCAGAAGAAAAAATCCATCGGAGTCAGATCACAAAAGCAAGCTGGCCACAAAATAGGTTCGTATGTTCCCATCCAACGATCTCCAAATTTTCTATTCAAAAATTCTCTGTTGGTTATGGCGTTGTGTGGAGTAGCTCCATCTTGTTGAAAAACAAATTATTTCCTTCATTTAAGGGTAAATTGTCAAGAACTTCTAGTAAATCTTCACTTAAAATTTCGTAATACTTTTGCTGGGTAAGATTTCCATCGGTGAAGGTTGGATCTATTATTCGTCCATCTGATATTCCATACCAGATGTTAAGTGAAAATCTTTGTTGTGGAGCTTGTTCTACGGAAACACGTGAATTTTCTACATTCCAGTAGCGATTAATCTTTTTTTAATTTGTAAATTGACATTCGTCGGACCATAGTATTTTTTTTGTAAAACAACGGTTCACGTCTTAAATAATTTAAGAAAAACGGACAAAAATTTATACAACGTACTGTATCACCTTCTTCTAATGTGTGGATCTCGCCCGGAGCAAATACTGAACACACATTTACTCTGGAAGTTGTAGATTTGAAGCAATTTCTCTTACATAAGTCCAATGATTCTCCTCAACACACAGTAAAACCTTCATCGCTAAATTTTCATTTCGAAATGTCCGATTTTGTGTTCTAGGTCTTTTAAAGCACCCATACCGTCTTAAATTGATTTCGAATCGACTAAACTGAAGGGCAGCGTTCTCCATAGATTATACAACTTTGAGCACTGTTTTTGTGACACCCAAAATATATTTCAGCATATCCACGAACTCGTTATTCATTATGAAATGATGACAACTGAAACAACTAAAATTGGTTTAATAATATTGACATAAAATTCACATGGTGACAATAATGTCGAAGAACTCTATTACTAATAGAGGACAAGCATTTTTGAAATGGTTTTTTATTTTTTAACAACTTGAAATAAAACAAGATACGGTATTGTGCTACATCATAGAATTCAGAAAAAAATCTTTATCAAATTCTGTGAAAAAAGTAGCAGGCGGCCATTTAATATATAAAAGTCGATTATCGATCCTTGATGAACCGAATAGCTAAAAATAAAATTTGATATTTCTCTGATAGTACTTTTTAAGTCGTTTAATTTGATATGTCGATCGTTACAATAAAGGTGCACGAGCTGGGGGGTTAGTTTGTGGACACCCGGTAGAACTACTTCATTTCAAACATTTTTTATTTATGATTTATTGCATTATAACACTGATGTGACAACATTATACAGAAAAATCTTTTTGCTGTTCAGCAAATATTTCTGGCTTCCCCAATACAAGAAAGAGCAGAACAAATTTGTAATTATAATGATGATATTTGCCAGAATGTATGTCATTAATTTATCTAAAATATGACAAAAACAGTTTTGTGTTGTAACAATAACGGTACCTATTGTTTGTAATACAAGTTTATGCTTTAAAAATGATTCCTAGTTATGTCTCCGCGTGAAGCAGTTTATTAATTCGAAGGCTCCGATAAACCTCGACATAAGATCTAATCTTTCCGACGGTAAACTCTTTATAATTTAATATCGATAATAAACAATATCAGTGTGGATTGTGAAGAATATATTTTAATATTTTTTTAGCACTGCAAAGGATTTTCATATTTTGAAAGTTTGTGAATGTGCTTTAACATTATCAGAATTAGAAAAATAGAGGAATGATTGGTATATTCTAAACATTCTATTTATTTTAAAATGGATACATAACAATTAAGAGCTTTTATGATAAGTTTTTTTTTACCTCTGGCAACACTGTTTGCCTAGTACATATTTACCTGTCCTTTTCAAAGCAGTTGCTAGGGGTATTTAAATTTGGAATATTATTAGAATTAGTATTACCAAATACAATAAGAAAACATTTAATGAAGAACAACAAAAAACTATTTTTATTTATTAAAATAAATGTTACAATTATTGAGACCATTAAATTGCACACCATATGTATCATTAATAGGAAAATTCATATTTTGATTTGACACTGATTTTGATGTGTAAATACATGCTTCCGAACTTGAAATCAATGCCTCCTGAATGTTTGTTGAAGAATGGTTTATGATTTTCCTTGAAATATCAATTTTATTATTAAGAGAATCTACTATGTATCCCTCTACAACACTATTTGAACGCCAACCACCGTGTCTCTTTACAACTGCTAAATCTACCCCAGAGTCTGCCAGTAAAGTGGCACTTGAACGTCTAAAGCTGTGACCTGTATATTCTTCAGGATTTCGGAGACCAATAAATCGTGCAATTTTTTCCGGAAATTTTGAAATAGTATTTATTCCTACAGGTTGTACTGTACATTTATTGTTTTGGTAATGAATGAACAACTGTTTGTGTAAAATACTGTCAGGTCGTAATTTTCTATACTTCCGAAAAACATCAATAACATAAACATAGTTACTTCCGTTAATGATAGTAAATGTTCTGGGCTTATAAGTCTTCGTGTTAGGAATATTGACCACAATTCCGTTGCCTCTGTCATCAACACCATCAACTGACATGGCAACCAATTCAATAACTCTACAACCTCCAAACACTCCCACAATTAGAACCACTTTATGAAGCAAATATTCATCAGCCAAAGCATTATCCAAGAACCTTTCCATGTCTTTCAAAGTGAACACCCCACATTTCTTTGGCTTGTGCCCTACAGATTGTTGTTTCAAGAAAGCACATACCTGATGAAATCTACAACAATTATCTAATAGTTCAAAACTCATAAATAACGTCAACCTTAAATACCTGCTTATTTCAATATTTTCTTTCACAGATAACATTTTCTTCAGTTGGTAGTAATACGTTTACAATGACGAAGATTTCGCAAATTTGGATCGTTCAGAAATATAATCCAAAATTATTGTTTCGTCTACTCCCGTTGCATCCTTTCGCTTCCTCCACTCACAAAAATTCTCATACTCTTTTTCATACAATTTTTTTGATTTAGCAGGCTCCACTTTATTCATAGCTTCTAAAGCTTCCATACGAACCAACTCAGACACGAAAACCTGGTTTTTCTCTTCATTATCGCAAATTCTATCCATTTTTTATATATTTTTACTTTAACTGCTTAAACGTGACAATTAACGCAAAAAATAAACAACTGGTTGACACGGAAATTTGCTTCGCAACCTATATAATTTGTCTAAACCGATCAATGTAATTTGATGATTAAAAAATGTATAAAACACGTGAATTAAACCTATTATTTGCTCGAAGAATTAATAATATAAACATTCTTCTCGCAAATAAACAGTGGTTTATTTTACTTGTTGTATAATATTTATTATTACAATGAATTATATTTTAAGTGTCATTTAATGACTGAATAAAAGTCAGATTTAGATATCTAAAGACAAAAATATAAGAAGTAACAAGCTATCTTTATTTAATTATCTTTGTAGAATTCATACATATGAATGTAAAACAAAATGCAAAAGGAAAAATCCCTTACCATGAAAATTAAAAAGACATAAAAAATCTATATACCTACGTATTTCGGCAACTAAGTTGTCATCTGCAGTATAAACCTGTAGAAAAACAGAAAAGAGTGTTAAACGTAGTGTTTTTGGCTAATGTATAACCTTAGAAGATATGCTCTTCATCAAATCACCAGTGAGATTACACGAAGTTACACCTTAGCCAAAAACACTACGTTTAACACCCTTTTCTATTTTTGGATAAAAAGCCGATATCAATCATGCTACTTTCTTTACACATTAGAAAACAATTTGAAAGTGAGTTCATTCTTGATTACCTATATAAAAATTATTTGTACAAAATATATTTTACTCACAATTATATTGAATATAAATAAAATGTAAATAACTTGATGACTTTCCATTTTTGAATTAGATATCTTTTTCAAATAAAAAATGCTTTGTTTTGTATAATTTAAACCAATAGAAACTACAATTTTTACTAGACTTTTTTTGTAAGCATAGTTCTTTCCTTGTTTTTGACTAATATAGCACCTAAACTGTTTCTTTTTTATTGTTTGGATTTATATTTTCAGTAGTATTCTTTTAATTTTATAATTGATCTGTGGAATGTATCGTATAATGATTTTATGTCGTCTCTTTCTGTTGCTTTTGGTAAAAGTGTATTTGATAGTGTCGTCTAATATTTTCCTTTTGAATCCATTATTTCTGCCTATAGTTTTTATTGTACGTACTTCTGTGTTAAAATCTTCTTCACTTAGCTGTATGTTAATTAGTCTATAAGCGAAATTGTAAAGCTGCTCTTTTTATGCGCCTAGATTGTTTCGAATTAGCTGGCGTCATCATATCAGACTATGTTAGTTTCCTGTATTTGTTAAATTTTAATTTATTATTATCTCTTTTGATCATTATGCCTAAAAACATTAACTTTCATTTGGATACATCGTCATTTGCTTCTTTCATTACGACTTAAGTGACTTCTGTTGGTTAGAACTAGATTAATTAGCATTCACTTGTAGTTCTAGTTGAAAAAGTTGAGTAAACTTGAAATTATAGAATTTTGCTATTATCATGTTTGCAATTGGATTGCATTCGGAAACAAAATTCTGTGAACAATAATTCTACATTCCAAAAACGACCTTATTTCATTTACAGTAAGCCCGCCACTTAAAACAGGGAGATTCAACGGAAAAAGCCCGAAGTTCACGCAATGAAAACGTTTACGCTTCTGGAATGTTTTTCAATTTATTCATAAACTACCGTATCGGCGCGTACACAAGGATGAAAATGAAGCGCTCACACAACTCGAAAGAATTAATATTTCAAAAAAGTTTGAAACAGAAAAGAAGAAAAAAATTGTTCCGAATGGAAAAAAACTCTCAGAAAGTAAATAGTATCCCGAGGAAGGGATGAAATTCCCAGAGGAAACATTTGAACCGAAAAGAATATATATATTTGTCCGCAGAAGACAGCGTTTCACGATAAAATAGTCATGTTCTGTATAATATTGTTTGCGCTTATCATATATGAGAGGAATACTGCACAAATTCTAAATGGGCGTGACTTGTTCTTAGTTTGATATTTTTTCCTGGAAGTGAGTAATAGAAAAAAATAAATAAACGAAAAACAACAGTGTTGTTACCTTATGAAGATACCGTTTATAACATTTCTGAATATTCGAATAGGAACGGACCTTTTCTTTAGAATTTTGTATTATGAACGACGTTAAAAGCTTTAGTAATGTTGATGATATTCAGAACAAGTTTTATATAGATGTTTATTACACATACTATATTTATTCTTTACACTTTTTGTAGTATTGCTGTGCCTGGGGATCTGATAATTATAATAGCTCTGTTACTTTATACCCTCACCGGTAGATGGAGACGCGGTGTAAAGATAACTTCTTTCTGTTTTGCGAAATAAAATCAAAATTAGTGATGGGCAATTATTTTCAGTATCGATAGTCGCTGTCTATAGTTAAAAAGAAGTAATATGTATAAATTAAAAACAGACCCCCCCCTTATTCCTTTGGGCAATCACAAAATTGTCACCTACATACAATTTAACTGTCTATAACTTATCTGTCAAATGAGACTAGAAACTTTAAAAATCGACTTGTATTATAAGCAGGCATGAAGGGGCAGGTCTGCATTCTATGGGAGTAAGATTAAAAAGTGGAAATAAAAGTTGGAAATAACTTTAGCCTTTCTTTAACTTCAATTTAGTGGGAAATTGTGAAGTCTCAATTCACCTTGAGAAATGCGCCCTCTTGCGGTCATTTTGGAAACTTAAACCTTATTCACACCATACACCCCTTGGATGACTGACAATGTTGTTGATGTCATTGAGGGAAAAGGCTAAGTCACGGAATTGCACGCCTGATGCGCGGAAGAATTGCCATTACTAAAAATCACTTATTAATCTTTGTACTAGTATGCTTAGGCATGAGAAAAAGGCTTCCTACGATTACTCTTTGCATTCTAAAGACACTCGTGCTCTTTGGAATAATCTGAGTAAAATTGGTTTGGTTAGAAGGCGTAGGAAATGTGTAAAGAAACGGGGCTAAATAAAATTGAGGAATATCCTACCTACTACAAACACCAGAATAATTGTCTCTGTCTTAATCATAAGTCAGCCCACAGTTTGGAGGATACTGAACAGTGAACTGTTGTATCCATATCACATACGTCGGGGACGGGCACTTTTGCCAGCGGATTTCCCCCAAAGATTGGCTTTTTATCAATGGATGCAATAGAAAATCACTCAGTTTTTGGATCGAGTATTCTACATCGACGAGGCTAATTTCTCCAGCATGCTATTATTAATTTCCATAATAATCACACATGGGCAGAAGAAAACCCACACGAAACTTTGGAACCCGTCATCAACATCAATTCTCTGTTAATGTGTGTGCCGGAATTGTTGGAGATCACTTGATAGGTCCATATTTTTTTGCCGATGAAATGGAGAAGTATACTACCGCTTCTTGAAGAGGAGGTATCACTACTGTTGGAAGAAGTCCCGTTGCAATTAAGATTGCAAATGCATTTTATGCACGATGGTGCTCCAGCACATTTCAGTATAATTGCTCATCAATTTTTGGACGGTGCGTATTCAAATCGGCGGATAGGGCGAGGAAGTCCACAACCGTGGCCTCCGCGATCTCCAGACTTAAATTCTCTAGATTTTATTCTCTGGCGTTACCTTAAATAACTAATTTATACGACTTCCATTAAAAATGTTAATGAACTGAGAAATCGTATTGTTCTAGCGTTTGAGAATACTCGAAACATTCGTGGTATTACTGAAAGCTCTCATAAATCAATGCAACGGAGGATTGAAGCTTGCATTGCAGTTGATGGCGGCCATTTCGAACAATTTTTATAAGTTTATTTTGTTGTATTAGTACATTTTATTGTTTGAACTATTAAATTTACTATTAAACATCCTCTAACTTTAAAACTATGCCGTTTAAGTCGTACATTTATATGAACTTTGATAATCATAATAAGCCTAAGAATCAGCCCATAAAGTTTGTTGCACATATTTAGAATGACCCTGTATATTAAATACAATACGTTGTCTTTGTATTTCAAATCATTGCCGCTGGTGAGATCTAAACACGAGCTTAAGTCTAAGTTGATGTTGTGATAGCTCTTTTTTTTAAACATGTTCCTTTCGTTTAGTAACCTTGCTTTGCTTTTTTTTCTATTGCCATTAATAGCAATCATGTACACATTGTCATTCATAACGTTAAGTTGTATATTGCAATTAATCCACTGCTTTTCGTTTGCATGGTGCTGAAATTTTTTAGTTTTACGTTTAGGTACTTACTTTTAAAGTTTCGCTTTAAATGAGATTCAAGTAAAAGATTTGCTGGATTTTTCCTTGTGATTGCTCTGTCTCGATTTAGATTACTTTTTTCTTCTTCTGTGTATCTACCCTGTAGTAAGGTGCTCAATAATCATTATTATTATTATTATTATTGAAAAATATTTTCGCCGAAATTCTTAAATGTGATGAGAAACTCTAAAATGAAATAATATGCAGTGAATCCCATTAAACGTAATTGAGTTTGTTTAAATTTCTTGCGTAAACGGAATAAGTCATATTGAATAGCAATTAAAAATTTATTAAACTAGTAATGTTTGTATTAAACATTTTTTAAATATCTCCAACTGTTAAAAAGTTGTCGAGAAAAGACGCTTAGGTAAGACAGTCGTATTAACACCAATGGGTTTACTGTTACATAAAGATTATATAAAGAAACGTTTCGTCTTTCCTATGTTTTGGAAATTTGTAATTATTAATTTGTCCTAACTCAGAACTTTATGCATTAATAAATACGATAATATCAAAAGAGCACGAATTTTGGATCATCAAAAAAGAGCAAAATATCAATAATGAATTTATGAATTAATTAAGCTAAAAAGGAGGACTTCTTTCGCTCATCTTTGGAATGAATAAGATAAAAGATGAAAGTAAAATGAAATATGGTTGCAAATCAGAAACTTGTAAACATGAAGAACATTAACTAATTAATTCTCTTTGTGGTCTTTCGGAATGCTTTCAAAGGAAATTGATTACTGGGACGGGCCTTAGAATATGGTAAAATGTAATAGCATAATAAAATATGAATACTTCTCAATAAACAGTTATTTATATATAATTAATAATTAATATTTAAATATTTAAAAACACTTAAATAAAGTAAGATTTTTATATAAAAATGTGTGATTGTGTTTCTTTTTTTAAAATGATCTGTCCTTAATAGTGACTTTATCGCATTCGAAAAATTAATTGAGAAATGTGTACTCTTTATATTATCATCGATCCCAATTAGAATTTTTCACTCTACTTAAAATCGCATTTGCAGGTGTTGTATTTCGGTCTACTATTATTCATCTTTGTAAAGTAAATACGAGAGATTTTTTCTAGGATTGATTTTGTTTACAGAACAAAATTCTTTTTCTTGATTTAAATAATTAATAGGAAGTAATACAAAACCAAATAAAAGAAGTTCATTTTTAAATTTCTTAATAAAACAGAGCGTTTTGTAACGTTATTCAAAATTTCACCCATGTCACAAAATGCTTACATATTATATACATACATATAATAGAAAGAAATACTTGCATTCGTTTATGCTCTTTTAATTCTTTAATTCTTCAATCATCATCAATTGTACGTATTTTACCTATCTGGGCTTTTAATTAATAAACCACGAGATTGAGTATTATTTAAAATAATCAGTCTAGTAGTTTAATACCTAATTAATATAAAACACAGTCTTTTTAAATTATTAAATTAATTAAATTAAAAGTTCGTGTGCATGTCGTAGTTAATAATCAAGACTGCAGTTAATATAAGAAAAATTGTATTTATTGTACTTCTATGCATTATTAATTCCATTTTATACCATGTGGAATATCTAATCTCTGGTTAAAGAGTGATTGAAACAGGTTAATCAATTTTAATTAATGAAAGTGACGAACTATTACTCCAGTCAAACTGTGAATCAATCTACATAAAATACCGTAATTTTGTCAATAGTATAATTTATTGAAGGGGGGTATTCTGAGCATAATTGTAGATTTGAGGGATTCCCCAAGTGTCAGAGGCGCCGCTATCGCGAGTAACGCGTTAAATTCTATATCTCTAGAACGGTTTGGTTTACACAAAAAACTATGGAAATATTTTCCCTTATAAATTGAGTTGTTTAACTTTTTTTATTCGAAATATTTTTTTCTTGCATCGATATTTTCCGAGTTATTTCGTTAGAAATGCCCAAACTTCCCTACTTTCGTCATATTCTCGCCTCTACCTCCGTAACCGTTCCTTTTTTTGGAATCTTATTTATTATCAAATTTATAAATCATTTGATTATCTACGTTTTTTGCCTGAATCTTTTTTGTCTACTGACAATGCTTTGGTAGTTATTGTTTAGTTTATCGATCGAACTTCGCGCTATTGTCAGTAGGCGTGTTCATGGACTGTTGAAAACAACAAACGTGAACAAACCAAAAAAAAAAGAAGGAAGAAACACAATTTTTATAGTAAGAAAGAATTTAAAAACTCTAAGCTGTATCACTTAAAAAACTGCAAAACATATTATACGACATTTATCTGGACTCACACAAAAAGCAACCAGCTGGTAAATGCTGAAAAAATCGAAGTTTGGATGTGTTTATAGGTTTGCTAATGCCCACTGCAATTTTCAAATCTAGCTGTAAAAATATGAAATCATTCTTTGCAAAGGATTTGACAAGTAAACCTATCTTTAGAGCAACCATGTCCGTTAAGCGTTACAAAGTCCTAGGAACTTGCCTCAGGTTTGATGATTCCACAACCCGCGAAGAAAGAAAGTAAATCGACCGCGCGCCGCTGCTATCTTTAACATATTCAGTTCGTATACAAAACTTTAAAGAGGCCAACTGCTTTGGTGGTAATGTCACAATGGATAAGATGTTTCTGAATTTTAGAGGAAATGTGGATTTCGTATGTACTTAGGTATATACCAAAGGAACCAGCGAAATCTGGCATAAAAATTCAATGTTTGGATGACTCTGGTACTTCTTACCTTTATAATTTCTATATTTATAACAAGAAAAAACAGCGACGGAATTGGACTTTCCGAAGAAGTATGTAAACTGTCGAAACCCACCTAATCAGTTGTATGCTTGTGCAAACACTTTGAAGGATCAAACCGGAATGTTACCGGCGATAACGGGTTTATTTCGTTGGAATTAGTAAAAAACATCTCTGACATACATACGTACATCTTCTAGTTATTTGTACTTATGTAAAACAAATCATATTGAAACTAAAACTAAACATATATATGTTGACATAGAATAGAGAATATTACTTTATATAAAACAATAAAAGAGAAAAATAATAATAAACGTCCTTAACAAACTGTTTATTTAAGATAAAACTTATGGTTAAAAGTTTTTCTTGAAAACAAGAAAATACATATACTTAGAAATTTCTAGCGGCCGGTCTGTGGGACTGAAAATTTCTCATAAATATGTATGTACCTATATTTAGGTTTAAGGTTAGTGATGGTGATTAATTAAATTGTGAGAATACTTTCGTTTTTAACCTTGAAATTTTCTCTTCTTTGAAAGTGCGGGAAGGGCGTACCGATTATTTGATTTGTGGAATATACAGGGTGTATTTGAAATAAGGGGACAGAGTATGGTAAATGGAAAGATGCAATTATGTAGAATATAAATCCCAAAAATTGGGAGTCAATTACGACACGAACGCCAATATTAAAAAAAACCCGAAAAGTGTTTAATGTGCCGGCTATGGATTTAGCATGTGTCTAGTCGTAGGTATCGCGCCAGTTGGGCCAGACAGCCGACGTCATGTCTGGCCCATGCGGCGGGATAAACAGTCTTACATATACACACCGCAATAACAGCTCTAGACGTTATAAAAACCTCAATGATAGCATTGTTTACTATTTCTAAACAGGTGTTCATGTTAAGAGTTCAACAACCTTAATATGAAATATCAGCTGTTAAAAACTTGTGAATAGATTTGGGCAAATTTCCCTATTTTAAAATATCTTATTTTTCAACAACGAGATTTTCTTTATTGAGATGCCGACTGTAAGAATTTTGTAATTATTTTAATATTTGCGAGGACTATTTAGATATTACGTTTTCTTTCGCAATAAATGTATAGTAAGTACTATTACTGTTATTATGATTAAATTCAACGACTTTTTACTTCTTATTTCTCACAAAAATAAATTTGTGTTGTAAAATTTGTGAATTGATCTGAAGACGACATCCATTACGCACTTGTAAGATGGGGCTCGACGATTAGGAAAACGCAACCTATACGTCCAACAAGTTCGACGTGCATCTCCACCTGTTTCACCGTAAATGTACAATATATCGAATAGTTCGTGTGTTGTGTAAGCCACAGTCGAAACATTCACATGTAACAATCGAACGAGACTGACCTCGCACGCCTTCACACTCCTACTTAGTACCCCGCTCCACCCTTCCATACCCTATAGTCGTATTTAAGTGCAGTGGCGCGACGAATATTTAAAAAATATCTTTGTAATTTTTTTTCTCGCGTCAGCGAGGGAATTTGCGCAAAACATTTTGGATTTGAGTCTAATAAAATTACATCTTTCCATTAATCATACTCAGTCCCCTTATTTCAAATACACCCTGTATAAATAAAACAGCTCCCAGATTTCCGAGATCCCTTGTGTATAATGTTTTTTTAATTGATTCCCATTAAATGTCACATGCGATACATATATCGGCTTGTTCGTATTGCTCGGTAAATATTTCTGCCCTAAGTGAACTCGATAACTTTAACAAATCTATTTTTAATTGGAATTGAAAAACTGGAAAAAAATATTTACACGACAGAGTAAATAGCGTATCCTATTAAACGATTTCACATGTTTGTGCAACAAAAAACCGATATAGGAAAATTCAATATTTATACAACCGCTTTTGCTTTGTGTAACTGGATGCGTGAATGTAGTTATATTCAATTTTTGCATTTTGTGTATACTTTGTATTCATGAAACTAAAACCGAATAAATTGCGGTTTAGTCGAAATCTGCTATGTTACGCGAGCTGTACGGATCAAACTCACACGTTCCCCCGTTGAAGTCAAATGACACGATTACGCCATCTTGTGTTTTGTTCTGGATCGTTACTAAGGATAAACGATGTAATATGAGAAGGAGGTTAAATTACGGTTAAAGGAAATTGTTTGCCGTATCGGGATTCCGTGTTCTGCAAATCGCAGATACGTACATACATCTTTTTTCTAATAAGGGTAAAAAATTAAATCCTCTTTAAAATTTTCAAAAATTTTTAATGTACTATAGGACATGTTTCGGCTTAAAGCCATCATTAGCTAGAATCTTCAATAATTTAATTAAGAAAAGATATAGTAAAATGGTTAATACTTACAGTCAAGAATTCATACAGTAGTTGAAATTTAAATGTTTACCTGTTATAATGACGTAATTATATTAACATTCAGTAATTGTAAAACTAAAGAGTAAGACCCATAATAGAGGGATGATTTAGATAAAATTAAATTAATATGAAATAAAATGATAAAAAAATATATATATCGGTCAAACAGGTAGAACTTTACATAAAAGAATTAACCAACAGAAATTTCAACCTAACTCAAATATTTACAAACATAAAATAGAAACTGGTCACATTATAAATTACAATAGTCCAAAATTACTACATAAGTGTCATAAAATCTACTGGAAATTTTAGAAATTGAAAAACATAAATTAAATCATAATTTATTAAATGACCAATTAGAATTTACTGAGGAGCCTATATTTCTATATCTCAATATCCTGCATAACACACATGATTAGTTGGTTGCCTATATTATATTTTCTCTCTTCAATTATTATAACTGTAACATTCATATTTATAGTTACTTTTAAGTTTAGTTTTATTAGGTTACCTCACACCTAACTAGTTTGACATTTCACCTCACATCCACCTGTTGTTTCACAGCCTTCAACCCAGTAACACGGCTTACTGTTTTACCCCTTCCTTTTGAATCTAACGTAAAATCCAAATGTAACCACGTAAAGTTCCCCATTTTATTTAATAATATTAATTTAATTTTATCTAAATCATCCCTCAATTATGAGTTTTACTCTATAGTTTTACAATTAGTGAATTTTAATATAATATTAATTACGTCATTATAACAGGTAAACATTTAAATCTCAACCACTGTATGAATTCTTGCAGTAAGTATTTAACCATTTTATTTTATCTTTTCTTAATTAAATTATTGTAGATTCTAGCTGATGATGGCTTTAAGCCTAAACATGTCCTAGAATATATTAAAAATTTTTGTAAGGGTTAAAGAGGATTTAATTTTTTACCCTTATTATCAATTATCTTACAACATGGATTTTCTTCATCATACATTTTCTAATAAAATGTATACGTGAAATCAAAATGATGTTCTTAACTTTGCCGTAACGTCGATAAATAAAATGTTCAATTAGGAAATATAACAAATAACTTTTTATTAAGTGTATATATTTTCACATCTATTACAGCATAGCTCTATAAGGTATAATGGCCCTTTAAAGTAAAATAGATCGCGATCGTCTATAAAAATTGCTGAATTACCCTATTTACTACCTTTATACACAAACATTATTAGACTATATGTATATTATATTGTCGTAGGTAAACCTGTCATACTAATAACACCGTTACCCACACATACAAGTACTCCACAATTGTAGATAATTTGATAAAGAAATAAATGCGGGTACTTTATAGCTCTGTAGTGATTCAAGCTCATTTAGTTCAAATTTACCAAGAGTTTTATTAAGGAATTACACTATTTAGAGTATTTAAACTCTTTTACAAAGGTATAGGTAACCGTAATATGTTTAATTTAAAAACGATATACAGACTGTTTATTAAACATGGGGCAAAAATTCAAGGGGTATTCCCTGGACTATTCTAAGAATATTTTGTCCTTTGATGATTTTTGAAAAGTCACTTTGTTTTCGAAGACATCAAAACACAAACACCTTAAACGTGGATATCATTTGTAAACGTTTCATGATTGACCATTATGTACATGTAAAATTTGTTGCGGCTGATTAACGTTTGGCTCTTTGACGGGTATTTCCAGTCATTAAAAGTGAAACTTTTATTAGTGAAGTCCAAAGACACAAAGCTTTATATGTAATTTTTGGTAATAATAGTGAGTTTCTATATCATGAATCGCCGAACGCCGAGATGACTAACATGTATTTTATATATGGACTTGCTGATGGCAATTCATTGAAAGTTACGCGGTCGTACATTGAACGATATCCTAACCGTAATGTTCTTGATAGGAAAACAGGCACAATGAAACGAATTGGAGGATTAGGCAGGCCAATCTCAGTAAGAACGGTAGAAGTGGAAAAGAATGTGCCGAGTATGATGGAGGAAAATCAAGGTACTTCTACCCGAAAAATTTTAAATATTTTGAATGTAAGTAATGGGACTCTTTGGAAAATTTTTAGGGACTATTTTTTGTATCCATACCACCTGTCAGTCACTTCTTTCTATTGATTTTCCTGCAAGTTTTGCATTCTGTCAATGACTTTTGCACACATTGGTTCAAATTCCTCAACTACTGGTGCTGATGTTTCTTACCGATGAGGAGCATTTCTTAAGAAATGCAATAAAGAATTTTCACAATAACCACGTATGGGCTCAAAAAATACAAATGAGGTATTTGAAGATCATTTTCAAATCAGTTCTAGTTGAACGTTTGAGTTGGAATTGTAGGTAACTGGGTAGATGGGGCGGTATTTCTACCAAGAAGGCTTACCAGCGACGTGTATCGCAACTTTTTGGAGCAATCGTTACCTCAGTTTCTGGAAGATGTATCATTGGCAACAAGAAATGCAATGTGGTTTATGCACGGAGATTGCTGGATTGGTCGGGGTGGATCTCACTTATGGCTTGCACAATTACTGGATTTAAACCCCTTCGATTATTATTGTATGGCGCCATCTAAAGTCGTTAGTTTACACTACTCCAATGGAAAATATTTGAAAGTTTTGAGAAATCGGATAATTGCTGGATGTAACTCAATAAGAAACGACTTAGTGTTTTTGAAAAAGTTCAGCAGTCAATGAGGAGAAGACTGGATTCTTGTATCCTAGCTGAAGGTAGTCATTTTTAACAGTTCTTCCAGATTACAAAAATTATTTGTAATTTTTGATATTAAAATGTTGTTTTCGCCAAAAATCTGTTTTGCCCTATAACTTCGAAACAAAGCGACTTTTCAAAAATCATCAAAGAACTAAATATTCTTAGAATAGTCCAGGAAATAACCCCTTGAATTTTTGCCTTATGTTTAATCAACATGTATACTGTATATTGGATTTTAAAATTATAAATGCACGTTAATAAAACGTCTATTGTAAATGTTCGTTGTATTAAATCAAAACTCTGTTATTTAATACCTCCTGGTCATAAAAAATCCAAGATTAAGCGATTCTAACGAAAACCAATTAAGAGATGCTTGCGCACGTTTTGGGTTAATAATGGGAGAGTTACTGGAGCTCGAGTTCATTAAAGAATACAAAAGTTGGCGGAATCAATCGACAGTAAATAATAGAAGCAAAGTGAGGCGAAGAATTAAATACTTTAGAAAAAAGTTCGATAATGTATTTACTAAATCCATTTAACTTATCTCCATTTAGGTTTATGGCAAGTTTAAACAATTTTCATTTTTATATTTGGGAAGTTGTAAAGTTCTTAGAGATAAATTCTGTTGGTAGAACGAAATGTATAATAAACTTGAACAAATATTAAAGTTTTGTAAAGAATGCTCTGTAGAGGATATTATTATCTCTTTGACGTTGGCCTGTCAGGTCTCCAATCAACCTACTTTGAGCTGCAATGACGCAATTCTAGCCCGGTAGTCAACAAAAGGTTTTAGAGGAAACTATTCAAATGCTTAAAGTTTTAAAAAGTCGTTAAAATATGACAATGAATATCGTTTACTATTCCCCTAACTTGTATAAGAACGATTTGTGATTTTCTTTTAGAAGCTCTAACTTTTATGTATGTATATCGATGACACTTTTACTAAAGGGGAATAATTTAGAAAAACCCGGAATAGTTAATAAAGTCATTATTAATAAAATAAATAGTGATTTACGCAATTAAACATAATATAATTTTATATTACTTCATTCTCAATCGTTAACAGGATACATATATTTTATGTAGCTTTAAAATTAATAATGTTACCATTGAACACGTTGATATTTCCTGGTACTGTTAATTCAAGAGAATTCGAGTATGGAATCATTGTAAAAATAATTTATTAAGAGTTGTAGATACTTAGTGTTGTATAATTTTGATGAGAAAATATTAAAAATTACTAATTCTCGAAATTTCCTTATTATAATGAAGAATGTCTTTACTGATTTGGTTGAGTTTACTTTGCAAACGCTTTGAATTCCTTTAATTTTTTATTTGTAAATTTAATTTTTATGGTGAGCTGTTTTATGAGTTTCACTTTCATACTTAAGATATGCAGTTTAACATTAATAATGTTCTTATTAAACTAGAGAATAATTGCAAATTGCCGAAACTTTCAATTCAAGGCAATGTAAGCATGGATTTATTGCAGAATTAATTTAGTAATGGTCGAAAGTGTTGCGTTGTTTTCATGACATTACAATGGCCTACCATTTTGTGAATCTCACTTTCAAACGAGGAACAATAAAGAATGCCTTTGTCTATATTGTTTACTATACATGGAAAATGGTCAGCCAAGTAAGTAGTTTTATTTATCGATGTTTTCTTGAGGTCTTGCACGGCAAGAAAGCAGTTTAGATTTTGAACACAAGATGACGGATGAGAAACCTCCTTCCATGGCCAACTGAATCTCATTATAGTTACGCGCTATCATGGCCATAACATAACTTCGATTTTAATTGTTAAAACTGATTCTACCAACCTCAAAATATCGTTCCTTATAATTAACGGTCTCTAAAAGTAAAAAGGCAAATGCAAAAAGAATGTTTTCTCAATTTTTATTAAAATATACTTTGAAATAACACTTTAAACATTAACTTTATGATAATTAGTATTAATAATATTAAAACAATGAAATAGAAATAAATAAAATTAAAGAACTTTTGCTGAAAATCAAGTTGTTGCGAATAGCTTAAATTTCTATTGTTTTCTAATAGTTTGAAAAGATAAAACAACGTGTGGGGTTCAATTATGTATTTTTGGAATTTGAAAATGTTGCTTAACTTACGTGATCGACGCTTTCATTGTACTGGAAGATTTTGAAGCTTTTACTATTCCACATGGTAATATTTTCTGAAAGCACATTCAGCTAACTGACTAACTAATGTGAAAATATGTCTTCTACAGTATCGGAAGTAAATGCTTTTGTTAAGAAGTAATAAAAGACTTACAAGTATTAGAGTAATAGAGTAATAGAGTAATAAAGTAATAAAATAATAAAGTAGAGTAATCGAGTAATAGAGTAATAAAGTAATAGAATAATAGATTAATAGAATAACAGACTAAGAGAGTAATAAAAGCAACTGGGCTTAGTATAATCCCATTAAATTGCATATTTTTAGCACTTGATGTTAAAGGTATTACGCCGTTATACAAATAGTTTACAATGCTTTGGACAGATGGCGCCAGGTAGAGGTCAGACCTTTTAGGTTAGCAGAACTAAAAACCCCTTATACGGTTTTGATAGCGCGCAGTGATAGCTAGTTCCAGCTTAGCATGCTCCTTTCTACATTTTAAATTGATATGACCAATAAATCAAAGTCCATTAATGGGTAATGTTATTGCCTGTATTTAAATTGTGGTGATTTATATGCCATGAGTGTGTATAAATCACTTTGTAAATACTTTGGACACATACAATTATAGGATTTCATTTAATAAAATGAGCTTACAAAGCTATGAAACACGTTCTGAAATCTAAAAACAAGGAATTGGAAGATTTGCAAGATTAAACATATGGAACAAATTGCAATTTCAAATACTTAGTCAGTCAAAAAGGTGTCAAAATATTTGTAATTTCGAAAAATACTGAAGAATATATAATTTTTTTCTTTATGAGGACAAAATGAGTAGTAATTACTAATTACTTGAAAATTATAATTTTCACACTAAACACAGATAATACTATTTAAAATTAAATTTTAAAAAAATGTGTCCACAGTTTTATTAGAATGTTTGTGTTGAGGTTTGCCGGAGCTGTGTCCTATCAACTGCACCACAAAGGTGAGATAAATAACAGATTAAAATTATATTTAATAACAGATGAGACATGTGTCAACCGTATTGAAGATATAAAAAATGAATTTCTTTTATTTATTGGTCTATGAAATAATATCCATCAATATCATATTAAACTATTAAAAATTATGGATTCAAATTTTAAATATTTTAATTATATAATTATCACGCAAACGCGTCAACTTTTAGAAGAGTTTAAGAGTTATTTTGCTTTTGACAAAATATTAAACCCTCGCTTTTTCTTATTAAAAAACTGGTATTTTATAAATTCAAAATCAAATACAAAACGTTATGAAATCGCGAAAAGTACATTTTGCCCATCCCACTTACGATCAAAAGACAATTATTTGAAATTTAAGTTGCATTATCTGAGGGCGCTATATTAAGCTACATACCTCTAATGTGTACTCATCATAAAGGGTCTTACAACTATAGTACAGAGCATAAATAAAATGAAGTAATTAATTTAAACTCTTTAAAGCATTCTTATCTTCTAGATTAATTTAATAAATGATGGGGCAGACATGCTTGGCAATAAATGTTTTAACTCTACTTCCATAAAAATAAAGTTCATCATTTTTATGGATTTATTCAAACATACATCTCACCGCTGTGGTGCACTTGGTAAAACGCAGATCCCGTAAACCTGGACACCTATGTTGACAATTGCTATTGTCAGTGTCAATTGGAAAGATTAAAATTTCGATATAATTCCTCGACACTGAGAAGAATATTTCATTTCAATTATTACTAGCCTTTGGTTTTCTGATCATAATTTATATTGCTTCAATGGTTTTGAGTAGTTAAGAGTCAGCAAATATTATACTTTCTACTTATTTGACTCGCTCTAATGATAGTAATTAAAACTTATTTTATCTTACTTCTATTGACAAGCGGGAAATATACAATATACATACTTCTGTTAACAAATCATTTACATTCGTAAAAAGGAATAGCGTTCTTTGCTGAAAAGCCGGTCCTGAAGCAAAAAAGGTTTTAAATAAGTATATATCAATGTCGGGACGTGATAAAGTACTGTTTGATAGTTATTTTTAAGTAGGAGAGTTTATAAGTTCTGTTTCAGCAGTTTAGAAGAAATAACTACAAAATACTGTTATCGACAAAAGGTCGGGCCAGATGCTGTATTTTATTTTAACTGAATTTGACGTGTTGCCAACTTTTCCAAATGTAAAAATTCGAAGGAAATATTGCTACATAACGAATGCAGAGCCACATATATGGTTATATAATATATACGAAATTTCAAATTTTTGCTTTACATAGTTACAATTCTAATGAAATATTACATTTTATGGTATATTTATGTGTATCTATGAACATATATTAATAGCAAATAAAAAGTAAATACAATACTTGAATTAAATGTAAATTTAAAAGCTGTTTCCCTAATATATGAATGACATCATAAAGCCTTAAATCGAAATCTTTCAATTTTCTGAAAGAAATACTCGGACAAAAAAATAACGTATATACACTACACGAAATATACAAGGGCGCACCCCAAAAACGCCGAACTGATGTGGTGGCAGGAGTTTTTTAGTACCGCGTTCTGCCGCCAGGTGTGTTTAGAGCTGTTCCGAGTTAGTAAGCTGAACCTCGTTCCTAAAATAGTTTCCGTTAAGAATGTGTGAATTTTTTTAGTGATAGGTGTTTTGCGAGTTCGTCGTTTTTGCAATGATGATTCATGTAAACAGCGTTCGGCTGTAAAGATTTGCTTCTTGCTAAGAAAAAATTGGTACTGAAACTCTTAAATTGTTTGTAATGTTAAAAACGGTCTACAAGGATAATGCTCAGTGTTTGAGTGGTTTACACATTTCAAAAGAGGCGAAATGTCAAATGAAGACAAACCACGCTTTGGTTGCTCTTCCACGGCATGAACCGATCGAAAATGATAGAAAATGCCCGAAATCATTCTGGAAGATTGACGACGGAACATTGAAGATGTTCAAAAGCTGCCTGGAGTGACTTGGAGTTCAGCAAATTTTAACGGAGGGAATGGCTGGTTGCCAAATTCGTGCTTCGAATGCTGAACTCTGAACAAAAACAGATCACTTGGTGGTCATGTGACCTATAAAGGAGCGATTCGAAATGATGAAAATTTTTTACGAGGCCATGATTGGTGGCTAATTATGCTACTACGGTTACGACACAGAAAGGGAGAAATAATCAAGCCACTGGAAGACTTCAAGTTCGCTTCACCCCAAAAAAACTCGTCAAGTGATATCAAATGTCAAAACAATGCGGATTAATATTTTCGATTTGAGAAGTCATCCATTCAGAGTTTGTTCTACAGGATTAGATAGTTAACTAGGCTTTCTACTTGGAAGTTTTGAAAATATTGCGCAATAGTTTGTCGCAGTAAAAGCCTGATTTATGGTAGTCGGGTGGGTCTTACACGAGACAAAAATATGGAAAAATAAAAAATGTAAATTTAAAACGTGCACCATGTGACAAATTTTATAAGAGGGATTTTAATAAATCATGCTTAAAAAATATAAAAGTTACCTCAAACTTATGACTATAAATAAAAAAGGATATAAATTAAATATTCTAACACGATGCTATCTATAATTGATATTCTAATGAAAATATACAGATATGATTTTTATATGAACTTAGACTTTTCCTTAACAACAAATTATAACCTTATCCCAGAATAATACTAAGCAAGAGATTTACCAGGAGTAAGAGGGGCTGAATTCACTGCTAGAACTCACGCGTACTTACAAAGTACGTGCTGTTAAGAAATAAGTAAATACATCGAATAATAAAAATTATCATTATTTTAATAAATTATGTTGCTGGTACAGCACATAGCAATATGTATGCGATATTTGTCGTAAATAAATGAATAAAATGTATCAAAAACTTAATGATTGCCTCCAAACTATAACTGTATAAACTAAATGAATAAAATGTATCAAAAACTTAATGATTGCCTCCAAACTATATCAGAATAAAACGTATTGATTTACAAAATTTTAGAGTCTTCTTCGAACAATGAAAATAAAAGAGAAGAAAAGCGATCTATTGCAAAAGAAAAGTGATGTGTTAATAGTTAAACCTAAAAACGATGATCAAAAATCACATGAAAGAAAAAAGCATATTAAAAATAAAGTGAATCCAAGTAAATTAGCAGTGGGAATTGAAAAAAAACACTTAGTTAAGAAAAAGAAGAACTATGGAAATATTATATTTTCTGTTCAAGTGGAGATGTATTCCACCAACATTGACAGGACACAGAAAAATGAAGGATGGAAAAAATGTAAAATGTATGGACATATACTAATAATTAGATGTTACAAATGTGCAGGGTATAATTGTATATAAGTGTATAAATTGTGTAAGAGCAACTGATGAATTTAAAGTGGATGTTGACACTAATCACACAGCGTTTGATTGAAACTGTATAAACTACAAACGAATAGTAGATAAATAAAAATCGAAATCTGAATATAGGTAGCAATTAGATGATAGTAAGTAGGCTTGATTCACTTAGTAATGATTAAATTATAGTTTTTTAATTGTTAAGAACTTTGAATATTTGAGTATTTGAACAATTAGTCCATAAGTATATTATAGGAAAAGTATTAGTTTATTTAAGTGATATTTAAGTGATTTGCATATTTTAAAATCCATTGCTAAATAAAGATTATTATTATTATTATTATTGAGTGTATACATATATAAAAGCAGCTTATGGTTTAGTAATTTTGGAATTCCTAATGTATTAGTTTTTTTCCTTAAACAATTTGGTACAAATAAAATAAGATTTTCAGTGTGAGATCAAACGTACCACTTATATTTCAATTCACTGTGAACATTTTATTTCATTTGTAAATTATGGAGTTTCAACACTTATCTCCTTCGTCAATCAACAATTTGATATCATCGTCACATAATAATACTTCTTCAAAAGTAACCTGATTAGACATCAAAAAACGTTGTTACTTTTAATATTGTTTAGAAAATTTAGTCGATTTATACAATAAATATTATACTAATACTAATCGAATCTGAGATCTAACAAAAGGTATTTTGCCTGAATATATGTACGTAGAATAAACGATGACGGAGGGTTGTATATAAAATAGGTTGCAAATTGAATGTTAAATTTTGGCATATTCAATTAACTATTCAAACAGAGTTTCCATATAACCAAATATACGTAGGAACAACGTGAACATTTGTATATGAAATTTATAAAGTGTACTTTATGTGTGCAAAATACAAATTTTCAGCATAATTGGAAAATTTCACGAAAGCCTAACAATAGAGGAATACGTATTGTGTACTTGCCATTATGGAAGTAAGTCCTCATAATTATAGTACTTAAATCGATGCCGTCAAAAGAAAACAACCAAAGGATTTGAGAACGAGAAAATGTTTTTCTATCAAATTGACGGAGAAAATTGCCGTACAATCTCGAATCTTTAAAAAAGAAGATTTTCTCTCGAATGTCATATTTCTGAAACGCCCCAGATATTTCCTTTACATGTCTACGTCAGTTCGAACATATGGCTGTGACATTATCGACACCATTTTCCATGTCATGCGCTTAATTTATATTTACTCACATCAGTTACTGGACTAAAAATACTTACGTAGGAAGTGCGAATTTATCGATATCAAGATTTATTATTATTTTCTTTCTATATAAGGAAATATTGTCGGTGTGGATCCGGCTTAATATTGATGTAGGTATATTTTGAAAATCAGCTTTACATAATAGACAAAATAGACAATATTTAAGTTATGTTAACTCCGAAGTATTAATTTGATAGAACAATAATTTTAATATCATAATCACAGTGACAGTTTTAGAACAGATTTAGGTTGGTTAGAATTGTCAGATATTGCATAGAATTCCTGAAATGTGTGGTGTAGTTAAAAAGGGGTTTTGGAATATTATTATAATAATATTCGTAAAAAAGGATTGTAAAGGTTAGACGATATTTGTAAATGTTTCATCGAATTTATAAACTTATTGATTGAATATCAAAAATATATTAAAATAGTTAGAACAATGTTAGTTAGCATAGTAAATCAAGTGATCAAATTTAGGGTTTAATTTAAAAGAACAATTTAGAAATAACTCGGACACATAATTAAAAAAAAAACAATTGTTATATAGACATTGAAATTTGAAGTTCTTCGAATGATGAATGATAAATCATGAATCCAAAATAGAAAACTCATACTCACTATAGGTGAGTCCATACCAAAAATGAACTGAGCAGTTCTACACAGATTCTTGAAACTCTTTAATTTCAAGTAAGTGTTAACTAAATACAAATTATATTACCACATGTTCATATACATGTTATATTTCGGATATGTCAACCATAATAAGAAACCTGTACTAGCAGAAAAAGGTGAAAATATTTGATGGAGAATATCTGGGAATAATAAAATAGTACAGATTATGATAGTCGTCCAATATTTAATTAGATGAAACATGCTTGAATGAAGGATACACAAAAAAAGTTTGGATTGCCGCAAGTATAATGAGTACACGATAAGCTTTTGTTGAAAGCCTATCGACAGGATTAAAAAGCCCTATTGATAAAGATACGCAAGGACCTGAATTGATATCTGTGGGAGAAGGACTATTGTATTGATTTATGAAATGAACAGTAACATTTTTGAAGGATGTTACAACAAATATTGCCCAAGTTGGAAAGGGCAGCTGCACAGGTTACCTCCATAACATTGCGAGGGCAATCCAATTGAAATGATTTGGGCCTAACTAGAAGATGAAGTTGCTTCAAAAGATTTCCCTTTCAAAATATCACTTGTACAAGAACTTTTAACAGAAGCAATTACAAATGTTACAATAAGTAATTGGAAAAAATGTGCCGGCTATGTATAATTCAAGTAGCAAAGAGAATGTGAGACATAGATGAATTAATGGATGATTGTGATTGTAATTATAGTGTCATTTGTTGTATTTTTAATCTTTTTAACATGATGTGAACAATAGAATAGAAATAAAAAATTGTTATACCTACTCTATAAGAGTATAAGTGTAAATTATTCAACTAAAATTTTCTCCGTATTTTCAAAATACATAAATAGCAAATAATAATTTGTAATGTGTATATGTAATTATCTTTACAGGTGATGTAAGCAACTTCAGTGGATATAAATATTTATATTTATTACTGTTGTATGTAAAATTCACATTTCCAAGAGTGGTTGCTTGAATTTATCTGCTCAAGGTTTGTAACAGTAACACGAATGATTTATTTGTATAAGTTCTTTATTGATATTTAAAATAGAAACTAATAAGCAAAACTTCTTCTGCTAGTTCTTAAGGACGTCTTGATAAGAGATAAATGGTTTGATGCATTCTTGCTCTGTGGTACAAATATTTAATTATTCATGTTGGTATAACACATTCACTAAAATGCATAGTAATTATATATGTATTTATAATGGCAATCCTCCTCAAAACGCTCAGAACAAAGTCTACTACTTTCATTTGGAAATTGGGCCTATATCTTTATCCACAGATTCTTCTAATTTTCTTTTAGAAAACTAGAATCAATTCATTGCCCCTTCTATTGGTAGAATGAAAAGAAACACATGCATCCATTTTAACCAAAGTGGTAAATTAAACACAAAACAGCTACACCCTTAATTAAAAATATACAGTTGATCTAACCTCAATTGTCATGATGTCGTACCAAATTGTCTACTACATTTTAAACTGTGTGTTCCATGTTTTGGCGGGATATTTGAATCACTCCTTCTTATTCTGAGACAGGGTAAGCCAACTATTATGTTACCTGCCGAGAAAAATAGAAAGCCGAAGATCTATTACTAAATGATGGTAAAGGCAGAGGTACACTAAAGTATGAAAGGCGTTGTTGATTATAATATGTTATTCATTTTCGGGCCGAATGCCACTTTTGATCAAGAATATAGACCGGACTATTGAGTTATTGGACAAAAAAGACTTTCTGATAATAATGACGGGTATAAGTAATGTATTGCAAAGCAAAGAATTAGTTACTGACACTGTCATTAATAATATAAAAAAATAAGGAAAACAACAAATGTGATTTTCTTGGCTGTACCGTACCATATGTTTGCAATCGGCCCATATTAAATAATTTTATTTGCAGTAAAAACTGTACATTGTATAAGCACCTAATTCAAAATAGCCCGCAAATTATATTCATTGACATAATCTAGGTGCTTAAGGCTCCTCGATACTGAAACGGCAATCGCAATATGGGTTGCATAGCACATTATTTAATAACCGAAGGATGTCCGAGTACCTATTACACATAGGCAATATATAACAAATATTTGAAATAACAACTCAATATCTAAGCGAATAAAAATTCATTTATGATCAAATATTTACACATTTGTAACCGTGGGAAAGATTTTTACCAGAATAACATTTATTGTAATGTGGGTTGCCTAATTTCAATTTATTTTACATTCATTTAAAACAAAGTAAAGAATAACTAAACGAAAAATAAGTACATAGCTGGGTAGCTTTTTATTCAATTTTTAACATGAACTAAAGCAAACAAATCTACTGCAAATGATTTTTGAGAAAACTTGCTTTAAATATTTTGACATATTAATTAATTTTCTTTATCAGATAATTTTTTTCTAAGTTTGATTATTCAGTAGGGCAGATTACGAAATTCTTCATAAGTTGACGATGATAGATTTTCTCCAAATTTAAAATCAACAAAAATATCTTGCATCAAAAATCTGCTATTTTTCAACTATTCACAGATCCACTATCGAGAGGACCCTTAAGAAGCACGATTTTATTAAACATAGCATAGATTCGAATAAGAGGGGCAAAAAAAAATTCTATGGACACGTAATGGATAGGATAAACTAAGAGTCGATGCAACACTTATATATAATATAATTATTTTGTCACTGTAAACTTAATTTATAATTTACGTTAATATAGATGACCATTGTCTTTCACCTTAAAAACACACGACAGGGTAAAATGCTTCAAAAAAGGTAAGTCATTGAAGTTTTAAATGGCATGCATAAAGTGAGTGCGAGCTTACATGAACCAAAGGCAAATTATAAAATGGTAAATGAGATCTCGGAAATACATCAAAATGTTCAGTGTTAAAAAAACCAAAACCGGTAATAGCAAAATTTGAAGGAACAATAAAAATCTTTTTAAAGAATCGATAGCCAAACGAAAGATCCAGTCTTCGAAAAAAGTGGAAGAGATTCCAAAATCAAAGAAAGAAAGAAGAAGCAGAAAGAAGTATAGCAACGAAATTAGTAGCACTTCATCAACAGGTCTTTCAGTAGAAATGGAATTTTACCATAACTGGGATAAGACAGTATGCAAGATGGTGAGAGTATGTACTGCAATGAAGCCTTTTCTAAGGACCGCTCTCCCAAAACTAGATTAATACTGCAAATGTAACACAGGAATTTATGCAAACTTGGTATCAAGAATCGAATAGGAATGCCCGAAAAAAATATTTTTTTTTTCAATATTAAATCGTCGTTTTTCCCATCACAGAAAAAAATTGTGTATTATACACGGGAAAAAAATTAGATTTTAGCTCTCGGTATTTTATCTTCCTCCGCTTCGCGTCGAGAGATAAACCTTACCTCGAGCTAAAATCTAATACTCTTTTCCCTTGTATAATAAATAACTATTATTATTTAATTTGTTTTTTTAGAACACTTTAGGGTTTATCGTAAGGTAGCAAAACTCCATAAAATATGTTTTTTCTCTAAAGACGATTAAGATAGGTATGTGAAATTAGGCAATTTTTCTTTTCAGGAAACCACAAATTCCCAAAATTAGAAAAATGTAACACTTGGTTAAAAAATATTTTATATGTAAAAAAGGAATAATATGTAAATGAAATTTATTCGGTAAAATTAATTGCCATTGTTAATTAGCGAAACGTTGACGCGTTTCGATTTTATTGAATCTCATAAGCACGCTGTAGGCTTTTCGCAATGGCAATATCATATCTTATCGTATATATACGAAGTAGTGGTATGTACGTTTATGTGTATGATATATTTTGTAAATTTGAAAAATCCTTAATTAATACACATGTCGATCTATTTTTACTTGTCTTCTACAGACATGTACAAATCACAATCGTGGACCACCACTTCGTATGTATACAATAAGATATGAAATTGAATTTGCGAAAACCGTAATGAGAATAAAGGTAATTGAAACGAGTTCACGTTTAGCTAATTAAAATGGCAATTAATTTTTCAAATTAAGTTAAAGGCAATAAATAGTTGTATGTCGAAAAAATCACATCATATCAACAGATAAATTAGTACTCTGTGATTTGTACATGTCTGTGGAAGAGAAGTGACAATAGTATGTAATTAACGATTTATTCAGTGGTTTTTGTCTCTCGTTTTCAAGAAAATGGTATAGATAGTGTTGAAGTATAAAAGAGCACCAATTAATACAAAAAATAAAACATTTATCTAATGTTTAAAAATAATTATTATGCTTGATTATTATTAAAGTGAAGCATAAGAGTAAGTAATACCTTGACTGTTTGTAGATGTCCTCTCTTCAGTTTTCAATAGTAGGTAATTGCAAGTTTCGGCTTGTCTTACTTTATTTTAATCGGGGAAATGTGTATGAAGTTACTCGTGTGAAAATATTTGCTACTCTCATCTTCTGAGAATTTTTCGTTATTATTTTTACAGAAATCTAAGTGAAGAGCTGACTAATACTGCAGAATGCTCTGAAACGAGCAGAAAGTAATGCAGCACCAGTATTAGCAATACACGAGTTTATCTCATGGAATTATGTATCGAAAGGTATTTTAATAAATAATAAATTCCGAGCTTCCTCCATAAATTATCGGTGAATTCGGATACTGCTGAATGCAAGCTGCACTTCCGCCCCATTTAATATTTCAAGGAACCCGCGTTAAAGTTTGTAGTTATTCGATACGCTTCCGCAGATTCGCGATTTAGTAATTTATGGAGACTACGCTAGATTTTAAACATGTAACATGCATCGCAATCTTGTCATGTTTCGTTAACGTTTCATCAATTTTCTCATTAAATTTACAAACGCAAAGTTCCGTAAAAATGATTATACAAAGATATAATGTCTGGACAGGTCAATCGGAAATTTCTTTCTTTATAAAAACTGATTTATAAATATTAACAAGGCGGTATCCATTTAGAAGAATTATATTCGCTAAATTATCTTACAATTTCAATTTGCTTTGAGTAACGCTTGTCTTAATTAGGCATAGCGGATTGTTTACATTTGGCGCTCTCTACGTTTTAGGAAGTGTTTTACTTGTCAACGAATTTTGTATTAAATTTTACAATTTCAAATATTTATATTTTTCTAACATTTACGCTACTTTAATGCATAATTTTGATTCCTTAAGCTCATGGTAAATATCTTTAATTTTGGAGTTCTTTAATTGCCATTTTCTTGTTCACTTGCAATTTATTAATTGATATTGTAAGAAAGATTGCGCACGATCCATAGAAACACTGTTTGGCGGATGCCAATCGGGTAAACGTCATACCAACGTTGTAAGATCGGTAGAATATCAGTGACTCCCCAACATCGTCTACATTGCTAATATATTGATTAAATATCAGATACTGCTCTTGTATTGACAACAAAATTCTACATCCAATTAATATTAAAGGAGAATGTCCACATAATATCAAGTTCACATGATTATTGTAATGTTGGTTGTAGCCACTGTTTGACATATAGTAGACTACAGAAGATACCGTCACAATTAATCATTTTGTAATTGATCACCGATATCTATTAACTTAGCAGACAATATTGGTGACGGCTTAGCGGGATAATATCCGTTGTGCTTGCTTGGTATTCATTTAACAGTCTTGATTGTTGCCAGCTCCGGTTAGAGGCGCTTGATTTCTATCAGTTCAACTTCAGCTTTTCTTTTTGCCATGGTGTGGCTTTCTTACGTTGCTGAGGATTTATTTTGATTTACCGGGTATTGATTTGAGTATGGACTCTGGAGTTATCAATTTATAATTGATTAAATTCCAATCATTCGTAAAGAAGTTGGTCGAAATCTAATCTAATTACGACTGGTTGTAATTTGAAATTTGAAAATTCGCATTTCAAATAATTAAACACCATTTTACAGCAGAAGTACGACATCTTCCGGTGGACGTATAGTTGACGTTTGTTTTACCAGAATGTTGTTGTGTGTCAGCAGTTTAACTTCGTAAGTAATCGTAACTAAATTTTGCAATTGTTTTTATATCTTAACTCTAATTGTATCACATCGTGCAGTTAAAGGAACTATACCGACCAAAGGTCCACAGTAAGCATATCCGTCTAGCCAGATCGGCTCTTAGACACCTAACACTGGTCTATCTTCCTCTGGACCCTTGGGTAGGATACTAGCGTCTAGAGGTACTCTAAATCAGTTCATCAGGGGGAATTAATTTTGATAAGAGTATTAATGGGGTAGGGATTCGGCACGAATGCGACCTCCTTAGGCTTTACTATCAATGCTACAGATTTTCCAGTAACGTGGTTGGCCTTGTAACACCATCCTATCCTAGACTTCTGGGTAACGACCGTCTACGGAGCTTAAATAGTGGAGAGTGACCCACTAGAGAATGAAGGAGGAGCGCCCCTAATATGGGTACTGGGTACTCAGGCTGGGTATTCAAGGACTTTCTGGCAACTACCTGTACAGCTCGTGGGAGCCTACCCAATACTTATGTTTGCATCAAGCGGGAAAAGGACGATACTACCATTATTGTATACAGTAGTAGGTCTGATTCGTTGAACATATCGTTGACAGTATCCTATTTTAGGATGCGAGATTTCTGGAAGACGGATCTTAAGAAGTGTATAAATTGGAATGGGTTTCTGCCAAAATTCCGTCACTGATCATCTCTAGAAAGTCACAATCTCGTGATGGTTTTGCTGGGTAGACAGCAAAACCATAACATTATCATGGATGTTGTTGTTTCTCTGGTCTACCCAATCCTGGTTATCCACGTAACGAGCGACCTCGTAACCAGAAATGGAGTAATGATTACGAAAGTGATCAGACCGGTTACTCTGCAATAGGTGGGGATGGAATTTTCCTAACATGAGTAATGCAGGGAAAAGCGAACGTCCTCGGGTTTTGGCCCAGTTACTCCGTTGGCATTGAACTCGCAGGTGCCTTGGTTGGTTGGAATGCTGGACACTGGTGCGAAATCCAATTGCGCAAGCGTGCTGGCTTTCCTTCTTTTTCGCCAAAAGACAAAGAGTAGTATTATAACAACAAAATTTTTTTTTGATTTGGAGATTTTTATCGCGTCCTCGTTTTAAAGGCCTTTGATAATGGAAAAGTGGTTTATCTGTTTGTGATCACGATAGCGCCAAAACCGTGAGAGAGTATCAATATCAGACGTTAGATTTAAAGGTATTATCTTCCTAATTCGATTTTCAGAGTAGTCGCTAGACTGAAAGTAGTAGTTTATTTCAGTGAAAAAATCAAATTTTACTAATATCTGACAACTAATAAGTTTAGATACATTTCCGTAGAATAAAAAGGATTTAAAATAGATATGAAAACAACTTTATAAAAAAAAGTTTTTAATTTTATTATCCGAAGATTTATACAAATATCTTACAAATTTTACACTTACCATCGATTTATTAAGAGGGTCAATATATTTATAATAAAATGTGGAACAACATTAGTAGAGGAATGTTTTCAAAATTCTGACCGAAAGTAACACTGTTGGTTTGGATAAAAACCAAATGTTTGCAAATATTCCGTAAATTCTAAATTATGTACAAATTTATTGAGTATAAAAATATTTAGAGTTTGGGTTGGAACAACTTTTGTAATAAGAACATTCCAAAATTCGGAACGGAAGTAACACTCTTTTTCAGTGAAATGTCTCAAAAATGCATTCTCCACCGAGTATAGGAACATTTTGTAAAATCGAACCTAATATAACAATTTTACCCTTATTTAGTAACGGTCTTATCGGAAAACAGATCAGCGCAGATATATAGAATGGATAAAAGTACTTAAAACTTAAGTTTGAACAACTTTTGCATAAAACATTCGGATCTCAAATACTTTTAAGAAAGGCATGTGCGTGCCCACAGCTCATACATACGCTAAAAGCTTGGAGACTTCTATCACGTTATTTAATAACATGTAACTTATAAATGATATGGCCTGTAGATGGGGGTGCAAAATCTTGTACACCTAAACTAAAATAATTTTAACATTGAAACATATGATTGCTTGAAATATTTACTTGAAACATTGTTAAACAATTGTTGCAGATATATTTCTTTTTCTATATTTATTTTATAATTATTTTATTTTTGTAATTCATAGTACAAAAAATTCAATATAAAAGATTTCTGCAAATTTACGTTAAAAAGTATGGTGCGTACTACAACTGCGAAAGGCCAATCTGATAAATGCAATATTTTAAATAAATTACGTTCGCATGTTTCTGACATTTAAAAAGTAATTTACATATTTCCGCTATGGTGTTTACACAATATCTACTTGTGTATATCAAAACGTTTTATAAATAGCCCGTTAGTAAATTGTTTATAGCCGACTAGGACATCATTAATCTTCTTCTTTAACAAGACAATTACAAATTAAATTAATTCAGTAATATAAGAGTAATATATTAACGTTTTGAGGGAAATTTATCTTTCCATTCACAATTGTAAATGTCGATATTTCTGTTTGTTGTCACACGAAAATAATAATTTAATGTTTCTGGAATATTAAGCGTAGTTTTCTTTTTAATATCATTGAATACTAATTTGAGTAGTTTGTTGTTTGAATAAATTGACAGAAGTGAAATATTTATAGGTTGGAATTTTTGTTTTATATTTACAGCATTTCTTCCTGAGTTAAGATAGGCGGTTTTCTAAATATTAATCAACAATAGAAAGAATGCTATTTTATTTAGGATCCAATAGAAAGGCAGTTTCTCCTAATTTTGGGGCCTTTTATTAACATGTAAAATAAAAGCACAAAACAACACATAGAAATGAAAATCTCTGTAAAATGTTTCAACATTTTTTTATTAATAAAACAGTCTTCATCAGTACATTTGTAAAAAAATGTTTCTGTCGCTTCATAGACCTGTAATGAAATCAAACAAGTTTTTTCATAAATAACAGAAGCATGTAGCCATATTACTGAAAGCTTACCTACACATCACTTTGTTACATACTTTTGTTGTTGTTAATTATATTTACAGTTATACAACTAAATGACTTAAATAATGTATTGTGTAATATTTTTAAATCAAAATAAAACACTTGAAATAACGACTACTAATTTTATTTGTTATATTTTTGCGACATATCTTTGCTATTGACATAACATCTTCGAAGTTAAACTAAAGGCCAATGTTATAAGAGGAGAAGAATTTTTATATGATTGTGTTTTTTGCTTTTTATTTTTTTATACGATGTCCGCGTTTTATAGTTCTCTCATATCGAAAAGCCATTTTTGAAAAATCTCTGTCTCACCAGATTAGATTTTTAGTGAAATTAGTAGATCTGAAGGTTTGCTTCAGTGAAAACATTTCACCAATATTACGTCAACTACTAAATTTAAATAAATTTTTAAAAAATACAAATATATTCTAATTGAATTTGAAAGAGATTATACAAAAAAAAATGAAGTGATGGTGGGCGGAGTTTTTGTAACACTGCGTTCTGCTGCTAGGGGCGTATAGAGCTATAATTCCCAAGTCACTAAGCCTATTGTTGTCATTAACGAAGGTTCTGGTCGCTTTGTGTGAAATTTTTAGTGACATTGTTTTGTGGGCTCATCCTTTTTGCAATGGCTGATTTTCGTGAACCGCGGGCGTTCTAATGTTTTATTGAAATGTTAAAAATGGTTTACAAGATTGATGCGATTAGGAATATAGTGTGTTGCGTGGGTTTCCCGTTTCGAAACAGATGAAATGTCAGTTGATGACAAACCTCGCTTCAATCTACTTTCCACAGTCTGAATAGATAAAAGTATTGAAAAAATGTGTGAAATCATCCTGGATGATCGGCGAAGGAGTTCAGAAGCTGTCTAGTGTGACTTGGAAATCACTTCAGGAAATTTTAACGGGAGGATTTGAGGCTGAAAAGGGCGGCTGTCAAATTCGTGCCTTCTGATTATATTACTGAACAAAAACAATCGCGTGGAAAGATGCTGTGCTTTGAAAGAATAGTTCTGAATTGACCCAAACTATTTTTGCCAGACCATAATAGATTATAAATTATATTACTACGCTTAAGACACAAAAACAAAGCATGGATCAAGCCAGTGGAAGACTTCTAGTACGCCTCTCCCAAAAAACGTTTTGTAGTAAAATCAAACGTCAAAGCAATGCTGATTTGTTTTTCTTTTCGATGTGAGAGGAGTCGTCCATTCAGAGGTTGTTCGTCAGGGTCAGACAGTGGACCGTTTGAAAAGACTGCGCAAGAGTTGGTGAGGAAAGAAGCCGTTTAGGTACTAAGATTTCGAAAATTTGGACCAGAAGTACCAGTATTTTGCAAGTATCTCGCATGCATTCTATACAGATTCATCAGGAGTACAAAAGTATTTAGAGTTCGACTTGAAATAATTTTTGTATAGGAAATTTGGCGAGGCACATTTTGACTTACAGATTTATTAAGAAGTTAAAAATATTTTAAACTTATACATAAAAAATTCGGAACGCACATACGTATAAGAAAAGCGTGTGGTGAACACACCACATTTTAACTTTCTTACACGTAGTATAAAGAAGTATTGTGATGACGAAAATTTTCGACCTCTAGATTTCTGGAGATGTCAAGTTTTGATGTAGTTTTTGAAAAATGTCTGTGTATCTATATGTGGCTGTGCGATTATACAACTGACGAACTGCTGAAGTTATCAATACGAAATTTTGTATTTGAGAATGTAATAATCATCTTAAATTAAGAGCTGATTAGATTTTCAGATAAACTGGTAGACCGAAGGTATTAGTATACTTCAGTGAAACAATCAAAGTTCTGCAATATTTCATGAACTACTAAGTTTAAATGCATTTTTAAAAAATTCAAATGTACTCAAAACTGAATTTCAGGAAAATTTTTTGCAAAAAAGTGTTTTGAAATTCGTGACGGAAGTTGTTCTTTTATCATATCGAAAAATGGTTCTTTGCGAATATCTCGCAAACAGTACTCTCTAAACACACATATTAAGAGTTTGAAGGTATTTAAAACTTAATTTTGATTAATTTTTTTATAAGGAAGTAGCACTTTCACTCTTGTTTAATAACAGATTTTCCAAATATGTGGCAAATTATACATTCTGTACAGATTTATCAAGAGTACAAAAGTACCTTATTATTATTGGTCCCTCTTCCTTCAAAGTATATCGAATGAATATACAAGGAAAAGATTAATTCTGAATTTTAGCGACGATTCTAGTAATATTATAGTAATTCAATATTACCAATTACTTGATCTACAATTCGGGGATTCTATTGGAAGTATCCCTTGAAGGTGTACGTGTTTGGATTATACTATATACCATCATCCTATTTCCAATGATAAAAGAGTACGTGAAAAAATCTCCAACAGATAATTATCTGTTGGAGATTTTTCCACTCTTTTATAATTGGTATCGGTACGCAACCTACTGGCGAGATACTTTGATGCACACATATATCTGCAGTGATCTAAAATGACAACTTAGTTATCGATGGATCACATCTCCTTTACGCGTTGCTTTTGCATGGCAGGTGTCGCCGATATTTTCTCACAGGCATTTGTCATGCATGGGGATGGTATTGCGGGAGATTTGGAAATTATTTGGCATTCCAGTAAACCACATTCGCACGCTGAAGAGATCGTGAAGATCGAAACACGTGTCCGTGCGTTGGTAGCTGGAATGCCGGACTCTAGAGCAGAGTGTGCATCAATTTAATGCATGCATATATGAATTTTAATTTATATATGTATGATTCAATCATCCTATTTGAAATTTTCATGGAAAACTAGTTATTTAAATTCAAAATATCAATAGAAAATTTCTTCAATAACGTCTTAAATAAAATTCAAAATAGGTCACACTTAAAGTCAAATTTAAAGGATAATAATGAATTTAGTTTTTTATTTTAAACCATTTTTTCTGGATTAAACTTAGTTTAAAAACTTGGATGTTCCAGGAACGTAAATTTCATCACTTCAGTAAATAAAATTAATAGAAAAATAAAAAGATTTTCTTGTTTATTGCCTACCATGACTAATCGATTTTACCATATTAAATTTTCATCGCTTCTTGTTCTGATATCTCAGCATAATTCCTCAATGTTGTTTAACAAATCTCAAGGTTATTCGGGGATAGTAAAATTTTCACTTTTGTATCATCTCCATTACCAGATTTTCTATTTACTCATTTGTCTCAAACTTTGCATGATATAAGTAGGTACCTAATAAATAATTTTACTTTTCTTAAGGTCAATACCATGGAAGACGTATTAACAAAGATTAGCTTCGTAGCATCTTCCACGTATTTACTTTACCGAATAAACTTCGTGGACTCTAAACGAAGATAAAGTTCACTGAAGCGCCCCCTGCTGCCGATACTAAGTCTTATGCCTGTTATGTATTGTCTAGTGCGAGCGGCTTGTTAGTGTTCCGTGTGATTTTATTTGTTTATCTTCGCTATTCTGTTTTAGTTTAGAGTTATTTGTTTGTGCGGAATATCTTGTCAGACTTACTAACTTATTTTATAGCGCAATGGATATGCATATAAGAGCAGGATTACGATGAATACAAGCATATAAGTTAGAGCCAGTTGATAGTAAATGTTTGCAAAGCAAACATTATATGTGGTAAACAGTAAAAATTTTATGTCACGTTATTTAGTTAGTCTCATACGAAGAAATAGTTAATACTTAATAATTACATAAGGCATATATTAAAACTTTTTGTAATAAGCAGTTTGAAAATGAGGCGATAGTTTCATTAAATCTAAGGACCAATATTTACATGGTTAATTAAGATGATATAATAGATGGTAGGTATTTAAATTACAACACTTAGGGATTTTTATATTTTGGTAATTATGTGATACAAGCTTGAAAGGAGGAACTAACGAATTTTCCTTTTATTTTAAAATTAGAGAACATTGGTATGAATAGGTGATCAATGTCTCTTTGTGATATCATTAACAAAGATATTTGTACTTTATGTAGGATGCTGGTTGCTTGGTCTTGTACGATGTACAGCAAGTGTTCTGTTAATAATAACAAAACTAATAATAGATAGGTACTACTCTTCTTTTTTCAATTTTGATATATACTGACAAAATTTGGTTCACATTTAAAGAGTTTCGTTGATTCTGTGTAGTATGAACTAAATACAAACTGAGTAAAATACATCTAAAACGTAAAAGCATAATTGTATTCTTGCCGGTGGAAGGAAATGAACTCAAGCATGCTTCATCATATTTAACGATATAAATTTGGTCCAAATAATTTCCACGAAATAAGGAATTTGAAAATGACACAAGATGCAGATGCTTGTTGAAGTAAAAACAAACTGAAATATCAAGAAATTGTTGATTTTGGCTCTAGCAGGTCGAAGAATAAGAGTTTCATTGATTACCGATGTAGTAGGGATAAGGAAAGCTATGATATTAAAGATCTTGCGGGAAGATATAAAAGTCAGAATGTTCGATTCCAAATTGCTCAGCCCCGAATAAAAGTTAGATCGGCGAAAGATTTGTGAAGAGAACTTGGTGGTTTTGAGTGACGACATTTGTTCAGAAATTATAACAGGTGATGATATGTAGTTCTATCACGGGTGTCCACCAACAAAACAATAATCTACGCAATTGGCCCACAAAAGATCTCCAGTGCTAAAGCAGTGAAACGGAATTTATCAGGAAAGTTGATGGCGATCGTGTTTTGGGATATGGATGAATATTACTGATTAAATACATGAAGAAATGCTGTACAATACCATCAGAAAACTATAGAAAACAATCAGAAAGTTGAAAATTGTCAATAAAGCAACACAACTGTGATTAAAAGAAAATGCAGTTTTGTAAAAATTCCAGAGAACGCAAACTCGATAAGTCAGTGAACATATACCCTACAACCCAGATATAATGTGTGTGAAAGTTTATGAATCATATTAAATATTACTTTTTTTCCGAACTCTTTTCCATCATAGCGATTTATGTAACAGTATATTAATATATACTGGGGACGCGTTAAGTTCAGTTACATGTCATCGATGACGTTTACATGTTGTCATAACTGTATTAGGGAAACTAAAAAAGTTACTTTGTTAAATTATACTTCAGGGCATTTATTTCATTAGCTTAAATAGAAGATTTATAAATTGATATCGTAATGTAAGCATTCATGGCAAATAAACACATAATTTCCGTTTCAATATTAAATTTCTTTATTACATATTTTTAATAGACTTTCAATTCGGTGTTGACAGATAAATCATATCTGTCAAAAAGACGTGCGTTGTGTATACTCTTCCTGTCAAATTTTTCATGTTTATTTTTGCTTTGATATAAATTTTTTAAAAACATTGCTTCTTAGAAGTGTATTTATTATCCAAAAATAATCCATCAGGCATGTTTGGAGGGTGATAAATGACAGTGATTAAATAGTTTTGCTTATTTATATGTACTTTCACTCCTATTAACCATACATATGTTTCACTATAAACAGATTTTACCTCGTACCGTAAGTGATTTTTCAAATACAAATGTACTCCACTAGTTCTTCTATTATTTGTTACTGCTCTTAACATCTCGTATCCCTTAATATTAATTTCACTTTATCATTACTATACTTCTTTATACAAGGTAAGACATAATAAGGAGCGATTTTAAAAAGCGCGCGAATTAAGTTGCGTCGGAGGGACGTGGAGGGGATAGTGTCAGTTACGTTCGGCGCGAAATAGCATTTAGCCACAATGGAACGTTAGACTCCACAGCATCGTGCGTACGCTGTGAAAGCATTTCATCAAAACGGTAGTTCGTACCAGCTAGCACGTCGTGCATTTCGCAACCACTTCAACATTAATCGAAATCGGCCAGTGCCATCTGCCTGTGCGATTAAAAAGTGGGTTGAGAACTTTGAAGAGACGTAGTCAACGACAAGGAAGAAAACTGGGAGACCAATATCTGTGCGCACACCTGAAAACATTGAACGTGTAAAGGTCGCCATGGACAAAAGCCCTCGTCGTTCAGTTCGCCGACACAGCGTTACACTTGGGATTTCAAACAGAACAGTAAGAAGAATTTTACACCAAGATTTGCACTTTCATCCTTAGAAGATCCAAATGGTTCAGGCCCTTAAGGAAACAGATTATTTGAGCCGACGCCGGTTCAGCTTAGAATTTTTGGACTTGATTCATCGCGACGAGGACATTGTAAACCGTTTGTGGATGAGTGATGAAACGCACTTCCATCTCTCGGGTTACATGAACAAGCAGAACTTTCGATTTTGGGGTGACGTTAATCCTAGAGAACTGCATCAGCAACCATTGCACTCCGCAAAAGTTCCTGTGTGGTGCGCCATGTCTTCATTAGGGATAATAGGGCCATACTTTTTTGAAGATGGTCTTGGCAATGCTGTAACAGTGACTTCGCAGAGATACGCAGAAATGTTGAAAAACTTTTCTACTCCACAACTTGCACACTACGACGTGAACGATGAGACGTTTTTCCAGCAGGATGGAGCAGCATCCCACACTGCTCGAGTAAGCATGAATATTGTCAATCGTTTGTTTCCAAATCATGTGATCTCCCGAAATGGGGATATCTCATTCACCGGACATCACAACATGTGACTTTTTCTTGTGGGGTTATCTGAAAAGTAAAGTTTACCAAGATAACCCTCCTCGAACAATTGAAGACCTGAAAGAGCGGATCCGACAAGAAGTTGTTCAAATCCCACTGGCAATGCTACGCAATGTGATGGGTCACTTCAAGGTCCGGCTGGAGGAATGTGTGCGTCTAAACGGAAGGCATCTTACCGGAGTTATCTTCAAAAAATAACCGACGTTTTACTACTGCAGAAAATGCTTTTTCATGTATTTTAATATTATGATATCAGAAATTTTCCTAAACGAAGTGTTTTTATTTAACAGCCTTTTAAAAATCGCTCGTTATTATGCCTCACCTTGTATTACGTCTAAGGCAGTAAGACTGATTTCTAACATCTCATAAACGAGCTTTATTTTAATTTTAGAACTAGTCCAAAGTTACATTAATTAAATATTTTTAACATATGGTATATACTTTAGTACATGTTCTGTATTTGCTTTTAACTATTACCCAGTCTCACGTAGAGACTTTGATGACAAATTCATAATTTAAATAAGATATATTGCAGGCATTTATTTGTATTATTGCTATATTAAATAACAGAAGAAACTACCGACTAGACAAACTGGACATTGATTTATCTCAATATAACAAAAATAATTCTTTTAAAATCTTTACTGAACGAAGGTCCAATATTGTATATTACATCCAGACATGTCAATTTGTTATACCAACACTTGTATACAAACCGACAAAGCCATTTAAATTTACACAGTACATTTCCAAATCGACACTGTATCTCCATTTTGTATCACTGACAAAACGAAGCGGAGGGATTTTCGACGAAATCCCTCTACAAACCGTCCGCATCTGAAGATAAACACGATTACTTCACCCTACAAGTACGACGGAAGCCCTCCTTTATACCTGTCGTCGTCGTTGAGATATCAAGATCTGTGCCCGGATCGTGCTGGGCGAATTTGCTTCCAAGCTTGAAAGCGGTCATTAGTGAAACAAAAATGTACTGGAGAGCAAGTGAACGGCCCCCGATAAAATCTAGAACTGAATAAATCCTTGAACTTTTCAATGCGATTGTTTTTAGAAGTCGTCGTATTCTATGTAAGTATTGGAAATTGAAAGACTTTCTCTTTGTTAGGAAAAGGTATTATCGTATGTATTGAATATCGAAAAGTATTTAATGTTATACAATATACCTATACCATCAAAATAAGGAAGGTCTTTAAGAAAAAAACAGCGTCTGTAGATTCATCTTGCATGTCATAGTACCGCACCAGATTATTTCACGGTATAAGATTATAGCGTGTTGTCTAATCATAGATCATGGATAACAGAAATACGTGTAGTGGTGTGGAAAGGATGCAGATTTAAATTAAGAAGAAAAAGAAACGATAAAAAAGAGGCAGTCTTATCAATAAGGGGCTAATATTCCACCAATATGGCAAATACTATAAAGGGATTTTGAGGAAAAAAAACTATAAATGAAGAGGCAAATAGAATAATTTCGTAAAAAGTAGAGCTCTGAGTCAAGAAAACAAAAATATAGGATTTCATAATATAGTACCGAGTATTGTTTTGTAACCACCCTTGTTATTGACTAGATGTTTTGGTCCAATAAAAAGGATGTCACATTAATATGTCAATGAACTTGCTCAATAATTAAAGCAAAAATAAAAAACGATGCCCCTGTAACTCGTTAGCCGGTGCAAAAGGTCATGGATCGTCTATAAGCGCCACATGCTTTTTAAATACACAAAAACATGAAAACTAGGATTAGGACTCATAGCTATAGCAATCAAACACACAAGATCTAATTTAACTGTATAATTAATAATAAAAATATGTATATGAATGAAAACACATCGACTGTATAATACACACACAAAGACTGTCAACAGGTAGTCACTTAATGAACTCGGTTCTCAATAATCTTAAATAAACACGATCTGATTCGTAACAGCTGTTCGATATCTCTCTTTAGGCTTATAAGAAACTCACATTAGGTGATATAATGCGCTTAATACTTAAGACTAATACAATTAACTACAAAGCTTCCAAAATACAACCAAGCTCTATCTGACATCGATGCTAAAGATAGGTTATGTCAGAGTTCTTACAAAGAATCTCTGAACAACAAGGCTGAACGTTCTTAATTAGTTACAGTATCTTGGAGTCTTTGCATTCAATAAAAAACTACAGTTAAAACTACTTAGCTTATACAATCTGCACAAGTGAAGATCTCGTTGAATCTTGTAGGTTGAAGTCTGTTATTCTGCTTCACACTGTTACACATCTGCAACCAGTCGGTGGTCTTGCACGAGTAGGTAAACATTGGCCGCATACAGGTATTAAGGTACTATATTTCTTAGCTGCGCCTTGCTTTTCTGTTCGCTAACATATGTAATTGTAAGGTTATAATATGTCTCAGCTACGCCTGGCCTCTCTAATCACTGTACAAACTGCACATCGTCGCACATATCGAGATGTTGTCGCCTATTTCATAATACATCATATGACTGCATCTTCGGTCTAACAGCTTGCCACTTTGTTTTCGAGAACACGTTCCATAGAGTATTCACTTCTATAGGTTCATTTGCCGGTTACATATATTCTGCTGCTATTGTTACTTGCACTGCATTGTTTTAAATGGCATCAAGGATTTCCATACAACAAGGATCCTCCTTACAAAACTAATCTCCTTACAAATATAATCTCCATACAAATAATCTCCATACCAAAATTAGCCTATAACAAGTCGATTTCCATACAACAAGGATCCCCCTTACAAAACTAATCTCCTTACAAATATAATCTCCATACAAATAATCTCCATACCAAAATTAGCCTAGAACAAGTCGAAGTAACAATCAACATGTGCTTTTGAGATTACAAATACATGCGTTATAAATAGCGCTTGTGAAATTACAAAACAATAATCAACAGGTGCATTACCTACTATCATTACGAAGCATGATGATTTGAGATTTTAATTAAATGATCTTATTAACAATTGAGCTTACCTTAGTGTCTTATTAGGCTTTTACCATTTAAAAGAACTAAAATTTGCCCGACATCGTTTATATGTGCCTGTCAAATGACAAAAAAGAAGCGCATGAATGTAGGCGCGTCAAAACCTCCGTAATTGCACATGCTATCTGTTACATCACGACAATGATTGTTACTGAATCATAATAACAGGTATTTATAACTGTTACAGTTTTACATGAAAACAAAGTCTTAGCAATGACGAGGACAGGATAAGTTACGAAATGTGGATATTTTTCAATGAAATACATAATTAGGATGGCAAATTAATATTGCGCTCTTTATAAAAAGAATTTTGAAAGACCTCTGAAGAAACTTTACAGCAGTACGAATTTGTACAGAGAATGATGGGAATGTATGGTTCATTAAAATACTTGAATGATATTCAACAGGAAGTAGAACAGGAACACCGGCACTAATAATACACGATTTGATTCAAAAAGCAATGGAAGGAAGAGATATGAAATACGCCAAATCCGAAATGATATAAACTCAGAGAAGAAGAAGAAGGGAAGACCTACTGAAGAACCGTCATTATCATCAATAATATTTAGATGCTTTTAAGTTTAAAAGTTCACAGCCTCTGGATTTAAGTTTGATAACTGTTTAAATCAAAATTCAAAAGTTTTACATAATTTATCTACAAAACGCCTTGCTTAACTTCCATTCCTGGGAATGGCTTCATGGCTTCCATTCCCAAAATTAGTCCCTGTTCTATATCAGTCATCAGAACACATTACCGAAATTAATATCCACTTTACAGAAACTGCTTCCCCTGCGACCCTTCTAATTATCTATTTATTGTAAAGCATCATCTTCTTCCTATAGATTAAATCGCGTCGTACTATGGTTTCGTCAACCAAGTATCCAACTAGCATGTACTAGTTCTTCCTGCAAAAATAATGTTACACAGATGCGAGTCAGTAAGTCTAGTGCCGTTTCTAAGAAGGTTCTGGCCTGTTTGTGTGATTTTTTTTAGTGACAGTTGTTTTACATACTCGTTGTTTTTACACTTTAAACGAAATAAATATCCACTTCCCATTTTGCAGTAATTGCTTACTCTTTTAGCGTTCTAATCTTCCGCTTACTGTGAAGCAGCATCTTCGTTCTTTAGATTACATTGTTGTTTTATGGTTTTGTCGAGGAAGTATCCAATTAGCAAGAACTACTTCTTCGTGCAAAAATAATGATCCCACAGATACGATTGTATAGTTGCTAAAGTGATGTTATTTGAACTAACGGTTTTGATGCCTCATAATTTTGAGTTGACAATTATTCTTGCTCATTAACCTGATTTAGTTCTCTGTTGGGTCATCACAGATGTTTTTGGGATTCCCTCGGAGTGCTCTTTATTTCGACGTATTCCTTTAATTAGTCGTCTATTCTCTTGCGCCGCAGGTGATTCTTTTTCAGGGTGGACATCTGCAACGCATACTCGTGTATAGCTAAAACATTGATGAAGGTCTTTGGTCGTCCTAATTTTAGTGTCTGCTGTATGTGATTATCGCAAAGACTATTTACGAAAGCTTAAACATCCAGGAGTTATATAATTAGTGCAATAAAATATGCAAGCTTCAGCAATTCAGCAACTTCTGCTCAAAATTATGATATTCCCTCTCGTTCAGCAAACAATGTTTTAGTTACAAATGATATACCTGCTCTAAATGTGCATGACCAATTTCATTCCCCATCCAGTCGAGAATAGTCTTCTAGTTTTGTTGGAGGTAATGTTTGCAGGCATTATACTACCAATGCCATATCCTATAAGAATTCGGTTAGGGTTTCGGATCTTTCACAAGACGTTTATGTCTTTATTTCTTCAGCTACTTCAAACTATACAAGGTAAGCCAGACATGATGTTTCCCCATTAACAATGGGAGGCTTGATACGGTGACAAATTCTCTATTTCGCCAGATATATTGTGTAAAATTCATCTAGTTTAAATTCTAAACTTAGCCACTCATCCATTACATGCACAGGGATTCACTACAGTATTATACAGTAGTGCTCACAAGGCTACGTTAATATAGAGAGAGGAGAATATAAGTGGGGGGTGTACATCAGACAGCGACGAACCTAAGAGAAATCAGTTGCATATAACCTGTGGGAGAGCGCAGAACAGGATGGAGTATTCATTAGCGGAAAAAGTACAAATCGTAAAGTGGTATCATCAAGGTCACTCGACTCTATCCATTAGAGGCCTTTTTAGAAATAATTTTGAAAATCGGCCTGTTCCTTGTATTGATACAATTCGCCGCTTTGCAAATAATTCACATGACAAATGTTTTGCGTTGCATGTGAATACGTTCACCGCACTTCTCGCTAGCCAGGGTGTTATAGTATGCGGCTACGCTAGGCATACCCCACCCATATTCCCCATTCCGTATATTAACGTAGCAGTGTGCGCATTACTGTATAGTATATATAAAAAAAAAACACTAAAATACTATAATTCGTTATTCATACGCCATCTTTTGGAATTAATTAAAGTTATTTTTTGTGTTGCCAATGCCTCCATATACATTAGTTATCTCTAGAGACTCAAAAATATGCACTAAAAAGTCTGACAAATATGAATGCAATATGCACTTAAAAAATCCCTAAATATGCACTTACAATATGCAATTTGCACTTATGATGTGCATTTATTTATTATGTTTTAGGAAATTAAAATTCATTTGTCGTATTTACAAATTTTATATTTATTTATTACAATAAATTTTCGTATTTACAAATTATATATTTATTTATTACAATAAATGACCATATATTTCTTTAAATTTTCCATAGTTAAATTATGTCTACGATCTGTATGTATATGTTTATATTGGGAAAATGTTCTTTCAACATCGCAAGGTGTGATTGGTGCATTCTTAAAACTAGGTATTAATGAGGGGCTTATATTAATGCCTTCATTAAAATTGTCATTAATTACATTATTTATAGATTTTAATGTAACAAAACCTCCATTTTTGCTTAGAATTGCAGCTAATTTTTCTTTAATTCTTTTTCCAGTCAATCCGTTGTCTTTTCCAATATTCTCTTCAATATCATTTACAATGCCAACACCATCATTTAAAGATAAATTTCTATCTTCTAATCTAGTAATTGCCTGCTCAATTATCGCAAAATTAGATTTAATATATGACAGCTGATTTTGCATTGTCGAATTATTGGAAATTACGTTACACTTTTCTATGGCAAGACTGGTTGATGAATCAAATTGAGTTACAACATTTTTGATGCCTTCGTAATTATCGGCAAGAAACACAGAACATTTAAGCCATGTTCCCCATCTTATTAAGATAGGTTCTGGTGGCAATGGAATGCCGGGAAGCATTTCCTTATACACGGTGGCCAGAAAAATGCGGAGAAACGCCACGCAGGCCAAATCTTTGTTTAATTCTGAGTTGACAATCTTAATTGAAAAAAGTAGTACAGTGCTTTTTTTTTTTTTTTTTTTTTTGTAAACCATTGGTATTAATCGATTAGTTACATCAATGCATTTGAGATAATTCCATTTCTAAATTTCACCACAATGATTTTACATAGATAAATTTGACGAATTTTGCTAAATTTTAGCCGCACAACTTAATGTTTGATGGTCTCGTATGCCGTAAGGAAGGACCGTATAATTTTTTTGGATTAAGATTATCGCCTCAGAATTGAACAAAGAATCGTTCTACCTGGCGTTTGTCCGCATTTTTCTGGCCACCGTGTATAATTGCATTCGTAACAGCGCTTTTAAAAATACTTTTTTGATATTACTAATTAAATTATTTACATCTGGAAACTCTAATCTAACTTTTTCAGCAATTCTATTTAAACCATGAGCCAATCAAGTACAATGGATTAAATTGGGAAAAAAACTTTTCAGACTATGAGCTGATTTTAACATATACGAAGCGGCGTCAGTTACCATTAACAGAAATCTTTCAAAAGGTATTTTGTCGGGTAAAAAGAAATTCGCTAAGGACTCATTAATAAACCTGGCTATGGTAACATGATTTGTTTTGTCTAAATTACCTACATTAATTAAATGTCTTGTAGATTGAGTTAAACCATTTAAGGTTCAAATAATCAAATTAGCAACCTGACAGCCCTTCGTGTCGGTAGTTTCATCAACAGAGAGCCAAAGATTTTGGTTTTTCAACTCCTTTCTAATACCATCGGTAATATCTTCATAAATTTCGTTGATGTATTTCTTGCGTAGAGCTGAGGAACTGGGTACATAAATGGGTTTATCATCTACTTTGCAATAAGTTTTCAGGAATTCTTGAAATATCGGATTGTCCAATTTATGTAAAGGAATATTACAACCCACAAAAAGATTACACAAATCTATGGAAAATGCTTCTTGTAGATTCTACGAATTATTGAGAAAACTTTCCTCCAAAAGTTGCTGCCGCGGTTTATTCAAACCCTGTTCTGATGGAATGTTGTGTTCAAATGTTGCACTACTTGAAATTTCTTCTGGCAGGTATTCTGTGTAACAAATATATATTTTTAACATTCAGTTATAATAATTATTATTAATTACTATATTAGTACAAAAACTAGAAAAATAAATTGTCTGGTTTTGTAAAGTTTTCCAGTTGTTTAAATTTGATTGATTTTGGTTATTTTGGTGTTTATGACAAAGAAATATTACAAAGATATATTAGCTTTAAAGAACATAAAATTAAACATATCTAATAATAATTTATTATGAAATTGTTTCATTATATTTATGACCACAAAAAAAATTCTCATAATTGTAGAACTTGTTATTGACAAAATATTTCAAAATTCAACTTACCCTTTGTCGCAGAGTGTGCACAAAACACTTTCTTCGTCAATAATTTTTAGTGCACTGCAATCACTTATCCAATTTTTTATTAGAGATGACTTTTGTTTCACCAAATAGCACAGACCTTAACACGTTTACGAATGAACAAACTATGAAGGAAATTATTTCTTCTTCTTATATTGATATTAGTCGTACGGTATAATATACCTGCATTAATACCTACATTTCTGAAAAGGATTTCTTAAGTTCTAATTGCCCTGTAAACCGATTATCAGTAGAGTTAAATCCTATTTTTGGGAAAGTCTATCTCATTATTAATGAGATGGACTTTTAATGAGTCATTAATGCAATCCCTTCACGTTTACACAAACAAATTAAATATCTTTAAATATCAGATTTTATTATGGTTCTTATGAAAATGGCGATTATATGCATAAATATGCATAATAATTATGAAATATGTACGTGAGTATGCAGTTATGGTAAAGTGTCCAAATATGCATTATATGCACTAAAAAAATGGTAAAAAACGTATTCTGAGGGTGGAAAATGGATAAGTACACAGTATAGAAGGGATATACCAAAAAACAACAAATATGCATTTTGCATAAAATCCATCTCTAGTTATCTCTCATCTTCCATATCTGGGGTTAAATATATTGTTTTGTTTTTGCTGGCTCAAGTTTTAGTGATATTATAGAACCGTATATAGTTTCTCTTCTTTCTTAGGTCTAGAAAAAATATGCACGTATGTTTTTTAACATAATTCTATATATGAATCTCAATTACGTCCAAAAAACATTACAATAATCTTTTTGTACGTATTACGAAAAAGCATTCGTGGTCCGCTCACATTCGTTTCAATGAAATAGATATGCGGATAACCTGTAGTTACTACTCCGTGATTTAGGTTGCTTTTAATTCAGACTGGAATCCTGATTAAGGATCCGTAATAATATTAACAGTCAGTTGTCTGGATCCGAGAATCTAATTTAGAATAACATTGGTCTGACCTAAAGTAGATCCCCTAGCGTTAAGTCTGCCGTAAAGTAATATTGCGAACACGATGAACAAATATACGGCGGTTCTAAAACAAAGAGTCTGTCACTATTACAAGCAAGAGATAAAATAAACATTTCTTTATCAAGTGTACAATGTAAAAGGCGGTTTTGTTGCTGTCATTTATAAATAGAACGTCGCTACTAGAAATACATTAATAATAATTTAATATCATCAAGTTGAGATGGCGTTAGACCGTATTTTCATATGAATGAAAAGGGTTTCTGTTTAAATTAATTAAATACAATAGCGTTCATATTTGATCCGATTTTGTATAAAACAATGTAAATAATATTAAAGGTATAATATCCTTTGTAATTAATTCCAAAGAAATATTTTTAAAATTACCGTTTTATGGGTTCATAAATATTTTTTCTATTCTTTGTTGCCGTATTTATATATTATTTAAACTCTTGATGAGCATTGGGCATTTTCGGCATTAAATAAACATACATTAGTTTATAATGTTTGATTTATTTTTTAACGTTTCGACCTTTCTTTTGGTCTTCATCAGAAATGATAATAGGTAAGAAACAATTTTTCTGAAACAACATACACCATGTACATACAAAATGCGATAACACAAAAATAATTTGATATAGGTATACAAAAAATATAAGAATCATATTAAAAAATGAGAAAACTTACTCCAAAATATGTAACAACAGTGTCCTAATAACTTTTGTAAACAAAATAATAAAACAACAACTTTATAAAATATATAACAGTACCACAAATAATAATAACAACCAAAAACAAAACGAAACTAAATATGTTCCTTTACCTTACATAAATCATCTTTCTCAGAAACTTGGTAAAATATTAGCTTCACATAATATCAAAGTCGCACACACTAATTATAACAATTTACAGCATCTTTACACAAAATTAAAAGACAAAATTCCATTAAAAAAACAAACACATGTTGTTTATAAGATTCCTTGTAAAGACTGCGAAGGTATCTATATTGGCCAGACCAAACAATATCTTGATGAAAGAGTCAAAGCACATAAATATGCAAAAAATAGCACGGCGTTAAAGAAACACTCTAACCAGTTCTCACATACATTTGATTTTGATCGCATTTCAGTGTTACATAAAGAATATAATACAAAGTCGAGAAACATTTTAGAGATGATTGAAATACACAAAAATCAAAACTCAGTTAATGACAGAGGAGAAATCTCAAATTTATCAACAGTATACCGACAATTATTATAATTACAAAACCCATTAATATTAACATGCATACATTCATATAAATACATTTTATCCGTTTTTGTTGTTGTTTTTGGCCGTTTCCATGTCAAACTAAACCAGCATTGTAGACATTTCATTGACATTTTAGATCTTAATCGTTTGACGTTACGTATTTTAAATTTTAAAACCCTTTTAATGTATTTATTTGTTGTACATGTTTTACAAAAGTTATTAGGACACTGTTGTTACATATTTTGGAGTAAGTTTTCTCATTTTTTAATATGATTCTTATATTTTTTGTATACCTATATCAAATTATTTTTGTGTTATCGCATTTTGTATGTACATGGTGTATGTTGTTTCAGAAAAATTGTTTCTTACCTATTATCATTTCTGATGAAGACCAAAAGAAAGGTCGAAACGTTAAAAAATAAATCAAACATTATAAACTAATGTATGTTTATTTAATGCCGAAAATGCCCAATGCTCATCAAGAGTTTAAATAATATAAATATTTTTTATACTTTACAACTCTATATAATTAAGCCGTAAACTCGTACATAAGATTATTGTAAGGGGGAGTTATAAAAGATACCTGCCTGTTCTCACAATGGTAAACATAATACAACATTTTTATTTTTTTCATAAACTTTATTGTCTACCGATCTGCGATAAGTTTATAATACCGGGTGTCAATAAAATAATATCCAAGTTTCAATGATGTAACAGTTTAATTTGGCCTGTTTCCAATAAATCATACATCAAATTGACGGGAAAGTAACCTAGTTTTTCATACAAATGTTCAATATGTGCACCTTTAGTTATATTGTACATATCCAACGTAAAGTCCACTTCTTCTCACATTTTGGTTAACAAGTCGGCAGTAATGGAAGTAGTCAATTCGTCGAGACACAGCGCAAAGATATTTAATTTTGGGAAATCTCTTTCATTTTCTACAACTTCATGATGATCTTCTGACCCCCAGGTACGAGCATTATGGGTATTTTACCTTCCCACTTATAAGAAAAGTTGACTCATCGCTGAATACCACATAATCAATAAAGTCATCTTCCGGCTCAGACACTTCACTTGCAAAGTCTCCTGACTTTAAAGCATGTACCGCCTGTAACCGGTATGGAAGGATATGTAAACGTTTTCTTAAAACCTTCTACACAGTCTGTAACGGTACGGCATAAATAAATGATTTTATAAATTTTAAAGACGCATATGAATTGTATGTTATTTATCAGAAACCAAAACGATATAATTCTTAGAACTGTTTATTCTATATGTATGATTTAAGCACTAGTTAGATAAGCTAATGATCGTATTGATCATATTATAAGACTTGAGACGCCGAGTGTTTATCTTATCGCCGGTTAAATGTGACATTAGCTTGTGAAATCTATAACTAGGATACGTGTACAGAACAGAAAAGGGAGTATGTGGGTCCCAGGGAAAAAAGCGAAATCCAATAAGTCAAGTCGACTGAGGACCTCTGAAGATATCAGTCACCGGTGTAATAGCCCGGTCTTAAACACACCGTTTTGAAAGTAATATAAGATCCTCTAATTAATAAGTAAGTCGACTCACACATAGCGGTCGATATTGTATTAGTTTGCTGTTTGAATTTTAAAAAAAATAAAATAGGTTATTTGTTTACATAAAAATCGACCGCTAACTAAGTGTAAATGTGTAAAGTTTAACATATCATCCTATTACAAAGTCATTGTTGTGCAAGGAGCCACTAAAGAAGCTACAAGTATCTCTACCGTCGAAGAAGGACTCACACAAAGCATACCGACAACAGGAAGATCTTCTTTAGCTGAAGAAAGAGAAGAATATATGAAATGTATTCAGAAACTGTTATTACGCAAGTGCTAGATAAACTTGAGTATTAAAATTTGTTTTAATGTAGAGACGTAATAAATTAATATAATAATCAGAGAATGATAAACATATTTAATAAATTGTCCTAGATACAATAATATCTCAGTATTTGTAAATTGTTTGCCATTGTTGTTTTAAAAATTATTATATCCATTGAAGGTATACATCAATCTCAGCATAGTTTGTGTTTCTCTTAAAGCTTACGTTCTTAGTATTGTTATAAATACTAAGAGGCGGTAGTGTATGTATGACATATATTAGTTCGTAGAAGTGATGACAGTAATAAAGCACAACGAATATTTCAGTATTAAAGACGCTATGAAATTAATTTATTAATGTGTTTGTTTCTAATTAAAATTGATATTCTTTTATGTTTTTTTTTGTTATTAATGTTATGTAATGTTATTTAAATTAAAATAGTTGTGTTTTATTTAATTGTGCCAATTAATGCCCCGAGACTGTGTTTTTGTTGATATCTCTGAACTTGGATCGTCCTGGGAATATGAGCTAGCCCGGTAAAACGATTGAATTATTTTAATTTATTCTATTTAAAAAATATTAAAATATACAGGACATTAATATTGGCGTTTAATCACAATATGTCTTTACCAATGTGGAGCCGCTATTAATTTGAAAAGGGTTCTATTTCATGTCGTCTTTGGCAACTAAAGTTCAAGACTTGCTTTCTGAACAAATTTCTTAGGACAACGCATATAATACGGTCTAACACGGTCAACATCCTGTACACACATTTTTGGACGTCTCGCCCCTTCCCTTTACAAACACATCCGGTCGTTTCGGATTGCGTGTACCATCGGCGGATGTTGCACAAACAACACGTTGAAATAAAATTACAGATTTACTCTTCAAATTCCAGAACACAAAGCGATTTACGCTCAAGAGTCGCCATTCTTGCTAATATGCGAGAAAGCAACAAAGCAGTACTCGCGCATGCGCTTATGTAAAACTATTTGAGTTACTGGTATGTTTGTGTATATGAGATATTGCGTAAATTCGAAAAATCTTTAATTACACACATGACGATCTATTTTCACTTCAAAATAATATGAAATTGTCATTGGGAACAGCGCACGGCATATTGATGAGATTCAAGTAAATGGAAACGCGTCCACCTCAACTTTATTAACGTAATGTGACAGCTTTAAATTAACAAAGTAGTAAAAACAAAGAAACAATGTAAGTACTTAATCGTGTCTTTAATCAAAATGAATTACATTAAAGTAATTACAGAAGTTTTTTTTTAACCACAGATAATTTCTAGAGATCTCTTTAGAAGTATCAAAAATCTAGCGGCTTGTCAAACTCAATACATGATAAAGTAGCACATTCTCAAACAACGTTAAATAAACAGTAAAAAATGATATTTAAAGAAAATAATTGGAAGCAAGAAAACAGTGTTTAATCTTGATATTTCGTTAAGCCAAAATAGATTAGAAATTTAATCGTGCTTTTGGTATAAATGGTAAAGAAAAGAAAATAATAAAGCGTGAAATGCGGAATTAAATTATGAAATTCAATTTTAATTTGCAAAAAATAAATCTGTTTTACTGTTATTTCTTTGTTAAACATATCCAGAGTGAAAAGCTCCAATTTTCCAATTTTTAAAGATATTATTTTTCTTATTTTTTTTCAGTGATTGCTTTTTTTGTCTACTTCTATACCTCTTGGTCCTTTTATATTGACAAATACATTTTTTCACCCTTTGTCAATTTATTTTCTGCTACAAGTTGAGAAAATGTACGACTTTTTACATTGCCCTTTTTGAGAATTCTAATGGTATGTCAGGTTTTCAAGTCTGTCGTTCCAAAGACACTTATTATACCGTTATTGAAGACGAAAAAGAGCGAGTAAAAAGAAAATATAAGAAAGGGGGAATAATCAGCGGAAATGAGAATAATATTCGTCACAATTCACCGACAGAGTGTATCTCATAATAAAAGTATGAACACAAAAAAAGAGTAATATAACATTTTCGACACGCCCAAATATTTCCTTTTTATCGCAGAAAGTGTGAAAAAATAATAAACACGGAAATGAAATAATAATGAACCCTATACAAATTGCATCTGTTTTTGTAAGATACAGTTGCTACTCGTCTACTCGTTAATAATATATTTTGCTCTTGTTACTTACGAATTTCTACTTTTTTCTCCTTTTATTTACGTGTTTTTAATTTTGTTGTTTAGGTAACTTCAATCTTAAATCGATAGCATTAAAATTAATGCATTTATTTTTAAAGCATTGTAGCAGTGGAGATGCCATTTATGAAAGAGCAAGAATTGAATTTAAATTGAGAGGACTGTGAATAATCGTATTTTTGGCAGTCCCGCTTGAAGTAATTAAAAAAAATCACGGTAAAATTCGTACCATCGTGATATTTAATAAGTAACTAAAATAAATATATCTGTGTATTGTAAAGTAAGAAATTGCTTATTCTTGCTAAGTTGTCATGAGTTTCATCCAGCTTTAATTTATTGCCTTTTTCTGTGTTATCTGCCGACGTATCAAGCTTAAACGGTGTTTGTATTGTTTTGTGTTTTGAAAATAAAGAATTAAATGTTTAAAATTTCATTTCTAGTGTGAATGGAGTCTTTTATGTATTGTTTCCTGTAATACATTTATGTATTTATTTAGCAACGAATTTCTATAGAATCAGTTTGACATTGAATGTCTGCAGCGTAAGATTAATTTTGCACTTAATAATACGTTAGCATTTATCGCCTATATTGAGTAATATGGGAGACGCACAGGAAAGACGAAGAATTCGTACATCGAAAAAATATAATGAATTAAGAACCAAAATTCAAATTATCCAACAAGCAGAGGGAGGTTGTCGGGTAGCGGATGTTGCCCCCAGATTCAATATGTCATGGTCTACCGTAAAAGACATTATTAAAGATAATGAAAGATATCGTAACAGTGCAAAACAAACTCAATGAGAGTGGTTAAGTTGAGAAATGCAAATTTGGTAATTATTGAAACGCGACTGTTAAAATGGTTTAAAAAGAAACGCGAAGAGGATGCTGACCTATCTAGTGAAACAATTCGTAAGAAGGCCCTTAGTATATTTGCTGAAATCAAAAAAGAAGATCCAACGTGCACATTAGAATTCAAAGCAAGTGCTGGATGGTTTACCCGTTTTCAAAAACGAAATGGTATAAAACTTGCAATTAGGCATGGTGAGGCAGCTTCCGCAGATAAATTGACAGCCAATGCATTTTGTGAAAACTTTACAACACTAATCGAAGGTTATACACCGTTTCAGGTATTTAATTTCGACGAGACTGGAATTCATTGGAAAACATTTCCTAAACAAACATAATTATATAATGCAAGAAGAAAAAAGTGTAACAGGTCATAAAGCTTCAAAAGAGCGTTTTACGTTACTAGTGGGATCCAATGAATCTGGTGATTTTAAAATGAGACCTTTGCTGATTTATAATTTTGAAAATCCCAGAGCTCTATAAAATGTGACCAAGGCCGACTTACCAGTTATATTTAAAAGTAATAGAAAGGCTTGGATTACTCGTGAACTTTCTGAAAATTGGCTTCTACATTATTTTAGTCCAGCTGTAGAGAGATATTTAGAGAATAAAAATTTGACGAAAAAAGTAATTCTCTTCGTTGATAACGCCACATTTCACAATTTATGCCTTGAAAATGTACCAGATTTTATTAACTTACAGTTTTTACTGCCTAATACAACATCACTAGTCCAGCCAATGGATCAGCAAGTCATTGCCAATCTCAAGGCGAAATACCACAAATATACATACCAACAATGTTTCCAAGCGACTGATGGTGAAGGAAAAGTAACTCTTAAACAGTTTTGAAAAGGGTACAATATCCATGATGCTATACTTAATATTGCTAAAACATGGCAAAGTGTCAGCGAAAAGTCTTTATCAGCAGCATGGCGAAATCTGTGGCCCGAAATAGCACCAGATTTTGAACCAGACGAAAAACAAAATTACGAAATTGCCGAAGTTGTCCAATTTAGTCAAAATCTAGGTCTTGACGACTAATTTGATAATGTGGTTGATCTACTTAAATCTCACGACGAAGAGTGTCGAGAGTCTTCTGTCGAAGATTCTTCTGAATCCGAGGAGGAAGTTGCGATAGAACCAGAAGTAAGGAAAGAACTTACAATTCCGGTTTTGAAGGAAATAATGGAATACGCGGTTAAAATAAAGAGCCTATTATCTCTGTATGACCCTCAAGAAGACCGAGCCATAAAGGCTATCAAGAGTACAAAACTATTTAGAGCTGGATTTCGAATAATTATTGTACAAAAGAAATTTCCAAATTCGGACAAGAAGTAACACTTTTACTCTCGATTAGCACTTTTTGCAAATAACTCGCAAATTATGCATTCTATACAGATTTATTAAGATAATAGACACACTTAGAATAGTGATTTTGAATAATTTTGGTATAAATAAATTCTCAAAATTTGAAACTGAAGTAAAGCACTTACTCACAGGTTTATCTTTTTAAGTACATGAAGGTATTTACAACTTAATTTACAAATTTGTATAATTTTAAACGCACATACGTATAAGAAAGTCACACATAATTAATTAATTAATAATTTTGTTGTTGTTTTAGCTATTAAATGTTTTTATTTTGACCCTACTTCCCTACTTAATTTGTCGTCAAGAGGTCTCAAACATGCTTTTCCTTGAAGGACTTTAATCTTGGGAATGCTACCCATTTATTTCACTCATCTTGGAACCCCGACCATTTACAGCTGAACTGGAGGGTGTTCCGCATGCTAGGGAAGTGGGACCAGAACGGATTTTTTAGAATCTTTATTCAAATTTAGTTTCCCATTTTTCTTAACGCATTTAAAGGAGCCATAATATTCTGCAATTAGTGACCCTCGCATATTAGGTGTAGCAGTAAATATAATTATTAAAATGACACGATCTATTTTCTTTAATAAGTAATAACTAACAATAATTGAAAATAAACAAACAGACCTTTCGTCTATGTATACTCAATGTAAGCTATATGTTTATTTCTGAGATTTTATTTATAAGTAGAGCGTATTATGGGACTCCAAAGACCTTCATTGATTCCACAAAATGTGTTCTTGGTTCATGTTTTATAAACATACAATAACCAACTACATGCCATTGATAGAAAACATCGATAGGGGCTATCGATAGCGATTAATAATAAGAACAATAGATGGCGGCTATCGATTGTACCACTTATAGTACTTAACACTATTATTATATTTGATATTAAGAGTTATTGGAGATAAAACAATGGTTGGTCGTACAGAAGAGTTTAACATGTAGACATACAAAAAATTTGTCTAGCAAAGTCAATAAAGGCTTTCGAGCATCAGAACAATTTTAATATTTCCGTTTGTACACTAGTAATAATGTTCCATTTAGTCCATTTAAAAGACCAGGGTGATATAAGAGATAAAAACGCAAATATTTGGAGATCTAATCTCGTGTATTATACACTCCATACATTCTAGTCAAGGCATGCGAATTCTATCGTTAAATTTGAATTTAACTCTTGTTTAACTTATCCCGGAACATTTCAAATATTTCCTCGTTCCGGTAAAAGCGAGAATCACGACAGCGCGCAACAAGAAAATTTATTCCAAGTAATTTACAAAAACGACCGATTAATCATAAGTTAGTTAATGCTTTTCGAACGTGAGACACAATGAAACCAGTACACGATTTCGTTTCATTGTTGGTCCCAACGTCCGAGATCGATATCAGTACAAATGAGAATACCGAGTGTTTGTACGTTTACTTAAACTCGACTTTCTTCCGATAACGATTCATAATCGAGAACATTTGTACAATGTATTGACTTGTTTAGTGTTGTTGCTCGGGCGAGATAATTAATACCGATACGGCTTTAATCCGGTATATCCAGTAGTGTAATAAAGTGCAAGCGGTTAATTGCACAAGCCAAATGGATGGCTTAACTATTTTAGATTAGGAATTTAGAATTAAACTGACCAGTTCTAAGTTATATTCGATGTTACTAAACACAAGTTTGAATATAGTAGTTAGTATATTTAGATAATAAGAAGAATGAGAGAAAAATGTTGATATACTTTAACCTTTTCGTGACGATTTTTCTTCTGGGAGACATGGGAAAACTTTTGACGTTTTTTATGTTTGCGTAACTAAATATTATCTTTTATAATAGAATGTCTAAAAGAACATCAAGAGGCTGAGGTGGGTGGCGGTACATATAAGCACCTTTCTTGTCTTTTGTTGTGGTACTTTTATGTGCCATTAATCCTATAGACAAATTTTCTTTGAAGAATGTTAATTTTTTTTTGTATATAATACAAAATATTTTAAGAATGATACACTGCAAAACATTTAGAATATAGACCAATGTCGCATTCTTGACAAATTGTCTTTGTGCGTGTTTGAGTTTTCTTTTCCGCGCATTTTTGCATCTCCTACTCGTTGAATCCTCCACTGGAAGATGAAGACATATATTTTCGAGTGGATGTCTTTTCCCATATGGTCTTCTTTTCTGTAAAAATCGTTACACAGTTGCTGTTTTTCTTCCTTCAGCCATCATTTCTTCTGCCAGAAATTATAGCAAAGGAATTTCTTTTTCTCTTTATAGATAATCCAAACATTTACGGCAGTCACCATAAGCAGGTGATAGAAAACCTTCTTCTACCATTTGCTTGATTTGCTATCTAGTTCGTGTAATCCCATCATATGGTCCACTAAATCGATCCTTCCCATAATCTCTGTAATAATGATGTAACCGTTTCTGGACAAGGAACACTGATTTTGGAACCATCTTTCAATGTTTTATTGCCAGATACAACATTAGCATTATGGCAATTGCTCAACATAATGACTTCATTTGTCTCATGCGACTTTACAAACAACAGTTCATATTTGCTGCACTTAAACACACATTCACCTCTTCTCAGTTTACTATATATAGGCATTGCGAATAACAACGTGCAGACAGCTGTTTCGACCTTACATTGGTCTCATCAGTGCACGAACGTGTTGCTCACAATGCCTTTAAAAACTTAGATTACCTAATATAGTCAACTTACGTACCAAACGCCATGAGAGATTCCCAGCGGCATCTGTTACCCAAGTGCGACATCGCAAGGTAATGTTACCCTTCGTAGTACAACTACAAATCAGGCAATTGTAGATATACGTGCATTCAATGAACACGGCATAGGTGGCGTACCTATTACAATACAATGTAACAGTAATTCTTGGAGAGAAAGCGCTCTCACTCAAGTATACATATACGAAAAATTTCGTATATGAATAAATGTATGAATGCACATCTATCCTAAGCAAGCATGTGAGGTTATTCATTCTTTTAATTCCCATATTACGTTTACACTAGAAAAAGAAGTGAATAATAATATCAATTTCTTAGATCTTACGTTAAAAAGAGTCAATAACCAAGCACAATTTTCAATTTACAACAAAGAATCACATACTGACATAACCATTCACAACAAATCCAACCATCCATACCAACACAAATTAGCGGCTTACTACTGTATGATCCATATATTGATTAGTATACCAATGTCCACTTCAGACTATAGTAAAGAATATAACATTAATAAACAAATTGCCTATAACAATGGATACGACCCAAATTTAATAGATAAGTTAATTTCTAAGAGATTATTCAACAAAACGTTACAAGAAATTTATCCACTTACTAACTACAATTAAAAAGTTTAAATCTTTCACTCACTTAGTGGAGGACCAAGTAAAACTAATAAAATTCCTTAGAAAAGAGAAAATAAATATTGCATACAAAACAAACAATAACCTTGCGAAATACATCAAGAATAATAAAGGAAAAACTAATCACAACAATAAATCGGGAGTCTATAATTTAACTTGTGGTACATGTACTAAGGGTTATATAGGTCAAACAAGAAGAGCGTTTAAAACACGGATCGCTGATCATTACTCCCCTTGTATAAACCAAAAAAATGATTCGACCTACTCCAATCATTTGATAGATAATAATCACAGTTTTAATAAACATTTTGATATTCTTCACGTTGAAAATAAAAGTATTAAACTAGATTTAGTAGAGACATCAGAAATTAATAAATAGAAACATTAAGACAACTTATTAAACGATAAAGTGGACCTAAACTCATCACCATTGTTAAGTCTACTCAGTCAGTAATACAGTTTCCCTAATTTCACACATAACATCTGTTAGCAATATATTTAGTTATACGTAATTTTTGTACAGACCCGAGACTTTTAGACAAGAAATTGTTCTTTCTATATTAGTTCTAAGAATTCCTTATAACCGCACACTATATATATGAGTTTAAGTGTATGTAGATAGTTATTATTGTATATGTTAACCTGAAGAAACTACACTGTAGCAAAACAGCTGTCGTTGTTACTAAATACAGTGTAAATCTTAAACATTTGTTTGTTTTATTTCACTTTCTTTTTTAGTTTTATCAACATTTTAGATGTATTTAATTTCTTGACAGCACTAATAATTATAATAATAATAGTAATATATAATAATAATAGTTAATATTATTGTAGTCAAGCGTGACAATTTAGATCAGATGTCTTCAAACTTCACACGTTTCCGGACTAGTCGGCGAATGTAATTTTTGTGGCGAAGGGAGGGGGAGATAGACCCCGAGAGCTGCTGATCTGTTCTGTTGTACGTGATAGCATGTCTGGAAGATTCGAGTACTTTCGAGTACTCGAAAGTTTGAGTTTTGAGCGAGAAGTATATTATTTTGATTTGAAATTACTTGGTTTACAATGGTTTGGATTTGTATAAATATGGGAATATCAATATTTCGCGATTGAATCAAGTAATAAGGCAATATACATATAGGTTACAATTAAGCAATATGCGTCCTCAAACAATACAATATATAACGTCATTATAAGACTAACCATTTTCAGAATAACTCCAAATTTACAAGTTTATGGTTAGAAAAATATGATTTTTTTTTGAAGAATGCTGGTTTTTGAATGGCTAATTCAATAGTGAAACATAGAAAACTATTATTTACAGGGAATTAATCAGGGATTGCATAATTACAGCAACAGAAGACATTTTTCCAAAAAAAAGATAGAAAACATTAGATTGTCAGCAAACACTGCTGCACTGTGGCTCGAAGACTCAATTATCTGACGAAAATCTATACTTAGAATGGTTCTTCGCCCTGCATGTGTTAACAAATGTTTCTGATACTGCTCAGTTGTTATTTTTCATTAGAGGGATAGCTAAATAATAACAGGTGTATGAAAAGATTATTGACTTTCATAGCATTCACGGCACCACCATTGGAGAAGATATATATGGAAATCGAAAATGCTGTTGAGAGAAACAAAAAAAGGGTGTCCTTAATTTCGGTTGTTGCTTTTTTTCTCTTCCGCCCAGTGATCAAATCCAGTTGTCTGAAGACCATATCTCTAACTTACTTTACTTAAGTTAATACAGCAATGAAAGAAGAATTTTAAAATCCTAGTAGTAAGCTACATGTTTAAAATCTATTTGAAAAAAAGTTTTAGTCCATCATGTTAGTTATTTTTACTTTTAATACGAGTACACGTACGCTTTTAAAAGTAACTCTTTGATACTTTACACTCTGGACTTTTAACCCTGAAAATGTTTAATCTAATTAGTCTCAATTATAAAACTTTAAGTACATACAACAAATTGCATTCGTGGATTCAGTATTTCAGTTACAGATTAAACTTAAATCCCCACGTTAAACAGTTTGTATCCTCTCTATGTGTAGAAAGGATTTAAGGGAAAGTTTCTATTAAAACATTTTAATTCTATAATTATTTCGACTTTTAAAGCGTATATATACAGATAGATCTATGTTCATATATATTGCTATAAATCTAACATGTACGAATTTTAATACTTTAAGAAATATGTAAGTTTTACGTATATAAGTATTTATTGAATTAATATAATAGAAGAATACATGGTACACTCATCTAAATGTTATATGATTATGTCAGATATTCTCTTTTAAAACGAAAACGACAATATAAAACATACCATGTTCGTGTGAATATCCATACATAGACAAAATCAGCAGAGATTTATAAACAAGAATCAAGGAACACAGAAAACTGATTTACCAAAGAGAATCTGGTAAATCAACAGACTATGAAGTCTCCATTATAATGAAAGAAGAACACCGCACCAGAAGAAAGCTTAAAGAATCAGCCTACCTACCAATAACAGTAAGTCTAAGATGTTTGGTAAGTATTAGTTCGTTACAACATCAGCACAAGACAGGAAAGATGACATATACTACTGCAAACATTAAAAATGGTCATTAAAAGTTTGGCAAACATGATAGTGACATTTGTTATCAACTAAATTTTAGGATATTTGTTTTAAAACCTGGAGAAAGTTACGTGGTAAGTATGAGGTCAAGTCACCAATAGCCTAGTGGTTAGTGTGCTCAACCCAGTGAAATTATCTATATAATAACACACGTTTGACCTCATAGCCGTTAGAAAAGAAGGACCTGGTACATAGACTAATATATGACTCTGAAAAGAAAGAGCTTTTTTAAGGCACCCCTGAAGATGGCAAGAAATAGTCGACCGAAACTTTGGATGGACTCTATTCAACAAACTTTGCAAATGGTTTAAATATCAACCCAAATAATAATTCATTTTCAACAATTCCGGGCGATGGGTTTAGATATATTAGATTTTATACAGGGTGACACAGGGGAGACGGATGGTTTTGAACTGCGTAGTGCTGAGAGCGCTATGGTAGGAAAAGAGCATGGTGGGGATATTTCTTCTCTACATAAGACGCGATTTCAGTTGCAATGGAGCAGTGAGACTTGCAACATCGTTTGTTTGTTTATGACAGTTTTATTAAAAATGGTGAGTCTGTGACAGCTGTGCAGCGATTATTTCTCTTACACTTCAATGTCCGTCGACATGGAGCTGTTCCGAGTAGTAACACTATCCTCAGATTTTAACGATTATCTCATAAAATTCTCGAGCGCACTTGTTGTGATTTCATCCCCATCTATTTGAAAATTTTCTCTAAAACACAAATTTTTTTCACAGAAATCCTTATACTTCCATCATTTTCTGAAGTAGATGCAGATGTGTAATTGGCATAGTGGCAAAACGCCAAAAATTCACAAAAATCACTAACTAAACACTAATTAAAAGTGATTGCGCACTAACCGAAAAAACCATTATGCGAAATTAAAGAGTTTTCTGAAGACATCAAGAAAATAAACTATACTTACGAATGCACTTCATAACTTTTTATAAAAGACTAGATAAGTACGGCACTCATCGCATATTCATATACATTAGGGACTGTTTGGCACCTCTCCGCAGGTAAAACCATACATTTTTTAATTACCTACACTATTGTCTTTCGTATAATGAAAAATTGACGGACTAGCAAGTACTAGGAATAAACGTTGACTCTCATTAGAAATTGAATTATACATTGCTGTTATAGGATTATAGGCAGCGGATGTTACATGGCAATAAAAACAGCTTCCTAAAGTAATGACGCCATTTGATTAATAATAATAATAATAATAATAATAATAATAAATTTAATTCATATCAGACACATTACAGTGTATATGAGCGTCACAAAAATACATATATAAAAACAAACAGTTACAAATCAAACATAAATGTGACAAATCACTTTATCCCTGCAAATATTCATTGACACTATAATAACATTGTCGCAGTAGAAATGTTTTCAATGCCGTTTTAAACTGATGAGCATTATGCGTGCCCTTCACCTCCGATGGCAACTTGTTATATATGACCTTAGCGGCATATGTTGGTGACTTCTCAAAGCAAGCTTCCTTAAACTATGTACTTGCACCTGTAACAATTAATTATAAATCTACCAAGATTTGGCTCAGGTAATAACAAACACAATTTAAGTTTTGGGTACTAAAATATACCCTTTAGAAATATGTATTGTTAATTTTGCAGTTTTTGAGAATTAGTATCTCTAGTTCTGACGAAGATAAAACAGCAATTCTTGGTGAAAAGGTGTATGATGAGGCGTACAAACAAATACATAAGTTACAACATTATCAAGAATATTAATTTTTTTTAATTACGATCACGTTTTTGTCGATTTTAACCATTGTGCGATGGTTCATAGTTGTGCCAGGATACGATAGGTGGCGTTGTGGTCGAGTTCTTAATAAATTTTATATTTATAAACCGACATGATTTATATGTACACAATATGCTCGCATGGTCAATAAAATCGTTTTGGTATATGCTACCGTCCGATAGATGGCGCTATTTTTTTGGTAGAATATTAATTTCGCCACCTATAGAACAACGTCTACCGGGCCAACTAGTATTTAATAAAATTAGAGTTAACTACTGTTATCACTTTGATGGCCAGCACATTCAATAAATGGAACTTAGAAGTCTAAAATATTTACCTTCTATTACCGTAGAAAAATATTAAATCAACCGAAAACTGCAATATACAGCCAATGTAATAGGTGTCCCTAATTGACTTACGCATTGTGATGTAGACATTTCCATGTTATTAAATCGCCACTTGCAAACGTCTTCCTTCATTGTTTACCGCCAGTATCTTGCTGAAATATTTAATTTATAAAATAAACATAATTTTATAATTATATGATCATGATTACGTGCAAGTATAAACATTGTCAATATGATGAAATATCACAAATAACCGATAATCGAGAATTCATAATCCGTTAAAGTTGACTAGTTTATTTCGATAATTTTTAAAATCACTGCTAAAAAATCTCTAAGCTACGGTTATGGGACTCAGTCAAATCTGACAATTAATTAATTAAGTAGTAGTTTAATATTCAAGTATTTTTATCGGCTCTGCTTATAGTGCAGTGCCGAAAAGAAAAATATTGTTATTCATTATTGAGACATGAATGAAATTGTGATGATGTAAACTATTAGTGAAATACATCGATGAAGCAAAAGGATGATTAATCATTTGTCAAGTGGGTCAACATATATAAAACAACAAAAATGTCTAACAATAAGTGCTATATTTGCCGCGTGGAATTTAGAAGAACAGAAATAACTGTAAAGTGTTTCGTATGTGAGAAAGAGAGACATAGTAAATGTGCTGCAATTAGTGACGAAACAGCTAAGACGTTGAGTGACACGGATATTATTACATATATATACGATATTTGTCGTAAAATGAAAGTGTGTCAAACAATGAATTAATGGACCAGAAACTTAATGATTGTCTCCAAACAATATCAGAACAAAATGTACTGGTTCACAAAATTTTAGAGTTTATTTCGAAAACCGAAAATAAGGCAGAAAAGAAGACATTGTATAGCGAATCTATTGAAAAAAAAATGATGTGTTAATCGTTGAACCTAAAAAGGATGATCAAAAATCACACGAAACAAAAAACGATATCAAAAAAAAAAAGTGGATCCAAGTAAACTAGCACTTGGAATTGAAACAAAAAAACTGGTGGAAAAGGTGGTATCGCTATTAATTGTAGTGATAGCAATTCTAAAGAAAAATTAAGAGAAAAAGTGATAAATGAAATTGGAAATAAATATTACTGGTGTTGAAGCAGATGTTATTGATGAAAACAATGAAAAAGTGTTTGAGGCGATTATTAGGCAAAATGACTTAACATACGTAGACAAGGACATCTCAGATAAAATTAAAATAGAAAAAAAAATACTTAGATAAGAAAAAGAAGAACTATGGAAATATTATATTGTCTGTTCAACGGCGATGTATTCCAGCATCATAGACAGGGCACAAATAAATATAGAATGGAAAAAATGTAAGGTGTATGAACACCTACAAATAGTTCGATGTTATAAATGTGCAGGGTACAATCATTTTGCTAAAGAATGTAAAAATGCGGAAACATGTGATAATTGTGCTGGTAGTCATTTGACAAACAAATGTGAGTGTAATTATATATAAGTGTATAAATTGTGTAAGAACAAACCATAAGGATTAATTTGCTCAGTAATGATTTAATTGTAAGTTTGTAAGTGTTAAGAACATTAGAATATTTGAACAAATAGTCCGTAATTATATTATAGAAAAAGTTTTAGTTTCTAAGTAATATATTTGTATATTTTAATAGCAATTGCTAATAAAGATTATTATTATTGTTATTATTATTATTATTATTATTAACTTTCATGTAAGCAGGGTCAAAACCCCTTGAATGCAAACGACAACGGCGTGAATCAACTACATGCACATATTAAATATTGTAATAAAGAACTTATTTTGATTTAAATATTGTAAAACAATGCTAGGATAAAATAAATTTTATTTGGCTTTTCTAGTAATGTTACTTTTTCTTTATCTAGGTTTAAAAATGCAGTTTTCTTATCATCTGTTATAATTGCAAACGCAGGTTTATAGTCGCTGTCAACTTTTCAGAGAAAATATTAACTTTGTCAAACGGAATAATAGAACTATGAACTTAATTATTGTTTTCCTCGCTTATGAGACATTACGTATTCAGTATTTAATTCCTCGAAAATGGAGTACCGCCAACTTAATACTTATCCCATAAAATTAAACTAACGTAAAACTTTGTACGGTATGTAATTACTTAATGTACATAACGCAGCGGTTTCGAGTGTGTGCCTGGTTTGTTTTATTTTGCAACTTAGTTACGACCAACTCCCTCGTATATTACACATATAAAAGAAACAAATTTAATTAGCATGGTAATTTAGTTTTCATGGTTTACTTAAGAATGCGTGGGTTTGGGTCATCTCCGGAACACAGTATTCCATTTAGAGCTTTCCGCTTTATCCTCAAAGCTACATGTGTAGTATACCGTATACGCATGTATGTGTGTATCCCTTTCTCGGTTCGGATTAAAGTCTTAAAGTGTATTTCTTAAACTGATGCGGTGTAAAAGGATCCCCCTTTCAATGTGTTTATCTTCAGAAGTTAGTTTCGTCTTGGATATATATAGGGAGCGGGCGCGAGAGAGGTCTCGAATTTAAATTATGTAGTGGGTAAAATAACATTTGCGCGAATATTTGACGAAGGTAAAAGGAACAGTTTGCCGTTTTGTTGTGTAAACAAGATTATAATGAGTATTTATTGGGTGATCGTTTTCGCTATAAATAGAAGAAAGTGCTTTTTTTTTATTGATGGTTTTATTTAGAGAAGGGATAGGAGTAAATATTGCTTCGTTAAAAATAACTTCGACTTTTTTTTTGTACGAAAATTTTAGGAAAAACTTTTAATTGTTTTTAACAATAACAATTTAATTTAACTTTGAATTTGAAAACAATAGTATCTTTTAATAGTTTTTTTTAATATAACTGCTATTTCCCCCTCCCCTTTTTAAATATGTCGCCTTTTTTCTAACCAATATCTAAAATCTTATATTTGAATCTTAAAAAGTAGGTGACACAGTTTAGTGACTCACCAAAAACGCTTTTTATACAAACATTTTTGGTGGAGGTGCCAGTAATTAATTTAGCACTAATATTTACAAGCAGATTTCTGGTGTCGCAATAGCTAGCCACTTCATTAACATACTTCCTACTAATTTTAAGATTGTTTAAAATTTAGGACATTTAAAAAGTCTGGAATAATCAAGTATTAACTGTTTCCGGATTGGTTAGGATTTTGTACACATAATAGTCTACGTATGTAGTTGTACTACGCAGATATTTCGTCAGGAAAAATGTTTGGATGATGTCTAGGAGCAAGTGTAACCGGAAATAACGTGTGGACAAGTGTTCGAGGGCACGGGTATATTTTCCGAATGTCTAAGTCGTTAGATAGTCAACACTTTCTAGAGTCCTAAAGACAAATAAGTTTATGGTAATTATATTGTTTCAAATTTAAATTAACGTATTTCCGAAGATACATGTTTCAAGTATAGTTTTATGGTTTGATACATTTTATATTTTTATAGCAAACTTAGCTAATGTAATTCTAGAAATTAAGAATATTTAAATTTTACGTTTCTTTTGTCAAATATGCTTACTTCTCAAGCTGTTTAACGGAGGATTTACACTTGCCATGTAATTTATCTAAATTTATAGTTGTATAGTTGTGTATAGTAGCATTTGTTTATTTATTCAGACATAAAAAATAACATTCACCACATAAAAGAAAATTGTTGAACATAACTACTTTACAAAGTCCAGAAATTAAATTACACCGAAGAAATGACGGGAAAATTGGAAAACAGCTCTACCCGAATGACGTATTTAGTGTAATAGCCCAACATCATCACAAGACTGGAATAAGCGAGAACGCTCCACCCCTATTCAAGAATTGCTGGCCTTGTCGCACACACACACACACACACAGAGAGAGAGCAACTCCAATTTTAGTATAAATACCAGCCCAACGGTTGACACAATCCCTTGAAAATGGTAGAACAGATTTTACCGAGACGTTGCTCCGGTACTTTTCAGGACATAAGCACTTCCGGAAAAACCTCGAATGAACGTGATTCTATATATAAAATAGGTACTTCTCTAACTTTTTTGGTGTTGTCGAAGAAATTGTTAAGAGAAAGTAGATCACTTCCAATCTACAGTTTCTTTATAGTATGAATTTCTCACAATGGTTTTGAAAAAGACTGAAGAGATTTCAGAATAAAAATGTAATTTATCATGCTATTGTTGGTGACTGATACCTAGTTTGACAGTTTGTCGGAATTTCTTGCCATGGGTTCGGTAGCATTTGTTTAAGAGTCATAAAGCTAAAAAAAATCACAAGTGATTATTTAATCTACGGGTAATAATATTGACTATATAGACCTAAGTAGAGTTTTAGGCATTTATAAATTACAAACAAAAACTGTCAGGCATTTTAAATGAAAATTTATGTTTCATGTATGAATATATATTTCATTAACGTAAGAAAATGTGTTGTGCGTTAAACGAATATACTATAAATATCTACTTAAAAAGGATTCTTATTTGTGTAGAAGTATAATTTTCAATTTCGAAATTTCAAATATAATATTTACTACGATTTGATGTTACAAAACAGTGACATACTTTATGTTTGATTAAAAGGAAATTCTAAACTAACAATGTTAAATTTTCGACTGTGTATATACTGATATATGTACACAGACTTTTTGCTCTTAATGAGAAATCTTTTTAACTTGTAGAAGGAAACATCTGATTGAGTGAGGTTACTTAGAAATAAGTTTCGGTCAATATTGATTCGCCCGCTGAAGAGACCGAAAGACGAGTATTTTTATTTATTTAGTCGACAGTTTGGTGTGCCGAAGCACGATTTCGAGTTCAATCCTTCTTTTTCGCATCTGGACGGATTTGTGTTATATTGGTATATTCATGTGTAGAGCTTCATTCTTTTTCATCGTTTATGTTTTTAAATTGCCATGACATATTCATATCAAGTTTGCATACAACATGCATGATAGAAATATTGCCCGAATATGAAAATTTGAGGTGACATCTAGCAAATGCCGTGCATGTTTATTTTATTATTATTAATATTATAATATATATCCATATTTTTCATGAGACTTGGACTAACTACAAACACGCGAGACTACCTACTTCAAATGAGAAATAGTGCCGTTACTCTGGATAATCAAGATGGCTTCATAGCGATGCAAAGTATTGCAAGGATTGTCAAAACTCAATAAGACTTGAAGGAAACAGTATTTCCAAATGTTGCACAGCACTTTATTGAGCACTCATGGCTGTGCCAAAGAGCAATTATTGCCCCTAGAAACAAAGATGTCAGCTTCATAAATAAGCAACTCTAACAAGAATTTCCTGGTATTGTTCACGTTTACAAATCTATTGACACTACATGTGATGCTAATAAGACCTTTAACTATCTAACAGAGTTTTTTTGAACACATTGGAGCCATCTAGCGTACCTTCACATACAGGCTGAGTCATCTCCGCGGGTAAGGCCGATTATGCCTTTATGATTAAAGATATTTTGAAGCGGTTTTTTTCATGTGCTGGCTGCTCATTAGGAGTACATTTTAAAAGTATTTTTTATTATACAGAGTGTTTCATAACTTGGTGGCTACTAACCATAGTTATAGTTCTTTAAATGGAACACCCTATATATCATTGTATTTTTGTATTCCCCGTATAATTTTTAGTCAAAAAGTTATAAGATAGTATATGCCTAAAATCTAAAGTTGTTGACTTATTCTCATTTTTCTGAAAAATTCAATGTTTTTATAAAATTATATTTCTCGAAAACGACGTTATAGATGGACATAATTTTTTGCAGTATTGTTTACAATAAGAGATCCTAATAGAAACATGTTTATTTTTTACAGTTACTAACTGCATGTGCGGAAAAAAAACGACAATAACTCTTTGATAGTCAGTTTTAAAGTATTAACATCTTACATGTTTTTGATGTGACATCAAATAAGCAATTCAAAAATGAACGAATATACAGGGTGTGATATTTGAAAAAATTGACTTTTATTCAAAAACGTGTCATGTAACTTTAATCCACTTTTCTACACATGCAGTTAGTAACTGTAAAAAAATAAAACATGCTTCTATTAGGACCTCTTATTGTAAAGAAGACTGCAAAAAGTTGTGTCCATCTAATACGTCGTTTTCGAGTAATATAATTTTATACAAACACTAAATTTTTCAGAAAAATGGGAAATAGTCAAAAACTTTACATTTTAGGCCTATACTATCTTATTACTTTTTGACTAAAAATTATACGGGAATACGAAAATGCAATAATATATAGGGTGTTCCATTTAAAAAATTATAACTATGGTTAGCCACCAAATTATGGAACACTCTGTATAATACAAAATATTTTTAGAATGTGCTCCTAATGAGCAGCTATCGCAAGAAGAAAACCGCTGCGAAATATCTTGACTCATAAAGGCATAATCGGCCTTACCCGTGGATATGACTCACCCTGTATATTAGAGCTAAGGATCGGGGCATGAATAATGTTTCTCTGGAATCTTCAACCACCTTCACTTTGCGATGGAACAAGATTCTGTATTTAGAAAGTGATGACAAACATCATTAAAGCTACAATTATGACTGGGCATGCCGCAGGAAAGGACGTTTTTATTCCTAGAATCTCGATCATCCCTTCGGATTTCTCATTCCAATGTAAACGCTTACAATTCCCTGTTCAAGTTTCGCCATGAACATCAAAAAAGCGCAAGCAACATCCTTAAAAGTTATAGGACTCGACTTTCTCAAGCCCTACTTCAATAACGGTCTACTCTATGAGGGTTGTGAAATAGTTAGAAAATCCGACAATCTATATATCCTAACTCCAAATATTGTATTCCGAAAGCTTTTTAAAAAAAAGTATATTATTAAAAAAAGGTCTTTCTTTCAAGTTTTTCTGGAGAAAAAAGGCAGTGGCATGCCCTGTCATGTCAGGCGGAAGTTCTTAAAATAAATATTTCTACTTTTATGTTTTCAGATGCCGAGAACAGATATAATAATAAACATGTAACAATACTAGCAGTACCAGCACGACGAGTACTGCTAGCATTTAGATATAAACATACACTCGATTTCAACACAAAACAACACAAATTGACATTTTATGACTTTCATTATATACAAGGTTTACCACTTAAAACTCCCAAATCAATTATCTCGGAAACGGATAAAGATATCTGAATTTTGTAAAAGGCAGTTACTAAAGAATGTGATCGATTCCAGTTTGCACAATTGTGTTTTATTATGTAAATATATAGATGGCGCTGCGATGAAAAGCATTTTTTTGATCGCCATGAACTTCATTTGTTTTTTTTTTGAGTGTTTTAAAGTTAATTTATTATTTGTGTTAGTTTTCAAAATTTAGCGGCTTCATAGATATTCGTGTTTAAAGAAAGTAAGAGTAATTTCAATTATTGCTTTTATTTTCTTTAAATATTTAAACGAATTAAATATAGCTAACAAATATGTTCAAAATTGTTGATTTCTTGATTGCTACATAACGCATATCGCCTTTTCCGCAAACTTTAACAATGTACTTCTACTAATTTTTTGAACACTTGCATAAATTTTATTATAAAGGTCGCCCATATTTGCTATGGGTTCCTTGTAAACTTCAGCTTTCAAGTAACCCCACAAGATCTAACGGGGTTAGATCCGGCGAACAAGCTGGCCACCTGAGAACGCAATTAGTACCAATCCAACGACGTGGTAATGTTTGATTAAAATAGTCAGTAACTATGTTGCCATTATGAGCAGGTGCCCAGTCTTGATGTAACCAACCTCATATTATTTCGGTACATCTTCCAAACGTAGTGGTAACTCATTTTGCAGGAATTTTAAGTAGCGCACACCAGTGAATGTTTCATGATAAAAGTGGGGGCCTATGATATATCCGTTTAAAATTTCACACCAAACGGTACGCCAAAAAGTGTTTGATTTCTTGTTTTCCCGATCCATCTAAGATTATCTTCTGACCAATAACGAGCGCTATGGTTAATTAAATTACCATTGTAATGAAAACGACATCCGTCACTCCACTTGATCTGATTTATAAAGTTATTGTTTTTCCCTAATATTATAGAAAATTCTAGGAGAAAATCGAGTCTGCCTTAATTATCTTCTATTCTTAAATGGTGCAATAAATGAACTTTATATGGAAAGTATTTATTTTCTTTTAGAAATCCTACGGCAAGGGGTTACAGATAGATCATGCTGTTCTTTTAATGGCCAATCATGTATGTGGATTATTATTAACTATTTGTAGTACAGCTGCCCTAATTTTATCATTTCTTACTATTTTATGCCATAAGTGATTTTGTTTTTTGAAGCTACCGTAATTTCTGATATTTGCTCACAGACTTGTTTGTGATCTGGTAAAGGCCTGTTTGGAAAGTACAGAGCTTATAATCGCACTGCTTCAAATGCATTTTTACGGGATTCTCCAGAAATTAAAACCATTTTGAGTTTGTCTTCATTTGTGTGTAAAACCACTTTTTAATACAATCTCAACGCAAAGTGAGTAAATGTTTGAATGAAGCTAATAACACTGGGCAACAAATTTTCGAAAAGTTCATGCTTCCAAGCTGAAAATTGTCATTCCTTAATGAATTCAATGTGCTGAACACGAAAATTACTAAGAAAAAGCTGAATTGGCTACGGGTTTTCTGTAATATGTACGCATATTTCAGAAAAAGTGTACTTATGTCAATATTATAATACATGGTAAGAAAACATTTACGCATATTTCAGAAAAAGTGTACTTATGTCAACATTATAATACATGGTAAGAAAACATTAGTCTGCTTCCGGCTTTCGACTTCTTTTGGCCTGCCGTTTGTAGTGGACTTGTGGAGCATCTCTACTGATTGTCCAACAATAGTCAGCTAGCATTGACGTAGACCATTTGCCTTGGTACCGTTGCTCCATGGTGGCAATGTCCTGATGAAAGCGTTCGCCGTGCTCATCGCTGACCTGCCCGCAGTTATCAGGAAAGAAATCTAAGTGGGAATCAAGAAAGTGGATCTTTAAGGACATATTGCAACCGAATTCATGAAACAAAGCCAACATATCCTCAACCAGACACTTGTAATTTTCTGCCTTGTCATTCCCCAGGAAGTTTGCTGCCACTTGATAGAATGCATCCCAAACCTGTTTTTCTTTACCTTGAAGAAGTTCCTCAAACTTGGGGTCTCGGAAGAGCTGTCTAATTTGAGGCCCCACAAAGATGCCCTCTTTAATTTTGGCTTCACTGAGTAGAGGGAATTTGTCATGCAGGTACTTGAATGCTGGTCCATTCTTATCCATGGCTTTTACCAAGTTTTTGACAAGACCGAGTTTGATGTGTAAAGCAGGAATGATGATTTTGTGTGGCTGTGCCAATGGTGGGTGCTGTACATTCGTTTCTCCAGGCTTAAAAAATGCTCTCGGAGGCCAGTCTTTCTTGATGTAGTGCAAATCGATTGCTCTGCTGTCCCACAGACAAAGAAAACAGCAGTACTTTGTATATCCCTGCTGCAAACCCATCAACAGAGATACTACCTTCAGGTCAGAACATATCTGCCAGCCATACTTGCTGTAGTTAATCGTCTCCAGTAGCTGCTTTAGATTGCCGTAAGTCTCCTTCATGTAGACCGCATGTGCAATAGGTATGGATGGAAGCTGGTTCCCATTATTCAACAAAACCGCCTTTAGGCTCAGTTTTGAAGCGTCTATAAACAGCCGCCATTCGTGGGGATCATGTGCAATACCGAGAGCTTGTAGTAGACCATCAATATCGCAGCAGAACACAAGGCTTTCTTCTTTCTTAAAGAAAGATTCGAAGAGCTGATGGCGAGTGCGAAATGAAGTCACTCGGACATTCTGTTCCAGAAGATTCCACTGTCGAAGTCTTGAGGCCAGTATCTCCGCTTTGCTTTTCGACAGATCCAAATCGCGAACAAGATCGTTCATTTCATCCTGGGTAATTTTATGTGGTGCAGATGTTTCGTCAAAGCACGAAAAGTCATCATCCTTACTGCCACGTTGAGGAGAACTCGCCGACGCATGGCCATCCTCATCGTCTGAACTGATAGAAAAATCTGTAGGAGGTTCTGGAATTGGGAGTCCTTCGCCATGAGAGACAGGTCGCAGAGCAGATGGTATGTTACGGTATTCAACTGTCCACTTCTTCTTCTTGGTGATGCCTCCAGAAGCTGGTCGTACCATACAGAAATAACAGTCGTCAACGTGATTGGTGGGCTCCCTCCAAATCATGGGCACAGCAAATGGCATTGCCTTTCTTTTGCCATTAAGCCACTGTGAAAGATTTACGGCACAAGTGCGGCAGCATACGTGTGGGGCCCAGTCTTTGTCCTGGTCGCCTATCTTGCAACCAAAATACAAATGATACGCTTTCTTAACTGTTGCACTGATGTTCTTTTTCTGTGCAGCAAATGTCACTTCTCCGCAAATATAACAGAAGTTATTTGCACTATTAACACAGTTACGAGGCATTGCTACTGTTTAGTTACTTTACACTATAGCAATCACTTATGTATGCTAGAGCTTCGAAAAATATGCGCGAATGAACGGACATTGCACGAGTTAACTGTCACGTCGGCCATTTATAAATAAACTATAATTAGCTATTGCTTGATATTGCGCAATCAATTTCGCAACACTCTCAATGGAAACTTACAGTAAATGCTGCATTAACTTCTTTGCATGAAGGGGTGATGCAATATGACGCAAAATTTCGTAATTTCTCACTAAATTGCATTACATTATGCAATAGCATGTATACAATGGACAAAACGTCAATATCTCTTGAACGTGAGCCAATCAACTTTTTTCAATGTGATATTCGTGTTCAGCACGTTGATTTCATTCACGATTGGGTACTTTCACCTAAGAAGCAATTTCACTGTTGACCAGTGTAATAAAGATAATTGAATCGGTGTATGCAGAAAGAGTACATTTCAAAATTACCTGATGTTGGTAAATCGAAAAAAACTAATTTGCGACTTAACAAGTTTTAACATTTACTGTAAGTTCTAGTCTACTGCGTATTTAAAATGCGTTTAATTTCTAACTTGGCTTCAACATTTAATTTTTGATTCTACAAAACCTTTTTGAAAATTGTGACATGTGTCTTTTTTGCAAAATAAAGATAAAATAGAACATAAAAAAAATTATTATTCAAAATATATAACATAGACATAATATTAAACAAAATCAATGGTCGCTATCCTATCCCCCAGTATCGGTAGTAGGCCACTGAAGTATTTATTACTTCATAAAAATCCTTGTATTCTTCTTCAACAAAGGCACTGCACTTTCTTATATGTTCCATTTTTGTGGCTTTTATGGGGACTTTCCGAGGATAGGCCTTTGAAGTTGCTAAGGAAGGACCAAAGTTTAGAATGCGTCTTGTTCCAGGATGCAACAAATTAAATGTGTGTGATATTCCACCATCAATGAATGGATGGGTTTTGAACGCAGCCTTTAAGTGCGGAGTTATATTCAAATCTTGAGAAAGTGCTAATATTGAAACTGACCTTTTCATCACGTGGAACGTTTTGCGATTCTATAGATACACAAGTTTTTTTTTATATAAACGAGGCCACCACTTTTTAAAATCGAGTACACACTTGTTTCGACTTCTTTAACCGAAAACATTGCACTATTTTCTGTACTAGTGATAATAATCTCCGTAATCTGATGAATCGTAGATATTCGGTCGAACTTTTTCAAGTTTTTCTTTACCAGCGCGAAGTCCCTCTCACACGGCAAGAATGAATTCCCTCCAACAGGAAAAAAGTGGATTATTTTGGAAAATATTTCACTGTCAGTAAGGGCAAGGAGCAGACTAATTACGGTATGGTTTTTATTTTGGCCCCACCAGTTATCGCTAAAGAGATGAAGTTCCCTCTGATTAAACTTAAAGTCTCTAAGGTAATCCATAAGAAATGTAGAAATCTCATTTGCTGTTTTCTTTGCCTGTCCCTCGTGGTACACATACATTCTAGATTTATTCAGATTGTGGACACATAATAAAGAAACTGTAAGCTGCTGGTAGTAAAATACATCACTTGCAGGTGTTTTCGGTAGCTGAATGTTCTGTATAAAATCGAAAGACATGGCTAGAACTTCTTTCGTATTTTGTTTTTCTTCTCAGGCACTCTGCAATTTTGAATAGAATTTTTTGATTCTGCGTTTATGTACCATCAATTCTGCAACCGCAACTCGTTTAGCTGTGTCATTTAAGTTCCGGTCTTTGATTTTGTTATTTAAAAGTTTACAAGTAGAACAAACATCTACCTGCGGTCTTCCAAATGCGAAGTTGAAGTTGTCACGAAAGTATGATGTGTAGAAAGAGAAGCTTGCTTTCCGGTTTGGATATTTTTCTTGAAACAGCTTATGCATAGTTGTAATGTTCAACTGACTATTCAAGTAGTTCTTTTCACGTCCTGAGTAGTGACTAATTTTAATTGGAAAGGACTGAATATGCTCCCGAACAGATTGCTTCACATGTTCAGAAAACACATTAGCGCTTGAGCACTTTCCGCGTAAATCTGTGGGCGCTTTACCCAAAGTAGTCAAATTTCTGATTCTTTTTACACGCTTAGAAGTGACGGCGTGTAAAGACAGAAAGGCTTTTAAACAAACTTTTTTCTTAGCAGTCCCCATTAATAAATAGTATTTGTAACTATTTGCTCTCGGTTTGTGATTTTTTCCATGCCGGGGGCGGCGTTGCTTAATGTTGATAAGCTCAATAAGACTCTGGAGAAAAAATGTCTTGTTCGTCCTTAGTTTGAAAGGAATGACACCTTTTGAATATGGACAACTTGTCTTCGTCATTAAATTTCTCAAAGCATTTCAGCCTGCACCTAAATATAGTCAAATTTGTTTGCATTTAATAAAAAATAAAACTTGTGTGACTTACCTGCATATAACAGTTTCTATCTGCTTTGCAGGAATATCTTTCCCTTTGGAATTTTTATTCGCTTTCCCTTCTACTCTCGCTTGTTTTCTAATATTTCTCTCATACTTTGAAGGGTCAGCTTTTCAAGCAGCACTTGCAAATTCCAATATACCAGTAACAATAACAAACTAAATCAACAGCAGCACAGTAGCTGCAAAACACCAGCGCCACTATGGATATCCCCACCACCGTTAAATTATATCAAAGTATCACAGAATCGCATAAAAAAAAGTGTTGCTGTACATTTCTTTACGAATTTGACCGAGAATAAAGAAATGGTTTGCTATTATGAAAAAACTCACGTTTCTTTACGATTTTGGATTAAACAATGCAGCACGTTTCTATCACAAATACTAATAAAAATATTATCTCTGTTACGCAGAAAAGGCACATGTCAGTGACATGTGTTCTTTATGCATAACGCTCTGTAAAACTGTACTCTCTTTTTGTCTCTTAGGTTAGGCTGACACGTGCCGTTTCTTATAGCTCAAAGCGTTGACGTAAGAAACGCATATTTTTGGCTAAACATGAAATTCCGTAAAATATCACATGTGCCATTTCTGCATACACCGATTCAATTAGTAATCAAGCAAATGTTACTAATGTCAAAATATTTCCTAAATAATCAAAATAAGCATACATACATATAACACAGACATGAATGCTTTTCTACCTACATACCTATGGGTATTGGAATTTATAAAAAGAAACTAACTATAAAATTTAAATTGTGAAGTAACAATAATAGTAGAAATGGTGAATATGTTTACTGCTATTTTTCCCTACAAATTAAATATTTAAACAAAATAAAGACAAAAATTGAAATTTACTTTCTTTAAACACGAATCTCTATGAAACCGTTAAATTTTGGAAACTAACACAAATAATAAATTTATATTAATTTTAGTACTCTTTCAAAAAAAAAAAAAAAACGGAGATTATAGCGATCAAAAAAATTCTGTTCATCGCAGCGCCAAGTTTATATTCACATAATAAAACACAATTGTGAAAGCAAACTAGTGTCGATAACATTCTTTGGTAACTGATTTTCACAAAATTCAAACATCTTTATCCGTTTCCGAGATATTTCACCTGGGATTTTTAAGTGGTACACCCTGTAAAACAGTATATATACAATATTGTATTGCAAAGATTCCTGGTAGTTAACAAAGAACTCAAATAGAGTATGTTCTCAGCAATGTACACTAAAATGTAACAATTTATTAACCTTCAAATGATGTAATTTTCCCTTTAGATATTTAAAATCGCTTAGAACATCATTTCGAAATGTTCAATTTATGCCGATATCGACAACGTAACAATATTATTCGTCACGATTTAACTGTTCGGCCATTCAAACTGATTCCGCTAAAATTTATTATCGGTTCCAGTCGTCGTTAGGTCATGCTCCAAATAAATCCTAAAAACCCTGAAATAATATTCGAATAGAAGTCCGTATATATAGCTTACACTACATATACTACAGAAGTATATTTTGGATAGTGTATTTATATGTAGCATCCAGATAAATGTATATATAGCCCGAGCATGGAAGGCAATCCACTTTACGACGATCGTCCGACCATAAAAACTGATATAATTCGCCTCCGTCTCCTTCGAGGAGGAGTCTCACATAAATTTTAGCATTTATTGGCCTTACAGTTCTGTGTTTACAGTAGCATCAGATTTTGTCACTGTTAAAAGTCCGGACATGGATGCCGGGAACAATAAAATCCCTTCGTAAGTGTTCCGTCCTTCTCTTTTCACTGAATTCGTCAAATTTAAAGGGTGCCCGAGAGCGGTTAGAATGGCTTAAATTATATACCCTGGAGAGATATGACCATATTAGAGTTATTCATTATATAAAATTTAATTTGGTGAGTCATACAATAGCCACATACATACATGAGAGTTATATGAAATAAAATTAAAGATAAAATTAGATGACATCACTGTCTCCATAAACTTTTGCAATAACCCGTGATTTATCACATGAGATTTGTTTGGGGGAAAATTGGACGGGAATACCATGCCAGCTGTCGATTATAATGTGTAGTTTTATATTATTGTTAAATTATTACAAGTGTTTATAAAATATCGCGTAATTTCTAGAGTAGTGAGTGTTATATCAAATATTGTAGAAAAAAAAAAGGTTTATATTGCTCTACCGCTGCTTTAACAAGAGTACAAGACATAGTTTGCCTTCCTGCATACGATGTTTTTAGAATAACTTAAATTTAATTCCTAAAATCGCATAGTGCAAATTATAATAATTTTCTATATATCCTGTAGAGGTAGAATTTAATATATGTAATAATTTTCTTCCAAGTATTTCGTATTAGCATGGAATTTAAATACTTAATCCTATTTGAAATTCTGCTATTTTCTTATTGCATATTGCAGATATGTCTGCCAAGAATTAACTAAATTCTCAATTTAATGCACTCTGAAAGATTTATTCTGTATTACTTATAAAGCAAATTATATTTTATGTCAATGAGTTTTTGAATAGAGTTTCGTCGCTGAAGTTTATAATATTGCTGTATAGTTAATGCTAAAATCAATAGATGTATTTACGTAGAAAGGATCATATATAGTTGAGTCGCTCTTGCAACCGACATGCGCCACTAAATTAAAATAGCGTCAAATTTGAAATATTGCGAAATTTTACCTGTCAAATAATATAACCTACAAAGCTATTTCAGGACTGTCATAAATAATAATATTGATACACCTTTTGAAATTTGTCATAATTATCTTTATCGCCAACCGTCAGTAAAGCGATGCGTTACCATAGCGTTTTACGGAGGTAAACAAACACTTTATCGTACTGTACAATAAAGTACTTTACCTGCCGCTAATATCTGTCAACGTAGTCATGACTGATGACTTTAAACATAAATCGTTTGTCACTGTCATAAACTGTCATAAGTTATTATATCTTTATTTTTAAAATTAACAATTTTCACGGTTGGCGATAAAATTTTGTATGCACCACGTCAGTAAAGTACCTTTATCGAACTCGTCTTTTACTCGCCGCGCTCGCTTCACTCGCTTGGCTCGTAAATCAGACTCGTTCGATAAAGTATCACTTTACTGACTTGGTACATAAATAACTATTTAACGTTTGTTATAATTGTCATCTAAACATTTTAAATTATATTTAATAGTTTTATTTATAATATTTAATTTGTAACTGGCTTTCATGTAATAGTATTTTACTGTGGAAAGGTATATATCCTGAAATATTAATTAATTAGTTTAATTTTATTGTATTGTTCCGGCCGATCAAAATTTGTAGTGGTATTGAATCGTCGTCTTTAGTTCGTACATTGGTTGTCAAAACAACTCTACTATGTATATTTCATGTAAATTTCTATTTTGTTCTTCTAACAACAAATGAAAAGAGTGATTATATCAACTTGCATTTACCGGGTTTTGTGTAAAATGTACGCTTTATGGAGACTTGCAAAGGAACCTAGTTGCTCAAACGAATAATTTCTCATAAAAACAATTATTCAAAAGGTTAATTCTGCTTGCCTAGAATATAATTTATAATTGTAATAATATATATCTATTAATTTAATGCTAATATGAATAATATACATTGTAATATCTCTAAATGTACATCTTGATATTACATGTTACTAAAACAAACAAAACGTATCTTGGTCTTTCAGAAATAAAATAGAACGTTAAGTTCAACTTTGAATGTAATATACAGATCAGTAAAAAGTACAGATGTAGATGAACGGGATAGTGTTATGATTTATTGAATATATTCTTAATCTCTGGTATCATGTAGAAGGGATTAACTTTCTATAAAGTCACAAAAAATAGATTAGCTAATTTGTATTGCATGATGTAGCCCAAGGGTGATAAAGAGTATCAGTATATTCAGTTCAAATTGCAATCAAAATAGGAGTAGATTAAAAGTAAAACAGCTGTAAATAATCAAAGACAAGCAATAAAACTTTTTTATAATAACAAATATCTGCCTAGACATGTAGACCAACGTAAAAATGGAATTGGGCATTTTAAAAATTAATTTCCAGAAATACACGCTTTTTAGAATGGGAAATTATAATAATGGTTTGGTATAGTTTACATATGCACACTAATGAATAATAATGCATTCAGTATAGGATATGAGATTGCAAATGTTATTATGATTTTATTACACTGGGTCCTGGAGTTCTTGAGGGGCCGCGGCGGAGATCCTTGATGGACATAAGTTGGAAGGTAGTGGGAGTTGGAATACAAACTAGCAATACACACAAACAAGGATAAATATATTGAAAGACACACACAAATAAACATAGGCAAGGAATGTAACAAAGAATAACAAACATATACAATAGAAACACTGAGGATTATTTGAGCGTAGTAAAACGTATCACTGGAGGCGGGAGAAATTTTTGGGCAGCTCTACCACTTACTCGAAGCGTTCTTCTGTTTACCACTTGTTAACGTCACTTTTAGGGGAGGGCCGTGGATGTGGCGGTCAGCGAAGGCGTGTTGGCCGCTGGTAACCTTAAATTTTGTTGTGTCGTTGGAGGCCTTGAAGATTGTAGAGCCATTGAGGGCTTTTGAAATCGTTGTACCGTTGAAGTTTGCTGGGCCGTTGGTGACCTTCGGAGACTTGTTGGGCCTTGAAGAATAATTGTTTGGCACTGGGGTTGAAGGTTGTAGCACCGATGGTTGGGGGAGGTCCGTGGATGCGGCGGTCGGTGAAAGCGTGGTGGCCTTGATCCTAGTTGAGCCTTTGGAAGCCTTGAAGATTGTTGGGCCACTGTGGGCCTTCAAGATCGTTGGACGTTCCAGTTTGTTGAGCCGTTGGTGACCTTTGGAGACTTGTTGATTCATGAAAAATAATTGTTTGGCACTGGAGTTAATGGTTGTGAGCCGATAGTTTGTTACAATTATTTTGCTGTATTTTATCTCTTAATTGAGAGTTTTAGTTTTATCGATTGATTAAATAAATTATCCTGGTTAATTCGGGTAAATAGATCATCTTTCGGACTCCTTCTGCCATCTAGAGGACAGAATTCCACAAGAGTCCTACCGCCGTGCGTTTGCATTATCTCATGTGTGTAATGTATATGTGTTGACGGGTAGATGGCATACGATGTTTTATTTAATAGATTGGGTATTTTTAATTATTTTCTAATTTAGTTTTGGAGTTTCTTTTTGGGCTTAGAGTTATGTGACAAATTAATTATAATTATTTTCCACTTTTCTATTGTCATTTGAATCTGCGTTTATGTCGTGTGTGTAAAATATCGGTTTAGGTCTCGTGGTTATTAGTTCCAATGTGTTGATAATGCTTGAGATCGCTAGATGACAAGTGGATTCTTTCTCTTTTGAACGTTAACTGTCGTAGAAGAAGCATTTAAAACATCACAAGAGCAGATGCAATTTTCTTAGTCACTACTTGAGAAATGTTGGATGTTGAAGTATATCGTGTGTAATCGCTAGTAAAAAGCGGATGGTATGATATTTCTCAAGGGTTAATATGGATTTGGCGTTATGATTATAATCTTGCTGAGGATATTGTTGTCGTGGCTTAAGAATTGTTTAACTGCTGTAAGTATAATTTCCACGTGTCTGATCGATCTTAATTGTGTTGTTTCTATATTCAAATGTAGCTGTTAGTGCATGGCATAGATCTCATTTGAGCACTTTTGTTGGGTTAAGTCTACGAACCACGTGCCTGATGTAATTTTACGGTTCCAAGGGAATTAATTGCTGTATCCTGCGGTGAAGACATAATTTGAGGTGCAGATAGATGTAATACTGTAGCCTTCCTACACTAATTTTCCCGAAGATGTCGTTAGCCGAAGATGTGTGAGGCAGTTTTCCTTGTAACGAGTGTGATCCGTAGAAGGTATCGTGTATGGTAGCTGTGGATGTGGTTTTCCTTTAAGGTACTGTGACTGTGTAATTTTCCTGATATTACCCATAACGCGGGAATTATTGGCCAAACAGTTTTGGTAGAATTTGTCAATTTCGAGTACTTCGTACAGTAAATTTCAACTTCTCGGCCTAGCTAATCAAATAAGTCATCGTAATTTCTTAAATTAACTTCTTGTGGCATGTGAGCCTTTATAATTTGAATTTATTAAATTAACGTAGTTTTATTAATAACAGTGACTCCAGTTGGGAGCTACTTGTCCATTTTTGGAGACGTTACGTAGCCTTTTTTTTGGATTTAGGACTTTGAACAAATTTTGGATGTGTATTGGCGTTGCAGCCTCGCATCTGTATTGTGTAAATTTATAGCTTGTTATTTAGTGTAATTAGTCAACCATTTAAATTTATTATTGTACAATCTTGTAAGAAATTATTAAATTTAATTTTAATCACGTTTTCTTATGTAAAGATACCATATAACTTAGAGTCTGCACTCTACTGTCGAATAGATTGTCGGTTGCCTCTGGTATACAGAGTGGTTTATTTTGGTGTTGACGTGTTGCAAATTACGATCAAACTGTTCGACTTTGGAGGGACTTTCGGCAAGTTGCCTTATAATTGTATGCTTTTGTAAGAATATTGTCAGGTAATTATTTTAACTTTAAGGTTGATTCATGTGTTTTCCATTTTGAATTTCTTAAATTTTGTAATTGTACGTCATTGGTAATTTGAAGTTGTGGATCACCTTGGGTGACCATTTAAGATTTTATTCATTCCTTCAGAAGTTTATTACTGGCAACTGAGTTGCGCTTTTGTGATTCATATTTCATTGGTTTGTGTCTTTTGAATATATTGTTGAAAACCAGAAGATTAGTTAGTAATAGCCGGTTTTGTGCTCAATATTTGAAACATTTTGGGGTATTTAAATTTTAATAAACCTGTTGTTAAGTTTGAATGACTGTGTGTTGGTCTTATTTTCTTATCACCTGAGGAATCTTATATTGGATCTTGTCCGGGGTCTGAATATCTGTTGGTCTCAGCATATTTTAACGGATAGGCGCCCTGACAACGTAACCTTCGACTTAGTACTGTGTTCGAACTCGCCCTAATTCTGACTGTAGCTGGAGGCGGTGCTGACTCCCATATTTAACATCGACCCCTGGGAAGTAAGAGGTAAGACTTGAGTGTTATAAGTTGGTGATTATTTAATAGACAAGCGTCTTCCTGTATTTAAATAGAAGGTTAATTACCGTGGTGGTGTCTGACTTACTACCTTCTTGGAATTTGGGTACCGAATCTGTATAGGGCCTTGCCATTTGATATTTTAAACGCAAGAAGGTAGCAAGTTGGTTGTCTTGAAGAAGATATGTTCTCATTGACGATCCTGGAGAAGATACCTTTTCTGCCGATCACCAGGCCATTTTTATACATGCCTGTTGGCGTTAGTTTACGTCACATGCTTTCCTATTGGTGCTTCCTGATGTCATGTCCATTCAGATTGCACAGGGCTACACGGTACTTCGCGCACTGATTGGAAAGCGTTCACCAACACTATTGCACGGACCTTGAACATTATTGTAAAACAAAGCCGTTATGTTTGTTTCAGTGGGAACCAATGGCAACAATTTGCTTCATTTTGTAATCGGTATTTTGATGCCATAGCAGATGCATAAACATCTACAAGAGAAAAATTAAACTAGGATTATTATTGTACACAGGTATGAATACAAAACTACTTATCTTTGGTTTTATGTTAATATGAATCACTTGGTAACATCAATACTTGTAAAAATTTGGCTACAGTAAACAGAAATAAAAATATCTTACTAACAGGTATAATAAAAGCTTGATTAAAGGTATTAGTGAAATATAAATGTATGTCAAAGCTATACTTATAAGATGTTTTCTCATTTTTATAACCATGTATTGCATCAAAAGGGGTTAATATAGAACTTTCTAATTTTCTGGGCATGTTAATTGATTATATAGGTGAGAACTAAAACAATATAAACGAATTACAATTATTGTATATATAAATTATAATTAATAATGTAATTTAAGTGCATGTAATAAATCTTGTTTCTATTACTATATATTATTTCGTTTAGTTGTATTAAGATTATTTCTACTTTTTAACATATTCTAATCTTTCAAAATTTAACATATCATACATATATTTTACTTAAGATATACGAAGGCGTATTTTTATGTTATCTACCTAGCCATGAAAAAAAGCACATAAGAGAACAAAAAAAAATTATTTTTCTACATAACTTCCTTCAACACTAATACACTTATTTCATCTTTTTTCCAGTTGCCCCATACCCTCAGAAAAAAATTGCTTCGGTAATCCCGCAAAATATATTTCAACAGCTTCTTTGAGTTCTTCATCAGAAGCAAAACGCTTTCCTCTGAGATGCTTTATTATATTTTTGAATAAGAAGAAGTTTGACGGAACTAGATCGGGGCTATAAGGTTGATTCCCTAAACTCTATAAACCCACAGTCATTGATTATCTGCTGAACTTGGTTTGCCTTATGAACCCGACAATTGTCGTGCAGCAACAAGTTTTTTTGTGGATAAGAATGCGGGCGTTTTTCCTCCAGAGCAGTTTTTAAATTTTTAATTGTGTTTCCTAGGCCTCTCCATTTATGGTAGACCCTCTCGGCATATATTCAATAATCAAAACTCCTTCAGTCTCCCAGAAAACAGTTGCCTTCAGTTTTTTTCCAGAAAATTGTGTCTTGGCCTTTTTTGGTGGTGGAGAGCCCTTATGAACCCACTGCATGGATTCCTGTTTAGTAGGAGGGTCCCAATAATATACCTAAGTCCCAGCTCCGGTAATAATTCGAGATAAAAATGTTTTGTCCCTCTCCAACTTGACCAAATTTTCTTGAGAAACTTCTTTTCTGCACAGTTTTTTGTTCAGGTGTAAACAATCTGAGTATCCACCGTGCAGACACCTTCTTCATACCCAAATCGTCATGCAAAATTTTGATAACACTTGTTTCGGATATACAGACTTCATTGGCAATGACAGAGATCTTTACACGCCGATCTTTCAGTACCAAATTTTCGATTTTTCGCACAATGTTTTCAGTTCGAGCTTCAACGGGTCGTCCGGACTATGGGTCATCATTGATTGACCCTCGGCCCCATCGAAAGAGTTTAGACCAATATTTTACTTGGAAATAAAATGGTGTATCTTCCCCATATACAGCCACCATTCTTTCATGAATTGCTTTTGAACCATTGCGTTCTTTTGTCAGGAACTTTATTACGCTGCGATGTTCAACTTTAGTTTCACTCATTTACTCTATACACAGCATAAACTAAACACAACTTAGCACATGTACTTCTAACAGTGACAGCAATTTTTCAATAATTTGTTTGACATCGTCACTCTTTTGTTTCATGGCTAGGTAGATAACATAAAAATACACCCTCGTAAAAGTAGACATATCTCTGTTCTTAATAACATGCGATAGAAACTTAACGATCGGATTTTCTGGCCATCCAGAGCACATACCTTCTCCGAAGATGCTTCAAACCATTTACCCCACTTAAAAAATGCTTTCATGCTAATAACAGTTGGACGGCTTTTTTATTTCGCCAAGTTTCAAATTTGAAAAAATATGTATTCAGTATGTACCTACATATATAATGTTTGTAAAATTATATATCAACTTTACCTCTAATGTTACTAAAAATGGAAGTTGTATATTTATTTATAAATTTTGCCATAGAAGATTCAGTAAATATATTCAATAGATTCTACTAACAGTGACTTTACAATATCTTGTCATTTACGAATTTCATGTAAAGGTAGAGCATATTTAACTTTAAATAAACATTTAATTTAATTATAGAGCAATTTACCACCACTCAAAGTGAAGATACGATTTAATTAAAGCTTCGTTGTAAGTAGTAGATCATAGAAACTACAGATTAATTGTTAAGTCTAAAGTGAACAACCAAACTCGTAAAGTATTGCTACGATACTTTGACCCAAAAGAGGATTTTCCGTTACGGCAACGTTCCTTCTTGCTTTTCTTATTTGTTGTGTCGGAATTCAATTTTAATTCCCTCGCATTTCTCTGCGAACACAACTGTCCCATTGCTCGGGTATTTTCATCAAGTTTTCACTGTGTGTATTCGGCCTCTCTTGTTCTTCTTCTTTACTTACTGGTGTTTTCGCGACAGGACGGTTTATCCCCAGTGCATTATGAAACCCCCGCATAACTCGTCTCTAGACGGTCAGGAATTAATCTTGGTGAATAAAGGCCGTTAGCTCGTCAGGTTCCCATCCTGTTTCCTAATTGAATTCTGTATTTTCCTTTTTCTGTGCAATCTACCTGAACGATGACGGTTATGATTATGTACTCTCATCTTCTCTTGATGATAACATGGCGGTGATTTGTTTAGAGGCTAAACGGGAACTGGGGATATCTACCTAGGGATTGTTTCGTGGGGTTTTTGTATGTTTAATCTTTTCATTACCTTTTGCTACCTATTTCGTAATGAGAAAAAAAATAATGTGCGAGTAGAAGTTAATTACCAATTATGATGTTTGTAGTCTGGAAAAAATAATCTTGCAGCTACCAAATACTTGCTTTCTTTCATCTTCATTTATTTTATTTATAGATTAAACAAAATTGTTCTGATATTCTTCGACCTCTATTAGCAAAGTTCATGATTATGTTTTCGTTGTAGCAACGATTACTGCACATAGTCGGACGAACCGCAATTCTAGCTGGACAACATTATTTTCTTGGTAAAACTGGTGATTTAGTATCAGAAATATGAGATTTTGACTAAAGATTAATCAACAGTTATACCGGGTGTCCCAGCGTAGCGGTAAAGTCAATTATAGGTATCTAATAATGTAGATAGCGAATAATTTTTAATACAAAAATTGTAGATAATAATACGCTCTACAATTTAAAAATATTTTCATTTATACTGTGTTCCACGACGACGAACCAACACAAACCTGTGTTTTTTTAAATGGAATGCTATGTATTTTCTTTCATTTTATGATAGCCCTTTAAGGATTGATTAAAATGACATCAACTTGTATTTGTCGATTTTCAACTGTTTCTGAGATATGGCGATTTTTCGTTAAAAATTGTGCAACATTTGAAAAGTTGTTATGTAATAACGACTGATGGTGAAATACCTTTTATGGGCACAATTAATAGAGATACCTTTTCAGTACATGAAAGTAATGTTTATTTTGACATATTTACGCATGTTCTTTAGAATTACATACTATTCGCTAAAGTTAAAAATTCTAAAAAAAAATAAATGGAACTATATTAATATGCCATTAAAAAATACTTAAAATTTACTATATAAAAGTATCTACTTTCTTACGCCTGTGGGCGATATTGCAAAAGTTATAGGGTGTTATATCTGAATAAACCCGATTACGACTTAAAAATATGAGTTGCCATGACTTGCACTGCTAGTATTAATCGAAAAAAGTTACTTCCAATATTTTCTTTTTAAAAATAAGTAATTTTTATTAAAACTTTAAAGCTCATAAAATGTTTGGAAATTTAATGAATTAACAATAGTATAAAAAATATCGCAGTCGCTGTGTGTCATGAATTAGCAATAGTATAAAAAATATCGCAGTCACTGTGTGTCAAAAATTGTTTAAACGTCAAACTTAGATTTATAGCTTCAGTTTAAAGAGGCATCGTCATTATAAGTACGTGAATGTACATTGTGTGCAAAATGAAATATTTAAAATTGAATTAATAAATATGGTCTATGTTTTTGGGGTAAGTGCTTGAAATTGTTTGCTGGCACAACGAATTGACAGGCAAAAATATCCAAATATGCGACTGCCATCGACAAAAGCTTTTCAGTAATTGTTAACAAGTTTTGAAGAAACTGGCAGTATTCTGTATCAAAAAAAAAAAAAAGAATAGTGCCATAGAAAACGCAGATGCGCAAATGGATGTTTTGTTATGCGTTCAAGAAAACCCACATACAAGCGTACGTGAACTTTCTAGAGTCCTCGACGTAAGCAAACACTTTATAAACAGAACCTTAAAGAAGTTTAAATACCATCCGTATCATATAAGATTACATGAAGATCTTTAGGGGAATGATTTTATTAATAGTTGACTTCTGTAACTCTATGTTGCACAAAATAAATCAAAACCACAATGTTGTAACTCAGATTTTGTTTTGTGATGAAGTTACTTTTAAAAGTAATGGTCTAGTAAATACACACAATATGCATTACTACGTCACTAAGAATCCGCACAGGTTGAGAAACGTTAATCATCAACATAAATGATCGTTAAATGTATAGGGCGGCATCCTTAACCATCAAGTTTTCGGACCTTTTTTTTTTGATGGTACACTAACAGGAGAGAGGTATCTACAATTTCTTGAGAACTATCTGCCTGTCTTATTAGAAAATATAGGTTTGTATACGCGCCGCGTAATGTACTTTTAACACGGTGGAGCTAGAGGACATTACGTAAGAAGCGTTCGAAACTCTTTAAATAATACATCCAGCGAAAATTGAATTGGCCGTGGTGCTCCATTATCGTGGCCACCTAGATCGCCAGATTTAACTTCAATGGATTATTGCCTTTGGGGTTATGTTAAGGAGCGAGTATATAGAATTGTCCCAACCACAAGAGAGAATATGCAAGAAATAATTCGAGAAGTATTTACCTAATGGCAACGTCTATAGGTCATATGACACACGACTTCAAAAGTGTTTAGAAGTAGAAGGGCAGAATGTCGAACATTTATTATAAATTTTTGTAAACGTATTTGTTTCCATATTTTATTACTAAATAATAAGAACATACTATAAAACCAAACATATGCATTTTCTAATTTGTTAGTTGATAGCTTATAATAGCTGTGATGCTTGAAAATAGTAGCTTACGCCATGTTCTTCAAGATAGCTATTTTTAATAAAGTAAATTTAAATTGACGGTTTGCGTTTCAACGCAAGTTATATATCTAAGTTTGAAGTTTTGCATTTTTTGAGCACAACCACTGCGATATTTTTTAAAATATTGCTAATCAATGAACTTCTAAACTTTTCATTTCATCAGTTTTAAAATTTTAATAAAAACTACTTATTTGTAAAAAGAAAATATTAGAAGTATTCTTCTCGTTTACTTTTAGTTATGCTATGTGTAATGTAAGTTATGGCAACCCATATTTTTAAGTCGTAATCGGGTTTATTCAGATATAACACCCTAAAACTTTTGCAATATCGCCCATAGGCGGAAGAAAGTAGATATTTTTAAATAGTAAATTTTAAGAACTTTTCAATGGTACTTTAGTATACAGGGTGTTCTATTTTTTTTTTTTAGAATTTTTAACTCTTGCGAATGGCACGTAATTCTAAAGAACATGCGTAAATATGTCAAAATAAACATTAATTTCACGTACTGAAAAGTTGTCTCTACTAAATGAGCCCATAATAGGTATTTCATCACCAGTCGTTATTTCAGAAGCAACTTTTCAAATGTTGCACAATTTTTAACGAAAAATCGCCATATCTCAGAAACAGTTGAAAATCGGCAAATACAAGTAGATGTCAGTCAAGGGCTATCATAATATGTAAAAAAAATCATAGCATTCCATTAAAAAAAACATAAGTATAAATAAAAATATTTTTAAATTGTAAAACTTATGATTATCTACAATTTTTGTATTAAAAATTATTCGCTATCTACATTATTAGATACCAATAATGGACTTTACCGCTATGCTGGGACACCCGGTATATATAGAAAATAGTTTTATTTTTAGATGAAAACAAAATTATGAAAAGTATTAAAAATAATCGTAAATAATGTTTTACAAAAATACATAGGTAAAATTGATTTTATTGAGGAAACTTATTATCTTCCTCTTTATTGTTGTCATCATCTTTCTCTGCTTCATCTGTATAATACTTTTTTTGATTCTCATATTTTTTTTTATTTTTACTGTTATCTATTTTAAGTTTGACTAATTCGAATATATTTGGAGATATTTGCTTTTTAATAGTTGCCGAGGTATTTTTTATATGAGACATTATAGGATCCCATGGTACAAGTAGCACATATAAAACTACTCTGGAGATTATCTTGAAGGAGAAGTAATTTAGCAATTTCTGCAGCAAATTAGTTCATCTGATTCGTAAGTTGTACTGGTAAGAGCTGTTAAAATTTATGAAATCAGTTGATTAAATTTTCATCAATCCCTCTTATTTGAATTATTTTTTTCAGAATGTTTATGTAATGCATTTGGCAAAGAGGATATTGCTTTTATTTTCCTCTTCGCATCACACACCCTCAAGCGACCTCCTGGTTTGTTTACTTTTTAAGGTTCTTATTTTTTCCTGCATAAGTAATTGGAACTTAATATTAGTTATCTCTTTATCATAAACAATTGAACCATTACACATATCTTACGGTAGTTACAATTTGGAGCGCCAATTCTAGTGCCTCTTGTTTGTTGTCCTCACAATTCTTCAGTTTGTAGAGAATTAAACATTATAAAATGATCATGGAAATGACACCCATGATTCTTATAATGCTCTTCCGAATTTTATATCGAAGTATATATTGTCTATTTACATTTGTTAAAAATAAAGCAAGAGTAGTTGTTTACAATTAATTGTCGAAGTAGTTCTCGAATGGGAAATTACAGAATCTGATGTTTTAAGAAGCACATGTCTTGAGATTATTTTGAAGATTTTTCTTGTGTGTCGTTCACAAAAACTCTTTAATATTTTGATGTATGCTTTTTTGACTTTTTCGGATAAAATGCGATTGATTAATTTAACAAAATGACAAATAATTCAGCAATTCTTATAGCAAATTAGTCGAATTTTTGATGATCTAATTAATAAGGTACATTGTATTTGTCAGAATCTTAAAAAAATCGTTTAAGTAATTTATTTGATGAAGTGGATTTTGTTCTTGTTCAGAGCAACTTCCTGGTTTCTTATTTAAAGTTGATACTTCTTTCTGCGAAAGCAAGTCAGTCACTATCTTCTTACCTAAAATTTAAATCAGTAGTAGGGAAAAAAAATAGTGTTGTAAGGAGTTACACATTTTGGCGCCCAACAATTTGGTGTAAATTGATGATAATCAAATTTTAACTCTACTATATTAATATTCAAAACCTAGGAGATATATTTGGTATAGTTGAAATATATTTGAAAATATTTTTTAACTGTGTGTGGACTATGTATGGAAATTGAGCTAAATAAGTCAAACCAAGTCAACATTGACGTACCTTTTTTTCGATTCCAAATACATTCCATTAATCAAATAAAGCTCTTCAAGATTGTATGTTTTATTCGCGAATATATAAAAACGCTTATATCTCCCTTTAAAAGTTACCTGTTCGGAAAAATATATAGAGATGATGCTTGTAAAATGAAACGAAAAAAGTGAACAACGTTCGATATAAGTTATAAATCAGGTAAATGTACCGAACGGTAAATTTAGTTCTCTTTCCTAAAGTGATAATTATTATCGAGGCGTGAAGAGTAATGGTAGAAGGAAGAGCACGGAAAGAGCGATCGACAGTCTCTGGGTTTTTCGTTTCATTTAAATTTTTATTTATTACGGAAACCGAGCGGCGAACGGAGATGAAACTGTTCAACTTCCCATCAATTTGCAAAGCCGACGGTGGCGTCGGCAATTGCGAAAACCGGTCGGTCGCTTTTAAAAAAGTTGATAGAGCCCTTTTTTGTCGGCTGGACAGCATAAAAAAACTTGATAAGTGTACGGGACCATGAACAAGTGTGCGTGTATTACAAAGCCACATTTCAGTGTTGTCCTTTCCCCTGCATATATTCACATTCATGCACGCGCCTATATTTTCCTTTTATTTTCGAAGGGACGCCTTTGTTGTCATATTTTTTCTCGTACCGTCGAACATTTCGAAAAAAAACTACCGCCGCGCCTGCTGTGCTTATATGTACATAGGTGTGCATGGTGTAATTATTTTCCAATATGAAACATCTGAGGCTAGTATAGAATCGTGATAGTTAGCATATTGGATATGAGTTTGATGAATTTCGTAGTCTGCAAAGCTCATTATTCGACTTCTTGATTATTAAACAACTAAATCGCATATTTTATGAATTATGTACATTCCGAAGATATTGGTAGTTAGAATTTTTTGCAACTGAATTCTAAACTAAGTGGAGGATTGATATGAACAAATAAGCAGAAAATAGTATTAAGTTCTTACAAAAATTATGAAAGATTTTTTCTTTGCAAAAAAAAAACTGTTTAGATGCAGATGCTTAAGAAAATAAACTGTAAAAATTTTGTCTCCAAAATTTTTACAATTTCACATGTGTCAAATCAATTTTTCAATCTTCATATTTCCACTCAAAAGTTGGTACCACAAAAACATAGTTATTTAAGGTTACAATAGCTTCTTGATGTGATGTAAACCGCTATTTACTCATTTTTGGTTTGACATTTGGGAATACATGAAAGTCCCTCGTTGAAGAATCAAGTGAGTATATGCAATAGGACATTAATTCGATGTTATTCTCCATAAAATAATCAATTGTTTGAAGTTCTGTCTCTGAGTTGGCAGTGTCATGATGAAGAGCGTTGAACAGTTGTTTCTTTCTAATTTCAATTCTAAAGTTATCATATATATATATATTTATAATTATTTTTGTTTATTTCGTGGGTAATTTCGGCAGGTAAAATGAAAATGCTCCTGTAGACTAGGATGTAAATTCTTTTATTTTACGTTTCGACCTTTTATTTTCGGTCTTCCTCAACAACAACAAATTCACAAAATATATAATAACACCAATAATACCAAAAACAGTCAACAAAACAACCACCAAACGAAATATATATCTCTGCCATTTGTCAATCACTTATCACAAAAATTAAACAATATACTTTTACCATATAACATCAAAATAGCACATAAAAATAATAACACCCTCAAACCATTATATACAAAATTAAAAGACAGAATCCCAATAAAAAAACAAACACACGTCATTTACAAGATTCCGTGCAATGATTGCCAAGGGGTATATATCGGACAAACCCAGCAATACGTAGAGGAGCGAATAAAAGCCCACAAATACTCAAAAAACAGTACAGCGCTCAAAAAGCATACTAATCAATTTTCCCATACATTTAATTATGACAACGTATCAATTCTGGGGAAAGAACGAAACACCAAAGCAAGAAACGTACTTGAAATGATTGAAATTAAAAAAGAGCAAAACTCAGTGAACGATCGAAATGAAATACAAAATTTATCAAAAATATATTCCCTATTATTGCAATAATAATTTCTGTTTTAAAAGATTTTTTAAAAACCCCCGAATACTGATAAAGTTTTGGAAACCGATTCAATACACATATAATAACATGAAACAGGAAAAGAAAAATGACAAAAAGTTGTTCGACACCTTTACAGCTTAGCCAGTTCATTCCAACGAAACTGCAAAGCATACGAATGTATCTTTTATATTGTAAACAGCTTATTAATTAGAAATAAAAATAAAAATGAGTTACACAAACCTTTCACATTTTAAATTTAAATAAAAAAATAAGAAATGTGGCAGATGTGGTGTTTGTGGTGAGAATTTTATTTAAGTGTAATATGGAAACGACAACAAAGAAAAAATCCATGTACTTAAGAGGTAGGTGTCTTGCTATGTTTTTTTAAAATTTTATTAGAATTATATTAAGTCACTGTAACAATAGACCCTCCCTTTTATTGCAAAGGAAAGTTTGGTAAAAATGATTTAGTTTAACATTTTAAAATTCTTTTATTATTTTGAACATAATGTGTTAACGTAGTAATTATATACAGTTTTTGTGTTTTTTATAATGTCCTTAATATTTTAATTAATGTAATTGTGATCAATGTTAGATATGGAATTCAACTTAAAAAAATAATTTGACCATTTCACTAAATAATATGCTGAGTGTTAGAAAAATCGATGTAATTGTACTATCTTTTACCAAAAATTGACTTGTTTACAGAATTAAATAAAATTTCTGAGGAAGACCGAAAATAAAAGGTCGAAACGTAAAATAAAAGAATTTACATCCTAGTCTACAGGAGCATTTTCATTTTACCTGCCGAAATTACCCACGAAATAAACAAAAATAATAAATAATCATCAGGCAACGAAAAAAATCCACAGAAAATATATTTATAATAGTATATTAAAATTCTTTGCCAAATATACAAATGTATTGAAAAAATGAATATCTTCTTGGTAGTAGTGGCAAATGATGAGCAAAAGTAATAACAATATGACAACTGGTTGTCATTTAGAATACATTAACAAATGTAGAATGTAAATCAAATATGTATGAATGAAAATGTAAGCAAATAAGCATAGGACAATCGGTATTACTTATGCAGTCCCATTAAATGGTTTAGGTTCACCTAGACATGTACATTTGATAGAAAATACTCAAAGAATAAATGACTCAACTATATATGTGTTAAGATGTGTTTTTAGCTACAGACATATATGTTTCTACCGTGTTTGGTTTCATCGGTGCAGCATAATGAGGAAGGTGTACGTTAAAGCACTAAATATGTGTCCATTAAAAAATATAGTATTACCTTAAAATATAAATCCAAAAATGTCCAAGTGTTAAACAACAGTGCACTTACTTAATACCGGTTGTCCTATGCTTATGTGCTAACATTTTCATTTATACACGACTGATTTTACGTTCTATATTATCATAATACCAACAGCTCTACTCGTAATTCTTTTAATTACATAGTTGTACCTAAACCATTTAATGGAATTGCATAAGTAATACCGATTGTCCTATGATTATTGTTTACATTTTCATTCATACATATTTGATTTACATTCTTAATTTGTCAATGTATTCTAAATGACAACCAGTTGTCATATTGTTATTACTTTTGCTCATCATTTGCCACTACTACCAAGAAGATATTCATTTTTTCAGTACATTTATAATAGTTATATACCAGTCAGCATTAATTATTTTTCAATCTTCTGAAAAAATGTTTGCGACATGTCCAGAGTTTTCTTGGACGTGTTTAGTGGACTAACAATTTTTCTGGAATTCGGTCTATAACATACAAACAGTGAATTCTTGCTTTATTTGTTGGTAAAGGTTTTTGGATTATTTTCTTATTAATTAACAGGAACCCTTTTTTGTAGGTTTTATCAAATCACGTGGAAACCATCGATCGAGAAGATATTTTCTTCACAACCACAGTGTTCATGTAAAATGCAATATATTATAGTCTCCGATATGCCTTAGGATGTCTTTATATCACTGAAAGTCACATGCCGATCTCGTTTAATCATGTTGCGCACAGCATTGATTTTTTTAAACACTTACTCTAAACAAAAGACCTTGACAATTTCTAATCTATTACTGTTTTCATAAGAACAAATATCAAACTTTATATAAAAACATAAATGGAACATGTAACCTACTGTTCGTTTGTAAAAAGAAAAAGGCGTACCGTATGTATATGCACTTTAAAGAAGATAGGATGATATAATGCTATAAAGATTGGAAAGAATTGGTTTTAAGCTAATAAATTAAAAATGAATGCAAGCAAACTACAAAATTTGCTTCTTAAAACTACCCAACGTATAATAAGAAACTTTGCTGTAATAAAATTAAAAAAATGGCTGCTCATGGAACTTCCAAAATACTTTATTTCTCCTTCTTTTACTGTTCTTTGTAATTGTACAATATAGGTTTCGGGGTTTGATTCATAACCACACCATATCAACTTCTTTATTTACAATACTACAGTGTTTGGAAAGCACACGTTAACCCAATTAGTCTCGGCTATTTAGATAGTCGATAGGTCATGTTAGGAAAGCCTGCAAGTACTGACAAAGTTTTCATTCTTTAAAAGAAAGTTTTGGTGTCTTTATCTGGTACAAAGAATGAAAATTTGGAGAGAAATAGGTTAGGAAGAATACTATACATAGGATTTCAACTGAGTCTATATTTGTTATATACATGTATCTCTCAGTTATTTCTTTTTAATTGGAGATTTAATGCAATTCACTGTTGTGTTTGTACTACAACTATCTTTTTGTATTCTTCTGTTTGTCTGTGTGCTTACTTACAATAATGTATTGATGTATTATTATTATTATAAATAAATTGCAAGCATGGTTTCAATTTTGTGCATATTAATTAATGGAGATTCACTCTGTATATATTTTGTATGTAGTTTTTCATTTAATTTTAAGGTTCCGGCATAGATAGGCGAATGGTATTATTCTTTGTCATTAAGCTGTATGTATATCTACATTTGTGTTAACATACACAGTGCCACAAATAAGTTCCGAAATTCAACCCATACCTAAGTAATTAGAAGCGTCATCTATATGTTTAGACCGGTGTTTCAAAACTGCGACATTGCTCTTGCCGATAGTATCAAATTTGCTTCAATCGGTTGATCAATAGCAAAGTTATGACAGTTTTGCCAAAGCAACTTTTCCGTAGATGTTGGAATGCTAACTTGGAACAAAAAGAAATTTTTAAATTTTATGCAAAACTGCATCAGAAACTTTCCGATTGATGCAGCAAGTACGATGCGATGACTGGATGAGTAGAGCAAATGATTTTTTGTGGCATAAAGGCTTTTTGGAAGGTAGAGGGAGGTTAGAAGTTGATAATAGTGAAGGAAGTTTCAGCACGGACACAATAAATTATCAAAATAGTATGTGACTTTATTGCAAATGATAGCAATGCTTTGCTGAGAATGATGGAAGAGGCTTTAAACATCTACAGAGAAAGAATCCCAACTATTCTTTACGAGAATTTGTGCAAAGCAATGATTTGCGCAAAATTTGTTCCACACACTTTGACAGATGCGCAAAACTCGCCGCGCATTCCAAAGAAGTAGTTGCTGCCGCCAGAAATGATACAAACTTCCTGAAATCAATTGTTACGGTTGACGAAACACGGTGCTCTCAACACAGCCCGAAAACCAAGGGAAATAATGCGGAATGGAAGTCGAAAAACTCACCACGACCAAAAAAAAAAAAATTCCATTAAAAATCAAAACAATCTTTACATTCTTCGATACCAAAGAAATTGTTCACAGAGAATTTCTTCCAACTGAAGAAACAATTACTGGCGCATATATTACAGTTTTGAAGCGTCTATCTAATGGCCAGAATCCGTAGCATTCGATCCGAATATAGTGATCCAGAGACCTGACCTCTGTTGTACGATAATGTAGCGATTCACAACTCACTCATTGATCGTCTATTTTTGACTCGAAATCAAGTCTGTGTGTTGGATCATCCGCCGTATTCATCTGATTTGACCCTGTGCGATTTCTCTCTATTCTCAAAATTGAAATTGAAAGGACGTTTCCTTAATGACATTTCGACCATCAAAACAGCTACAACACTAACACCAGAGGCAATTCCACAAAATGAGCTAGAACACGCATTTAAATCACTGTTGAATTGCTGTAAAAAGTTTATTGAATCTGGCGGAGAATATTTTGAATAAAAAAATTTAAAAATATTCAAATTTTGTGTTTCAATGATTTTTTCCACGGCCAGTCTCGAACTTGTTTATCGCACGATGTATTATTATAAAATTTCTATACACTAGCGGAAATCTAATTATATATTTATAAAATATGCTTTTAAATTACTTGATTTTGCAGTATTACCAAAAATTTGTATATTCCAAAAACAATATTCCTAAAATGTAGATTTTACTGTCTTTTTAAAATAGGGTTTATCCATTCTGTCTAAATACCGTTATGAGATCATATTAATATTTGTAGTGCCTATTGTTAGCTGTCATATAAATACATAAAATAGTCTATTACTTTCTTATACGTAGTATAAGGAAGTATTGTGATGATGAAAATTTTCGACCTCGAGATTTTTGCAGATGTCCACGTTTTGAAGTCCCCTGATACCGAAAAAGTGGTTTTTAAAAAATGTCTGTCTCTCTCTCTCTCCCTCTGACCACGATAGCGGTCAAACCGCTGTAGATATCAATTCCAAATTTTGTATTTAGGTGTATAATCTCCCTCTTGAGATCTGATTAGTTTTTCAGTAAAATCGGTAGACCGGAAGTAGCAGTTTACTTCAGTGAAAAATTCGAATTTTGCCAATATTTTGTCAACTACTAAGTTTAGACTAATTTATAAAGAATCCATATGTACTTAAAATTGAAATTGTGAACAATTTTATTAAAAAAGTTTTTCGAAATTACTACCGGAAGTAGGTATTTTACTCTTATCGAAAATCAGTTTTTTGCAAATATTTTGCAAATCATGCTTTTTAGACAGGTACGCTACGAATATAAAAGTATTTATAACTTTATTTCCAATATCTTTTGTATAAAATAAATTTCAAAATTCGGACCGGAAGTATCACTTTTACTCTTACCGAATAACGATTTTTTGCAAATATGTCGTAAATTATGCATTCTATATATATTTATGAAGAGTACAAAAGTATTTAGAGTTGGATTTGGAATATTTTTTGTATAAATTGAATTTCAAAATTCGGACCGGAAGTAACACTTTCTTACGTATATGAAAGTGGTGCGGTGGCCACACCTCATTTTTTTTTTAAAGGTATGGTATAAAGTGGGGCTAACTTGAAGATATCAGTGAAGACAGGAAGAGAATTTTGTGTTGCTTGTTTTAAGGCAACGCCCATCGGTTAGATAGATATTATTCACTTGAATCAAATTTGTTCTTTGATTGATATTTCGATTACAATGTCGTATTTTTATCAAAACGTTATTGTAACAAACGGGTCGTCATTTTATGTTTAACACTATTATTTAAAAAATATTTCATTTTGAACTGAAGTATGTCGTGCTAAAAATTGAGAAGTTAATAATGTCGAAATTTTACATTATATGTAATTCATGGATTTTAAATAATCATGCATATAAATTAAATACACTTAAAACACCGTCACCACATTAATGCATAAAAAGCTAAATACGTACTTTGAACTATCGGTATCATCAGTATCACTAATTAATAATAACCCCGTAACGAATACAGAACAACACTTATTTTGTATGCGCTACAGTGTTCAGACAACGCGGTTTCTTTTAATCAGTTTTACTGATGATGACAATATAGTTGTTGAAATACCGGTGATGTCAAGTAGCGTCCCAGCTAATACCTTACCTGGAAAAGATTGTCGAATAGCGTCCGAGAGATTCTTCAATAGCGTCCCGAGGTTATGTACTGTAATGTTTATTATAGGCGATTACCAGATTTACTTAACGAATTCAGGTGTACACAATAATTAAACATCCAAGAAACATAAACTTGTTTATTTGGTTATATTGGAATTGTCTGACAATTTTTGGTAGTACAAATATTCATTGGAAAAACAGCATTCCTGCAAGTAATTTATTACACAATGTATACGTACACAATAATTTATACAAACAATACAATCTAATATTTACACAAGAGACCTCTTTACTTTATTAAAAAAATATATATTATTTATAAAAAAAATAATTATATATTATATTATATAATATTAAAATATAATAAAAATGCCTGAAAGTATTAGTGCTTATAAAATCGATTTCCCATTAATTGTACAAATTCCAGTGTGGTTATTTTGTTATTCTCTAATTCCCATATTCTTTGGTTTACGAATTTCTTATTTTCATTTGTTTGTGACGAGTATGTTTTTTTAATATTATTTTGAATACTTCTAATTTTGATGTACGTGTCACTTTGAAAGTCTAATAACACTCGAATAAATTGAAAAATATGAGAGTGTGTATGATAAAATGACGAATTATAACGCGAATGGAAGCATTTTATTAGTCTAATTCTACTTAAAGTGGTATCCCGCAGCGGATCGTCATCTAGAGGGATTATCTAACCCGGGACGCTATTGAACTATCTATAATTTGTAATATCTCCTTAACGCAGGTATACGGGACTCTACTCGGTATTGCCCTGAAATACGTACTTAGCACATTAACGTGGCAACGATGTTTTTAGTCTATTTTGTTTAGTGTCAAGTCACACACTTCCAGTTAGTTTCTTAATCATGTTTTTGATAGAAATAATTTTTTTTTTAAATCTTGACATAGGCTAACTTTTTTATTTGAAAAGATAGACTTATGGTTACTGAAGCAAAGTTTTCGGAATTAGTTCAAATAAGAAAAATGTGTGGAAAAAATAAACGCGTTGTTTCCAGATTGGGCGCTATTTCAGAAAAATATATTTTCTTAAACGGCAACACTGCATTTTTTAACAGTTTCTAATACATCTTGAGATTCTAGACAAAGCAAAAAGGATGCAGGTTTTTGATTAGAGTGGCGGTTTACGAGCTAATAGTCCCTAAACTTTAATACATTTTCCAACATTAAAGGAATAACAAGGAGGCTATGTTTGTCCCTGCTGTCATAACATGACAATAAGTTCTGTGTAATCTTGAATTAAAATGGATCGTATTACACCTTAAGAGAAAATTGAATTATATTTTTTCCATGTTGGTAGTTTAAGTGTGCGAAAAGCACGCACTGAATTCTATGTTAGATATCCCAACAAACCTCGGCCTAGCCCAGAATTTTAGCATGAAATTTGGTTAAGTTGAAAGCTACATGAAGTGTGCGTCCAAGGATTCAACAAAGAAGTAAAAATACTGTGGTATAAGAAGATATTCTTTTGGAAAGTGTGAAAACCCAAATCGATATACAAATAAGATTGCGCAAGCAGTGGCCTGCTCTTAGACTACAGTTTGGGCAACCTTAAATTCAAATAATGTATAATGTATAACGAGTGTACCGCAACTTCATGACGATGATTTTGATCGGCGACTGGAATTTTGCGATTGGTTTTTGGAGAAAAAGCGGCAACAACCACATTTTCAAAATTATTTCCTATTTAGCGATCAGGCTTCCTATTCAAACGGTTAGGAAAACCGGCAAAATTACAGATATTGGTTTGAAAATAATCGTTGTTGGGCTGAAGATAGGCGGGGATAGATCAATCACAGAGTTAATGATTGGTGTGGCATATTTAACAACAGAGTAATAGGTCTTGTTTCCATAGAAGGAAATTTAACGGGTGCATTGTTACGAAATCAATTAGAAAACTTTATTTATGACCTTCCTCTAAACGACAGAAGAATAATGTGTTTTCAGCAAGATTAGTTTAGGAGTTAGAGCCTATCTTGATGAGCTGCTACCTGAGCGTTGGATTGGAAGAAGAGGATCAGTAGAGTGACCGCCCAGATCTCCCGATCTCACTCTTTTCAGAATTTTTTTTCTGGGCACATCTGAAGAATAAAGTGTATGTTAACGCGCCTGTGTCAATTGATGAATTAAAATTAGCCATACAACGGGAAATTCAAAACATAACCCCTCAAATATTACATAATGTTAATAGAAATCTTGTTGAACGTGTTTATTGATGCAGAACCCAACAAGGAAATCAATTCGAACATTTTTTTAAAAAATAAACTTTGGGTAATTAATTTTTTTACTATTGCTATTTTTTTAATGTTGGAAAATAAATTAAGTTTAGGCACTATTAGCTCGTAAACCGCCACTCTAATTAAAAAGTTACACTCTTTTTGTTTTGTCTTGAATCTCATGATGTATTAGAAATTATTAAAAAATGAAGTGTTGCCGTTTAAGAAAATATATTTCTCTGAAATAGCGCCCAATCTGGCAACAACGCGTTTATTTTTTCCACATATTTTTCTTATTTGGACTAGTTCCTAAAACTTTGCTTCATGAACCATATGTCTATCTTTTCAAATAAAAGAGTTAGCTTATATCAAGATTTTAAAAAATAACCCTGTATATTCGATAATTACGATGCTTATGCACACTTCTCTTACGAGTTAGATCGTCTGAAAATATCCCGTACATTCCTTTGACCCGACATAATTAAATTACAATTCTAATTCAAGTTTATAATTGGAACATATATTCTGCGTAGAATTACAATTTTAATAACACGGTTATATAATCAAATTACTCCAAGTTGCAGCAGTGTTTGGTTTAAATAAAGTTTTATCACAAAACATTTTCCAGGAAAATCCTCGCGTAAATCAATTAATATGAAATAAATTATCTTTTATATTTGTGCAAATGTGATTTTAAAATATTGATTCAATAAAGTATGTACATGAATATTTGTGGACACGATAATATTTTTTTTTTTTTGATGCATTTCCATAATGGAAAACAAATAATAATCTGATTTAATATACATTTGTTTCAATGACGGGAATATTTTTTTTAAATACATTCATCATTATAGGCAAAAAGTGTATTTCCATTAACGTTCGCTCACGGCCGATTCGCCATGCTCGGATTCGTCGCCGGTGCAGTGGTTTAACCTCGAAGCATTTCCTGTCATACGAACATTAAAGAGAGTGCACCCAGACAATGAAGGTTGCGTGTCAAATTATACCCCAGGCAGTGTTCTATTACAAAATTTCGTAAGTTCCTTAATGTTCATTAATGATTATCAGGAGGAATATAATAATAGTAATGAAATTAATAATAATAATAATAGTTGTTTTATAGTATTTTTGTGTAAAGTCGTTTAGAAGAGAAAAAAGTCTTTTACCATATGATAACGCAGTATACTTGCTAGAAATCTGGCAAAAAATCATTTATGATGGAATTGAATTTTATTAAGAGAAAAGACTTCCAATAATGGGTTGAGACTGTGACTGAGAATCTGAAATAAAATGCAAAATGAAAAATTCCCTTACCATAAAAAATATATAAAAAAATCTATAAAAGTATTTCGGCAACTAAGTTGTCATCTTCAGTAGAAATCTGTATAAAACAAAAAAGAGCGTTAAACGTAGTATTTTTGGTTAAGGTATAACCTTAGAAGATATGCTCTTCACCAAATCACCAGTGGAATGTTAAAAAATCAGTGTTATCCCACTGGTGATTTAGTGAAATGCATCTCTTCTAAGATTACATCTTAGCCAAAAATACTACGTTTAATACTCTTTCTTGTTTTATACAGATTTCTACTGAAGATGGCAACTTAATTGCCGAAATACGTATATAGATTTTTTTTTTATATATTTTTTATGGTAAGGGATTTTTCCGTTGGCATTTTATTTAACAGAGACCTCTACTGGACGGGCCAGTCCATTTGACATTGTACAAAAATCATGAACATTATCACTGCAGTGGTTACGATTTCCTCTTAAAATTAAGATCAAATTTTAACCAATGCTATAGATAATAACACCAATTTGTACAGAAAACTCAAATTTATGTACGCTTAGTAGTAAAATTTTGAATTTCTTTTTATTTATTTCAAAATAAATTCGACAAAATGTCTAATATTGACCTACTTCTGCTACTAATTATGACAATTTTTAAATTATTTTTAGAAAAAATAATACCAGGCGTACATAGATATACGAATTCTCTTTCATTTGGTATAAAAAAATTAAAAATTGATTAATATTTACTGTTAATTTTATGGGGAAATCAAACTGTCTACAGTGGCCTCAGCGGCTGGGAGTAGAAATCCCTCTTAAGAGAAAAGAGAGCAATTTCGGTGCGTATTCCATGATTAACAAGTTTTCTTTTATTTGGTATGGAATATTAAATTACATTCAATACATATACAACGTCACATTTGTTGCACATGATCCTTCCATTCGATGCGCAACTCTCTCCAGCTCAACGGCGACGCTTTCAGTTTGGGGTGACCAGTAGCTAATTGACGTCCACCGATCTTTGGTAATACCACATATTCCTGTATATACTCCGGAATTAGCTCAGTCTCATCACCAGAATACTCATCGGTGAGAAGGTGAGCTTTAGGTGGTGATATAAAAATATTTGCTGCATCATTTTCTTAAGAAACGGATAATTGTGAGCCCCCCCAAAAGAAATCCAACCAAACTTATAACACCTGATGTGAAAATCCTGGCAACGCGCGCATACAGAGAGATTTTAGTCAAAACGAGATAATCCATACTCGCTTACATGTCAAAAACATGTTGTCCAATGTAGGCTCAGTGACATTAGAAGTGTTACATCTAGAATGAATAGTTTCTTCAACTTTATTTTTTGCCATCAGAATCACTATATTTAAAGTATGCTATGGTAACAATGTGAACTGTCCACCTCTGATAATTTTTTGCGATAAAAGAATTATCTCTCTTTTTTTAGATACCTCTTTATGCGAGCTAACTAGAACAGAAATGTTTAATTATTGCGCCTCCGTCTACTAGTGTTAAGCGTAACGAAATGCCTCGAGTTCGAAGACGTCCAAATTATCACCATGTGAGCGACTTTGACAGGGGTAGAATTGTTGCCTATCGAGATGTTGGTTTGTCCTATCGCGAAATTGGTCGCCGTGTTAATTGTATTGCAATGACGGTAATGCGTGTGTGTCGTGTGTGAGTAGAAGAAGGTAGAGAAACACGAAGAAGACCAACTGGTCAACCGAGGCGTACCACAGAGCGTTAAGATAGGCGCTTTAGACAACTAGCTTTGCGAGACCCATTTACCACTAAGCATCAAATCGCTGACCAATGGTTTGGAGATGAAGGTAGACCTGTTACTATGCGTACACTATATAGCCGTATCCGAGCCTTTGAACTTTTTTCATGCCGTGTTACCTTTGACTGCGGATTACTGCCGTCAACGTTTGAAGTGGTGCAGAGAACGCTAGCATTGGGAGGCAAAATGGCATAATTTCGTCTTCAGCGACGAATCGCGATTTTGTCTAGGAATGCACCGTATGACGAGTAAGACGTCGGCATGGAGAGTGACGTGATATTGGATTTGCTGTTGAGAGGCATGTACACAGGAATGTTGGAAAAATGGTTTGGGGGCTATTGCCTATGGCAGCCGATAACTACTTCTCTTTATTCGAAGCAGTATGACAGCTGCGCGTTATGTTGATGACGTCTTACAAACCACTTTACTAGCTTATCTAGATGACCGTCCACACGTCCTTTTCAGCAAGACAACGCACGTCCCTATATTGCTCGTCGAACTATGGACATTCGCCAAGAATCCGGCGTTAGTGTTTTACCGTCGCCACCCCGATCACCGGATTTAAACCCCATCGAACATGTGTGGGATGTCATGGGGAGGAGACTGTCCACTTTGCACCATCCTCCACAGACTTTGGCACAAAGTTCAAATTGTTTGGAAAGAGGTTGCACAAGCAGATATCGACCAACTCATTTTGTTAGTGCCTAGACGTGTAGAGAATTTTTTTCGTATTACATGTTAATAACATATCTTTCAAATGTTATTGTTTCATTTATAATGTAAAACTATCACATTGCCAAAAAATAAAGTTGAACAAATAATTCCCTCTAGGTGTAATACTTCTAATGTCACTGGGTATATAAGATAATTTGACTAGTTATATAAGAAATACATTGGCGAATTATATATTATATAAATTTATGAGAACTTGCATAAATTGAACGTTGATTCTTTCTGCAATTCAGTCGACACGTATGTTAATTAGATGATTTACAAAACGATAAACATTTTAACAATAAAGCATCAACACGTGTTTAGTTTGGTATACAAAGGGGTACCCACAAGCGGTATGTACCAGTACGTCACGTAAATCCTGCCCGGTAGCATGCAGAACAAGGCTACTTTCGTTACCATATGGTAACGGGAAGACTTGAAGGGTATACGCTACAGTGTACAGACAATATGATTTTTATTAATTCGAGCTACTGATGATGACAACATAGTTATCGAAATACGTTCCTTATTTTAAGTGCTTTAGTGTTGTAAAGATGTTTTATTAGTATTGGTTTTGTTTAGTATCAAGCCACAGAATCCAATTAAATTTCTTATCAGATAATTAATTTAATCAAGAACGGTTCAAATCCTGAATAGAAAGGGCAGCAACCCTGTCATAAAAGTCAATCCGATCTTACGGGATAGACACCACACCATTGCAAAAACGGTAAAGCAATTGTCCGACAACAAATTTCTTATTTTTGTGCAGACATTCTTTCACATATTTGTCGCATTACAAGAAAGTAAGCAATACTATATTTTTTTCTTATTCCTTCATTTTAGATTTCTCAGTAATATGCAGTATTTTGCAATCCGTAATATTGTGTCCCAGTTCATACAGAATAGTAATATAATTACGAAATTTCAATATTGTTGTATTTATTGTCTTTGTTATTATTATTTAATTTAATAGGGTTCGTAAGGTTGTCTTTTCAGTTTTACTACAGATGAAAGCAAGATATTTTTAACAATATTAATAAGGTTAAAAGTAGTAAATTACTGGTACATAGAAGTGGTCTACTAAGTAAATACGTTTGTGCATTCGAGGGATTTTTTTTCAGTTAGAACGGTACTTATAATAAAACGGACCCCTTGAAAAATAATAAATTGAACAATTCTTCAATTCTCTTCAAAATTAATGAACTAATTAAAATATTGCTCTTTTTTATTCCGTGTATGTTCAGTTGTTTAAATACTAATATTTATTATTAGCATTCGCACTCTCTAACTTTTCTCAATTTCCTCGAATGGATTAAGTGGGCTGTAACGCATAAATAATGCACAATTCAATTTGATGGTAAACTTTTTTTTTTGGGATTCCTGTGTAAAAAATATCGATTACATGAAAATATAATAGAGTTGTTATTCAAGACATATCAGATAAAAGCACGGTTGAAGTCTGGATTTCTATTAAAATAAAAATTGAATATGAATTTTTATAACTTCATTCACTGGGATATATAAATTAAGAGTAATATATGAGTATCATCGGTTATCATTGCATTTATGAGAATTACTGTTTATTTTTCTAATGTTTTAAGCCATTATTTTTTTAATCTGTGAACTGAAAGCGTACTTTTATTGCAAAAGTATGTTTAATACCAATATAAAGTTTAGGTTCGCCAGTTACCTACATGACAGAAAAATAAATGTTAAAGTGAACCAATCACTTAGTGGCCACAAACATATAAACTGCGGCGTCCCGCAAGACAGCACCTTGGGGCCTTTGCTATATTTGGTTTAAGTAAATGATATTAGTCGGTGTTTTCGTGAATGTAATTATTATCTGTACGCTGATCTTGTCCGCACATGTACCAAATGCAATTAATAAATTGAAAGAAGACGTTTACAAGTTTCAGCTATAGGCACATGATAAAAAAATATTTATTAATACCAAAAAAAAAAGTTATTCACATTGTATCGACGCATGAAAGCTCTAAGCATAGAATTCGGATAGCGAATTCCTTTACCAGAACCGGGAAAACAATATTTATGCATATTGCAACTGTGAGATCTTAATACAAGTGGTACATCGAAAATATATAAGGATAAGTATTGATCAGTCCTTCTTGTGGGACGAACATATTACCGAGATTCACAAGAAAATGAAATATTTTGCATGTTTGTTCTACTATTTGGCTGGTATTTTACCGCAGAGAATGTTGGTAAGGATTTATCATTGTTTGACTGAGTCAATCTTATTGTATGCTATCACGGTTTGGGATCATGCATCTGTCTGTCACCTTAAAAGACTGCAACTGACTCTAAATAGTTAGTTGAATAGTTCCAGGCACTGGGAGAACACACAAGTGAGCATGTAACTGTAACACACAAAAATCTACAGATACTAAATGTGGAAAATTTGTCTCTTTTTTTCCCAACACTATGGCTATTGAAAACGACGACCTGAAGGTTGTACATCACACAAACAAGTATGGTTTGAGAAATGGGAAAAATATGGTTTCAAAATTTTTCAGTTGTCTACCCTGACACTGACAACTTAAGAAACCTGCAAACTTTAAGGGATGTTAAGGCCAAAATAAACTTCTAGCTAATATGCGAAATGACATAAGTTCAGTGTAATCTCGTCAGAGGTGAACGTGTTTTTACTGAACTAACTAGAGTTATTGACCTTATTCCGACAATAAAGAACGATGTGAACTGACATGTTGTGACCTCAGTAAGGCTTTCGATATGGTAAATCTACTACAGAAACTATACTATTATGGTACTAGAGGTACGGAACATGATCTACTTGCCTCCTATTTGAGGGGAAGATGCCAGAGAGTGGACTTAAATGGAGAAATATCAAATACCAGACCAATTCATAATGGGGTACCACAAGGATCGATATTGGGACCAATTTTATTTGTGATGTACGTTAATGATCTCCCAAAAAATATAACACCTAAACAAAGCTGATGATACATCCTACGTCGTAACTGGAAAGTCAATTGACGAAATTGGAAAAGAGAGCAAACGGGTAATGGAAGGAATCACAAAATGGTTCCAAGATAATGAACTAAAATTAAATGAAGAGAAAACACAGCATCTCTGTTTCTCAGCAAGAAATGAACAGTCATCCCACGCCATTCGATATCTGGGGCTCACGATTGACAATAAACTCACTTGCGACATGCACATATCAGAATTAGCTAACTCGCTAACGATAGCTATATATACTATAAGAAGACTGAAGACTATTACTACCCATGCCGCTGCAAAATCTGCCTATTTTGCGAACTTCCACAGTAGGATAAGCTACGGAATTTTGTTTTGGGGCACATCACCTGCAGCAACAAGAATCTTCTGCTTGCAAAAAAAAGCGATTACAGCTCTTTGTAATCTAAAATACACGGATGGTTGTAAGGAACATTTCAAGCAAGAAAGAATACTGACCTTGCCTTGCCTATTTATACTTACATGTATAAAATACGTTAGAAATAACCAAGAAAAGTATATATTGAATGGAGGGCATCATAACTACATAACCCGCCACAGAAAAGAGTTCCAAATCCCATATCACCGCCTGCAAACGACACAACGCTACATGGACTATTGGGGACCCAAACTGTATAACAAAATCAAGAACCATATTGAAGAGAGGGATAAATTATTCATAAAAAAAGTGGAGGAAATTTTAAGCTATCACAGTTTTATTCAATACAAGAGTTCTTAAAGTGTGACTTAGAACATTAATGACTTTTAAATACATTAATGCATTATATACACATTATTGTTTTGTTGTTATTGTTTGTTTTATTGACATATACAGCTAACTGTGCATTTTTAATTAATTTACTGACTTTCTTGTAATGGTAATTACAACGAATAAAATATTATTATTATTATTATTATTATTCATATCTTGTTTGCGTGCTATTGTACGTAAATATTGTACCTGATGATGGATTCGGTTTGGGCATAAAACGAGTAATACTTTCTACTGTAAAGCTTTCAGCCTAGTAGCAGCAAAACAATATTTGCTTTGCCTTAGAAATAAAAAGAATTGGTGAAGGAATGAGAAATTTTCTGAATGTTCTTTTTGAATGTCCATAGAAATTATTGCAATTAAACCATTGCAGTTATCTCTGCAAAATTATTTGTGTTGCTATTTTATGGGGTGTACTATTTACTATAATTTTAAATTCTTTCCATTTAGTCAAATTAATACCTGTATATTTGTAATTTTGAGTTTGATAATTTGTTTTTAGCTGTTATTGTTACTGAGACTTAATATTTTTGTTTGAAAGAATTTTTGAGGGCGTTTTAAAATAATTTAAAAAAAGGAAATATTGTATAACAGTCAAATAATAAGTTGCATCGATATCTAAAGTATGCAAGGTTAGTAAATGCATTACAACGAAGTTAGAAAAATACATTCCGTATAGGTTACACAAAGACAAGTTTTTTATCCTATTGCTAATATTTTTTATACTATTGCTAATACATTAAATTTCCAAACTTTTCGAGGGCTTTAAAATTTTACAAAAATTACTTGTTTATTAAAAGGAAATATTAGAAGTAACTCTTTTCGATTAATTTTAGTTATACTCGCAGTGCAAGTCATGGCAACTCATATTTTTAAGTCGTAATCGGGTTTATTCAGATATAATATCCTATAACTTTTGCAGTATCGCCTACAGGCAGAAGAATTAGTAAATTTTAAGTACTTTTCAATGGCATATTAATATATAGGGTGTTCCATTGAATTTTTTCAGAATTTTTAATTTTAGCGAATGGTATGTAATTCTAAAGAACATGCGTACATATGTCGACATAAAAATTAATTTCACGTACTGAAAAGATATCTCTACTAATTGAGCTCATAATAGGTATTTCATCGTCAATCGTTCTATCATAGCAACTTTTCAAATGTTGAACAATTTTTAAGAAAAAATCACTGTTTTTCAGAAACAGTTGAAAATCAACGAACACAAGTTGACGTCAGTTTAATCAGCTATTCAAGGGCTATCATAAAATGAAATAAAATTCATAGCATTCTATTTAAAAAAAACATAAGTTTGTGTTGGTTCGTCGTTGTCGAAGACTCTGTATAAATGAAAATATTTTTAAATTATAGAGTTTATGATTATCTACAATGTTTTTATTAAAAATTATTCGCTATCTACATCATTAGATACCAATAATGGACCTGACCTCTACGCTGGGACCCGCGTTATATATATTCTCTTAAGCAAATATATTTAATATAGTCGCTCTCGCAACCGACATGCGCCACCAAACTAATATGACGTCAAATTTGATATGTTGCAAAATTTTACCTGTCAAGTAATATAAGCTACAAAAGCCATTTCAGGACTGACATAATAGTATATTATGCAATGAGCATTTAATGATAGCTATTAAGACACGAGTAAGAGAATTACAATACGAGGCGAAGCCGAGTATTGTAATGAATACGAGTGTCTTAATAGCCATTAAATGCGAGTTGCATACACTATTTTTTCTACGACCCCATAATAAAACATATTTTTTGAACAATCCATTTCATAAATTGAGGTTAAAATTTTCCGTACGTTTTTGTGAATTTGGCTGGTAATAAATTGTTCGTGGCTACTAAGGCTTGTTCCATAATTTCTGGTGGAATCAATTATTACATTTCACTGTCATTTTCCCTCATTTTTACCGTTTATATTTTCAAAAAAGCACAAATTTTAAGTACTTACTTGTAAATTGCAGAGAACTGTCACATTTATTTAATTTGTATATCTGTCAGATATGCAGTCGCCACATTGAATATTGTTTGAATATTGAAATGTCGCATTCCTATTGGATATAAACTTGTATCGTAATGAAAAATCTGTATTCCTATTGGATATAAACTTGTAACATAATGAAAATCTCTATCGTAATGAACATCATTATAGTACAGGTTCGGCATATCTAATAATACAATTAAATTATGGGAGTAGAAAAATAATATTATTCATAAACCTTTTGACATTTGTCATAATTATCTTTTGACGTTTGTTATAATTGTCATCTAAACATTTTAAATTTGTAACTGGCTTTCGTGTAATAGTATTTTCCTATGGGAACGTATGTATCCTGAAATATTAAATAATTAGTTTAATTTTATTGTATTGAAATTGTTCCAGCCAATCGAAATTTGTAGTGCTATTGAATCGTCGTCTTTAGTTCGTACTTTGGCTATGTCGGTTGCCAAAACGACTCGACTATAGTATATCATGTATCAAAGTTTGCTTGTTGCTAAGTTCACCCCTTGACTAAAGCGCATGAAGTCACAACTTGTCAAGCTGTATCTAAGATTACTTCATGTTATTTGAATAGTGCATCATAATGTAATTCTAATTCTTGGACAATAAAGATTATTAGTCTTATGAAATATTTTATGCTTATTAATTAACCTAATTTGGTAGTAATTGGAGCAAATTAAGTAATAGAAAATAGTAAGTTCACATATCATTGAGGGAATTCTCAAAATAATGAAATACAGTGTTCCTCACATTTGAAACGACACGATCAGTTTACAACCACTTCAGGGCATTTTTTTACAATAAATCGATAACACGGTCCCTTTCTCCCTTTAATAGTATTTTACACGCCAGTAACTGGAAGTATCAATTTCTTTGAGGTGCTTTCGGTTCGGGGACTTCAACTGGCTTTCGGTGGCTTTATAGGATTCTACTTTGTGCATAGTCAAGGATCGCGACTAAGACTTCTATTTATTTTGTGGCATTAGTTCGGAATAATATCGATGGCCAATTTAAGAGGTACGAATTTGACCCCTCTTCTTTTTCAAATAAGCCCGGCTTAGTTTAAGTGATGACATTCGTTTTCCCTTCTTTATGAGGTTCGAATAGATAAAAATGTAATTTGCAATGGAAAGTTGTGTTATAAAGTGTAAACTGAAAACTTGAGTTTACGATATACATTGTGTAAATAAAGTAAGGAATAATATTCATATTTTGTTTATTATCGCTGTTTGGGAGAACATCTCGGACAGGTCAATTTTATTTCCTTCCTCTGGATTTTATGGATGTAATTTTTTTTTCTTTGGTTTACTAGTCTGGGACCTATGACGTCAACGACTTCTTTTTCAAATGGAACCTCTTTATTTTTTGCTAGAAATAAAAAGTACATTTTTCAGCAATACTGCATATGTGGTATTTAAAATTAGTAGTTTTAGAGATACGGAGGATCATAGGTATTAAAAAGACAACAATAATTATAATTAAACTTGAAAATCAAAAGAGCAAATAGTAATAATTTATTCTTGGGAAGATTAAAAAAGTTTTCATTAATAAATGTGCAAATTGCCACCCATTTGTTTCTTGGAAATGATAAAGTCGGAGTTGAAATTCTTCCAAAACATTATCTCTCATTTTTTGGTCGATATTTCTACACTCTGACATGTCAATTGTCATTATTAGCACGCTTAATACTCTAAAACTATGAATTTTAAATACCACATATGGGGTATTGCTGAATTCAGAAAAAAATATACTTTTTATTTCTAGCAAAAAATAAGGAGGTTCCATTTGAAAAAGAAGTCGATGACGTCATAGGTCCCAGAGTAGTAAACCAAAGAAAAAAAATTGACATCCATAAAATCCGGAGGAACAAAATAAAATTGACCTGTCCGAGCTTTTCTCCCAAATAGCGATAATAAACAAAATATGAATATTATTCCTTACTTTATTTACACACTGTCTACAGAATGATATTGCGCTAGTAACGCCACATTTACAAAATTATAGTCCAGTTTATAAATATTTGTAAAAATGGTCTTGAGGCATACCCAGTAATTAAATCTAACAGAGACTATTATTTTTGGTTGTAACTTTTAATTAAAGGACGTTTTTGTGCCATCTTAGTAATGCAAATATGACGGTAGGTGCGGGTTAAAGTCTGAAAAAAAGCAGAATCTTTAATCACAAGAAAATTAAAATAAACTTTGCGTATTTTAGAAATTCATTTGTCATCTTCAATAAAAAACTAAAAAAAAAATAAAAGAAAACTTGGCTGAAATAGAATGTATATCGAATATCCTGGTTCTATTACGTTTAATGAAATTAAAAACAGTTTAAGTATCTAATCTTATTAATTATTCTGGGTTTAGTTGCATCAGATTCTTCTAATAAAAACCTTTCCTATTGATTAAAATAAACTCAGATATACTTCTGAGATATTTATATTTTATTCAAAAATCAATAAAATAGAGTAAAATTTTCTGACTTTTTAGAGATTGAGTATGATACTTCACTGGCATGCAGTCTTCTAACTTAGTAAATATGAAAATTCAATTTACATAGACAGATAGGTTTATTCTCAATTCTATAGTAAAATTTTAATAACTTAGGTTTTTTTTAAATATTTTAATAATGGTAATGCAGAGAACATTATTGAGGAACGTACATTAAATATTAAATTATTTAATAAAACTACTTCAGTGACTTTAACCATAGTATATTAATTTTAAAATTAAGAAATAATACACATGCGTTCAAATATTCTTATTGGATTTGTCAAGTTTAATCTTAGAAATTATGCTTTATTTTTAATCTTTAGGTACCGTTTTATTTGTTAAATGAGAATAAACAATATCCTCCTCTCTTGTGATCCTTGCTGAGATAGTTTTCCTGTATAGCAATGATGGTCTTTTGCATCAAAAATATCCTGTCCTTTTTTCAATTGCTTACTGTATCTGGACTATATTTTTTTTACATCGACTGCTACTTGACAAATCGTCACGTGAGTTCCACAGGGTCCTAAGTACACTTTTGCTCAAAAATGATATTTCTACACGGTAGGTACAAAGAATCAATCTGCATCGTTTAATTTTAAAATGACCGCAATTGGTCCACGAATGGCGCTGTAATATTGTATTCCACATAGTTCTAAGTAACACTGCGGAAAGGCTGATTAAAATGTTCAAGGTTCTAAGTACTGTTTACTTTGTTAACAAAAGTTGTGCATAGTTTTGGTTGTGCTTTTGTTCTAAATATGTCCGATTTGGAGAATTGGTCCGATTGTGCAACCTTTGGATCCGATTATCTTTCACAAAGATACAGAGGTAGAAGAAAATTACCCAAAAGAAAGTAAGAAGTTAATATATAACTTCACATTTTTAAATATATTACTATAATTATTTTTTCTTTATATTTAAAACTATTTCTTAATATAAGTAGGTGAATCTGAACACGAACCAATTCCTGAACTTCCAACTAATTCGCCTAACAAAGATAAAGCTACGTGAGTAAATTCACAATTCATTAGTATTATTGAATGAGCATTTTTTATGCTTAACTATATTATCAAATCTTTTGTAGTCCGTCTACTTCAAGACAACACTGTAGTACTGAGCAATTAGATGGAGGCATAAAACGGTGTGTTAAAAATGATCGTGTAAACAAACAATTTTTTTTGCACATATAAATTTCAGCGCTTATCTTGTTGCGTATTCTACATCAGAGAGTGACACGGAAAAAACACCTATAAAAGATCCACCTAAAAGAACTAAGAAACGAACGATGTTCATACTGAATTGAAGAAAAATATGAGAAAAGAAAGACAAAATGATAAAGTAATAGGAGACTCAAACACTGTTGTAGTGTGTTTCGATTTACAAAATGTAATAAACTTGCCCAGCAGTGAAATAGGTAAACTATTTTACAAAAAAAAAAAATGAATGTTTACAATCTGACAGGTCATGAATCTTTAGGAAAAGAGAAAATACTCGTATGTGTAATATGGCATTGTGCGGTAGATCAGGAAATGATATAGCAAACGCCTTCATTGCAATTCTTAATAAAGTCTGTCGTTTACATCCAAATATAAAAAATATAATTACATGGAGCGACAGTTGCGTTCCTCAGAACCGAAACTCTATCATATCCTGTGCCGTTGCTAGATTTCTTCATTTGAATCTTGGCATAGACAGTGTAACCTTGCAATACTCTATTGCCGGACATTCTTGCATTCAAGAAGTCGATAATATTTATTCAATAATTGAGAAGCAATTAAGAGTTGCCGAAGTATGGTCTCCTTTGGGTCTTGTGCGCCTACTATTAAAAATTGTTCGCAAGAAACGTTTCCAAGTGATACAAATGAAAAACCACTCTTTTCTTGATTACCATACGTTAGCAAAAAACATGAATTATAAAAAAGTTACAATGTCCAGTTTTCATATAAAAATGTTACATTTGTAAAAATTCTTGTTTATTTCTGTCGTTTTCTCTACTTCAGTGAATAATAAAAACAATACTACTTCATTGAAATTTTAATTACAATACTAATTTTACAGTCTTACATTGCCACATGGTTCTAAGTACACGTGTAGAATTTTTAAATGGCCTTCGTAACTTCTTTCGGTTTTTAAAATAGACAGGTTTTTTAAACTAAACCTGTTCATAATAGAATATACTCATCAGTTCCAGTCAAAAATCGTAGCAGTATAGACCGTATCAAATTTGACATTAAGTCAAACCATAAAAATTGCTCTACTGCAAAACCTTTCAGAATGTACTTAGAACCCTGTGGAACTCATGTGACGAAATGTAGATAAGTACTAGACATAATTGTATACAGGCTGACCATCTTCTATTTCCTTATATGGGTAACTTTCTTAATATTGAATATACACGATCGGATATATTAGCAAAGTCACACCTAAATTTGAAGAATATTTGATGGCATTTTCATCAACTTTTGAAGATATTTAAAAAAAAAATTGAAAAAACTACCGACATTTTTAATTATACGTAAATTCCTAACAATTGAATTTTTATCTGGCAGTCTTTCATACGTAGAATTTAAAAATATTAGTTAAATTTATGGCACACTTAAATATCAAGATATAACATAAACTTACGCTTTTCACTTTCTTATACGTAGTATAAGGAAGTATAGTGATGATGAAAATTTTCGACCTCGAGATTTTTGCAGATGAAGTTTTGAACTCCCCTGATACCGAAAAAGTGTGTGTGTGTGTGTGTGTGTGTGTGTGACCACGAGAGCGGTCAAACCGCTATAGGTATCAATTCCGAATTTTATATTTACGAGTATAATCTCTCTCTTGAGATTTGATTAGATTTTCAGTAAAATCGGCAGACCGAAAGTAGTAGTTTACTTCAGTGAAAAAATCTAATTTTGCCAATATTTCGTGAACTACTATGTTTAAACAAATTAATAAAGAATTCATATATATTCAAAATTAAATTTGAGAACTATTTTATTATGAAAGATTTTCGAAATTCCTACCGGAAGTAGGTCTTATACTCTTATCGAAAATCAGTTTTTTGCAAATATTTTGCAAGTCATACTTTTAGACAGGTACATTACGAGTATAAAAGTATTTAGAACATAATTTTCAATAACTTTTATATAAAAATAATTTCAAAATTCGGATCGGAAGTACCACTTTTACTCTTACTTGAATAACAATTTTTTGCATAATGTATGTCGTAAATTATGCATCCTATATATATTTATCAAGAGTACTGTTGAATTTACGCTAGATTTCCACTTAATGCATGAATAAATACACGTTAATAATTAAACACTATATATTGACTAGCACATATTAAAAACTAACAAACACAGAAATACAAGTGGTTGTTCTGTTGAGGTGATGTCTTCTTGGAGACCCTTGGATGGATGCTGTTGTTAGCAACCATTTGTTAGCAACTGTTTGTTGACGACCCTCTGATGCGAATGTTTTTTGGATACTGTTTTGTGCCGTTCTGTCCTTTTTTCCTTTCCTAAATTGTTACATGATCTCCCTCCTGTTTAGGAGGGGTGAGTGTAATTAACGGCACTATATTTGATATTGCAACAATGTATTCAGGTGGTCAATAATGCGTTCAAAATTCCCAGACACAAAATGACATAGTAATTTTTTATTGCAATACCATAACAAAGGATTATAAGATCTAATACATAATAGTAATAAATTGTAGTGAAATAAAGGTATTGTATAGCTGTGCCGCAGGATTAGGTACTGCTCTTTGTGATTCTAGGTATTAACCATGTTAATACCCATGTAGGTATTAGGGAACAATATCGTTATTGAAAGAATAATTGTTACATTGCTTGAAGTAGACATTTACTTGATAAACAGTTCGGATTTTCCGAAGGTTGTTAATATAATTTTACAAAATTTCTAATGCGAAGGATAATTATCTTCGGCGGACTGTGTTCTAGATGAAGTAATTTAAATATAGTAAAGTATTTATATGTTCTAAATTACATTATTGAATACAATAAAGCTGAAATTGTAAAAATTTTATTTAAAATATTCATTTATTTTTTTACATTATCAAGAAATAAACAGATTACTTATTAGTTTTTGAGTGTGTTGTAGCGAATTTATGTAATCAAATAATTTTCTTTATTTAATGTTAATTTTTGCAATAAATCTGAAAACACTTAATATTTCCGAAACAGTTGAAGATAGGTATAGAAAAATGTACCTGAAATAAGTCTAGAGTTTCTGAAGAATTCAAAAATTTGTTGCATTTAAAATAAAAAAAATGGTATTGACCACTCTTACGTGACACACCATGTATAAAAACTTCCTGTTGAAAAAAAAGCACAACTAAAAATACTAGGCGACGCACAGTGGGGCAGAAAGCCCTGAAAGTTGGCATCAATTCAACCGCTAAAGCAAGAACGCTGAATTTTGGTACATTGATTCTTATCGACAAAAGTAGCATTTGTATAAAATTTCATAGGAATATTAAGCATACGCCCGAAGTTATCGCACCTCACGTGATTTCCTTAAACTGGTCACACATATAAATTGTAGCGTGGAGGAGCTTTTATTAGCATCTAAACACAGACCTCATATTTTATTATTTCAAATTATATATACATTTTCATAAACGTTAATAAAAGTAAATAAAGCAAGTGTATGTTCTCTATATATTATTTATTAAGTAAAACACATAATAACTTAAACATAATTTTTCTTTCCAAATGTTTGCAAAATTTTTTACTTAAAAATTAACAAACGTCATCTTCAGAATAGAAAGTTTCATCGTCTTCAATACTGTCTTCGTCGTCGTCATCATCATTATCATCACCGTCGGCGTCAACTTCACCAGATGGTGATTTTAAGAGCTCTAATACCTCTTTGGGTAGAGCTTGCAGATTTTTCTTTGGACTTTTTCTTTTGTCCACCACCACATGATCTGAGCTTAGCAGAAGCATATTAAAAGTGTCAGACTTTTTTCTCTGCCGCACTTTATTGAGTTGTGTTCCCTAAACCTTTTGAAGTCCTTGTTCCGTGCTTCTTAGAAGTTTGTGATTATCCCGCTGTCTTAAGACTCATTTGTGCGGCATAACTTAAAACAGCATTAGAACCTTCCCTAAGTAACATTGTCTTTAGCCGCTTAGTTCGTTCTGCACCAGTTTCGAAAATAACTTGAAGGAGACCTCTAAGTTACCGTTGCCGTTTTTCTGAAAGAAATGATATTGATGTATTCAGCCAATCTTTATTTTGTAAAAGAAACCTTTCCTTTGTTCTAGAAGTCTTCGTCCAAGGTGCTCTAAACTGTAAGCTAAAGTTTTATTTAAAACTTTTACATCCTCTTCCCGACAATTAGTTCGAATTTTCATTTCTTCTCGCAAAAACTTGAACCTTTCTTCATTTTCAGTATTGGTGCAACTTGTCATGATGTCGAATAGTTCCTGTCAACTTAAAAAAGTTTAGTTGAGGCCGTTCCTGTAAATGAAAATGAATAAATACTTACATATCTAAAATTCTGTTAACTTTCGCAAAATACAATATCTGCAAAAAATGTAAATATTCTCAAAATGTGCAAAAATGTGCAAGAAATGTTAACGTATGAATAATATATAAAGTCCAATTATTAATATAACACTAAAACTTAAACGTGATCTAACTTGATACATAACTATTTTCATGCATAGTTTTTGCAAATATGTACAACTCAGTATACATTTACATAAGCCATTATTTATAACATTTTATATAATCTAAATGATTTTTATGGCAATAAATGTTTGTGATCTATAAATACATACCTGATATTGAAGGCTCCATAGCAAAAAACTCAAATATTATAAAAAGTTTTACTACAATAAATTCACAAACACAGGGCAAATATAACACAATTACGTAAACGTCTACATTCTTAAGCAGTTAGCCAGAACTAGACCTCTGTACAGTTGAGTACAGGTACATTTAAAATACCCCCAATCCTGCTTTCTAATGCATAAGATGTTGTAATTAAGAAAATAACTGTAGAGAGGGTAAACACGACATTTCATGTTTCGATTTTTTGCCAGGTAGAAACGCTCTTTGCCCCACTGTGCGACGTGACCGAGCGTTTTTTCGAAAACGCCCCCATCTATTTATTTTCGAATTTATTCCATTTGGCTGATACACAGTGTATATACCGCATGTGTCAATTTTCATTAGGTATAGGGATTCAATGTTTACGTGCGATTTATACGTATACAAGTAACACGTGGCAACGTGGCACCCCTACTGTCCGTCACCAATCCCGACAACAATCGATATCACAACGATTTTCTCCGATTTTCCCACTTCTCCCCACCAGATTTTACATTCAATGTTTAGCTGCGAACACGTTGCGATCTAGTCTGCAATAAAAGCCGTCTTATTACTGGAACGGGAAACATCAAATGGCCGCGGCGATCTCCTGATCTAGTAGTTTATTATTATTTTCAGAATCCTCTTTTATTTACCTTATTAGGGTTATTTTTTAATTTTATTAGAATTACGCTTTTATTTGTGTCATGCAGCGTGAACGCAGTTAATAATTCTCTGCATTTACTGAAAGGAAAAAGCAAAACAAATCCTTGCAACTCGTAAATATTATTTCTGAACGCATCACAAACACCCAAGTCAGTGGTCCAATAGCTAACTTGTATTTTCGAGCATGTATCGGTCGCACTGGCATTAGAGAGGAAAGTAGGGGTGCCACGTTGTCACGTATTGCATGAATTGATACCCTATGGCTAATGAAAATTGACACATGCTGTATACAAAAATACTCAGTAATACTTCTAAAATGGATGCAAGCTTACTCATGCGTGAATTTATAGGCGTTATACAATATATCTCCGTCTAGTATGGCTTGCTTAACATTATAAATAAAAAAAGTGACAATCACAAGTAATTTTCATTAAAATTGCCGTTGAAGACAGATTATTGTGAATTTTTTTGTTCATATTTAAATTTAAAAACTCATAAATACACTGGAGATTCCAATGACATTGCGCTCATGAATAAGGAAATATTGCCGATGAATTCCAGGGAGAAAATCTGTAGAAATGATTTAATATTTTCATCGTGTTCATATAATACCGAATTCTGGCTCTAAGATCGATTATATTATTTTATTTTATTTTCACTCATTTAAGGGACAATAAAAAACGTTCGCAGCCATAGTTATCAAATCTTTTTAATGGTCGATTTCTAAAATTCCATACAATTACGAAGATATATATTATATAAATCGTTCAGACTATTAATCTGAACGTGGGAAAAACGACAAACTACTGATTATTATATAGTCGCTCTGATTTCATGAATGATATATACTTGATAATGGTCGATTTTATTTAATTATATTGCATTGTAATTAATACGGGGGGCTCATGCGTTAATTTTCGATTTGTAAAACGAAGTAAAATATTTCGTAATAAAATTTCCATAAAACTAATTGTTACACTCCCCGTACATTGTTGAATCAATATATCCAATACTAATTGGAAATTTGTAACAGTTGGCACATCTGCTTCTATATTAAACTCTATATTTAACCAGATCTGTAATTTACAACAGTTTGGTTCCATTAGATCGTCTAGTTTTCGTCTTGGATTATAAAATTGAATTCAAATATTTTTTTCATGCTGAGATTAGGATATACATATACAGGGTATACCACGACGAGATTTCATTAGAACAATATAGGAAACTAACAAGAGTTGAGTTTTGAAATTTCGCAAATATTAGTTTCGCCTTAAGCTCTTTCGATTTAAAATAGTTTTCAATTTTTGCTTCTTCCGGTTACACCGGAAATGGATATCAACTTCCTTATTTTAAATAGAATACCCCATTGTTTATAATTGATTCGTATTTTCAACATAATTTTAAGGGTAGTTTGTCTGATAAACTTTGCCTCCAAAGTTAGCCATTTTTGAAGTATTCCAATATTTTGTAAACAAATTGACAGCTGCAGACTCTTACTCATAACAACATTCCCAATAATTGAATGCATGCACATATTTAAAATTTTAGGTAATCATTTTGGAAAGTATACTGCTTCAAATGCAGTATTATAAACTTTTTAAAATAATACAGGGTGATCAGAAAACCATGTTAAACATTTCATCCAGAAAATATCAATATCTTGCAATTTTTAAATAGCAACCTACATTTTTTTTTAACTTCATTGGATTGCACGTGCAAAATTAGTGCCAGCATGTATTTACTTCCCTATAACTAAACGTTTTAGTTTCAGAGTTATTTTGGAAAATGTATCAATTCCTATATTGTTTTATTTTGTATAATCAATTAGGCTATGGCAATTCATGTGAATAAATAAAAACAAGTTGCAATCATATTACCTGTCATCAGTAAGGTATTTAGTAGTGCTATTCAGCGTTTTAGTTGTCTTCCGTTTCTGAATACTTGAATAATAATAATAATGTCGCGATCTGGATTCAATAACGAAGATTTTTTAAATCTAATAATAACATATGGTGACTGTAATGAAGTAATCGAGAGGACATGTCGTGTTTATGCAGAGAAATATCCAAATCGGTCAAAACTTACAAAGAGTATCTTACACAATCTTTTAAAAAATTGCATTTCCTTCGGATCATTCTTGCCCAAAATAACCTAAAGAAAACCTGTTGTTGATAGTGAAAATGTGGAGGTAACAGCATTTGCTTACTTTACAGCACATCCTAGTAATTCTCTAATGGATGCAGAAGCTGTAGGTGCATCCATAATGAGCATACATCAAATTTTGTAAAAGAACAAGTGGCATGCTTACAAATTTCAAGCTGTTCAACATATTAATGAAGCTGATTTTGTAACAAGAGCGCGGTATTGTGAGTGGTTTTTAATGAAATCACAAGAAGACGACGATTTCACAAAAATTCTTATATGGACAGATGAAGCAAAGTTTTGTAGAAATGGAATATCTAATCGACACAATAGTCATTTTTGGTAGGAAGATAATGCTCGAGTTGTTAGGCAACGACGTTTCCAAGAGTCTTGGAGTTTTAATGTATTTTATGCTATTAAATATGACAAAATATTTGCTTTGCATTTTTATCAAGAAAATTTAAATAGTGAGCGGTTTATAGACATCTTAAGAAACGTCATAAATTTAAATTTAAATACACTGCCCGCAGAAGAAGCTCATAGTGTATGGTTTCAAATGGATGGTGCACCAGCACATAGTACCAGAGCTGTTTGAAAACTTTATTTGATTATTAGAAACTATTATTAAGACTACTTCTTCTGGATATTGTGTAGTTTTCATTTAAATGTTTTAGGACATTATTAAATGATGCCTTGTTTTGTTTTTATTTATTTACATGAGTTTCCATAGCCTAACTGATTAGACAAAGTAAAACTTTAAAGGAATTGATACATTTTCCAAGATAACTCTGAAACTAACACCTTTAGTTATAGGGAAGTAAATACATATTGCCCCTAATTTTGAACGTACAATCAATGAAGTTGAAAAAAAGTAGGTTGCTATTTAAAAATAACAAGATATTGATATTTTCTGGATGAAATGTTTAACATGGTTTTCTGATCACCCTATATTATTTTGAAAAGTTTGCAATACCGCATTTGAAGCTGTATACTTTCCAAAATGATTACCTAAAATTTTAAATATGTGCATGCATTCAATTATTGGGAATGTTGTTTTGAGTAATAGTCTGCAGCTTTCAATTTTTTTTACAAAAATTGAAATAATTCAAAAATCACTAACTTTAGAGGCAAAGCTTACTATACTAACTATCCTTAAAATTAAGTTGGAAATACGAATCAATCATAAAAAATGGGGTATTCCATTTAAAATAAGGAAATTGATATCCATTTCCGGTGTAACCGGAAGAAGCAAAAATTCAAAACTATTTTAAATCGAAAGAGCTTAAGGCGAAACTAATATTTGCGAAATTTCAAAACCCAACTCTTATTAGTTTTCTATATTGTTCTAATGAAATCTCGTCGTATTATACCCTGTATAAGTAGTACATTTTATAAATGAATGATACATCTTAAAATTGCATTGTTATATACTATCTGTTTACTAAACATGAGGAAAAAGTTTTTGCCCTCGGATGATTTTTGTAATGGAGGCTTGTTTTAGTGATACAAAGCGGGAAAGGTTTGATGTCTTTCAGATTAGAAAAGTTTACAAATGCCGATCACTCTTTGCACGCCAGCAAATGAAAACGATTCTTAACGTTATTTGTAGCGTTCAATACGAATCTCCGTTTATCACCATTGGTTTTACTTTTTCTGTAGACCTACCGAATTTGAACACTTTTTATCGATCTACTGAACTGAGTATGATATTTTACGATTTTTTCACTTATCATATTATTCGTTATGTACTAAATAATATATACCGGGTGTCTGTTTAAGCTCGGCCACCGGCCATATCTCGGCAACCGTTGATCATACAACATAGCGGAAAAAATCTAGATAGTAAAACGGACCACGAGAATTTTAACAAAAATATTTTTAAGTTTCCCAAATGACCGCAATTCTCAGGAGAAATTAAAAATTTGATAATTTTTCATTAAATTCAGGGTTAAGATAGGTTAATTGTTTAACTGACAACATTTCCAGAACTTTTATACAATATTTATTTGAAAGTTTTTGATCTAACTCCCATATGAAGGGGAGGGTTGAGGGGGGTATATCCGCGTACAAAAGTAAGTATACCTTCGGTGTGCCTCAACGGATTTTAATTTTCTAGGCTCGTTAGATAGAGAATTTTGCATAGAATTGTATGTAGTAAGATATTACTTGGTTGTCAAAAAAAATAATAGAGGGCGCTGTTTTTAGTTTATGTATTTTACTTGTTTTTTCTTTAAAATTTTAAATGGAACGATATGTTTTTAATATCATAATATTGAAGCGCATAAAAAACTGAAGAGAACGATGTAAACCGGAAGTTGCTACCTTTCTTCTTGACGAAAATATAGACATAGAACAATCCAGAAATATGACAAATATTTATTTATTGCGAGTAATAATTTTATTTTTGTTTTAAGAGGGCGCCTAGAGAATGTATAGTTTGATTTCAATTGAATTTCCATCACACTCTTCCATAAATGTATTAGTTTCAATCTTTTTACCAATTTTTTAATTCATTGCATAAATTACTTTTTGTAATATTTAATAAATTAATCCTTTTTAGACACCTGCCCATAGTTATTAAGTTTGTATAATGTCATATTCTAACGTAGAAGCCTATGATATGATCAGAATATATTTTCAATGTTTTGAAAATGCAGTTCTTGCTTCACAGCAATATTCACAATATTATCCGGAAAGAAGACATTATTCCCGTAGAGTTTTTATTCGCCTTGCGAGATGTCTACCTGAAACAGGACAAGTTTGCTATATTCCTGCTCGACGAAGATTTCGTAGAAGTCGAAACGAAAAGAGTGTTGTCAATGTCTTAGCTTATGTTGAAACTAATCCACATTCAAGCATCAGAGAAATGTTGAGGGATCTTGGTTTAACAAGATGGTGTGTTAGAAATATATTGAAGAAGCACAAATTGCATCCATATCATACGAAACTTAACATCAGGTTAAATTATTGTCAATGGTCAAAGCAAATGATGCAAGAAAATAGAAATTTCATGTCTGAAACCTTATGGACTGATGAAGCAACCTTTGCCAATAACGAGAAATTAAATGTACATAATTTGCACTATTGGTCAACGAACAACCCCAACTGGATTCAGGAGGTTAACAATCAAAATCGGTGAAGAATAAACGTGTGGTGTGGTATCTTAGAAAACAAAATCATTGGGCCTTTTGTATTTAACAAACACGTAAATGGCAGAAAGTACTTACATTTCCTTGAAAACGATCTTCCTCCACTATTAGTATATGTATGTGTCATTGGAATGTAGAGCAAATATGTGGTTTCAACATGATGGTTGTTCTGCTTACTTTTCACAAAATGTACAAGCACATTTAAATCAACAGTTTACCAATCCATGGATCGGAAGAGGAAACTTATTCCCGTGGCCTCCAAGATCTCCGGACCTTACCGTTCAGTGCAGAATAAGAGACATGGTTTATAATCAAATGCCGACTTCACTTGAAAATATGTTTCAGAGAATTACATATGCGATTAATACAATCTCTGCCTCTGAAATTGAAGTAGCTGTGCTCTCTTCTAATCGCCGAATGAACATGTGCATTGAAAATAATGGTGGACACTTTGAACATTTGTTGAATTGAATTTTTTTTTTGTTTTATTGTTTGTAATTTCTTATTTAAATATATGCGTTTTGTTGGTTTTGTTTATATTATTGCGTCAACATATTTTCTTATTTATGTTTAGGTATTTTTTTTTAGATTTCTTTTACATATTTTCATATTCGTTACCAAAAAATGAAATTTAACAAATAATATCCAGAGAATTTAAAAACATTAAAGGGGAATTCAAGGTAGTATATGCAATGAATTAGAAAATCGGTAAGCAACTTGAAATTAATATATTTATGAAAGAGTATGATGGAAACTCAATTGAAACCAAACTATACACTCTCTAGTGACCCTGTTAAAATAAAAATAAAATTATTACTCGCAATAAATAAGTATTATTTTCTTATACGTAGTATAAGGAAGTATTGTGATGATGAAAATTTTCGACCTCGAGATTTTTGCAGATGTCCACGTTTTGAAGTCCCCTGATACCAAAAAAGTGGTTTTTAAAAAATGTCTGTGTGTCTGTCTCTCTCTCTCTCTCTCTCTGTGTGTGTGTGTGACCACGATAGCGGCCAAACCGCTGTAGATATCAATTCCAAATTTTGTATTTACGTGTACAATCTCCCTCTTGAGATCTGATTAGTTTTTCAGTAAAATCGGTAGACCGGAAGTAGCAGTTTACTTCAGCGAAAAAATCGAATTTTGACAATATTTCGTCAACTACTAAGTTTAAACAAATTTATATAGAATTCATATGTACTTAAAATTGAAATTGAAAATAATTTTATTTAAAAAGTTTTTCGAAATTCCTACCGGAAGTAGGCCTTTTACTCTTATCGAAAATCAGCTTTTTGCGAATATTTCGCAAGTCATGCTTTTTAGACACGTACGTTACGGATATAAAAGTATTTAAAACATAATTTTCAATATCTTTTGTATAAAAGAAATTTCAAAATTCGGACCGGAAGTAGCACTTTTACTCTTAGCGAATAGCACTTTTTTGATAATATCTTGCAAAGTATGCATTCTATAGAGATTTATTAAGAGAATAGAAGTACTTAGAATAGGATTTTGAATAATTTTTGTATAAAAAAATTCTTAAAATTCTATAATTTGAAACGCTCATACGTATAAGAAAGTCGTGTGGTGGCCACACCTCATTTTTTTTATATGTAAAAATGATATTTTTCTGGATTGTTTTCTTATGTCTATATCTTCGTCAAGAAAAAAATGAGGTGTGGCCACCACACGAGTTTCTTATAAGTATGAGCGTTTCTAACTATACAATTTTAAAAACTTTTTATACAAAACTTATTCAAAATCCTATTCTAAATACTTTCATTCTCTTAATAAATCGCTATAGAATGCATACTTCCGCTCCGAATTTTGAAATATCATATATACAAAAAATATTGCAAATCCAGTTCTAAAAACTTTTGTACTCTTGATAAATATATATAGAATGCATAACTTACGACATATTTGCAAAAAATCGCTATTCGATAAGAGTAAAAGTGGTACTTCCGGTCTGAATTTTGAAATTTTATACAAAAGATATTGAAAATTATGTTTTAAATACTTTTAGACTCATAACGTACTTCTCTAAAAAGCATGACTTGTGAGATATTCGCGAAAAACTGATTTTCGATAAGAGTAAAAGACCTACTTCCGGTTCGAATTTCGAAAAACTTTTTTAAGATAATTTGTCTCAAACTTAATTTTAAGTACATATGAATTCTTTATAAATTTGTTTAAACTTAGTAGTTGACGAATAATTGGCAAAATTCGATTTTTTCACCGAAGTAAACTACTACTTCCGGTGTGCCGATTTTACTGAAAATCTAATCAGATCTCAAGAGGGAGATTATATTCGTAAATATAAAATTTGGAATTGATACCTATAGCGGTTTGACCGCTATCGTGGTCACACACACACACACACACACAGAGAGAGAGAGAGAGAGAGAGAGAGAGAGAGAGAGAGACATTTTTTAAAAACCACTTTTTCGGTATCAGGGGACATCAAAACGTGGACATCTGCAAAAATCTCGAGGTTGAAAATTTTCATCATCACAATACTTCCTTATACTACGTATAAGAAAGTAAAAGGTAGCAACTTCCAGTTTTCATCGTTCCCTTCAGTTTTTTTATGCGCTTCATTATTATGATATTATAAATATATCGTTCCATTTAAAATTTTAAAGAAAAAACAAATAATATACATAAACTAAAAACAGGGCCCCCTATTATTTTTTTTGACAACCAAGTAATTTCTTACTACATACACTATAATTCTCTGTAAAATTCTCTATCTATACGTAAGCCTAGAAAAATTAAAATCCGTTAAGGCACGCCGATCATATGGAAGTTTCAAATGAAACTTGTATAAAAACGTTTTGAAGATATTGCTAGTAAAAATTTAACCCATCTTAACCGTGAATTTAATAAAAAAAATTCAAATTTTAAATTTAACTTGAGAATTGCGTCCCCTTGCGTTCATTTTGGAAAGAACCAGGGACCACTAATTCCAGCTGAGGAAATTGCACATCACACTGTGACTTTACGTGAATACAAAGGCTTTTGATGCAGTTCCCGAGAATTGGTGTCAGCCCAATAGCGCATGCTTTCTTTCTTGACGGATCCACATAAATGAAAATGGGCTTCATTGCTAAAAAGAACAATAGCGTCCTCAGGAACGACTTCGAGAAGAACCTCATACGCGTTCCTCTGATAATTGAAGTCACGCTCAGAAAGTTACTGCACAATCGCCATCTTGTAAGGATGAAAATGAAGATCATCATGAAGAATTCTCCTCACAGAACGATCGGAAAGTATCAGGTGTTCTAATGGGACTCTCGTTCTTCGAATTGTGGCATTTGCAGTTCGTCTGAACGTAGTGACCCACGTAACAATTGACTTCCAGTACGGGACAGGGGCCAACGGGGCTAAATTCAAGCGAATCCGAAAGGCGCGCTCGGTTGCGATCACAGAACATCCGCTCGAAAAGTAGGCCTCAACGGCAAAAGCACGACTAAAAATAAAGGCATTTTACATCATTTAATTTTATTGATATAGGCTCACCTGTGATTATTCCGTGGTTAGATTCGTACTAGCCCATGAAGTTGCATTAATGATCATATTTACATTGGATCACCTGTGATTATTCAGTGGTTAGATTAAAAGTGAATGTTTGTGTGGGGGTGGGTGTGTATGTTTCCTATAGACTCCGAAACCGCTGAACTGAGTTTGATGAAATTTTCATCAAAACTCTAGCATAGTCAAGAGTCTTCCTATAATGTTAGGTGCCGATAAAAATTGTTTTTTTTTTGGCGCAGCAACGTGCGGCGGGTATCGCTAGTAATGTATAAAGTGTTTAAAGTATGCTAAAAATATTATTTACCATATTTATACTTAATACATCCAACACAAAAATATGGTAATACAAAGTTCTGAGTTTTTAATGATATGCCAATAGAAGTGTCTATAATATCTTGGCTTATAAAATATGTCTCAACACTGCTTCTTTATATATGAGCACTTAACAAATAATTTGTTCTTTCACAGTGTACTTGAAATGTTCTTGAAAATATATCAAATTATTCCTGGAATATTTTGAGAGGCAGGATATCCACTTCGCGATTTCAAGATAATATATTTCAATACGCACCGGATCTTTTATAATTCCTTGAAGGGGATATCAACTGAATATCAAAGAAGAAAATGAAAATAATTTGTATATATGTATGATGCTTACATATCTTCTTTTTAATATAAATTAATTTTTCAATTTGTTAACTTCACTCGATTATAACTTGAAAGCGAACACTTGATCTGGAAATATTCAAAATTAAGAAATAATATAAGAAGGGATTCCATAAAAATAGATTCAATTTTGTGATAAAATCAGGGTACAATGTAATTTTGAAAATATTTTATGCATGAATTACGTTTTATTATTCTAATATAACACTTTTAAGTATCAATAAAGGAAAAAAATGGAAGTGTCTCCAAGTATTTTAATATAAATTCTTTACATTATTCACTTTACATTGAAAAGGTTGACCTGAAATGTTTTATTTACTTGATGTCGAAAATTTCCTCTAAAAGAGGGTTACTAAAGAACGAGGGTGTTATTGAATATCACTGTCAAATAACTGTCAGATTGCCTTCAACTTTTTTTGAACTGGGTTCTATGTATCTTAGGAAAAAAAGTTATTTAAATTGTTTGTATATCACTTTGTTCCTGACATTCACGGTTTATTTGAAAATTTAATGCTCTACATCTACTACATTCGGCGAGCTTTAATGTCAGCATAATAAAATTGACGAACTCTTAAGACTGGTTAAAGAAATACCAAGAGTTTAGCAAAATAAGAAATTACCCTTTTCTAGAGAAATAATTTATAGAAACGAATTTTTTCACTTTAATTGTATTTTACAAAAAAAATACAATATGATACATACAAATTATTAAGCAATACTAGTTCTAAACTTTATAATATATTATAACGATATTTATATACTAAAATCATGTGTATAAGAAAAGATAGTACATATTCATATATTTAATTTTATAGTAACTCGAAACTAGGCAACTTGAGATACACAAATTACTATAGAATTATTCAATCTTAAGTAAGAGATTTAAATGTCTTAGAAATTATATAAAAAAAATCAGAAGTTAATAAATTCCCAAGAATTAAGGGAAAATTGAATAATAACAACATTTAAACAATATTACAAAACAATTTTTATTATTTACTCAAAGTTAGACAACTTATTATACAAGTCAAATTTATAAAATTAAATCAACTTATCCATTAGTGGGCAAGAAAACAAAAAACAAATGGGATTGTTAAAGAATTTTTCACAAGTAAGAGCCGCTTAAAAGGACGCTCTCAGAAATTAAGTTAAATTTTATTATTAAAAGAAATATATTAAATACCTGTGAGTGCAGATCTTTTTATCACGATTTCAACAATAACATTATACTAAAATAGTGAAGAAATGTACCATTATAAAGATCCCGTCGATTAAACTGTATCTCTTGATCTACAAGTAAACAATTCAAACTAAATAATTGTGAATAAATGTGATAAATTAAATTATACCTGAATTAAGAAGAAGTACAACGTAAGGCTAGAGGAATAAGCGGCTTAATTTGAGGAGTTTCGTTCCAACACAGTATCCAGGACGAAGAGGATCATCAGGGTATAGAAGATCCCAGACACAATTTCGAAGATATAGTCCGCTAAAACAATTTCACAAAGTATTAAAACTCGAGTTAAGTACTTAAAATTTTATTAACGTTGATTTCAAAAGAATCAGATATTAGAAAAAATTATAATTGCAATACAATTGTCTAAATAATTTAATCTTAAGAATATACTTTAATTGTAAGAGTTATTCTATGCTAACCGTCATCACAAGATAATATATTTAAGGTTGAGTATTAAAGTTCTCCATACATAAGATATAAAAGAATTTTTAGATTAATGTTGATTTTTTTTCTAAACGCAGATTTCATTTACTTAAAAACAAATTATATACGTTCATGTTTAGTTGATCCCATTACTGCTGGATAGAAACAATTCCAAATTAATATTACACTAGCAGTTTTGTTTATTATATAAAATGTTTGACTCTAACCTTAATTTTTATAAGTTCATGTCTCTACGTCAATATATTTTTTATTTATGATTTAACACTGTTTTTCTTTTATGCGAAGGTATATACTATAAGAACTCTAACACCCTGAAATTACTTCATGGAGTCTCATAAATAAATTTAAACTGAGCTAATAATAACATTGTAAGTATATTTATGCCGGAAAAAAAATAAACATAACCAAATTTAATACGTACATTCATAATTTTTCCCACGTAATTCTTTCAAATACTATGAATGTAGGTAAGAATCATATTCATGATAATTTTAAAATACAGTGAGCTAAAATAAATATTGTACAACTCAGAATTATATTTGAAATTTAGTTTAAACTCATTGTAAATTTAAAATCATGCTAGTTAAAATAAATAAAGTAGTAATTAACTAGCTATTACTCTATTTAAAATACAATGGCAAGTATAATATGTTCTTTGTCATGATATAATATTAGAATTATTGGAAGAAAATATTATATGAAAATATAAGTTACACGAGGCATGATTTTTGAGACGCGAAATCATATTTAGAAAGTCTGCTGATTGCTGCGAGTTTTAAAAAAATGTTTGGTCGAAATTGGAAAGTCTTTGTAGTAATTTGATGAAAGTTTTTTTTCCTTTTTTAAACAGTGCAGAAGTTGTATCGCAGCCACTGAATGCATGTAAAAATAAAATATGTGTTTTAGAAGGGTAATATTTGTCAAAACTTTTTGAAGAATAGATTTGTGTTTTGACATTGCCTTTTCCAACTTTTGTAAAGAAAATATCTTCTTGATGGAATTGTGTGCGTCCAATTAAAATAACGAGGAAATCTATGTCTTCTCCTATGATGACGGCAGTCCTCTCATGTATGGATTCTTCTATAGCTGTTTCTATGATAAGAACATCAGCATCATCTCTCGCTTGTTTTGTTGTGATATTTACACTTTCTAACTTTTCAATGAGCATATCAATAAGTTTCGTTTTATTATATCGCTGCGCGCTCTCCGCCCTCTATCTCAAGAACGGTTGAGCGTATGAAAAAAATGTTTAAAACTAAATTCAAACATCATTGGAGCTATAGAAACCTAGATAATCGCGAAAACCCAATTTTTGTGACCTTTGAGCTTGAATAGCTTACGATGCTGACACGAGATTTTAGGGGACTTTTGAAACAACTTTAAGAACGCCAAAGTGAAGGTGCATACGAGTTTCCAGCTTATTATCTCTCATTCAGAGGTTGACCCCTTTTTTTTGCTAAGATGACTGGACTAATTGCTCAATATCGGATATGAATCCAGAGTAGTTTTTATTTTTTGAGGATCTATTTTAATGGGAACCTGAGTATAAGGGATTTGAAGCAGACTTTTTCGGAATCTAGGATTCACATATCACTAAGCATCTATTCCATAGGCGTACATACTTTATACATTCTAAAACTTTTCGAAATGAGCAACTGTTTGAGAGTTTTGCGAAAAAGTTGTGAAAATGTGATTTTTGAGTATTTAACTAGCTTGACTAGTTAACACCAATCAAGTTAAAAGTTTAAAGTTTTTAACTTCATTTTTTTCTTAAATAATAATAATTGTCTCCTATAGATGATTTATTTAAAAATAAACCACTGCACAACTGCTTACAATCGCATATTTAAAACTTAGAAAACAGGACATTGCACCATAAAAACGATCAAGGGCTAAGTTTGGCTACTTGTTTGAAACTGATAAATACTTGAGCGTCTTGAATTTGAAATGATGCTTGTTTTTGTAAGATATTTTAATATGCCTGTGTTTTTTGGAATTGGCGGCATTACATACATTTTTTCTCACTTTGTCAAGATTCACCTAAAGTTCCTTTTGTACAAAACGGTTCAAAGTTTATCATTTTTGTATTTTTCAAATACCTTTTCAATATACCGGGTCGTCCAAAAGTCTGGATTCACGTGGATTTTGAGTAAACTATTCACTTTTTTGGAAAACTGAATTCTGTATCTTGAATGGGAATAAAATTGCAACTCAATAGTATTTTTTATTTCAAAAAAATTGTTTATAATTTTGAGATAAAGTTAATAACAATCTTTTTTTAAATGGAAACCTACCGTGATTTTTATTTCAGAGAGAGTACTTTCGATAAGAATTGCATTGGCATAGAAATTTTGGCTATAAACTTTACGATTATTGTTTAAATTAATATTAAATTTTCGATCCGAACACTCGTTCGCGCTTGTTCGGAAAATACACGAACGTGTCTTCTCTTACCACGTTTCCAACTGTAGGCATGGGTCCACCCCCTAATAAAGCATTCTATTGAAGGCGTTACGTTTATCTTGAATGAAAGCATTTTTTTTTTATAAAATGGAGATCTACCGCGATTACGATATTTAAACGTTATGAGAAAGTACAACGTAGTTTAATAAAAAATAATTTTATGGTCTTTTTCCGTTTTTAGACACTTGGAAGGTCCAAATCTTATCTCATTCTGTTTTTGGTATTACTAGTGTACGTTTACGGAGCGAATTTGAATTTTTATTTTCTGTTTTCTTGAACGTTTTGTTTGTTGTTAATTGTGTTGTTTTGGTATTGACTTTATCTATTATTTTTGTGATCTGTGATTTTGAACAATTTGCGTAAATATGGAACTGGTAGAGAGAGAACGGATAGAAATTCTAATTATGGTGGGATACGGCGACAAAAAGCGGTAGATCTCCATTTTATAAAAAAAAAATGCTTTCATTCAAGATAAACGTAACGCCTTCAATAGAATGCTTTATTAGGGGGTGGACCCATGCCTACAATTGGAAACGTGGTAAGAGAAGACACGTTCGTGTATTTTCCGAACAAGCGCGAACGAGTGTTCGGATCGAAAATTTAATATTAATTTAAACAATAATCGTAAGGTTTATAGCCAAAATTTCTATGCCAATGCAATTCTTATCGAAAGTACTCTCTCTGAAATAAAAATCACGGTAGGTTTCCATTTAAAAAAACATTGTTATTAACTTTATCTCAAAATTATAAACAATTTTTTTGAAATAAAAAATACTATTGAGTTGCAATTTTATTCCCATTCAAGATACAGAATTCAGTTTTCCAAAAAAGTGAATAGTTTACTCAAAATCCACGTGAATCCAGACTTTTGGACGACCCGGTAGTTTGATATTATTTAACAGAGTTCTTGGTGGTAGTATACCTACGTCAACTATATCCACCAATTACCTTAGTATCAACATAAAATGTTGTGATTCTGCGGCAAAACTTAAAACCTTCCAGTTTAAGTTTTAAATGATTTAAAAAAAGTTACATGTTGATATTCTTAAAAATTAAAATCGTTTTTATGATTGAAATATGTATGTATCCAGAACGTCTCGAGGTTCGAAATTTTTCCTCGAACACTTTGCATTTTCCACTTTACATTTTTCAAAACTTTTTTAATTAAATTGTACCACAAAACATTTATTTATGAAGTAAGGATGTCTAAGAAGAATAGAGAATTTTTTTTAGCACAAAATAGTGGTTTTAATTTTAATTATATTGAATTGATGAATTCCAAATGTTACCCATTCTGTATAATTTATGTGGAACTTAGTAAAACACTTTTTATAATTTTGCCAATTAAAAAAGTTAAATATTGAAGAGAATAATAGTGAACAGGTGCTTCAACAGAAAGTAGCAGAATATACTATTTGGGATTTTTTTTACTCACACGAATTATGCGAATTTAATAATTACAGATAGGAGTATTACCCTTTCATGAAATTCAATTTTCCCTCAAGTAGAAAGTTTAATAAAAGCAAAAGTCTGTATTTATTTAAGACTTACAATGTAAATAATAAAAACCCTTTATTACTTGCGGGTTTAGCTAGTCAAATATTGATACAAGTTCGGTTGAAATGCCTGAGCCGAATTTAAAAAGCCATTAAAGTACTTACTTCTTCGCATTCCAGGCGAGTTCAGAACCTCACCGGGACATCTAGAAATGTTAATTAGAATTAACCTTTAATGGAAAACTGGGTAGGTAAAATGGTGGAGACAACGTTGGCGGTAAAAATTTTAAAACCGTCCCTGGAACTTGTCATTTTATGCGCTCCAAATCATTGAAGTATATAAACATTTTTTAATATCCATGTCTACTTCCAGTAGATCAACATACAGAAACTAAGTATTATTCATTCTGCTGAAGTAAATTAAATAGCGACATGTCAACTATCTGATGAATAATGCGTTCGTTATCTTTACAATTATCGATGCATCATGGCAAAAATTCCTATAATCGGTCAATCTGGTCTTGTAATACCATATTTCGTCCTATTATTATCTCATATCAGAGAACCTATGGGGTTTTCGGTGAACATGTCTCAATTTCTCAATCTCCTCTGTCCTATACATGCGTTATTAGACATACATATATCGGAAAAAATGGCGGTCATGGCAAAAAAATCTTTCACCTCTTTAAAGAGGTTTCCTATATGCCTTATAACATGGAGTATATATTCTCTTGATAATGAGGTAGTTCAGTCACTGAAAATACTCGAACTCTTGGTGTAATTGTTCTTTTTGTTATAAATATTTAAATAAGTAACTTAGTAATACAATTACCTAATTCAAGTACAATTTACTGTGTTGTTTCTGTACACAGCTATGATGTAGACTACAGTAATTCTGTATTATAAGAATACCAGACCATCTAATTCATTATTATCACATGTTTACTGCACTAATCACATATATATCAAGAAATGGGTTAATATTTGGAAATTCACTGATCATTTATTGAAGGTAATGTTAATACATATCTACCTGGTTGTTCTACTGAAAAGTGGTGTTGTTATAACGTCATAAATTACTGTACGTCACCTATATACTGAATTTTTTTCTTTCAAAGCACAGTATCTTACGAGAATATCTTAAACACAATTGTAAATTAATTGAACTGAGTGTGAGTTTTACTGAATTTGTAATTTACTATAAGTACAATAAATATAAATTGTGACAAATATATTTCTCAATATCGTCGTTTGTATCTATTGTTTGCGTATGATATCTCTTCATTAGTTAACTAAGTAAAGTTTTTTTCCACAATTAATAAGGTACAATATTACTTGTCAAAGTGTGTGTCGATCTTCAAACTATTTATGCTTGTTTAACAATGTACAACCTTAAATATTTAATACAATAGATCAACATGATAAATAAATACACCAACATAATTTGTATCGCATGATCAGATTTGATTTGGTCACAAAGAACGGCATAGCATTATGTTTTCTATTTCACGATGTTGAAGAGAAGTTTTACGTGCCCCAAAACAGTGTGCTGTATCTGAGTCTAACATGAACATTTTCAAAATGGACAGATTTTGAAGAGGCATGGGTAGCAATAATCATATATTGTAATAATTATAATTAATAATAAATAATATATAGCATCAGTAAAATAAAACATGCTTCAATTTATCATTCTGAACGCCTGTCATTATATACTAACATTACAATTGATGTTACATAAAATAATAGAAATTGGATTATAAGCTGATAAAACAAACAAGAAATACCTTTTCCTAGAAGAGAAAACACCAGTACGAGTCTACAAGATTTGACGGATCCTGTCGGATGAATTCTGTCATTGCTCTAACTAACTGAGGATTCTAGGAAGAAGACCCTGTTGGGAACACAAAACAAAGGAAAACGTAAAGTACATAACATGTGAGAGTTTCATTTGTAAGAAGTTAAAACAGACATTTATTTCAATTTATAAGTTAGAGAAAGTAATAATATAATTGAGTTTGTTCTGTTAGATTATTCTGGTTTGAATGTATTAAATTTGGTACCTAACATGTAACATAAAAGTAGAGTTCACAATTCAATTATAATTTAAATTGAACTTTTATATTTAAAATAGAATGATTATGTTGTTTACGAATACATTACAATTTGACAAATGATTGATTTTTTTGACATGAAAATTATTTGACTTTCATTAATTTTGAGGATTGAGTTTTGTGTGTAATTTAAAGATTATATGATATAACAATTTAATCACTTACCTATCTATTTTCTAAAGTAATCTGATATTATTATTATTATTGACGATTCAATAAATACATACAAGGTAAGATCAGTAAGTACCCGTGTTTGAAGACAGGTGGCGCTGCTGAGGGAAGTTGGAATTACCGTCGTGTACTACCATCTATCAGACAACACCATAATAAATTTCAGACTGATTCATAGGTTAGTTTTTATTTGGCAGCCAGTTGTATCACACGTGTTTCGTGTTTCTCGATAAAATGGAAAAAGAGCAATATCGATCCGTAATTCGCTTTTTATTTTTGGATGGAAAAACATGCGTAGAAATAAAAGCGAAGTTGGATGCTGTCTATGGGGACCCTTCACCATCTATGACAACCGTAAGATATTGGTTCAACGAATTTAAACGTGGTCGTACATCTGTTTTTGATGAGGAGCGCCCAGGCCGCCCGGCAGACGTGGTTACCGAGGAAATCGTTGAAAAGGTCCACGACATGATTCTCGCTGATCGCCGAACGAAAGTGCGCGAAGTAGCAGAGGCCGTAGGCGTGTCGTACGGAACGGCAATTAATATTTTACATGATAAGTTATCAGTGAGAAAGGTGTCGGCCCGATGGGTGCCGCGATTGCTTACGGTGGACAACAAGCGGATACGGTTGTCAATGTCGAAGCAGTGTTTGGACCTCTTTAAGAGAAATTCGCAGGAGTTTTTGCATCGAGTCGTCACCGTCGATGAAACCTGGATCCATTATTATACGCCAGAGCCCAAGCGACAGTCAAAACAATGGATTTTTCAGGGTGAATCTGCCCCGAAGAAGGCAAAGACGGTCCCATCGGCCGGAAAGGTCATGGCCAGGATTTGTTGGGATTCCAACGGAATCCCAACTTTTTGCAGAAAGGAAGAACGGTCACGGGGTAGCACTACAGTGAATTATTCGACCGATTCGATATAAAATTGAAGGAGACACGGCCCCATTTGTCTAAGAAAAAAGTGCTGTTTCACCACGATAATGCACCAGCATATTCATCCAGAATTGTCGCGGCAAAGTTGCATGAACTGCACTACGAATTGCTGCCGCACCCATCGTACTCGCCTGACTTGGCTCCCTGCGACTTCTTTCTCTTCCCCAACATAAAAACGTGGCTCGGGGGAAAAAGATTCAGCTCAAACGAGGAGGTTATCGTCGAGACAGAAGCGTATTTTGCAGAGTTTGACAAATCGTATTTTGGGGGGGGGGGAGGTTAAAGATATGATAGAAACGTTGGGAAAAGTGTATTGTACTAAAAGGTGATTACGTTGAAAAATAAAATAAAAAGTTGTGAAAAACTTGCGTCTTCTTTCCTAACACGGGTATTTATTGATCCTCCCTCGTATACCGGCTGTCCGGTAAAATGTGGGAAATCTCTTGGATGCAGATAGAACATGAACAAATAAGATAACAAGTTCCTATAAAAATTTTCCTACAGGCCCCTCCTACGGAGATATGCGTCCCTGAAGGACGCCGCTGGAAATCGGTTTTTATTGAATTTCTTTTAAAGTAATGAATATAATTTAATACAAATTTAATGTGATGAACACCAGTAAGGACCTCTTAAAATAGTGTCCTTGAAACATATTTAGCTTTTGTAGTATACCACTTTACAACTTAATGCCTACATTTTTAACACCCTGTATAATAAAAACTTTAAAAATATTAAACTGGATAGCTTGAACCATAGATTTAAAAAAGGTACTCTTGCTTATTGTCGTTAAAATGAACTTTTTCTCGTAAACGGAAAAAAGTATGCAAAAGGTTTGCATTTTAGTTTTTATCAGCACCAAAAAGACCTATTGCTGTTGCAAACGTTAATATGGTACGAAATAAATAAAATATCCGGCATTTTAGAACTTGTCATCATATCGTTGACACATTGAATGGAATACACGTTTTTGAGTATGCAGATATGTATCTGATGTATGGTCTTGTGTCTTGCAATGCTTTAGAAGCCAGAAGATTATATCACGAAAGATTTCCTAATCGTGCTCTACCAAACCATAAGATATTTCAACGTGTTGACCAACGTCTAAGGGAGAATGGTGGGCGATTCCAGTTAATAACGTAATACATATTATTGACTATCTTCATAATTTTAGGAAAGTTTGGAAAAAGTAGTACTGATGTGAGAAGAACCGTACGTATGCCGCGATTAGAGGAACGTATTTTAAATGCTGTAGATGGCAATCCATCAACGAGCACTCGACAATTATCAGCACAGTTTAATACATCAAATACAATAGTACATGAAGTTTTTCATGAACACCTGTTATATCCATATCATTTGCAAAAAATACATGAACTGATTAATGAAGATTTTCCTCGTAGAATGCAGTTTGCAAACTGGGTATTGGATCAGCAACGTAATAATGTTTACTTCATGAGCATTATTCATTTCACGGATGAAGCAAGGTTTACCAAAAATGGTATCACCAATTTACACAATACGCATGTATGGGCTGATTAAAATCCTCATGCCACTATTGTTTCGCATTATCAACATCAGTTCCAATCACTTAATATTTGGACAGGAATCATTCACAATTTTTTGATTGGACCATTCGTTTTGCCAGAACGATTGAATGGACAACTTTATTTGGAGTTCCTTCAGAACGCTTTTTGAGATTTAATAGAGCACTTACCACTTGAAACCCGCCGAAACGTGCACTTCATGCACGATGGGGCACCACCTTATTCCAGCGTTCATGTGGGGGAGCACCTGAATAACGTCTATCCAAACCGTTGAATAGGTAGAGGAGGACCAATTGCCTGGCCTCCTCGATCTCCTGACTTAACGTCGTTGGATTGTTACCTGTGGGGACACCTAAAAAAAATGGTGTATTCCACTCCGGTCGACACTAGGAAGGAACTTATACAGAGAATCACATTTCATTGTGATGTGATACACGGCTGGGTTATTGTTGCGGGTACAACAGTCCTTAATTCGTAGTGCTCGCGAGTGTATCGACTTTACGGAACCCATGTTGATCCCTCTTGTGAAGTTTTTCAATAATCCCATTAAGGTGCCTCCGGAAACACCACTGTGTTTAGATTTATATTAATTACTTTAAAAGAAATTCAATAAAATCCGATTTCCAGCGGCGTCTTTCAGGGACGCATATCTTCGTAGGAGGGGACTGTAGGAATTTTTTTTATAGGAACTTGTCATCTTATTTGTTCATGTTCTATATGCACCCAAGAGATTTCCCACATTTTCCCGGACATCCTGTATAACCTATATAACTTGTATTGTTTTTAATTTGACAGAATTTTGATGATATATCACATTTTTATTTAAGTACTATTCACATTGTCTAATAAACATATCATGGAAAAGGACGTTTCACATGTATTAAATTTCCATTAAAGAAAGATTAAAGTAACTTTTACATTTAAGAACCCAAATTTCTGAGATTAAAAGTCTCTACCTATATTTATTCATGCTCATTTTTAAATATTTTAAAAACCGACTGAGTATAATTCAATTGATTATTAAAGTAAAAGCCGGAGATTTAAATAATTTTTGTTGAGTATTTAAAGAAGATACATATTTAAAACTTCAGTATCGTGTTGGATAGATATTTTATCAATTCTAGCAAAGTATAAGTGTATAATATATGCAGGTACTTAAAAAGTAAATAAAACTACTTGTACCCAAGAGGTCGTTAGTCAGTCAGGCCTGTCAAAAATTTAAATTTATTCATAATGAAACTTTCCGAGGTGTCATTCCGTTCGAACTGTTTGCGCCAAAATTAAATTTAGAACAGGGGAAAAACAGAAATTACGGTCCGATGGCGAATCTCGTCCTAATATTCACACCGTTGGCACTCGTAATCTACCCTGTCTTTCGTCGAGACTTCTTTGCATTTAAATTTATGGATATTAAGAGAGTAAATCTTCCAGGTAATTATGGCGGGATCGACCGATCGACCCGCGGCCACCCGCTGCCGCCACCGCGAACGCCATTCCCATCATCAGGACGAATTAAATGAAACGGAAACGTTCGGTTGTCTCGTTCGGAGATAAAGAAGACATTATTTGCGTAACGTTCGACCGTTATTTATGGGAATTTGAATTTGGTGTTTTCAGGGTTACATAAAAAATCATAGTCGACAAACTTATTAAACAGTTAATATATAGGGTGCGTCGCTTAGAACTATGTATGTGTCTTTATTGAGGCATACACTAAAAGAGTAACTATTAGATTATATACACACATGCAAACATGTACATCAGAGGAAAAATTGTGCCTTTATGAGTAAAAATATTTCAAAGCGCGTTTTACTTTCTTATAGGTAGTATAAGAAAGTAAAAAGATAGATTTATATAAACTTGCATAATATATACCTACAACAATCAACTTACTTATGAACCTTTTCAAAATTATCCGGTTGTATTGAAAAATACAGATTTTATTATAATTATTATAGTTAATGAACAAATAATTTCCGAAACACACGTATACCAAATGCAAACACTAAGAAATAGTAAAAACTGTCCCTCAGTCAACCGCCATATAATTTGCGATAACAGCGCCCTCATCCGTAATTTTTTTCGCCTACAGTTTCATACGTCACAACAATTTCCCTAATTAGAAAGAATAATTAGCTCTAATCAAGAATATGAAAAGAGAAAATCAACAATACGATTAAGAAAATAAAAGATAGTTGAATACCTGGCTGATTGATTGTCCTTATATTCTCCAAAGTGCGTACGAATAATCGCATATTTTGTCATAGAAACCATGTGACTTTAAATCGACCAATCCGACAAAATGTTGCCAAATAAAAAAACTTGCTTTACCAATAACTACCAATCCCATAGCAATTCTCTTCATCCAGAAACCAATCAAACAAAATATTCCGTAATCCACGATGCTTATAGATATGTTAATCTATCAAAATTAATGAATGATGGTTCCACGATTTAAGACACAAGATGTTACTAGATTAAAATCAGAACAGAAAATGCCATAGCACCATGCGCTAACGAACTTGATTGACAAGCCGGTAAAAGTGGGGGGAAGAAGAACAAATCAATTTAAAGTAAATCACCAACAAAGCGGAATTAAGTAAATTACAGTTTTAATTTAAAATGCTACCGAATTCTTAAGAATAAAATAACAATTAAATTAAAAACAAAACACCTAAATTAGGTGATTTAAATTAGAGATACTGACAACAACAGTTAGCCGAATAGATACTGACATAAAAGAATTGTACATAGATGTCGCTGACATACCAAAATATACTTAATCTTATTGATAATTCTAAAACAAGACAGATCTGTACTAATTAAATTAAGAATAATAATAATTGTTAATTAAAAATATATGTATTCAAGCCTATAATTTTTATAACGTTACGGCAGATAAAAGCAAAAGAAAGTTTAACAAGATCTAGTGCATGTAATTGAGTATAAATTACCATTCGATATATTCTAACAAAAACCATAACATGAAAAAAGTATATAAGATTTTCTAAATTATCCAGACTAAATTGCTTGGAGAACGTAGAATAACCAATTTTTCTTTTTCTTTCTATTGAAAATGAAGTATCCATAGTATTTTTATGTAGCGAACATTTTTTACAGCACCCCAGATGTCATGTGCCCATAAGGATAATACATAGATTTTTTTCCGCCCTGTTCACCCCATATCAATATTTGTCTTTCGCCAAAACACACATTTTCTCTTGCGGCTTAAAATTTCGCAACACATTGACGACAGAAGGAAAACGAATATGTATATATATATATATACGTATATATATAAAAGAAAAAAAATATGAAAAAGTCTTACGTATCGATTGGGTGTTAATGTTTAGTGGAATGAAAATGGAGAACCTGTAATGAAGTAGGTCATCCGGATGGCTTTCAGGCGAGCACGTATAAAAATCCGTGGAAATTCATGGTTGCAGTTGGGATGAAAGGACTCTGTTTTAGATGAATACCTTATAAGAAAGAATTGCAGAAATCAACTCTTAAGATTAAATGCAACGTGCAGTTGTAATTAGATAGCTTAAAAATCTTTCCCTCTAATCAAAATATTGATAATAGTACTAGGAATATTAATTATTGATTTTATATTTTGTACCAACTACTACATGTATAATATTAACCTTAATTGAAATTAATTATTCATTAATTTTCAGTAGAAATATCATTTTATATTAGTTTTGAGTAGTGTAGTGTTATGTCCTTCAGTACTTCCTAAATGTAGACATTCTTTCAATTCTTCTTTTTCATTTCTGCTCCTTCTTCTGAAATAAAAAAAATAAAATAATTAGCTGAACTTTTATTTTTTGACATGTTTATTTTAAGTCAGGTTTTTTTATAATATTCTTTAGATCTTAATTAAAGTAGAACCAAAGGAAATGCCAAATGCATATTATTTTAAGAATAATTTGTATCTATCCAAAATTGTAGGTTTTCCAGTTGTACCCCTTTTGGGGTACAACTGGGCGACTAGTAGTTAAATTAAATCCAGTTATATGTACAAGTTTACATTGATAACAAAAGTTAAAGACATAAGTTGGTATATGATTACAATTGAAATACAAATCGCAGAAACCTACTTTAATAAAAATATTAATGTTTACTTTCAAGCTAATCTATTCCACAAGTTGAAATAAAATATATGGTTTCAAATGATGAGAATAAATGTATATATATATACATTAACAAAAGCCAACACAAGTTCGTAAATTACACCGAAACTAAACTCCATATTAACTCCTTAATAAATTATACTAGTTGAGTTTTCTGTGAAAATTAACATATTACGAAGCATTAACTAAAATTAACTTGAATCGATCATTTCTAAAACCACGCAAGTCAAAATAGTTAATTTTCCAGTAGAGCGAAAAAACTGTTTTGTATAAAAAGTATCCTTGTAAAATTAAATAATTAGGTGTGGCCACCACACTACTTTCTTATACGTTTCAGCGTTTCAAATTATAGAATTTTAAGAATTTTCTCATACAAAAATATTCAAAATCCTATTCCAAGTTCTTCTATTATCTTAATAAATTTCTATAGAATGTATACTTTGCAAGATATTCGAAAAAAAGTGCTATTCGCTAAGAGTAAAAGTCATACTTCCGGTACGAATTTTGAAATTTTATGTACACCAAAAACATTGCAAATCTAGCTCTAAATACTTTTGTACTCTTGACAAATATATATAAAATGCATAATTTACGACATATTTGCAAAAAATCGCTATTAGATAAGAGTAAAAGTGTTACTTCTGGTCCGCATTTTGAAATTCTTTTTACACAAAAGGTATTGAAAATTAAGTTCTAAATACTTTTATATTCGTAACGTACCTGCCTAAAAAGCATAACTTGCGAAATAATCGCAAAAAACTGATGTTGGATAAGAGTAAAAGACCTGTTTTAATAAAATTCTTCTCAAATTCAATACTGAGTGCATATGAATTCTTTATAAATTTGTTTAAACTTAGTAGTTGACGAAATATTGGGAAAATTTGATTTTTTCACTGAAGTAAACTACTACTTCCGGTTTGTCGATTTTATTGAAAATCTAATCAGATCTCAAGAGGGAGTTTAAATTCGTAAATACAAAATTTGGAATTCATACCTATAGCGGTTTGATCTCTATCGTGGTCACATACATGCACACACACACACACACACACACACTGACACACACATAGACATTTTATAAAAACCACTTTTTCTGTATCAGGGGACTTCAAAACGTGGACATCTGCAAAAATCTCGAGGTCGAAAATTTTCATCATCACAATACTTCCTTATATTACGCATAAGAAAGTAAAAAAAGATATATTTTCTTAATATAAACTATGTGACCACAAAAAACGTGAAGAAAATTACTAAAAATGTTAATGGGTTTTTAATTTTAATTTGAAAAATAAATAAATATAAAAATATTAAGGTAAATGGTTAATTGGCGTTTTGCAAGGTATACATACATCCTCCATTTTCGTCTCCAGTTGGCCAGTTGAAAATCCCTTCATAGAATGGAATATTTTCTTGGATGCACTATTTTTTAACAATTTGATATTTTTTGTTTTGTCGAGGTTTATGTTAACACTGTTGGTGGGATATATCTGTTGGTAGTAGAATGATGGCACTAGCTATGTTTCTGATCAAGTTAAATGTATGTCTAGCTAAACTATAAGCCTTTGAAAAACCACTATTCCTTTCCTATTTTTTCGTACTGGAATGCCATGTAGCAGGATACTGAGAAGGCTGTTTCAGTCCATTTGAAATATGCTTACCAAAGCACTCATCTCGGCAAACATACTTTTTTTATAACATTTTAGCCACCATTTAGCAAAATATAAAATTTGTTGATAACTTAAAGACTTTAGAATTGGGATTTGCGTCTGACATAATCTTATAGTATTTTTCAGGCACGTACATTTACATTTTCAATGTCCACCTATTATAATATTACTAGCATTACAATTATCCTTCATGTAAAAATAAATTTTCCTCTCAACAATAACTCAGATCTTTCAATTTGAATACAAAACGAAATCAAAAAAGAATACTATAAGTATTTCTATCACGTAATTCATAAATTATTTTGCTGTTTTGCCATTTTAAGAAATCTGTAGTAGCTTATACGAATTCTTAAACATCAATTCGAACTCATTCCTTAACATATTATTGCAAAAGTTAACGCACAATAATTATAAGCTTATTAATAACTTTTATTAAATAAGATTTATTTTAGTCAAAGTGAAATATACCAGTCATGTAAAGAATGTTATAGACATTCCAAATGTTAAGCGTTTTATTGGCTGAAACTAGACGTGGTTTTCCACCTGTGAAAGTAGTTTTCTTTGTTAAAACTATAATAAATCAACGTTAAATTTGCGTTTTTTTTTAACATTTGAATGTTTATTATGACTCGTAAAAGACATCTAAAAATACCTTCCAAAGTTTACAATTATTTCGAAGAAGCAAAACGAAAAAGTACTCTTACAAATTATTAATTTTATGTAAACATCATCGAAATACAAATATAACCTAGGGGAATTACATTCGAGTTTGTTGTTGTGTCTTTTGTAAACCAGAAAGACATGAGATTCGAGCTATTGTTTGCATTGAATATTCTTATTCAAGCATTTGGTATTATCTTGAATATATGAGTTAGTAAAGTCAGTATTGTGCCAAAACATTTTTACTTATATATAGAATGCAAAGAATCGTCTTGCATGCAATATAAAATAGCAGAAGTTTTAATTTTAAAATATCCATGTACATCGGCGCTCATTTCATATACTGGAGGTGTATCTATAAATAATAGTGGTTGTCCAGTGGTCGCAACTCTAGCTTAATGAACGTAAACAATGAATGTTTTATTTAATTTAATGTATTTGTAACACATATACATAAATTTTATCTTTCTGCACTCTTTCTCTACATGAACTTTAACTATGCCAAATCTCACACTCCTTCATTCGCGCAATATGCTTAAAAAGAGGTACAAAATTTTTTCTTCACGTATTAATATATACTGGGGTCGACATATTTTAATTTCTGATACGAAAGTAGAAAGAGGAAACGAGCGCGACGAAATAAACTAAAGATAAACATAAGCGAGGCTGCCACACTCGAAAAACGTTTGCTATGAAATGTAAGGCGTGGGGGCCCCCCGCCACTGCCTTGCCCTCCCACCACTGTTAGCAAGCAGGCATCGCTGCATATCATAAGGTCATCTTCTGCATATGATAGAAGTGCATACCAAAATTAAACTTTGACGACTATGGTAGATAATAGTAATTATACTATACTTTGATGAGTTCTCATATTATTTTATGTTATATGAGATCACAAAGTCCGTTCGAGGAAAGCAGTGATACTAAAACAAAACAATGATGCCTAGATGTAAATTAATATCTATTTATTAATTTTGTGTGTTCTAAAGATGGATATACAATATAAGAATACCTGACATATATTACAATAACATGAATGCTGGGCAGTGTAAACCGTATTTTTATTAACCATAATTCAATACTTCAAGCCTTATTGGGACCCCTCTTGTTTGTAATTTATATGAATGATCTGGTGTATAATTTGTCCGCGGATGGGATTTGCCTATACGCTGATGACACGTCATTTGTGGTAGCAGACAAAACTAGAGATGGAAAATCAAGGAAAGCCGAAGCTGCAATGACGGATGCAGGAGACTGGTTCTCGGCGAATAAACTAAAACTAAACGGTGATAAGACACAATACCTGGATTTTTGCTTAGACAAAAAAGAAAATAATAATTCCGTCAGGGTGCTGGGTGTTCACGTCGATGGAAGATTGAGCTGGGATGTACATCTGGATGAACTGGCAAATAAACTGTCAGTCGCGGTATTTAGCATCAGAAGAATCAAGAATATTTCGACTCACCAGGCTGCAAGGCTGACATATTTTGCTAACTTCCACAGCGTGGCTTGTTATGGTTTGCAGTTCTGGGGAATGGCTTCGGGTGCTGATCGAGTTTTTCTCCTTCAAAAGCGGGCAGTGAGAGTCTTGTGCAAATTGAAACAAGAACAGACTTGTAAGCAAGCATTCATCAAAGAAAAAATACTTACCATTCCATGTGCTTACATACTCACAGTCGCTAAGCATGTGCACAGGGGTGGCACTCATATGCAGAAGAATGGTGACACACACAATTATAGCACTAGAATGAGAAATGCCGTGAAAATTCCTTACCATAGATTGTGGACGACGCAGAGGTTTCCGGACGATATTCGATTCTGTCACAGCGTTTCGGTTTTATTCACACATTCTATCATAGATAAAGGAATACTATAGATGCTAAACATAATGTATAAAGAATGAATACTTACGGAACTGTTGATGTTGTTGATGTTTTATAATAAGCCAATTTTCGCTTGCCCATAACTGTTATATTATTATACACTCGAATATTATAGGTATATCTATATGACATTTAAATGCGAGTGTCAGTTTGTAATTAAACTGTCACTCGCATTTAAGTCTGCAATAGCCGACCGATTCCGATAGATTTCGTCTTCGCTAGGACCGGTAGAGATACTGTAAAGTGGGAATAGACGACGCGATTAACTTGGAAAAAGGTCGTGTAAAATGTGTGTGACAATGTTTACTGTTTAATGTTTTTTATCTTTAAAAATAATCACATGAATTTGATTTTTTCTTTATATCGTACATCAAATGTGCAGCTAGCGCGTAGAGGTCGTTTTTTTTCTTTTGTGTACCAGCCTTAGTTAGTAGACATTAATCAAATTTCATGCATTTTTGTGGTTATTTCTAAAACGCATGACTTTCTTACGAAAATAAATTAGTACAAAAACTGACTTTGACATTATAAATTGATGCCTTTTGCATCACTAACCCAAATTTGTGATTCTAAAATTACAAAATGAGTTTAAAAAACGCGAAACGGCGATGCCTTAATTTTCGACAGGTAAACGCCCCTCTTAAGATATTATCGAATATTCGTTCAGCTTTTTTATGTTCTCTAGAAATGCGGCATGGTGTTAAGATGAAAGTTAATAATTTAAGTTTGATGTTTTTACAATTTGTTAAGACAAGGCATCCCATATACATGAAATGACGAGCTTGAATATTCTATTAAATTTTAATAAAAATTACTTATGTGCAAATAAAAAGTGTTATAGTATCGTTTTTAGTTTTATCCCATATGTAATGCAAGTCACAGCAATTCTTATTTTGAAATCGACGAACTGTGATAAGGTTTATACACATATCATATTCTATATAATTTTTACAACATTGCCCATAGGCACAATAGAGTAGGTATTCTTAAATAATAAAATTGTAGTACTTTTCATTGGATTTTTAGTTGGATTTTTTAAATTTAAAGACTTAAGTAGTAGAATGCGCTGTCTTTACTGATTGGGCCCATAACAATTTTTTTTTATAATTAGTTGTTTTTGTATAATAAAAATTCATAAGTTGTAAAATTTTCAACGAAAATTTCCACAACTCACAAACAGTTGAAAGTCGGCTTATACAAATTGACTCTTAAAGTTTTATCAGAAAATGTAATAAAATGCATAGAATTCTATTTAATAAATAAAATATTGTGTTGTAGTTCTCGAACACGATGTATATATTTAAAATATATTAAAAATGTATTACTATCTATATTATAAGATATGAATAATGGTGTGTGTCGTTTTCCTATGACATTCGCAATTTAAAATTCTTATTTGAAATGATATAGTACTTTCTTAATTTTTTCATTTTTAATTAATTTTGTTGCCGAAATAAAGAACACGCGCGATATTAATGGCGTCAGATGGCGAACCTGTTTTATAGTGAATAAAATTTGCGAATGTCTACTCAAAAAAGAAAAATGATAAAACTCGAATAAATCTCATACACAAAATAAACTGTTTTGTGAAATTAGATCCATAAATTCTCGACAAGATAATCCACCGACAGCAAAGTGGCAGACTTATTTTGAACATTCAAAATCGCACATTTAAATTTCAAACATGTTTTGTTCGTTTTAGCGTGGCAACTCATTTTGAGCTTATAACATATGCCATAGGAAGGAAATTTTGCATTAAACATAATTACTAATGAAAATGTGTTCATGAATTATATATAACTTTATTAATATGTTTTTAAATTATTTTCATTATTATAATTTATGAACTTTCCAAAATACAAGATAACACAAAAGAATGATTTTAAGATAATACATATATGATGTATGATCTTAGATGCCAAACTAACACAGTATTTAACGCGGATCAATTTAGTAACGAAAGTAAACTGCAAAAGTATGTACTGAAATTAAGGATTACTTAACATACTGTCTACTTAATTTACTATCGAAACTAGATTAACAGTTTATAATATGTTATATTTTAGTTTTGGTGTTAATTAAATTTCTTTTAGGTGTAAATAATTATTTTAGCAACTAATTCTAAATTTTCTAACCTAAAAGGCAAAGACTGAATTAAGAATGGAAATCGTTTTAAATTAGTAACGTGTAGAATTAATATATTGGCAACATGTAACACAAAACGAATATTTCAAAAATGTTTTTCTGTTACAAAAAAAGACAAAAACACAATTTATTATAAGAAAATGTGGACGTGACAAATCATCGACAATTTCTTATGTCATGACTGTGTTTAGCGTCAAGAATAAAGTCAAGTATCATTTACTAGAGTTAAAAATATTTAAATAAGTAAGTAATTTGAAGTAAATTACAACTGTAATACCTTGAGTGAGATATTCAACAGTAATTAAATGCAAAATAATGTATTATAAATGTCGCTTTGAATTTGAAGATTCGCAAAATATGAACAGGAAAATAAGGAAGCAATAGATGCTCTGCGATTCTGAATTTACTAGTGGCCATTCTGACATTCTGAATTTTATTGTGAGGTTTTCTAATACTTTGATTACTCAAGTAGCACAAAAAATGTCAAATACCATAACGTATATCTATGACAATTAAAAGGGAACCAGTAAAAGTGATAAAAATGCATAGGTATAAACTGCGTAGAGTCTGTGATCCGCGAAAATTAACCCCAACCAAGAATAATCACTAAAATATATATTCAATAATTAGAAGCATGAGTAATAAATCAAGAAATCTTTCTTAGACACCAATTAGGATATTTAATCAGCATCTATATGAAGTATTATTTATTTTTATCTGATAATTTTGCCACCAAAAATATTATATAATTACATCACAGAATTAGTGGTATACGATTACATTTATGATTTTTTCGTCTAATGATCTAGATTAATCTAGAAGACTTTTATTTTAAACTGAAGGTAAAAAACTCAAACTGAAAGCGTAAAATAAATATTGGTGTGTATGTCATGGGAAAAAATGAAAAGCATCAATCCGCATTTTTGTGTGCTTAAGTCAAAGTAAATTCATAGAACAGAAAATTGGTCACATAACATAATTGAAATTATAGTTGACAATATTTTATAATCAGTTGGTAATTGGTTGTACTAGATATAAATGTTGTATGAAACGGATCTTTCTAGTAGGGCAGACCTATGTCCCTACACACATTGTAAATCAAGATTTCGAAAGCAAGATGTGATATGTCATTAGTAGTGGAGGTAGCAAATATTTCACCGTCACCTGGACTAAGGGATTTAATGTTTTTCTCAAATAAGGAAAAAAATATGTTGTTTGATTGCTTTCAAAAATGTTTGCTCAAAAGCTACATATATTTGTGCATACATTCAAACCAATCCTCAAAACATTTTTTCATTCTGAAATTGATGTTTCAGAAACATCGATTTTGAAGGCTTCAACATCTTCTTGAAGTAATGAAAATCGCCGTCCACTTCTTTTTTTAACATTCGGAAACACAAATAAGTGGTTAGGTAATACATCAGGTAAATAATGGTAATGGAATATTATTTTGACGTTTTTCTTCAAATAATCAATTATTTAACCTTTCGTGTGAGAGCTGATATTGTTATGATAAAACATAATGCGATGTTTCTCGGATATCGTCAATGACTTATGGCAAAGAAATTGTTGTATACAATTGAGCACTAACTGTTCTTAGATTCACTAAGGAATTATTCTTGCGACAGATCCAGCACAGTCGAAGAAACAAGCAATCATTTTCTTGGAAATGCTTCGTGAGCAAACATCTTTTGTAGAATTCAGTTCATCAACCAGACAGCCTCTTAGTTTATGGTTCCTAGAAATATATCCAAATTTTATCACATATCACAATGTTTTATACGGATTTTGCAGGTTGTTGGTCAAACTTTGGATCATTTGTCTACATCAATTAGCACAAATCTTTTTGCAGCTTTGGTGAAATCCACCGGGAATAGATCACAGATAAATATCCTCTCTGGTGGCTGAAGATAAATCAAAGAAGGGCCATTCTACAACAAGGTAGGGTACCAAGACTCCATTATGCCTGTTTGGGCATAATGGATTCAATCCGGGCTACTCGAAATGCAGCTATGGAGGTTCTATTGGATCACCCGCCTCTTCATTTTGTGATACAGGAAAGTGAGGCAGGATGGATTCTTTTAGACTGCAGCTAACTACCGCCAATACCAAGTACACGGCGGGACACATGATTATTGCAGACCTTGTGGGTGGAGATGTCTTAGACACGAAATCAGACCACATCGTAAAGTAATATTGCCTCAATAGACCATTCGAAGTAAACCTTCCAGAAAGAATCGAATGGGAAAGTGATATGCAGAATATCAGAAACCTGGATCAGGTTTGGTACACAGACAGGATATAAAACGCAGCTGGCACTGGGGCAAGGATCTGCTCTTCTATTTAGAGCAGATACTGTGTACTGGGAACGTATGTCTCTATGTTTCAGGCAGAGGTGTACGTCATACTTTAATGTTCCATAGAAAATAATGTCTGACAGTGAAGCAGCACTGAGGGCAACATCTAACCAAGAAATGTCTTAAAAAATGGTTGCAAAATACCTTGTAGAACTAAAATCTCTGGCAGACCAGAATAACGTAAAACTAATATGGGTGTCAGGACATAATGGGTTCGTGGATTACGAAAAAGTTGCTAAATCGCTGCAAGGGAATCACAAGCAAAACTCATAGGCCCAGAACCCACTCAGGGAGTACCAAAAAGTATTTAAGAAATATAAGCATTTTTGGGCAACATTTCCAGGGTAAAATCATGGTAAAGAATTTTTTTTAACCATGCAAAAATGGGTTGACGAACTACAACATATGTGTAGGAATCGACTGCAAATCGTAACTGGCTTCTAACTGGTCATACAATCGTTAATGTACACCTCAACAAGACGGAAAGCTTAATTGCAGACTCTGGAATAAGAAACCAGCAACAGTCAGGCACATCTTAGTACACTGTGAGGCAATGAATGACAGAGAGCAACGTACTTTTGAGCAACCGAACCCAGAGATGCTGCAATAACACCCAGCAAACCTACTTGAATGAATATCATAAACTACACACGTTCAGCGTAATAAGCCTTATTGGTTGCGGTGCAAAGTGGGGACGTAAATCGGACAGCTGAAAAAAACAGGTAAAATTCAAGTAAAATTAAGTGCAGTGTTTGATATACTTAAGGATGTCTGAATCTCACTCTGTGTCGCATGCCGATGTTGAATCGATGTTTTTTTGGAATAACCAATTGTAAACAGTTTTTCTGATGATACTTCATTACCAAAAGGTGAACAACGAGATTTTATGCATTATTGTTGAGAGGGGCCTTTAAAAAATTACCTCAGGAATACCTTCATGTGAAATTTTCATTTTGCTCCAAAATTACTTTTTTTTTTGAAAGCTACATGTAAACAAACTACCAGCCAATTTCTAAACTGACACATTTTAATTATAATAGGAATGACATATCTCAATAGCGCCATCTAGTGGTCGTTTATAAAACTAAAAATGGCGGCTGTGTTACTAGGTTTGATTTTATAGAAATCTTGTTCACGTAGTACCTCATCTGTGACGCCGATGTTAATAAGTCTTGAAAAACACAATTTATTCACTACTTGTTTTTTCAAGCTCATTTAGCATAAGAATACACGTAATTTCGAAGAGGAATATTTTCAATTTTACTTCAGTATAATTAGCAAGAAATCTGTTTAGACAACTAATCAGATTTTTGCATAAGCAAAGTTAAACTAAGATAACTTGAAATATTAAAAATTAATTCAAAAAATAAGGGAAATATATAAAACAAAAGAGAAATATGATGGGTTTCATTGACATTTGTACCGCGTTGTCGTGCCAAGTTTCTAAGCGTGTACTAAAGCAGTTCGCCCGTAGTTCAGTAATAATATCTGCTCTATATTTTCTTGAAAATATCCCTCGAGAAAAGAGAACTAAAACTATTTTTGTACACTACTATTTAAGATGAAGAAAATATACATGGAGTCGAAGAGAGAAGAGAATTGAAAAACGTTCGTTGGAAAGAATTTTAGATTTGAGTGTATACAGCTCATGCAAGAGCTCGTTAGAATACGAACGGTTCCAAAAAATTAGTCTAGAAGTTCGGACAAAATTGTAAAATAGGTGATTCTATTATCGTTTCCATGCACGAAACGTATGTAAGTCTCCATGGAATCCTTTGCATCCCGACGTCACATGAATTACCGGCAGCGATTGCCTCGGTCTGCCGATGCTGTTTACAACCACTGCGGTTGCTTCTATGTATGACGCTTTGCTTTTTCTAATCGACCACGAGTGCTTCAAAGCGAGCATGATGTGGAAAACATAAAACGAATTCCAATCAGATGTACATAAATTGGATGCTCTTTCTTCGTTTTTGTCGACTGTGTTCGGGACACATCCATACATATGTATGAACGTACATATGTACATGGGCCATCAGTATTTGTGTGGCCAGAAATTTACCCAAGTAGATGAGAAAAATTCCGATTGACCTCGTTAGTCCTGAACATGTTTATGTGTCAAGGCTGGATTGTGCTTATTTCAAGCATTGTAAAGGTCCTTCAATGCAGGGCTTTTAAAGTATACTTAATATACGAATCACGTAAACTTTGAGGGGTGATTAATGATGCTAAAATATGCATACGGATAAATAATAAATAAATAAGCCATAAATATATACATTAATAAATTAACAATAATTATAGTTAATTATTACTTGAGTGTATTGTTAGTATGAATGTAAAGAATGAATTGTTATTAACCTGATTATATATGAACTCTCAGAGTTAGTGTGATGAAAGAATAAAATTAATAGTTAAAAAAACAATTATTTCTGTAGTAGCACTATTTCATCGGCATTGAAAACATTAGGGTTTGTTATTAGAAATACCAGGAAGTTTGCATCCATGGAAGCCATTACCACCCTTTATTTTTCCTTTGTTCTCTCTCGCCTCGGATATGCTTCATTCGTTTGGTCGCCAACATATAAAACTTATTCTGAAGCACTGGAGAGGGTTCAGAGGCGCTTTTTGAAATAACTGTACTTCAAGAGGCATGGTTTGTACCCCGTTCAGGGACATGCTATGATGTCCTTCTTGAAGAATTTAAATTTGAATCTTTGGAGATACGAAGACATAAGACAGACATTAAGTTCATTTATGATGTATTGCACAATAATATAAATGTTCCATCTTTTTTTGGCAAAGATCATGTTTGCTATACCTCAGTACCTATGTCGCACAAGGAATGTGTTTTATTTTTCAACGACGAGAACAAATATTTTACTGGCATCGCCGCTCTATAGAGGTTGCAGTCGTTGCAATGCCATTTGTGGGGATGATCTCGATATTAATTTTTCACCATTATCGCAATTAATTAATTAATTAGTAGGGTTACTTATACGTTGCATGGGCTTGTTTCTTTTTTCATTTTCTTTTTGTCTCTTTCTTAATTCTTGTAGTGCATATTATTGAGTTATGTTTGTGTATATATTATGTATATGTGTATATATTTTTTTTTATTTGATTTTATATTGTTGTAACGGTAGGCCCTGTATATAATGAATAAAATATAAATATAATATAACATCCAAAATATTTATATTAAAGTAATGTATATTATAAAATTAAGGTAGATAATAAATCAACACAGATCGGGAAACATGTATTATTCATTTATGTGTATTAAATTATTATATTCCTGTTTAAAATGTTCCGATATAAATTCTGTATATGTAAAAGAGAAATAGTGCGTAGGTGTATCGGTGTGAAAGAATGAAAAACACAAGTGGCGTCAATATTATCGCAGCCAGCCAGGAAGTTATGCGACATAAATAAGAAACAGTGTGTGTGCAACCGACACGTGGAACCTTGAATGTGATGCAGAAAAGTAAAGCACATAGGTGGCTCGGGGAATTCCCTGGAAGAATACGGCGTGGCGTGCCTTAAGCAAGGAGTAGGCAGGCAGACGTTCCCTAGCCGGCGCATGAATAGGTTCGCAGGTCGTGTTAAGTAGAATAACACTAGACCGCACCCAAGAAAAAGGGAACGATCTCTCATAGGCTAACAGTGCGAATGCAAGTAATTCTACGCACTATTAAAAAGTAAGAGAAAAAGCCTAGGGAGAAAACTGTTATAAGTTTTAATAAAACAAATAGTGGGTCAAGTGAAGTAAAAGTGCTATTAATAATCAAGTGTGTGCCGTATCTCCAGACAAAGGAGAGGACGATTTCAATCTACCCCGGGAAAGCTGCCCCAGAAAAAACCGTATCCTGGTCACTGCATCTTATCTAAAGGTACCCAACGTTGTTTGAATTAAAGGCCTAGATCATGCATGTTATTTTTTATAAAACAATTCAATTAGCATCTAAGTAAATCCATGGTATACTGTATAGGTAAAGCGTCATTGCATTGTTGTTAACTATATTTGCCCATGTTGTAATTAATGCGTAATTTGTATTGTGTTGTACCAGTTGAATTATATCTTGTTTCTATAACCTTTGTTTGTAACTTGATCTGTGTTGATGGTGTTTTTAATCAATATATTAATAAGGTGTAAATATTCTTTTGCGTATTATTTGTCTACCTTACTATAAGAAATTTATAATATAAAATAGAAGTAATAGTACGTGCAGGACAATAACCTTAGTGTCTAAATACCTGAACCGTCTTGAAATTAAGAGTCTTATGCTAAACCGAAATATTTACCTGAGCTGATTACGCGGAGCATTCAATAAGTCATTTTATTAAGTTTATTCATGTCATTAATAAATCAGTTTTATTAAATTTAATTTCACTATTAAATTTAAGTTTATATTATTTTATATTATTTAAATTTGTACTATTACATATGGTGCCCAACCTTGGGACATTTTAGTCTTTTTATTGAAATTTAAATACGTACTATTACATATGTCACCCAACTCAGGGGCATTACTATTACATTGTGTAGTTATCGATTCATTGCATTTTTTTCTTGTCCTGTAATTAGATGTAAAAAATCTGTTAGGCAATAAAGATATATTATTATTATTACTATTATTATTATTATTTAGATTTTATTACATATGCTAAGTGTGAATCTCCTCGTTCAAAACATACTTTACAACGAAGTTCCAAGTTGGTTGTCATGCTATCAAATAAAGGTTGTCTCAGTTGTGCGAAGAGAGTCGAATGGCATTCTTTAATTGATCGATGGTTTGTGGTGACCTTTTGAAGATGGCATCTTTGGTCATGTCCCAAATGTGATAAATATTGTAGGAGAAAACTGAAGATTAAAAAGTATGTGTACGACAAGTATACAGGGTGAGTTATCTCCGCGGGTAAGATCGATTATGCCTTTATGAGTAAAGATATTTTGAAGCCGTTTTTTTCTTGCGATAGCTGCTCATTAGGAGCACATTTTAAAAATATTTTGTGTTATACAGAGTGTTGCATAACTTGGTGGCTAACCATAGTTATAGTTTTTTAAATGGAACACTCTATATATTATTGCATTTTTGTATTCTCCGTATAATTTTTAGTCAAAAAGTAATATTATAGTATAGGCCTAAAGTGTAAAGTTTTTGACTTATTCCCATTTCTCTGAAAAATTCAAAGTTTGTATAAAATTATATTTCTCGAAAACGACATATTAGATGGACACAATTTTTTGCAGTATTGTTTACAATAAAAGGTCCTAATAGAATCATCTTTTATTTTTTTACAGTTACTAACTGCATGTGAAGAAAACTGGATTAAAATTACATGACACGTTTTTGAATAAGAGTCAATTTTTTCAAATGAAACACCCTGTATATTAGTTCATTTTTGAATTCCTTATTTAATTTTACATCAAAAACATGTCACACGTTAATACTTTAAAAGTGGCTATTACTGAGCTATTGTCGCTTTTTGATATAGTTTTGTCAGTTTTGGGTTTTAAGTAATATAGTATAGTACTTATAAAATTATATAGCTGAGTAATAGTCACTTTTAAAGTATTAACATCTTACAAGTTTTTGATGTGAAACTTAATAAGAAATTCAAAAATGAACTAACATACAGGCTCTTCCATTTAAAAAAATTGACATTTATACAAAAACGTGTCATGTAATTTTAATCCAGTTTTCTTGCACATTCAGTTAGTAACTGTAAAAAAATAAAACATGCTTCTATTAGGACCTCTTATTGTAAACAATACTGCAAAAAATTGTGTCCATCTAATACGTCGTTTTCGAGAAATATAATTTTATACAAACATTGAATTTTTCAGAAAGATGGGAATAAGTCAAAAACTTTACATTTTAGGCCTATACTACCTTATTATTTTTTGACTTAGAATTATACGGGAAATACAAAAATGGTGTTCCATTTAAAAAACTCTAACTATTGTTAGTCACCAAGTTATGGAATACTCTGTATGATACAAAATATTTTTAAAATGTGCTCCTAATGAACAGCTATCACATGAAAAACCCTCTTCGAAATATCTTTACTCATAAAGGCATAATCGGCCTTACCCGCGGAGATGAATCACCCTGTATATACACAACCCTGATATATTGCTGTAAATGTTAAATATATACACTGAGTCACAAAAAAAGTGGCGCACTAACTAAAGCGGAATATTTACTAATTTAATTCATAAAAAACAAATATTTTTTAACTTAAATACTTTAATTGGTCTACAAACAATAATAAATTGTATTTCGAAACAAAGGTTTTAATAACAATTAAAAAGAAATGCAATACATAAAAAAAAACATCAAAAATCGAAAAACGCAACAAGAGATTATCTTAAAATAATCAAGGTTTTCTGGTATCAGTAACGAGTGTTACCTCCGCGAACATCCAGCAATGTGTGAATTCGTCGAGGCATACCTTGAATTAACTGTCTAATCACATTTTGGTCAATGCTATCCCATTCTTCTACAAGTGCCACTTTTAACTCTTGTAGCGTCTCTGGACGCACCGGGCGGGCTCTAACACGTCTTCCTAACTCATCCCACGCGTGCTCTATGGGATTCATGTCAGGACTCATCGCAGGCCATTCTAAACCGGTAATTCCTACTTCCTGCAGATATCGCATGACGCACCTAACGGTATGGGGTCTTGCATTATCTTGCATAAACAAAAACTCGCGCCCTATAAATGGTGCGAAAGGAACAACATAGTCTGCAAGAATGTCCCTAATGTAATTGTTTGCATTTAAAGTTCGTTCTTGAAGAATGAAAAGGTCAGTTTTTGCCTCTAGCAAAATTCCCGCCCAAACCATAGCAGACCCTCCCCAAAAATTTTCATGCTGAACAACGGTGGCTGAAGAATATCTCTCCCCTTGTCTTCTCCAGACTCTATGGCGTCCATCTGGTGATCGCAAACAAAATCGTGATTCATCCGAGAAGAGAACTCGTCTCCAATCACGCTCTTCCCAATTTTGACACATTCTAGCAAACTCCATTCTCCGTTGCTTGTGCTGTTGTGTAAGCCTAGGTACTCGATTCGGCCTATATGCATTTAAACCAGTCACTACCAGTCTTCGTCTAACTGCCTGAGCACATACAGCTATGCCACGCGCATCTCTGAGCCTCTGAGCCAGTTCAACCGCGGTTTGGTGACGATCTCGGAGACACTGCAGCGACAAAAACCTATCGTCTCTTGCAGATGTGGATCGCGGACGACCGGAACCAGGACGTTGGGTGTACCTCTGTATCTCGCGGTACCTCTGAAGTGCTCGACGTACAGTTGTCTCCGGTTTTCCAATAGCACGAGCAGCATATCGACACTTCGGCCATCTGCCACTAAAGCCATCACCCCCGCAACTTCATCGGAAGTTATTTGCATTTCTGAAAAAAAAATATTTAAGAACAAGCAAGCAATCACCATAAACAGCAATGCTTCAAAAACTTTAACGGAAATATGCTCTCAATGAAAATAATGATTTAACAGGGGAAGAAAAATAACAACTTAAACGTAAAATAAGACTTGTCAGAAAATTCATTTACAAATACTAAAAATTATAAGTGACAGAATACAAGTCATAGCCATCTGTGTCAATATTTGGCTTTACAAACAAAGAATAACAACATAATAAGAAAAAACTAGAGTGCGCCACTTTTTTTGTGACTCAGTGTATTTATTAATATATGTGGTGTGTAAAGAAGTACCTGTAAATTAGTACAGATGGCGCTGCCACTTCAACTCCAACATTGTGCTTGTCAAGAAGTATCTTTTAAAGACCGCACCTTAATTTTCAGACTGGTCTGTCTAATAGTTTTGTTGTGACAGCCATTTGAAAGAGACGTTAATGTAAAAATGGAAAGAAGTGAATTTTGTGTGCTAATTCAACACTATTTTTTGCGCGAAAAGATCATTCAAGCAAACGAAAAAAAATAAGCTTGAAAAGTATTCACCATCGATTGGAACCATCCACCACTGGTTTACTCAATTTCGGTGCGGCGTACCAACACAAGTAACGGCGAACGTTCTGGTCGCTCAATTGAGGTCACTACACCAGAAATCGTCGATAAAATCCACGGTATGATATTGGACCATCGACGAGTAAAGGTGCGCGAACTTGAAGAGGTTACAGGCATATCACATAGACCAGTGATTTTTAATTTTGTATAAACATTTGGATATGAAAAAGGCAAAGAAGCTATCTGCAAGATGGGTGCCGCGTTTACTTACAAATTGACAACAAACGCAATCGTTTGACAACTTTAAAGGAGTGTTTGGCGTTGCTCAATCGTAAAGTTTTTGCGCTGTTTCGTAAACGTAGTTTCATCATAATGTACCAGATATCAAGGGACAGTCCAGACAGTGGGCTTCTCATGGTTAATCGGTCCCAAAAAAAGCCAAGGTGGGTCTGTCGGCCAATAAGGTTATGGCGACAGTTTTTTAAGATGCGTGCAGTGTCATTTACATCGATTATCTTGTAAGGGGTCAAACGATTACCGGCGCATATTATGTAGAGATGTTGGATCGATTCGATGCCGATTTGAAGCCTAGACGACCTTATTTGGCGAGAAAAAAAGGATTCTTCCACCAGGTAATGCACCGGCTCCGATGTCCTGAGTCGAAATGGCAAAATTGCATAAACTGCGTTATAAATTGCTCCCTCATCCAGCATATTATCCAGATTCAGCCCCCTGCGACTGTTTCCTCTCTCCAAACATGAAGAAATGGTTCATCGGTAAGAGATTTGGGTCGAATTAAGAGGCCATCGATGTAACAAATGCCTATTTTGTGAGCATCAGGAAATCGTATTATTTAGAGAGCATCAAAAGGTTGGACAAACGTTGGATGAAGTGTATCGTCCTGAATAAAGATTATGTTGAAAAAAGAGTTTTTCTAGAGACTTCATGACACATTCTTGTATACTGTTCTTATTTTATTAACACACTAGAACCACTCTACTGGTTCTCAATAGCCACAAAGTAAAAATTTTGAAAATGAAATTTGTGTTCCGTTTGAAGTAGATGCTCAACAAAACCACATGATCGTACCGATACGGCACTTTTGTGTTGAGTAAGTCTTTGTATTAACCACTGGAGAGTCTGGTAAATGTCAGAGTTGCTACATTGGTAACTGCGGAAATGGCAAATTCCGTTGCAGTAGCGTATACGGGAAACAGAATAATCAAGTGAATGATACGAGCGCAGATATAATAGCACAGTAGAAGAGGAAGAGCTGTATAACAAAACAAAAGCAGTATGCTTCCCTCATTATAGTTTAAAGACACTTTAAAACTAAAATCTGCATCTCAAAAAGTAAGGGATGTATTAGAGGTGTTTACAATACCCATTTGTTCCTAATTCACAGATAAATTACGAAAATAATTGTCCCCGTAGAAATAAATTGGATGTTTAGCATAATCTCTGAGTTTGAAAGTAAATTGAAATATATAGTGTAACATCTTCCGCAGATAATGTGGAATTTCTATTTCAATTTCACTATTTGGTTGGCAATTCGTGGAAGAATTAAAGCGATTTTCCCCGACCGTCTAACGGCAGCCGACATCGACGATTCGCTTTTCCTTCCTTCTCCGAGTAATTTGCCTCTCAAACAAACAGAATCTCAATAAACCTTAACGTATGCACCGACGTTTATTCCACGAATACGTGACCAATTTGAATTTCTTTCCCCTAAACATGCCATTCTCACATATATTAAGGAATCGCTTCGAGAATACTAAAAATTCTCGAACGTCGATATTGCAATATATGTATATATATACATTGTTTCGTTACAGTATTCGAATTTTGTGGATATTCATATGTAACAGAGAGATGTAAAGTTAGTTGCGTTGAATAAGTTTGCCTTTCCGCGTTGATGGCTGCTAAATATCATTAAACGAAGTGTAGATTTAAAAAAGAAATTGTAATAATTTTAGTCAATGCCAGTTTAATATTTAATGCGTCGTATAACTAGTAATATTTAATGGTTGGACGATTATCAGCGGTAAGATATGAGGTGACTTGGTGAATTATACGCATGCAGACAAATAATAATATTCAAAGAAATCACTTTGGAATTTCTTTTTATAGGTTTCTTGTTGTAGGGGTCTCAAAATTAAAATTACTAACCTTAATCTAATTAATAACAAAAATTTGACGTTTCAACTTTATTCAGTCTTTCTCAAAATTATAAAATGTTTAAAAACGGAACACACACCATGATGTCCAAACACAACTGTAAAAAAAGACAAAACAAATAACTATAGATCATTCTTGAAACAGATTATTTTATTATAATTTAGTTTTAATATTTTTTGTTTGTTTTTAGTTTTGTGAAAACTTACCATATGTTGTTTGAGCTTCTATATGAAGGAAATAACTTAACCATTAAAATTAAAATTTTAAAAAATAAAGGAAATCTGTAAACGGATAAAAATTATACTGTATTAATAAATTTAAATTTTTTGAATATAACGAAAACAGTGGACTTACCACGACATTTCTAAGGAAGTATCATTTCAAAGAGGTATTTAAATCCATACTCTTTCTTACATTTTATCCTAGTTTCTTGGAAACAAAATATTCTTCATTTATTTTCATAGAAATAATTTTAAATCCTTTATAGGTTTTAAATTTCTGTGTTTGCTTGATGCTAGTTTTATGTATTTAATATCGCTTTAAGTGTATGTCTATTTTTGTATATAAAGTTTAAGTTTTTTTAGTTTGTTCTTTTATGAATATAAAAGTTGTTATTTTCAAATATACAGGAAAGGATATTTACTGCATGTACAATATGGTTCAAAAGTTTGTCATTATTGTATAAGCGGGTAATAAAATTTTGAAAGACCATCGATCTCACTTCTATCATTTACTGCATTGTTATGTTGTACTATGTGGTTCATCTCCAGAACATTCCTTGCCTTTGTATTCGTCTGTTGTGCTAAAATTTTAGTGTTTGTGAAATTGAAACTATGGTTTAAGTTTGTTTGATGTTTTTTTTAAAGCCGTGGAGTTTTTGGCATATATATGTCCTTAATCCTTTCTTCCAGTAACTGTTTAGTTTGACCAATATAAATTTTGCCACATGTCTCACAAGGGGTGCTATATACTACGTGTGACTGTTTAAGGGGTAGAGTAGGATCTTTGAGTTTAGTATATACAAATTTAAGGCTACTGTTATTTTGGTGACTTATTTTGAAGTTGTATGGTTTTATTATTTGGCTGAGTTTTTCTGATAAATTTTTGACGTATGGTGCAGAAATGTAAGTAGGTTCGAGAATTTGTTTATTTGTATTTTTAGTTATTCTTGTCTCTTTATTGTAAAATTTATGTAAAGTTTGTTTGATAATTTTTTTTAAAAAGTTATCTGGGTAATTATTATTATTTAATATATTCTTAATTCTGTTTATCACGACTGGTCGATATTTTGGACTGGTAAGGTAAATGGCTCTGTCGGCTAATACTTTAACTATGTTCCTCTTTAGCGATAGAGGTTGTAGGGAATTGTAGTTTAAATATCTTTCAGATGCGATGGGTTTCATGTACCATATAGTTTGAATATTGCTATTCTGCTTTATTAATATCATATCTAAGAAATTTATGGAATGATTTTTTTCTATTTCGATAGTGAAACGTAATTGTTTATGGAAAATATTAAATTGATTTTGAAAATACCGTATCTTTTTTTCTGGAATTAAAGCTATGCAGTCGTCTACGTATATTTTATATAATGTGGGTTGGAAATCTAAGTTTTTCTTGTATGTTCTTCAATGTGTTCTAATACAAGTTGGCAATGACACTCGATGTGGGTGCTCCCATAGCTAAACCTTCAATCTGTAAAATTTAGTGTTATACTGAAAATATGTATTTGTTAAAGTTATTTCTATTGTTTCTAAAAAATCTTCAATAGGTATTTGTGTAAAATCTTTAATTACGTTCTACTAAAATAGCTAAATTAAGTGGTATATTTGTATACATTGATTCTACGTATAATGATATTAATTTGTGATCTGTATCAATTTTGGTGTATTTTAAAGTGTCTTTGAGGTCAAATGAGTTTTTTAAGTAATATTCATTTTTACCAATTACATTAGATAGTATGCCCGCAAGGTACTTTGATAGGTTGTAAAACGGGCTTTGTATACACGAGACAATAAGTCTAAGTAGAATATTATCTTTGTGTAACTTTGCATAACCATATATTTTAGGTGGTTGTGCATTATTGATTTTTAACAAATTTACCGTATTAGGTGATATTAGTTGTTTGTTTTCTAATTTTTTGATCAATGAGTTATTCCCTTTTTGATATTTTGTTGTAGGGTCGTTAGGTAATATTGTATATGTGGTTTCTTGAGTTAACAAAGTATTCATTTTATGTTCATAGTCTTCTTTGTTCATGATTACTGTTTTATTTGTTTTATATATATATATATATCGGGTTACAACGTTTTACGTCTTCCGATTCCTAATCGCCATTCCCCTCTGTTCATCCACATGCCCTCCTCCAGATCCGTCTCTCGAATTTCCTTATCCACTCCGTCTCTCCAGCTTCTGCGCGGTCTTCCTCGTTTTCGGTTTCCTTGGGGGTTCCAGTTTAGTACTTTCTTTGGGATTCTGTGTTCTGGCATTCTTTGGACGTGCCCATACCATGTTAGCTGTTTAGTTATAATGTCATCAATAATGTCGTGTTGTATTCCCATTTCTTGTCTGATGGTTTCATTTGGGACTCTATCTCTTCTGGATTTTCCTGCCGCTCTTCTCCAGAAGTCCATTTCTGTGGCTTTTATCTTTCTTTTTGTTTTTTCTTTTATCGGCCACACCTCCGAGCTATATGTTATTATGCTTTTCACGATGGAGTTGTAAATCCTTTTTTTATTTTCTTTTGTAATGGTCTTGTCCCATAGAATACTGTTCAGCATGGAAGTAGCTCTTCTTCCCTGTACGTTTCTGTCCGATATTGCCTCATCTAGTGTCCCATCCTTAGCTATTTTCATTCCTAGGTATTTGTATATATTGCAATGTTTGATGATCTGTCCCGTTGCTAGATGTAGGTCTTCTTGCTGTCCTCCTATGCACATATACTCCGTTTTTGTAATGTTGACATCCAGGCCCCATTTTCCGTATTCCTCGATGAGCTTTCGGCTCATATATTCCATGTCATCTATATCTTGTGCAATAACTACTTGGTCATCCGCGAAAGAGAGGGTATATACTGTCGTGTCGGCATCCACCGGCATTCCCATACTATTGCATTTCCGTTTCCATGTCTTTAGTGCATATTCCAAGTATATTTTGAATAGTGTCGGAGATATACAGCAACCCTGTTTAAGACCCTTGGTTATTGTGAATCCAGATGTTAATCCTTCGTTGGTTTTGACTCTGGATGTGGAGCCCGCGTATAAAGACCTCACAGCTTTTATTATTTCCATGTTTATGTTGCTATGTTGAAGAGCCTCCCATAGTTTTACTAAAGGCACACTGTCGTAGGCCTTTTTCAGATCTACGTACAGGAGATGTACCTCTTGATTTCGTGCTGCTTTCTTTTCTAAAATTTGAGTTAGCGTAAACAGGTGGTCGACTGTGGATTTTCCTGCTCTGAAGCCTGCTTGTTCTTCTGCCTCCATATCGGCATATTCTTTCTCTATCCTGTTCTTTAAGATTTTCCCATAAACTCTACTTATAGCGCTTGTAACGGCTATTCCTCGATAATTGTCGCAGTTACTCTTGTCGCCTTTTTTGAATATCGTCGATAGGTATGATATCTTCCATTCCATGGGTACCTCGTGCCTGTTAAGGCATCTTTGGAATAAATTTCTTAATAGCCCGTATAGCTTATCTGTGCCGTATTTTAACAGTTCATTAGTAATATTACCTGGTCCTGGGGCTCTTCCGTTTTTTAAGTTTTTACAGACTTCTTTAACCTCCGCCACAGTTATTCTAATTGGGGATCCTTGTATAAATATGCCCTGGTTTTCGTTTTGGATGTCTTTAAATTGAGGTCTGTCTTCTGTCAACATCTCTTCAAAGTACTTGTTCCATGTTTCAGGTGTTATAGGTGAGATTATGTCCTTCGTTCGTCCTCCTCTCATACTTTTGAGGAGCCTCCAACTTTCTGTACTCTTCCTTCCTCCAATGTATGTATTGAGTCTTGAACACGTCCTTTCCCATTGATTATTCTTCTTTTCACATATTTTCTTCCGTACTCTCTTTTGTGATTCTTTGTATTTTTCCTTGTCTTCCATAGCTTTCGAACTTAAATATACGTGGTACCTTTTCCTTTTTTCTTCTATTTCGTATTCAATTTCTTCGTCCCACCAGTATGGTTTTTTCTGTTTTCCTCGTTTTTCTTCGTAACCCAATGCTTCCTCTGCCGCTGAGTGTATGCCCCTCTTTATGTATTCGTATTCTTCTTCTATGTTTGTGAATTCTGCATTCTGAATTTTGCTGTCAAGTCTAGAGTTGTATAGTATTTTTGTACTTTCGTGTTCGAGGCTGTTGACTTTAAATCTTTTTGGAGTTTCTTCGTTTGTTATTTCACCTTTTTTTTTGGAATTGTCAGGTTCTTCTTTTGTTCTTATTGGTGACACTATTTTTCCTTTTAGAAAGTAGTGGTCACTTCCACATGAGGCACCTCTCTGAACTCTTACATCTAGGAACTTCAGTCTGGATTTTTGTTTAATTATTATGTAGTCAATAACGCTTTTTAGATTCCTTGTTGGCTGTGTCCATGTGTATTTATGGATCTCGCGGTGTTGAAAATGACCATTAAGAATAGTCAACTGGTTTTGTTCACATATTTCTATTAACCGTCTTCCATTATCGTTGACGACTTCTTCTCCATACTTTCCCACAACCAGGTCCTTTTGCTTTCTTCCTGTTCTGCCGTTCAGGTCTCCTAGAAGTATTATTTCTCTTGATGTTCCTATTTTTCCTATTTCCTCATTTAGTTTTTCATAAAATGAGTCTTTATTGTAGACTAGTTCGTCATCATTAATGGCATATATTCCCAGTATAGTTACATTATATCCTAATATTTTTAGATTCATCTTTATCATCCTTTCATTAATCGGTTCCCATGTGGAGATGTACTTTCTCATTTTCCTGTGGATTATTATGGATACTCCTTGCTTAGCTCTGCTTTCCTTGGGTACTCCGCTGTAGAAGTGGTCGTAGCTCCCCCAATTTTCCGATCCCTTTCCTTTCTTTTTCGTCTCTGTTAAAACCGCGATGTCTACTTGGAGATTTTTCAATTCGTTGGCAACTTCGTTTATTTTATTGGAGAGGCCCTGTATATTCCATGTACCGCATATCGTTGTCCGTTTTCTTAGCTTAGTTCGTCCTTGTGTGTTATCCGTCCTATTCCGAGGCAATTGATTAGGTTTTTTAGCAGGTATGTTTTTTTTCCGTAGGGCAGGGAGCTGGCCTACCGCTACAACCCTCCTCCTTTACCCGGGCTTGGGACCGGCAGTGACAACTGTGGAGCTACTCAATCCACCCGACAGCTGCCCCAGGCGGAGTTTTTATTTGTTTTATCCGCTATCAAAACTTTAAATGTTTATTTTTTCTCAAAAACTCTTTTGTTTTTTTAATGTTTTTTTTTTTTAGAAAAATGTGATCTGATTGTGATGTTTGAGGTTTACTTGAATTTTTGAAATTGGATATGATGTTGCAGATTTTTGACCGTAGTTGGTTTTTTCATCTCTTTTATTTATGTTTTCTATACACGCTTCAATATTTGCTATAATTAAATTAATGGGGGCATTGTTTTTAGTTTCATTAATATTACTATGACCAACAGCAAAGTTTGAGCCCAAACTTTGCTGCCTCTAGCTAGTATCAATTAATGTTAACTATATGAATATTAACTTTTGATTTCACTATAACTATGAGTATAAACTTTTTACATTACTGACTTACTTATCGCGGGCTACACATTGGCCCTCAAGCTGCAGTGTCAAGGCAATGGTCCTTCTCCATCTAGTTCTGTCCCTCGCATCTGCCTCCAGTTGAACCTCTTTCTGTGTAGTGCATCTAGAATCGCCATGTTCCATGTTTTTCTTGGTCTGTTTTTTCCTTTGTCTATTACCAAAATACCTTCACCGTTTTTTCTTCACTCATTGATACCACACTATTCAACCGCGTCAGCTATTGCGTTTGTTTTTTCCGATACAGGTTTTATATTGAGTATCATCTAGGAAAACAAAATAATTTTCCCATTTTAAATATTTAATAAACCTGGTTATTGTTGTAATTCTGACTCGTGGGTGAAGAAACTTGAAGCTTCCTTTCATTCATCTCAGATAAGAATACCATCAGCAAGCTTGTCAATTAACTGAATCAGAGGTGGCGCCATTTTCGATCGTCGTTTTAAGGAATATCATCGAATCACCTCATATCCGCAACGAGCACAGCGGCAGTGAGTTTCCTGTATTTTAGATCGACGAAAGTGTTTTTACCAGGATGAGAAACGAATAGATATTCAATGAAGGGTAGTTTGCAGTATACCAAGGCTGTCGAGTGTGAATTGCTTGTACAGATTAAATTAACCCATTAATGATAAGTTTTCATAAATTATTTTAAATTATTTTCATCGATAGATTACCAAAGCCAAAATTATTGTGCAGTGTTTTCAGTGTTTTTGTGAATAATTGTTAATTTCTGCTTCCTATCTCTCACCAGAGATAGGTATGATAGCAGTACTATACAATCCGTTGCTTGCTCGATCGGATGATCTTTACATCAAAGTACGGAACAGTATGATATTATTGTTTTTCGGTAGAATAATTGACTTCGACACCATTGATACTGCCAATCTAAAGTTATAAGAATTAAAATGAATTCAATGTAGCTATGGCGTGTTAATTGAATGCAAGTATATCTACAGTTGCCTGATTAGTAGTTGTACTACTGGAGGGTAACATTACCTTGCGATGTCGCGCTTGTGTTACAGAGGCCGCTGGGAATTTCTCATGGCATTTGGTGCGTAAGTTGACATTATCAGGTGATCTAAGTTTTTAAGGCATTGTGAACAACACGTTTATGCACAAATGAGACCAATGTAAGGTCGAAACAGCTGTCTGCATGTTGTTGTTCGCAATGCTTGCTTAGGGTAGATGTGCATTCATACATTTACATATATGTATGTACGTTTACGTATAAATGTATATATGTATACTTATGATAGTTAAAATGAATTAATTGCTCAATGGATTTTTACTGCACTTATTTGCCGTTAGAAGAAAAACTTTGTTGAATTGAAAACAGCTAAGAAAAACACGAACATTTTTATTTTATCCTAGAAGTTTCAATCCTCTGACAATCATGTAAGTTTAAAAATCAATACTGTGTGGTGGGCTTACCATTGAGAGATCCACCCATAGATATAATTTCTTCTATGTTAGCACATACTATGAACTGCTGTTTAATTTAAATATTTACGTAAGTAAGAGCGAAGTATATCAATATTTCTACGTTTTCATATGAAATTATTAATTTTTCAGATTGAAATTTATTATACGTACTTGAAATACCACAGATTAATTTGATTAGAATTTCGTGAAACTCGCATACAAAATTAAAAATTTATTGTTATAATACAAATTATTAGTTTCCTATTCTATAAAATCTTTATAATTCTTCAATGAATGATTTTTATGGACTGACTTATTCTTTCATCTTCAGGCTCCCTTTACTTTCACATTGCCACGCCGTGCCGCGCACAATAAAAATCTTTTTTTCCTCAAAATAAACTTCTCCGGTCCGTTGGATTCGCTCATCTGGCGACGTGAGTAATAGAAGATCAGTCGAGGTGAAGTTTCATGAAGTTAGACGAGCTCTACTAAACGGATCATTTAATATTAAGGACAATTTGAGTGAATTGATGGCGTCGCATGGTGGGGAATTGGGCACATAAAAAAGCAATAAAATTAACGACACTTAAATTGTACTTAATGGCGATGTTAAAACCAATTACTGAAACTTATCTTTATTTTCGGCGAAGGGGGCGTAAAACTAAATCGGGGCGTTAGCGAGGAACTTTTACATAAGACGTATGAATGCTTTTAGACGTTCATAAATGGGTATCGTCAGGTAGTTAGTTTCGATTAATGCTCGTTATATTGTTGAACTTTGACTTTGCCAGTCAATAGGTAATATATGTGCCATATTATTGCTTGTATCCAGGATAGCAATGAAATCTTTTTTATTTCCAAAAAGTGACAACTTTGACATGTGTATTTACATAACATATCAAGTATCCAATTAATATATGAAGTGAGGCAACCAAAAGTAAATTAAACGTTTTACAAAGATAACAAAACAAAAGAGATAACTCGACTAACTAAAATCAAACCATATGAAGTACTACTATTTGGAATATAAGACTAAGAGGCATGGCAAGAATTGGGAAAAAAATAAAAGAAAAGAAAAAGAACACATGAGTCCTCAATACCGGTAACTTGAATAATGATGTGTGGCACAAAGTAAGTGAAGAAGTAATGAAGAAGATGTTTGTTTTCTGTGGAAGCACTGTTCGTGTATACTTTGGCTAAAGTTTACAGAAAAAATATTGTAAGAAATGACGTTGAACTAAATTAGAAGAACCTTGGAGGATGCCTAATTTGGTTTTAAAGATTTAATGGCGAAATTTTAATATTAATAGAAACCGAAGCTATAAACGCTATAAGAGAAGTAAGATCAAATAGATTTTCATAGAAGTAAAAAAGAGGATATATGGAGTACTCTCAAAAAAAGAAAAACTACGGAAAGCCTAGAAATAAACATATTAAACCTTATTTTAAACGACCAACTAGAAGTGAATAATTCATCGTTATTAAATTTAAATATTTAAAATCAACTTCATAATTCTTATATTTATATATACAGAGTGAGTCATTAGTAGCCGCATCTTCGATTGCTCTTTTATGTTTTAAATAAAAGAAAAAACAATTATCGGAAGATCCAATGGTTGCTTGTGGCGCATATTGAAAAAATATTTTAAGCTCTGATGCACTTCCGGTCTCTCACCCTATATATTTTTGGATTTTTTTGTACTGCTTTTAATTGTCTGTTCAACTGTTTTTTCTTTTTCAAAATTGTGCTAATAGTTTTTGAGTTATTAATTTTTTTTGAAAATATTTGTCCAAAACACGTGTTCAGAAAAAATTCATTTTTACAATGTTTTTAAAAGTAAAAACATTAACTTTGGTGGTGCTCGTAGCCAAGAAAATTCTGCATCATTTGGTAAAGTTGCACTTGACAAATGACAGTACCTCAAAAAACTTTGTTTTTTCAAAGCCTACTGCCCGAAATTTTCACATACCAAAAACTTATTTTTTTTAAATGGAACATCCAGTATTTTATTGAGGCATCTTGTTCCTTTTTTTATTATCTTTCATTTTTGTTAACAATGTGCTATACCTATCTTTTGTAATTTCTCAAATAATCACTATAGGAGCAATTAGCGCTCAATTAAAGAACTACGAGCGCTGTTGTTCTATGCATCAAAATATTCGTTCAACCAATGGAAGGCAGGAATGGCGCTTGACTTCCTTAGTCAACTGTGAAACAAAGTAAATGTAAAATCCAACTATCCCAAAAGTAATAATTTTACAGAATGAAGAGCATTGCATTTCAATTTTTTAATTCCGGCGATGTCAAGTTGCAGTGTTTAATTTTTGACTCTGTTGGCTAACATCGAAATAAAATAAAGGTTATGTTTACTGACATATTTGAAGATGTCTTCAAAAAGTTTTGAAAATCCGTCCGAAGATAGTGGAGATACTCTCCTCCATTAACATTTTTATCAAAGAAATAAGGTCCACTTATGTAACTACCCACTATTCTTCCACGCAGTTTTAATGACCAACAATTTCGAAAGTTTACAGGTGTGATAAAGTGGGGAGCTTTATGTGTTATAATAACGGAAATTGTGACGATGAACGTATTCACTTTAATAGAAGAGTTTCTTTCAGATTCACCCAAAACGTCAATAATATCTATTAACTCTTCATAAGAATAATTCATTTGGATGATAACTAATTGCGATGCTTTTATAAATTTGACATAAATGTATACCGACTTTCTTTACCAGTTGGCTCAGGCAGTCAGCCCCATTCCAGCCTTTATTGAACGAATATTTGGGTGCATAGAACAGCACCCGTAGTTCCTTAATTGACCGCTAATTACTCCTATAGTGATTATATCAGAAATTACAAAAGACAGGTATAGGATATTGTTAACAAAAATGAAAGAGAATAAAAAAAGGAACAACATGCCTCAATAAAATACTGGGTATTCCATTTAAAAAAAATAAGTTTTTGGTATGTGAAAATTTCAAGAAGTAGGCTTTGAAAAAACAAAGTTTTTTGAGGTATTGTCGAGTGCATCTTTACCAAATGATGCAGAATTTTCTTGGCACCACCAAAGTTAATGTTTTTATTTTTAAAAACAATGTGAAAATGATTTTTTTCTAAACACGTATTTTGGTCAAATATTTTCAAAAAAAATTAATAACTCAAAAACTATTGGCTCAATTTTGAAAAAGAAAAAACAGTTGAACAGAGAATTTAGAGTAGGTGAAACCGGAAGTGCGTCAGAGCTTAAAGTATTTTTACAATATGCGCCACAAGCAACCATGGATCTTGCACTAATGGTTTTTTCTTTTATTTAAAACGCAAAAGAGCAATTGAAGAAGCGGCTACTAATGACTCACCCTGTATATATTCATAAATTGTTTAATTTTATAATATCAGTAAACAATCAATTTTCAATTTTTTAATATTCTTACTCGTATTATTATATATTAAATATTACATTAAATATATAAGTTACTCTCGTTCTTAACGTAATGTCACAGACTCCTCCCTCTTCATTTAGGAAAATACATAAATATTAACACTTACATATATTTTGTATTATAATATTCATCACCTGATGAAGCTCTAGTAGACCGAAACAATTGTAGTGAATAAATAAACTGTTCTGAACTCAATTTGAATTTATTTCAATTTTTTACATGTGAATTTTAATGCCTTTACTGAAAAACAAGAGACATCAAATAAATGCTTAGGAATTTAGAGAAACTTCTTTTTCCCTACTTTTTTCAAATTCACTTGTATTCTTTAGAAAATTGTCGAAACTTAGTAGTTGAAGAGATATGGGTAATATAAGCAAGTAATAACAAAAAACACACTTGGTATTGTTTCACAAATAAATATAATTAAATACTCGATGTACATTTCGCCTTGCTTATATTTCGACATGTTTCACCAAGAGATTTCCATCACTTCATTTAATTATTAGATATGGGTAAATTTTGTTTTTTTTACTAAAGTACTATTTATGGTCTACCTATTTAATTGAAAATCTAATCATATTTCAAGAGGAATATTATACTTGTACATATATAGTTTGGTGTTGATAGCTTTATCACATACAGACACTCAGAAAGACATAATTGCAAAAACCACTTTTTCGCTATCAGGGGACATCAAAACCTGGACATCTGGAAAAATCTCGAGGTCTAAAATATTTACTTCCTTATATTGTTTAAATATCTCCCATCTCCTTTTACTTACTATACGATATGCAGATTGCATTTCAAAACTTAGTTCATACGCTAAAGAGACAAACGTTTTAAATTTGTATATACTGTTATTCCCCTCTGTTATATTGAATGTATATGAGGTAGGTTGAGTGACTTTTGTGTATTATAGTTATCTAACTAACGGAAAAATGGCAAAGAAATATGGGGCGTACAACAAGTGTACAGATTTTACAGATTAAATACAACACAAGATAATCATGAATTGATTGCCCCATAGTCCCATATCTACTAGTTATATCTATATACTGAGTATTTAGTAAATATATCTTATAAAACAATTTGTAGTATTTCTGAAAGAAAAATGATTTTGCACAAAATTAGCCACTAGCGAAACATTAGACTACATATCGAAATTAAGTTTTCCAAGTTTAAATTAAAACATTTGTAGTCTTCTATGTTAAGCTTGAAAATCACTTAATTTCTTGCAACCATTATTTCATGTAAGATTAATAGAATAGAAATTGTACGCACTCGCATCTAGCGTAGATACGAGGGCGAATCAAATATGAATCGGACTTTATCTTTTAACATTCCCTAGGTGAAGTGAGTAACGTGACGTCTTGATATATGTTGGGTGAGGATGTAAAGTGGAGGAGGAAAATCAGTTCTGCTCGCCAGATCTGATTAGTAGCATCATATCGGAGTAAGAGGTGCACACGCCTGTTGCACAATGCATTATTATTAAGTTTTTGTTGCGGGAGGGCTTAAAACCTGAGGAAATTTTGCGTCGACTAACTGCACAGTTCGCTGAAGGAACGCTTTCAAGGACTTAAGTCTACGACTGGCACAAAAAAATTTCCGATGGGCGCGAGTTAGCGAAAAATAAGACCTATGCACGACGACCACGGACAAGCACCAGTGCTACGAATATTATTATTATTATTATTAATAATAATAATAATAATAAATCTACTTTATTTATTTGGCGGAGTCCAGCTAAAGCTGTTCAACTCAACCATCTTGCGATCCGTGAGATGATTGAAGAAAAGTGGCGCCTTATAATACAGGAATTTGCTGCACATGTTGGAATATCGTGTAGGAGTGCTCAACCAATCATTTCCAATGATTTGGGTTACCGAAAAGTGTCGGCATAGTGGGTTCCTCGCTTCTTGACGAAAGACCAGAAAGCAAACTATCTTGCCGTGTGTGAAAGTCTTCTGGCACGCTGTCGAGCAGAAGGGTATGATTTCTAGAGGCACATTATCACCTGTGATGAGATGTGCATTACTATACCCCGGAGTCTTAGCAGGCAAGCATGGAGTGGCGAAAACCAGGAAAAGCAGCAGCGCGGAAAGCAAAAATTCCGTCTTTCTGCTGGGAAAGTTTTCCCAACGATTTTTTGGGATCGCAGAGGCTCGTTGATTTTCTCCATGAACGGCGCACAGCTAATGCTGCGCACTGCTGTCGATTGCTTGATGAAGTGAAACCGGGCTATCAACGAAAGAGGCGAGACATTTCTTTTCGAAGTGCGAATCTACTCCATGACAATGCTCGGCCACACACAGCTGTCTTAACCCAAGAAAAATTGGGCAAAATTCATTGGAAAACAATGGAACATACCCCCTACAGTCCCGATCTGTCGCCGTGAGACTTCCACATTTTTGGGCCACTCAAAGGAGAACTGGGAGGTAATTACTTTTACGACGACGAAGGTGTGGAAACGTTCATGCGCAATTGGTTACAGACGCGACCAGATTCATTCTTTGATGAATTAAAAAAAAAACTTTCGATTCGGTGGGAAAAATAGTATTCAAAATTTTATTTACTGTACCAATAAATATTCTAAAACAAAAGTCCGCTTTATATTTGATTCGCCCTCGTAGATTAAATACGCATTTTGCAATTAACGAAACGGATGCCTTAAGATTTTCTAGTAATAAAAAAGATATCAAAAACGTTGATAATTCTATGAATATCAATAAACCCAGCAATAGAACATTATTGAAAAAAATAAGTTCGTGACTTTCTAGAGTATCAAAGATTTCGATCAACTAGTGTGTTATCGTATTTTTAAAGTTATATATTCTAAGCTTCTTTTGTTGTTGTGTTATATCGAATAAAAAGCAAAATCATAAATATTAATTTCGTGCTGATTACAGATAATTACAAGCGTCGCATAATAATACGTTTGATATATAATTCTTATCTTATAAAGTTGTGCACGGTGAAAAATTACAATATTTATATATAATATATATATATATATATATATATATATATATATATATATATATATATATATATATATATATATATATATATAAATTTACAAATCGAATTAATATCATATAGGATTCCGTATTCTAACATAAATTACGTGGACGAACGAGAAGTTTCAAATTTCAATACAGAACAATCAAGATTACGTAATTGACAGGTATCGCAAACTTTCTGTGTAATATCATTATTCTGGATCTTCGACGAAACTCCAGTCAGGTAGATTTTAATAGTTGGATTACGAAACAGCATTTTGGAGTACGTAGCATACCAGCAGCCTTTTCTCACAATTAAGATATTATTTATTTTGAATGTAATGTATCCAATACAATGCATTTAATTAAATTGTTATTTATATACATTCATGATGAAAGGAACAAATTTGTTTCAAATTCAGGTAATTCCGTTGCAGAAAAACGCTCGAACAACTCGATTAGTACTTTTAGTTGTGATTTTTTTGACATAGGAAAATTATATACATGATGTCTAAAGAAGAAGATATGCAGCAATCATTCTTTTTTTTAATAGAACGCCCTGTATATTATGCCATTTTTGAATTGTATGGTAAATTCTTAACACTTTTCGTGTAACATACCATATCCGAAAATCAGCGGTTTTCGGTATAATGATGTTTGAAATGTGATAAATTAAAATACAATAAGTAAGGAAATAAAATGTTTAAATTGAACAAAGACACCTTAAAAATTTTTTTAAAAGCCAACAAAAAACTCTTCTTCATATTAATCGATTTTCTTTCCTTGACCACTACACCATCTTCAGGTTTTGAATGACATGGTTTCAATAGGATGGCGCACCTGGTCATTTTGCAATTGTAGTTCGACAATTTCTTGACTTAATTTTGCCTAATAAATGGATTGGACGCAGAGGTCCTATTGAGTGACCACCAAGGTCACCGAATTTAACCCCATTAGATTCTTTCTTATGTGGTTGTTTGAAATCTAAAGTTTATGTGAATAGACCAAATAATCTTGATGACCTAAAAAATAGAATACGCCGGGAAAAAAGACTTATTCCACCAGAGGTAATTGAAAACGTTCAACAGGAACAATCCGTCGACTACAAAAATGTATTGAAGTAAACGCACAACTTATTGAACATTTATAAAGCAATGTTATTATTTCTCTTGTATGTTTTATTATTTAGGGTTCATGTATTTTTTTTAATTTATCACATGTCAAACGTCATTATTCCGAAAACCGCTGATTTTGGGGATATGGTATGTTACACAAAAAGTGTTCAGAATTTACCATATAATTCAAAAATGGCATAATATACAGGGAGTTCCATTAAAAAAAAACAATGATTGCTGAATATGTTCTTCTTTAGACACCTGTATATAATTTTCTTATGTCAAAAAATTTACAACTTAAAATACTAATCGACCTCTCCGAGCGTTTTTCTGCAAAATAATTACCTGAATTTTAAAAGAAATTGTTCCTTTCATCATGAATATATTCTGAATATAGACAAACAAATAAGTTTTATTAAACCAAAATATTTTTTTTTATTTGTAATTGAAACCTTGAGTTAAGAATATTTTGGTTTGCTTGAAATAAAAGAGATGTCATGCATCTATCGTATATGAACCTTACAAGTTCCACGTAATTCGAAATCCGTAATTTTTTACTCGTAAGTGATTTTGATATATAGTAGTATTTCACATATTTCTTTTCTAAATCCTAAACATTAGAAACAACTGTGATAGATGTAAAACAACACTCATTTAATCAATCCTAATATTAATCAGTAATCAGTAGTTTAATTTGCAACAAATAAATAACATCAAAACGGAAAAAACGGAATTGCCATTATTCACGTCAGAATGGCAGGGGCACAGTCCATCATAAAATTGATTTACGTGTCATGAATGTGAACGTGACGGCCACTATAAACCCAGTAATCTGTGCGTGGCAGTTATTGTCAGTTGTTCGTGTTATTGTTGTCATTTGTTGTGATCAAGATAAGCGTGATTTCGTATGTTATGGTATGGTAATCTAGAAACTTTATGTGTTCGTTATCGCGTCATGGAAGTTAAGTACCCTCATGTTGGCATGCAATTATATCTTAATTCTTACTTGTGTTAGTCGAAGTACCGTCGAAAAATAACTATAAATTAAATTATATATTTTGAATTAGATAACCATCATAACTGGTAATGCTAGTAATTCTGAGAATATGCGAAAATTATTATTGCAATGTTTTATTCAAAATAATATTATTCGTAGGACGGAACAACTTTTAAAATCGCTTTAAAGCACAAACATATCAGGCAGAATTTTGTACATTGGAATTTCAAGGCTGGACAGTTTGTGTGTAAGAGAAATGAAACATCTACTCACGTAAATTGTCCAGTTGGTATATTGCGCTAGTATACAAATGTACGAGGTTGAGTTGAATTTAGAATTACTTTTGTATATTTATATTAATTTAAAATTAATAAAGATTTGTACAGGGTGTCACAGAATAACTATTCCTAATTTTCCGAAATGATAGAGGGCACTTAAATAAACAAATATTATTAATAAATTCGTGTCTGGAAATTTCTCGGTGTCAAGATAAACTAGAAATTTTTAATAACAATCTCAGTAACAACAGGTAAGATTTAAGTTAAAGAACATTTTATTATAAATAATACTGCATTAAACTTTATAAAAATTGTTCGAAGGTACGACCATCATTTTAGATACACAAATCGAATGCCGAACTCTTCGAAATAGCTGAGGACTTCCACAAATATCATCAAACGTTAGAATAATTCGAGCCAGTAACTCTTCTTGTATATTAACAGGTGTCTCATAAACCAGTGATTTAATATGATTCTGAATACAAAAATCAACTGGGGTCATATCTGGTGAACGTGCAGGCCAAAAAATCGGCCTCCCTCTTCCAATCAATCCGTTTGGAAACTGTGCATTTAGATAATTTTGGCAATTTGATCCAAAGTGTGCTGGTGCACCATCATGCTGGAAAACGATGTTTTTTCGAATATAAAGAGGGACATTTTCAAGCAATTCTGGTAGAGTATGTTCCAGAAAAATGCTATACACATGACCATCTAACCGTTCAGGTAGTAAATATGGTCCCATTACGTAATAGCCCAAATATTAACAGCAAAGTTCCACTGATGATGTAACTTGTGAACGACGTGTGCAAATTAAACTCTGTTGGGATAATAAATTAATTATTGAAATTAATTGATTATTATTGTTTAATTAACGTTTGAAATTTTTGAATTTCAAACGTATGCTTGTGGTATTCCTTCAATACCCCCATACAATCGTGTGACTTGTATGCCTCGCCTGGGCAATGGCACGAGCGCTTTTTTTCGAGTTGTTCTCAAATTATTGCAGAACTTAGTCCTCAAAGTCAACATTTCGGACGGTACGACTGGCTCTCGAATCCTTTTTCTTTACTTGGAATTCACCAGTATCTCGAATATGCTGATCCAATCTAGAAAATAATGTATGCCTGGGAATGTGACCCTAAAAATGCCGCTTTGCATAAATGCGCCTCGCTTGGTTAGCATTGCCGTAAGCTGCTCCGTGGACAAGATGCATGTCTGCTAATTCAATATATGTAAAATGATGCATTTTCAATCAACCACTAATTTATCTAATAAAGGTTAATTTGTGACAGACGTAAAATGACAACTAGGACAATGGTTGTTGTTTTTCAAAGGTTATGATAATTTTTTTTATTTCGATACTAAATAATTTCCACTAGTTTATTAATAAAAAAATGTTTATTTAAGTATGTCCTCTATCATTTCTGAAAATTGGGATTAGTTATTCTGTGATGGGGTGGCCCACTGTCATTAAAATATATTTTAATGCCAATGGGAGAAAAATAATTCTTACCAATAACTAATAATGCTATGCAGCATAATTTTTTATCTTCTTAAAAAATCATTGAAGAACATACTAATTGAGATATCACTATGTGATCTATGGTTAAATAAATTTATTATTATTATTATTATTATTATTATTATATACAAAACATATAGGCAAGAATTTCGAAAAACTTTTTGGTGAAGTTGCTGTCTATCCAACTTTGAGCATTTTTGTATTCTTTAGAAATTTGTGTGAATTTATTTGTTGATGGATAAATTAAAAATGGATTTAGCCTTTTGACCACTATTGTCGTTACATACAGATTTTGCAAAAACCACTATTTCGTTATGAGAGGACTTTAAAACATGAACATTTGCAAAAATCTGGACGTCATTTTTCATCATAGTACTTCCTTATACTACTTAAAGTACCAAATATATTATTTTGTTGCGTATTCAGGAATTATATGGATAGATATCATTTGATAAAAAAAGATCCTAGCCTGGCAACAGGATGAACTTGTTGAAAGGAGTGCTCTGGAATAGGATAATATACAGTAATGTACATTGTTAGTAGTCGGTCAAGAAGACATCTTTACTAGTATATTGAATTTAGAATGTAACTATTAAAATAAAGAATTATTAAGTGAACGAAATGTTTTTTATAATATGCTACACCTATATATTAGTAAAACACCGCTCGAAGGTATTGTTAGCATCTTAGAACTAAAATATTTATGATATATAACATATCGAACCTATTAGTACACTGAGATTCAATATTGGGAAATTAAAAAATAGTATAGTTCGAATTGTATGTGAAAATTTAATATTTTTAGTTAGCAGTGCAATCATAATAACAATAACAGTAATAATGATAATAATAATGCATGTCTTCAGATTTTTCAACAGTTTTGAAGTATGTTGAGATATTCGGTTTCAATTTATTTGCATTTAATACTTGAAAAAGTAAACGTTATTTTTAACTATTAACTAAATTATTTTTTTTATGGTTTGTGCAGGAATAGAAATTTATAACATATTTAAGACAAATAAACACATTTTTTACGGTGAACGTTAGAGTGCCTTTATAATGAGAGTGGTGACACGAGATAGGAAATCAATGTAAAGTAATTCATCCATTTTGTGGGTATCTGTCAATTGCTAAACTAACAAATAATTCAGTATTATTAAATATGGATTGATATAGTTAACTTATAATTTGCGTATTAAACAGATATGCATTAAAAAACAAACGTGATAAAGATGAAAATGTAACAGTAAAATACATATTTGTACAAGACGTCATTATGTGGGTACAAATTGCGTTAACCTATCAGTACGAATAACATCCGTGTCACTACTCTGATTATATACACTAGTGAATTTAGCTGCCTAATGCCGTCCAGTGGCATGAAAGCAAATTATTATAAATTTTATCAAAGTCGTGCTCAGTAAGAGCATGTGATAAGTTTCAACATGCTTGGCGCAGTCAACTAGTTGTGAGCCAAGGTAACTTACTCACGAGTCACAAGCAAGACATTAAAATGAAATTTCATTTCTAACTTCAAACAGATGTATTATCATAAACAGGTTTTCGTTATATATATACCTTGTTTTTTTAATTCCATGGAGAACTAGCGAATGATAAATTTACACTAAGTTGTTTGTAGGAACATTTTAACACTTAATTTTTAATAAATACAGGGTATATCACGTAAGGCGGCTATTAGAAGTTTTATGGGATCCATAAACAGTGTAAACTCGACATTTGGGATTGAGTACTTACTTCATAAGGTGTATTATTCTAAAATATTTTCAAGTAGAACTGACTTCCGGTTACAGCGGAAGTAGATACAAGTTTCTTATTTTAAATGGAACTGTATATTTTTTTTTCGATTCATTCAATTCTACATGTAATTATGAAACAATTTGCATTATGGTTCCCTAACTCTACATTCAACTATTTTTGAGATAATTGCATTTTTGTTAAAATTTTTGCATTTGCATAACTTAAAATAAAATTTGCTATTTAAGAAGTCAGAAAAGAATAAGGTGCTATATTTTCAGGGATCAAACTACAAGAACATTAGTGCCGATTAGCATTATATTTTGGATCTACTTTTATACAGGCTGTTTCAAAATTAATTGCTAATATGGATATCTTCAAACATACGGAACTCCTTTTTTTTAAATAGAACATGGTATTTTTTATTACTGGATTGAATGAAACTTCAAATTCTGCGTCAATAAATATTAATGTATAATATGTCTATTTTTCCTAGTTTTTGAAATATTCACGATTATTTGTTTTAGTTGCATAAGAACCGCTAATAAATTTGGAATTCGCATAGTGTGCCAGGGAAATGACAAACATGGGTAGTGAAAGGTGAAGCCGCTGTCATTTAGTGTGCGAATTACTGTCATCATGGACAATGATAACGAAAATTATAAAAACAACGATATTTTAAACCTATTTTATAACCACGGCGAATGTCAAAGGATTATCGAAAGAACTTGCCGAACATTTAATGAAAGGTATCCACACTTGCCATCGATAAATTCGAAGAATTTTAAAAGGATTACATCCAACTTTCTGCGCCATGGACGAATAAAAAGTAGTAAAAGAAATCGCTTAAAACCTGTCACAAATGAGGACGCTAATGAAATAAATGTACTAAGTTATTTCAATGCTTATCCTAACAGTTCAATTGCAGCAGCATCAATTGATCTAGGGCTATCTAAAGGGTCTATTCAACGCATTCTCAAGAAACACAAGATGCATCCTTATTCATTCAAATTAGTTCAAGCATTACACCCTGGAGATACCGACAGAAGAGTAGAGTTTTGTGAGTTTATGTTAACAAAAATGCAAGAAGACGAATGTTTTTTGAGAAAAATAAGTTGGACCGACGAATCGAAATTTAGCCGAGAAGGAGTGATAAACCGAAAAAATTTGCATTATTGGGCGAAAGAGAATCCACATGTTGTCCGTGAAGCAAACTTTCAACGTTCGTTTGCTGTTAACGTATTTGTGATGATGAAATACAATCAATTATGCTTCCATATTTACGAAGAAAATTTGAATACAAATAGATATCTTAATATTTTGGACGAGGTAGTAATACCATTTTTAGACGACCTACCTCTACTTGAGTTTAGAGAGTGTTGGTTCCAACTAGATGGTGCCTCAGCATATTCTTCTTGGCCCGTTAATACACAGTTAACGAACTTCGATGATCGTTAGATAGGGACCAATGGACCGTGGAAATAGCCACATAGATCTCCAGATCTAACGCCTCTAGATTATTTTTTATGGGGATACGTAAAAAGTCAAGTGTATTCGCGTCCAGTAGAATCACGCCAAGAATTACTTAATCGAATAGAAGCGTCTTTAACCAACATTTGTGGCGAAATTATTATCACTGCTACGACTACTGAACTTCACAAAAGAATTACTCGATGTTTAGGAAATAATGGTCAACACATCGACCACAATTTATAATCTGTATGTTTTGTTTTGTTGTTTAAAAAAACGTTCTTTTTTATTTCTGTATATTAAATTATTTTTTGCAAGTATTTTGTTTTAATTTATTTAGGAGAAATCAATTTGTCATGTGTAGCTTTTTAAAATATGTATAATCAATCATCTCTATGTATGTACGTATTACACGTTATGATATCATCATTATCGCATTAGTCCTTAAGCGACAACTGCTCGACAACTATGACAAGAATTTGTGATTTCCCTAGCACACTATGCGAATTCAAAATTTATTAGCGGTTCTTATGCAACTAAAACAAATAATCGTGAATATTTCAAAAACTAGGAAAAATAGACATATTATACATTAATATTTATTGACGCAGAATTTGAAGCTTCATTCAATCCAGTAATAAAAAATACCATGTTCTATTTAAAAAAAGGAGTTCCGTATGTTTGAAGATATCCATATTAGCAATTAATTTTGAAACACCCTGTATAAAAGTAGATCCAAAATATAATGCTAATCGGCACTAATGTCCTTGTAGTTTGATCCCTGAAAATATAGCACCTTATTCTTTTCTGACTTCTTAAATAGCAAATGCAAAAATTTTAACAAAAATGCAATTATCTCAAAAATAGTTGAATTTAGAGTTAGGGAACTATAATGCAAATTGTTTCATAATTACATGTAGAATTGAATGAATCGAAAAAAAATATACAGTTCCATTTAAAATAAGAAACTTGTATCTACTTCCGCTGTAACCGGAAGTCAGTTCTACTTGAAAATATTTTAGAATAATACACCTTATAAAGTAAGTACTCAATCCCATATGTCGAGTTTACACTGTTTATGGATCCCATAAAACTTCTAATAGCCGCCTTACGTGATATACCCTGTATATGTTTTACAAATAGTTTACAGAAACAAATTTACAATTTTAAGATACGTAATAAACCTATTTCTTCGACTGTAGCGTCTCTAAAATTGTATTCAACTAACTTTAGACATATCGTCAATATTAGCAATCAATGCTCTTTGCAGCAGCTCCGTAATTTTTCCATTAGATTTTAAAAACTATTCTGTTTACTTCACTTACCAATCGAAAATCTTTCCAATTTTAACATAAAAATGCTACTTTTTGTTGAATAATTTAACGACACAATAAAACAAAGTAGAAAAACAAGTTGTTATATCAGTCAAATGTAATTAACTGAGTAATAAAATAAGTACGCTCGGTATGATTGTTGCTCTGCGGATTTTAAAAACAGAGATAAAATAATTCTTGTGTTTTTAGTAAATTAATCGAACTCTATATATATATAATACAACTGAAATCGATATAAACAAGGAAAATAAATCTAAAATAGAATTTAATTAACAAACTGGGAGAAATGAGGCAACTTTGCAATGCTATGTAAAACGGCCTGGGAAATTGTGATACAAATGAAGATTAAGTTGTATTTGGCATTGTATACTCGCATGTTACATTTTTCTTTTTCTCTTGAAAAGCAATCTGTACATGCAAATTCTGAACTTACGTAATTACACGTCCATGAATATTCCATGAATAAATTATTAACTTATACACAATGATGTCTATAGAGAAGAATTTCCCGACTTTTATTTATTAATTTCTGGAGAGAACTTTATTCAATATTAACTTCTATACATGTTTCCAAACAAGCATCTCCAATCTCACATTTGTAATTGCATTATATGTATGTCTAATTAAAGTGGCAAAGAAAACTTCTCGCTTATATATCTTTGTTGTATATAATGGATTCTCGCAGGTTCCATGTGTCTTATATATAGAATTAAAATAACAGGAGGGCAATATGCTTAATAATAAAATATAATTGATGTTAAATTGAAGTTTAATTACATTACATATACTATCTTATGCTTGTGTATTTTCTCTTTATTTAGTGGTCCACGGCCCGTGATATTACAGGCCAGCCCGTGTCAACAGGCCGTGGAGAGAGAGCCGTCTGATCCGCCGAGAGTCGGTAACTTCAAAGTCCCATGACGGCGCGGCACCCAGCACTTCCTCCTGTTCATTTTTATTTTGACTGTATATTATATTGCCGTACTCATATATGTAAAAATGAGTTGCACAAACAACAGTACAGCTCACAGATTGAGAGCTGACCGGTGAGATGTCCCTCCCACAAGATGCGCAGTGAATTCTTATAATATTAGGATAAGCACGAGCAGTCTGGAAAAATTGCACATCGAAGTGCAATATGTTTCCTGTATATGCATCTCTTTTCAGTATATCAGAATTTCTTATCTGCATTTACTCTGTGACCACGATAGCGGTCAAACCGCTGTAGATATCAATTCGAAATTTTGCATTTACGTGTATACTTCCCTCTTGCGATCTAATTAGTTTTTCAGTAAAATCGGTAGACAGGAGGTAGTAGTTTACTTCAGTGAAAAAATTGAATTTTGCCAATATTTCATCAACAACTAAGTTTAATAGTATATTATGCAATGAGCATTTAATGATAGCTATTAAGACACGAGTAAGAAAATTACAATACGAGGCGAAGCGAATGGCTGTGTCTTAATAGCCATTAAATGCGAGTTGCATGCACTATTTTTTCTACGACCCCATAATAAAACATTATTTTTTGAACATTCCATTTCATAAATTGAGGTTAAAACTTTCCGTACACTATTGCAAATTTAGCTGGTAATAAATTGTTCGTGGTTACTAAGGCTTGTTCCATAATTTTTGGTGGACTCAAATTTTACATTTCACTGTCATTATCCCTCAATTTTACTGTTTATATTTTCAAAAAAGCACAAATTTTATATACTTACTATAGTAAATTGCAGAGAACTGTCACATTTAATTAATTTTTATATCTGTCAGATATGCAGTCGCCATATTGAATATTATTTGAATATTGGAATGTCGCATTCCTATTGGATATAACCTTGTATCATAATGAAAATCTGTATCGAAATGGACATCATTAAAGTATAGGTTTAGCATATCTAATAATACAATTAAAGTATGGGAGTAGAAAAACAAATTTATAAAGAATTCAAATGTAATCAAAATTAAATTTTAGAAAAATTGTATAAAAAAAGTTTTTCGAAATTCCTACCGGAAGTAGGGATTTTACTCTTATTGAAAACCAGTTTTTTGCAATATGAGTATGTGTATGTGTATGCTTGTTCTGAATTTTTGTCTTCAAAAGTATCTTGTTAATAAATCTGCCTAGAATGCATAATTTACGAGGTATTCGCAAAAACGAAGAAAAGTTACTTTTTATAAAATACTTTTTTAAAAATCCATGTTAAATTCACTTTTGGGTATTTTTTGTTTGTTATCATGATGAGAGAGAGAGGGGGGGGGAGAGTATTATTCAAAACTGGATTTAAAGTTAGTAGTTGACAAAATATTGGTAAAATTTGATTTTTCAACGCAGTAAACTACCTACTACTTCCCGTCCACTGATTTCAATTAAAATCTAACCTGATCTTGACTGGAAGATATTCCAAATATAAAGCTTGGTATTGATAGTTTTAACCATTTGGTTGTTATCATGATGAGAGAGAAAGAGAGAGAGAGAAAGAGCGAGAGAGAGAGAGAGGGAGGGAGAGAAAAAAAGAGAGAGAGAGAGAAACACAGGAATCCTGGCAAAAGCTATACTTGTTTAGAACACTTTTGTATCCAATAAAGGTAGGATGTAAGGGGGTGGCGCCATACGCACTATTGTAAATTCCGCCGATGTAAGGTATTCGTTAAAATAAAACAAACAGCAGGCATTTTTGCTTTTATTACTATGTTTTTGCATTAATTTGAATACAAAGGATTAATTAAGGCTTCGTTATAAGTATTTTCTTATAATTCAAATTATTTACTCCTACATTTCAATCTCAAAATTGGAAAAATTAAAAACATCATAACACAGTTTCAGAAACTTTATTTTAAAAACTAATTCCTAACTAAAGCGGTACTATTGTTTTAACGAAACCTTGTAAAGTTCAGAATTTACATTAGCGCTACCCCCTTACCTCACGGCAGTTTGTAGGCACATCTAAGCTCCCTTAAGTTCAGAGACACAAAACAAATATCCCGCCAGTTTTCTAATGTTCATGTTTCAAGTTTAAATTAGATATCTAGAAATTGTAGTTTGTATAAGGCATACAGAAAGTAATTTATAGTACTACACGTGAAATAAATTATTTTTATAAAAAAACGATCTATTTTTCAAAAGTTTTAAGTACTTGTTAGCGACATAGAACATTAATGATAAAATGAAACAAATTGCTAAAATAGAGTACTTATCTCACTTATCGACATTTATAGACAATTTTATGGAATCACATTATGTAGTTGACAAATTATTTATATAAGTTTTGTAGTTGATGGATTTTTTGTTCCTTTTTCGTTTGAATACTTTCTAATATATATTTAACTCTACATTCTATCTGTGTTTATGTTAAGGGTTATTTTAGAATAGTTGAAGGAATGATTCTTGGATTTATGTCTTTACTACTCTACTATTATTTGAATATTTATTTCCTTTTAATCTTGCACACAAATGCGTTTTTTGGCCTAGGTATACTTTAAAGACATGCCTGGTATGTTCTTTTTGTGACGGCTGTAATTATCTTTGGGGTTTTACATGAGTTACTAAGATTTTATTGATGCAGCCTGTATTATTGTTCATGTAAGGTAAATGTATACAGCTTGTATAATGAAGCACTTGATATTACGAAGTAAACATTGCAACTTCTAATGGCAGTAGTCTTCCATGAAGAAATCTTAAATCTAAATTTTGTAATTACCATTGCCTGTGCTTCACATTTATCGCAAGTCGCACAGTTGTTATGCTTGTACTTTTTGGCTGATAGTAATTGAGTTTTGCTGTTGTTGCCTTTTCTAAGAAGAGAGTTTTCCTAGGATTTAATATTTAACTTATAAAATAGCCTCCCGCAAATGGGAGAGAACTATTACGATATTCTAGTGGTGAATGTGAACCTGGTGTGACAAATTCATGTAAGTATAGTCTGTTTCAAAATATAAGAACATAACTTTCCACGGTTCTAATGCTTTTATTGCACCACCTGCGGCAATAACTCATTCATACGTTGCAAATAGGTAAACCGTCCGTATTCCTCAATAAGGAGACCAGGTATAATAATTATCGTCACAGAAGGGGGTGCAATAAAAGCATTAGACACGTTGAAAGTTATGTTCTTATATTTTGAAACAGACTATATATAAAAATATGCATATGTCCACACATTTGGCGTGGTATGTAGATTTCATCTATACAAGTAGAGAATTCATCATCTATAACAATGTTAAATTAAATAACTGTCCATAAATAAATAATTATAAACAATATTTGAATTCCTGATAGTTATGTTAAAATAATGGAATGTGAGATCGATATTATTTAAGATATAAAAATAAGATCTATATTAAGTATAATTTATTCTTAAATTATTATAATTAATATGTTTTTAAAAGCACATGATAGATTAAGATAGTTTTTACTAAATAAAACAAAAAGGTTTAATCCTAGTAAATTTGTTAAATAAACTATACTTTATCTAAGTAGCTTCAAATTACTAGGTACGTAAAAAATGCAAATTATAGCATAGCAAAATTGCAAAATATAAATTACTATTATGTATTAAGGTATGTCAAGGTTAAGCGTGTATGGGACGGCTAGATGGCAAACGAGGTGGGGAAGTAGGGTCAGCAGACAAATAATAATTGACAAAACTCACCACAAAACAAGGAAAAGAAAATTGAATATTATACAAGTTTCAATTAACAGCTATGGTTTATTTAGTTTAACAACAGTAATAAAAAACAGAAAAAGAATATGCAGAAATTTAAAATGTGAATCAATAGTTAATATCGTATTTGATAAATATGAAAGAGTGTTAACTAGTTGCAAAACAAAATAAAAATATTTTGAAATGATGAAATTGTTTTCAAACAATTTAAATAAAAGGAAACTATAGTGTGAAGGAAAAATTATATGTTGAAAATTAAATGCATGCAAGAAAAAAATTAATAAAAGAAATAAAATATTTACACTACTAAAAAAAAGAGAATAAACCATATCCTGCACCCTCGACACAGAATATTCGTGTTACACAAAAGGCCACAATCAAATCATAGAGACAAAAACACAGAAATTACGCTACACAGGAAGTATTGTTACACAGTCTGTATGTCAGCCCACAATCAGGTATGTAATTAAAAACACAAGTAATAATTGTAGATATTATAGTACAAGTGAGAATAAATTAAAAATAGTATATGAAAATATTGTTTAAATCTTAAATAGTAATACTATACAACGTTTAAATATTTATTATAATTAGAAATCATGTACAAACTTAAACAAACTCAGGCGTTTGAGGTTATAACTTATGTCGTTATGCTGGCTCCTTATTGGTTGGAAATTGTGAAGTTTCATCGAGAACATTCGCAATTAGCAGAACTAGATTATGTATTATATACACTTACCAAAAACTCATATTGTTGGAGGAAGCGAAACACCAAAACGGTTATATCACGTCGTCAAGAGTATATTCACTTATCAATACATGGTAACCAGGTAAAATTTTTAACAGCTATTGGCTAAATTTCAAGTTATATGATTATATAGTTATATAATCATTGCAATATGTATACTTCCATTGCAGCCTGAATCACTTGGATATAAAACTGAAGTAATTAAGTCATCTTTGAAAGCGTAAACTAAATTGCTAGATAATATATTGTTTTGCAAAATCTGACAAACTAACAACCTATTTCAATTCCTATTTTATCGCTTCTAATAATGTAAAAATATCTGATCTGGACTTATATACCTTGTTATCTAAATAAATTAGCAACAAGTTGTTTAACTTTCTAAAATAATGAAATGCGAATTTAGTAAAATCAATAGGCAATACTGTGTTCCCAGTAAATTAATTAAATGTTAATATTTTACGTGGATCATCGTACATACTTAACACGGGATTCATCATAAATCCGACCGACTAATTAAGCTGTTAATACATGAACGTTTAATTAATGATGTGTATCTCTGCCGATGCGTAATAATTCTGTATACAGGATTAGCCTAATTGGCATCTTTTATAGAGAATATATTTCCTTCGATATCATGCATCATTAGAAGGGAGTTGTTTGCGTGACTGTAGTTTACTTTTTTAGACTTTAATCGGAAATTTGACATTTCGGTAATTTGAAAGAGTGCCTTTTTTCCTCTCCGATACATCGTTGTGTGTGAGACTAAGATAGCGATCAAACGGCTATCAATACCAAACTTTGTATTTAGTACAATCTCCCTCTTGAGATCTTATTAGATTTTTTCGTCAATCATTCACTTAATTTTTGACTTACATTTTAATTCTCCCGATGTATCCAGTAATTTATTTATTTATTTATTTATTTATTTATTTAATACACTAATCCACAGACATATGTCTAATTACGGATTAGGGACACAAAACATTATAACAAACATGATATTAAAAATAAGAGGAAAAAACACATGACATAAAAACACAAGGTAATAATAACTAAAAGTAATAATAACAATAAATGTATATGTTGTACTAAAAAGTAACGACAGCTCTAATATCCCGGATGTTACAATTAAAAATATCAAGAGACGGGTATTCATTACAAATGTTACACATGTGGTGCAAAGGTGAATATCTAAGGATATTAGTGCGCGGTGTAGGAAAGTAAAAAGTAAAAGTTAACCGCGAAGCTGCCCGAGGAATAAATAAAGGCAGTTGTGCAAGAATTTCGGGGCAATCAATTCTGCTTTTAAATGTATCAGATAAAAAAAGTAAGGACATAACAGTGCGTCTGTACTTCAAGGAGTCCATAAAAAAACGTCGTAACATTTCCCTCTGTGCCACACCAATGACAGGATATTGGCCATCAACTTTAAAGTATAAATATTTCAGAAAACGACGCTGAACGTTTTCCAGGGCATTAGAGTGTATGTCATAGAATGGATTCCACACTAAAGAAGCATATTCCAATCTCGACCGAACAAATGCAAAATATAACTTGGATAACGTTGAACAGTTATTGAACTCCTTCGTATGCCGAATAATGAAACCAAGACTTTTCAGAGCTTGCGACCTGATGGACGCTATATGATTTTTAAATGATAGCTTGCAATCAAAGGAGACACCAAGATCACAGAGAGTGTCAGGCCTATGGAGAACTGAATCGTTAACATTGTAATCGTAAATATGGGAGTCGGTCTTTGTCGTGTATGACATGACGGAACATTTATCAATATTCAGGGGCAGATCATTAATTAGACACCATTCACATACCTTGTCGAGGTTCGCCTGCAATTTTAAACAGTCATCACGATTGTTAACGTATGCGAATATTTTGAGATCATCTGCATACAACAGGTGCCCTGTATCTAAAGACGCAGTGATATCATTAATATAAATGTTAAAAAATAATGGACCCAATATAGACCCCTGTGGTACTCCTGATGTTGCAGTGATGTTGTGAGATCGAAAACTATCAAATAAAACAAATTGTGTACGCTGTGCAAAATAAGAATTAAAAAATAAAAGAAGGTTCTGTGAGATCCCAATCGTCGATAGCTTACCCAACAAGATGTCATGATTCAACCGGTCAAAAGCTTTAGAAAAGTCGGTGTACAACACGTCAGTTTGAGACCCATTATCGATGCCAGTCGCGATGAACTGGGTAATGGAAAGAAGATTGGTGACCGTTGAGCGTCCTTGCATGAAGCCATGCTGCGCAGTGGATAGGCGATTCTTCACGAAATTATAAAGCGGCTTGTAAATACATTTTTCAAAAGCTTTTGCAAAATTGCAAATGATCGAGATTGGACGATAGTTTCTGATGCAATCCCGTCGGCCCTTTTTGAACACCGGGCAAATTTTGGAATATTTCCATATTTCCGGAAATTGACACGATTTTAACGACAAATTAAAGAGGATAGCCAGAGGGGATGACAAAACTGAAGCACAATCCTTAAGAATAAAAGAAGGGACGCCATCAGGGCCAGCAGTTGCATTTCCCTTGAGACTCCTCAGGGACTCGTACACATCGCTCTCCGAGAAGTAGGTTACATTAAAACTCTCAGAGCCATCATCGCGATCCATCCAAGTCGAGGAGTTAGAATGCCTCACAAACGATGATTGAAAATAGTCGGCAAATGCATTGGCAACGTCGCGAGAATTGGAGATGAGATGATCATCAAACAGAAACTCACGAGGTAACATTGCAGACTTACGCTTCCTATTAACGAAAGTCCAGAATTGTTTAGGATCAGATGGAAGGCTACTTTCTATGTGAGTGATATAATTTTTGTAAGCCACATCAATCATACTCTTCACCAAACTCCTTAGTCTACTGAACTCTGTATATAATCGCACATCATGATTGCGTTTGTAAGACCGCCAACATATAATAACAACATAACAATTTTGAAATTACAGAAGGTTTAAATTTCTGTAATAATTCGGAAAAGGTTGAATATACAATTTCTTTGGTTCATTAACGTATTTAAATAATAACTCTAACCTATGCATGTCCAAGTAAATTATTTTCTCTAATCTTATAAGCGGTATCGTTAGTGCTATATGTATACGATCAATTTTGCTCAAGCGGTGTGTTGTGCACATGAATACAATTAGCACGGAAGAATAGAAACAAATCAATCTCTTATCTAACTTGTAGCTCGGAGAGAGCACACACACAAACTGAATTGGTGTATTGGAACAAATTACTTCAGCAGACAAGATTAAATGTATACATAACGATGTAAATCAATATAATTCGAACTATCTGTCATTGTCGTCACTTATATAGTTCTCCTCTCGAGTGATATTGCAGTTTGTTTTGTGCTTGGATTTAAACATACTTAACACTTAATAGGACGTGTATATCTACTGTTTAAAGTAAAGACGAAGTAATATTCAAGGAAAATGATGTTAGAATGTCAAGTTTCTCTTTCTACGTTTAATGCCTATATAATTTTAAATATCATACGCAATATTTTAGAGATTATTCGTGAATATGAGAAGTATATATATACACATGAATCGTACACACGTATATCTATATACATGCGCACAGATTTTTTGAAATTAGCGGCTTATATGAAATGGAAAAATTACTTGCTTTTTATGTTAATTAATGAACTTAGGGAAAAGAGTAATTTCATTATTGAAGACTAACATGTTAGTTTCGCCACCGCTCATCAGTCCGATAATGAAACCAGACCTTCCCTCTAATTTTTCGATTTGTTTATTTATACAAATCGAAGTGATCTTTGCTAAGAATTTGATATATATATGTGTTTAATACATATTAAGCACATATTAAATTAATATAATTATCCTGAATGAAATAAGGATTTTTCATTGTTACCGACGTTACGTACACAATATGTGTTTCAAGTCGGTAGAAGGTTAAATATGTAAATTATGTTTCCTTCTGTATCATAGAGAGAATTAAGAAATTAATCTCTCACGCTTGCAAAGATCACTTTGGTTTGTATAAATAGACAAATCGAAAAATTAGAGGGAAGGTCTGGTTTCATTATCGGACTGATGAGCGGTGGCGAAACTAACATGTTAGTCTTCGATAATGAAATTATTCTTTTCCCTAAGTTCATTAATTAACATAAAAAGCAAGTAATTTTTCAATTTCATATAAGCCGCTAATTTCAAGAAATCTGTGCGTATGTATATAGATATCTATACGTGTGTACGATTCATGTGTATTAACAAATACGGCTAAGAATTTGATATATATGTGTTTAATACATATTAAGCACATATTAAATTAATATAAATTGATATTTTGGGTTATTTACCGCGTTAATTCAAATCAAGTGTACATATACGAAATAATTCGTATATGCATAAATGATATGAAATATAATGCATATCTACACCACTAATTGCTGGCATTGCAAATATCAACGTGTAGATAGCTGTTTTGTAAATAACCCAAACTATCAATTTGTCATCACATAACCGCGAAAACGTCATTTTTGATATATATATATATATATATATATATATATATATATATATATATATATCTTATAGGAATTCATTAATACAACGAAGCAAACTAATGACAATAATAAATAAAAAAAGCAAGATCCAGTTTGTAGCTTCCGTTGACAGTGCCATAATTTATTGAGACAACAACCAATTTGACTACATGGTAGACAATAATAGCCTATGCGTAAATAACACACGAGTAACTATATATAAAGTTCGGTAATGCGTAAAAGTGTAAAATAGAAATGAAAATGGTACTTTCTGTATTTCTGAATCGTTCCCAGAGCAAAACACAGTCGATTTCAATATAGACCTTAAAGCCTTCGCGTTTCAGAACAAAACGAAATAAAAACATGACTAGGGTAGGCGACATGATTGAATTACATTCCTAAAATGTTTTAGTGAGTTAACGAGAGCTTCCGCAAACATAATACCGAAAATATTAGAAAATATCTCGGACGCCTCTAGCCATTCTACACGAAAAACGTTTTAGTGTGGGGATGATATCATCTGCCACATTATCATAAATTTTTATACAGAGTTAATACGGTTTTTAGTAGGTTAAACCTACTGAAACAAATAACAAATTTTAGCGAGCCGATGAAAATACGCAAAGTATACAGGAAGCGACGATGTACCAAAATATATTGCTATTGTTAGAAAATCATTAATTTTTTTGTTTAAAAATATAATATTTCTATTTTGAAGTTGGTAATTTAACGAACCTGGATTAAAATATTTTCGGATGAAATATTAAATCTCACTGCCTGTTTATCGGATTAATATTGTACCATTACTATCACGATCAATAAACGAAGCAATGTTTAATGTAACAGTTTCAATATTTTATTTTATTAATGTCAACTTTCATAAAAGATTTTTCGGTATTTTTCTCCAATTGGAAACTAAATATATCCAAAATTGAAATAAGACGTCAGTGATGCCACACATACATACTACGATATAATTTTCTCTAAATTATAGCGTAATATTAACCTGAATAAGGGACAACCGATGACTAGCAAGCTAGTTTTCCCAGATCGAGGCCTTATACAGCGTGTCCCAGAGATAAAAAGACGGAGTAGCAGAAATCGGAAGCTAGATTGTGTAAAAAGGTACCCTCAAAATATCAAGTCTTTATTCGTGCGCAGACGTCAGAAAAAAAATAATAAAGAATTCAATTGGCCTTACGCCGGCTCTGGAATAAATATTCACCTGCTTCACTTTCACAATCGGTCCTTTTTAGTACCACCATATTACTTGTGTTAAAAAAAAGGAGGAGGAATAGATACTTCATAATAAATATCAAACCAATTAATTAGAAAGAGAAACTCGTTTCACAAAAATATATATGATTTATTTCATAAATTTATTTAGCTCACTTGTCCGAGAAGACATGACTATTAATCTTGATAATTGAGCACTTGTGAATTTTAAATAATTAATTAGAAAGAGAAACTCGTTTCACAAAAATGTATATGATTTATTTCATAAATTTGTTTGCCAGGTCCGTAATGTAATTTTTTTATCTAAAAAACAACATAGAAAATTAAATTTTTAATTTCTTCGTTATTGCGGTATATTTGGGCCTGTTTCTGTTCGGACTTTAGATACCTGCTACTCCGTCTTTTATTTCTGGGATATCCTGTATATACATGCCTTACCTAGTTTTGTTTTTGAACTTCTAAAAGATTTAGGTATACATTTTATATAATATGTCCTTTTAGTTATATTTTTAAGAAGAGTTATAGTGAAAATTTCCAATCGACACTGATATTCTTAATTAGCAAACTTAAATTATACGAATATACGCCTCAGAGGTTTTATTTATTTATTTCCAACAGATCAACAGCCAAGTATAGGAAATAGCGCTTAAAAATTAAAAAAATACAAATACAATAAACAATGGATATAAGTGAAGTTAATTCACAGTATAACAACCTATCCCATACGTAAATTCAGTATGGGATAGGACATCTTGTTAAATGTATCATAAGTCACAGTCATTATATATCCTGCTATAATTTGCACAACTTATAGAGATAGGAGGTTTATATAGTATGTTAGTCCTATTAGCCTTACAATAGAACACCCTCTGTTGACGAGAATTTGTATGTCTTGGAGCGTTGAAGAAAGCTTTATTCAGTAGCCAGGAGGCTATATATGTATTAGTACTAAGGTTGATTCTACTATCATTTGCTGAAGTAAACTTTAAACAAATAAACATTTCATGATAATTGGAACCTCTTTCAGAATATTCATTTTCTGCCACAAAGACCGTAAATTTTAGATATCTTCTTCGAACTACTTCTATGTTGTTAATGTGGGATTGACAGATGGGATACCATACCAGAAAGCATAATCTAATTTTCATCTAATGTGGGTGGAATAAAAAATGCTCAGGCATTAAGTGTTAAAATCCCGACATTTTATGTAGATGAGTCCATACACGTGTTTAACGAAAAACAATGTTATGTAAAAGGGAACACCTAAATCCTTTATCGTGGTGCATTATTCAGAACGGTATCAAACCGTATCACATTAATCCTCTTAGAGTAACAAATTGTTTTAGATTTGTTTGCGCTGGGACAAAGGTCGTTCCTCCGACGCTACACACCAACAGTATATAGGTTTCACTGCAGTCTGAGGCAGTGATCCACTGTGTCGATTTCATGGAAGATCTTAAGATCGTCAGGGAAGCGTATCACAGTTTATTTTTTCGGTAATGTCACTTATGAAAATGAAAAAACACACAGGCCTCAGATTAGATACCTGCAGTACTCCTAATGTGGGAGTAAATGAATGCGATCGCATCTTTGCGATATTCAGCAAACTGTCGTATCAGCGTCGGAGTCACTCCAATGGCAGGTAGATTGTTTAGTAGAATAAAATTATCAATTTGATCGAAAGCCTTCTGAAAGTCAGTGTAGATTACAGTCAACCTCCTCTATCTAAGATCTCCGAAGCATATTGAGTAAAACAACACAGATTGGTCACTGTAGAACATATAGTCACAAACCCAGAGATAAGCAGTTTCTGACATAGTTGTAAAAACGGTCACAAATAATGGTCTAAAATATTTTAGCAAAGCTGCATAGAATCGAAATTGGCGTGTAGTTTGTTATATGAGTCTGGAAATTCAGAATTCCTTAGGATAAGGCTAAATATGTGATGTAAGGATTTAGCCATCACACGAAGAAGTACGAAGTTGTTTGGACAGAAACTACAACGAAATAAAGATATGCATGTACTATTCCATGTAAATAAATTCTTAATCAGGACACTGCAATTGGCAGCCAACGACTCGAGCACCAGATACAACCACAAAGTAAAACAACATTGTGACGACGATAATATTGTAGAATGTATTAATTTACACAAACTACATAGTGAAAAGTATACACTCTCCAGACGAATAGATTTTATTTAATCGGTCGGATGAGCTATACGAATTTGCTTATGTACATTTGGGACCATTTGAGCGTTCAATTCAGAATGTAGCCCTCTTAACCACAAGGCTAGACGGACATATTTTTCCAGATAAAAAGAAAATATTCTTTTGAATTTTGACAAACTTATAGTGTATCCTGCTTTTACAGAAAATGTGACACTCATCAAAATCGGTTCATAATACACCAGGAGATTGCATATTCCAATAATTATTTTTTTTTAAACATAGACATTCTGTACTTATTTTACAAATAAAAAAAATAAAAATATTTTAAATATTCTAGCGATACATGAAAATATATCAGCACACATTCCGTACTTATTTTATATAAAAAAATTAGGTGTGGTCACCACACGACTTTCTGATACGTATGATCGTTTCAAACTGTACAATTTTAAGAATTTTTTTTATACAAAAATTTTCAAAATCCTATTCTAAGTACTTCCATTCTCTTAATAAATCGCTATAGAATGCATGCATACTTTGCAAGATATTCGAAAAAAGTGCTACTCCCTAAGAGTAAAAGTGTTACTTGCGGTCCGAATTTTGACATTTCATGTATACAAAAAATATTGCAAATCCACCTCTAAATAGTTTTGTACTCTTGATAAATATATATAGAATGCACAGTTTACGACATATTGTCAAAAATCGCTATTCGATAAAAGGAAAAGTGTTATTTCCGGTCCGAATTTTGAAATTTTTTTTATACAAAAGGTATTGAAAATTATGTTTAAAATACTTTTATACTCGTCATGTACCTGCCTAGAAAGCATGACTTCCGAGATATTCGCACAAAACTGATTCTCAGTAAGAGTAAAAGACTTACTTCCGGTAGTAGTTTCGAAATTTTTTTTTAAAACGATTTTTCTCTATTTAATTTTAAGTACATTTGAATTCTTTTTAAATTTGTTTAAACTTAGTAATTGACGAAATATTGACAAAATTCAATTCTTTCACTGAAGTAAAATACTACTTTGGGTCTACCGATTTTACTGAAAGACTAATCATATCTCAAGAGGGAGATTATACTCGTAAATACAAAATTTGGAATTGATGTGTGACCGCTATCGTGGTCACACATACACACAGACATTTTTTAAAAACCACTTTTTCGGTATCAGGGGACTTCAAAACGTGGACATATGCAAAAATCTCGAGGTCGAAAATTTTCATCATCACAATACTTCCTTATACTACGTATAAGAAAGTAAAAAGCGAAAGACATTTACATTTAAGACAAAAATGAGGTACTAAGAGAAAATTAAAATAAAAATTAATAGAATTTTAAGAAAAACAGTTTTACTTAATTTTACATTATATACACCGGCGCGCGGCGCGAACGAAATTCATTATTAGAATTGCAAATTTATTCGGTTTGTAGTAAGAAAGAAAACAATTTCTTTCCAACGTTTTAATATCTTCCTGGACGGGAGAAAAAATTAATTGTAAAATTTGTTAGAAACACATTTTTGCAACAACAGAAATTTTTCCTTCGGGGTTCGTAAATTGCGCCTAAATTAAGGTTCAACATTGTCCTGGTATTTTAAAATGTAAATATAAACAAACACTGTTTTTTCTTGGAATAACATAGTTCCACAATTAATAAGCAATACAATAAAACTTAAACTTAAAACTTTTACCACAAAATTATTTGAATATTTCTAATAGTGATATAAAAAATAAATAATAAAAGAAAGTCTACCTGAGATTTCAAGTCTTTGCTGCAATAGAGTAATAACATTTCATCAAATACTTTATATCTATCATTATACCATGCCCTCCATGTCTTTTTATTCCTCTCTACACTTTAAAATTCATATCAATTCCACTTATATAATATGCGGCCAGGTCTTTCGCCACATCATTTTTTCAAACGGTTGGGCCAAAATGTTTGCAACCTTTTGAACTTTCTTTTTTCCTTTATTTGGTCGTTCGTCCCTGAAAGTTTTACATTAAGAATACATTATACTAAATTTGAATAAAACATTTCTCGTAGAAGGAAATTGTAGTGAAGTAAAAAAATTGCTAGTTTTTATTAATTTAAGTATGGCAATGATTGTTAAATCTCAGTACCCGAAATTCAGTACAAAAGTGAAAAGTGAAAAAGAATCGTATCTTAAAAATCTATTGGCGTAAAAAATGATTTCATGCAAGGTAAAAAATGTGTCTTTGTGAACTATATAGCTTGCAACACTCCTTTTTGTTGTATGAAGTCTTACTTCATGGCACGCTGGTTTTATTTCTTTGATGTTAGTAGCAAAAAATATCTAATATTCAAATATTTAAACTAGTCTAGTTCAAAATCAATGTAATTAACTTAAAAAAAACTGGATTTTCTAAAATTTTTGAACAAATTATTTTTGAACTTTTAATACCCAAAATAGAATGTGAAATGCAAGTTTTATGATTATAAATTCATCATTTTAGACGCCAATTGTAGTAAGTTCAGAAATGCTTTTGACTTTTCTTTGAGAATTCTTTTTTGTGTTCAAAACAAAGTTTGTTAGTACTTAGAGATTTTTTTATGAGATTTGTATATCAAAGGTTTATGAAATCTAAGAAGCTAGAAAATTACTAAGAACTACGATAATAAGATTTTGGATATTTATATTTCAGTTATATTTTGTATTTTTATATTTAAAATCTCCTTGTTTTCCACGATAGACTTGGAGATACGGTGTAACCTTGGTGAGCCAAGTCTTGTTGCAGTGTTTTATAATTATTTAGGTACCTATGTATTATGCTTGTTCAGAAATGTCCTTGTTTTGAAGCTTAAAATGAGGCTATTCATGTTAATTATTACTTATATTTTTTGATTAATTTAGTTACTTACACTGGTAAATAGTGAACATAGCTGTTTCTGATTAATTTCATAATCGAAAAAACGTAAATGACATTTAAAATTTTCAATTAGCTTGCTTTTCGGATATAACCCATCCAGAGGGTCCATCACCGAAAATACTTGCGAAAATTTTTTTTTTCTTCAACCAAAAAAATAAATTGTTTTTAGGGTAAAATTGGAACATACTTTAAGAGATACAAGTAAACTTGTAGTAAAGGTACAAGTCTAAAATTTATTAAAAGAAAATGTGTGCCCTTTCTACACATAAAACTTGGATTAATGAAGAACTTTCTAAAGGGTATGAAATAGGGTGCAGAAGGCTCTCGACACTCTTCGTCGTGAGATCTAAGTAGATCAACCACATTATCAAATGAGACGTCAAGACCTAGAGTTGGACAACTTCGGCAATTTCAGCATTTTGTTCTTCGTCTGGTTCAAAATCTGGTGCTATTTCGGGCCACAGATATCGCCATGCTGCTGATAAAGATTTCTCACTGACACTTTGCCATGCTTTAGCAATATTAAGTATAGCATTATAGATATTGTACCCTTTCCAAAACTCTTTAAGAGTTACTTTTCCTTCACCATCAGTGACTTGGAAACATTGTTGGTAGGTATATTTGTGGTATTTCGCCTTGAGATTGGCAATGACTTGCTGGTCCATTGGCTGGATTAGTGATGTTGTATTAGGCGGTAGAAATTGTAAGTTAATAAAATCTGGTACATTTTCAAGGCATAAATTGTGAGATGTGGTGTTATCAACGAAGAGAATAACTTTTTTCGCCAAATTTTTATTCCCTAAATATGTCTCTACAGCTGGACTAAAATAAGGTAGAAGGCAATTTTCAAAAAGTTCACGAGTTATCCAAGCCTTTCTATTACTTTTGAATATAACTGGTAAATCGGCCTTGGTCACATTTTTTAGACCTCTGGGATTTTCAAAATTATAAATCAGCAAAGGTCTCATTTTAAAATCACCAGATGCATTGGATCCCACTAGTAACGCAAAACGCTCTTTTGAAGCTTTATGACCTGGTACCTCTTTTTACTTTCTTATACGTAGTATAAGGAAGTATTGTGATGATGAAAATTTTCGACCTCGAGATTTTTGCAGATGTCCACGTTTTGAGGTCCCCTGATACCAAAAAAGTGGTTTTTAAAAAATGTCTGTGTGTCTGTCTGTCTGTGTGTCTGTCTGTCTGTCTGTCTGTGACCACGATAGCGGTCAAACCGCTGGAGATATCAATTCCAAATTTTGTATTTACGTGTATAATCTCCCTCTTGGGAACTGATTAGATTTTCAGCAAATTAGGTCGACCGGAAGTAGTAGTTTACTTCAGTGAAAAACTCGAATTTTGCCAATATTTCGTCAACTACTAAGTTTAGACAAATTTATAAAGAATTCATATGTACTTAAAATTAAATTTAAGAAGAATTTTATTAAAAATCTTTTTCGAAATTCCTGCCGGAAGTAGGCTTTTTACTCTTATCGAAAATCGGTTTTTTGCAAATATGTCGTAAATTATGCATTCTATATATATTTATGAAGAGTACAAAAGTACTTATAGTTGGATTTGGAATATTTTTTATATAAATGAAATTTCAAAATTCGGACCGGAAGTAACACTTTCATACGTATAAGAAAGTCGTGTGGTGGCCACACCTCATTTTTCTTCTTGTATTATGAATGTTTGTATAGGAAATTTTTTCCTATACAAACATTCAAAAAGTTTTCACGAAATGCATTGGTTGCCCATTTATCTGCGGAAGCTGTCTCACCATGCCTAATTGCAAGTTTTATGCCAGTTCGTTTTTGAAAAAGAGTAAACACCATCCAGCACTTGCTTTGAAGTCTAATGTGCAAGTTGGATATTCTTCGCGTTTCTTTTTAAACCATTTTAACAGTCACGTGTCAATAGTTACCGAATTTGCATTTCTCAACTTAACCGCTCTCATTGAACCATGAGTTTGTTTTGCAATGTTACGATATCTTTCTTTATCTTTAATAATGTCTTTTACGGTATACCATGACATATTGAATCTGCGGGCAATATCTGCTACCCCACAACCTCCCTCTGTTGTTGGATAATTTGAATTTTGGTTTTTAATCCACTATATTTTTTCGATGTATGAATTTTTCATCTTTTCTGTGCGTCTCCCATATTATTTAATATAGGAGATAAATGCTAACTTATTATTAAGTACAAAATTAATCTTACGCTACAGACATTCAATATCAAACTGATGCTATAGACATTCGTTGCTTATATAAATACATAAATGTATTACAGGAAACAATACATAAAAGACTCCATTCACACTAGAAATGAAATTTTAAACGTTTAATTCTTTATTTTCAAAACACAAAACAATACAAACACAGTTTAAGCTTGATATGTTGGCAGATAACATAGAAAAAATCAGTAAATTAAAGCTGGATGAAACTCGTGACAACTTAGCAAGAATAAGCAATTTCTTACTTTACAATACACAGATATATTTATTTTAGTTACTTATCAAATATCACGGTGGTATGAATTTTACCGTGATTTTTTAATGCGGACCAAATCCAAAATCACGGTGAAGCGAATTTCACGATCAGCGCGTTCACGATGGATGAGTATCCACTGTACGTATTATGCATTAGAGACATGAATATATACAAATTGCAAAACTTTCTGCTGATTACTGAATAATATTGTAGCTTTAAAATAATCTATTTCACTCTCTCACACACACATACAACTATCAGTAAGATTATAGAGATTATGCAAAGTCAAGGAGATCTATCCGTTTGATAAATAATTAATCTGACAGATAGCAGCAGATGGCTTTTTAGGACAGAACAGTATTACAAACTGAACCGCTCTTTCTAAAATATTGTGAATTAATACACAGGGACTCTCACGAAATACATTCCGTTGGAATAACATTGCGTCGAAGAAGTAAATTGGTCAGTATGAGCAACCCGAACTGAAGGTTTCGAGGCGAATTGGCCAGAAAATTTGTACATCCAACTAATTCCAATTCAAATTCGACCACGAAATTAGAAATGATATTCGAATAATTCGAAATCCACCCTCGGCAATGGAAGAGTCGTTTCCCAGGAAAATCAGCGATACGTGCGGGATTAATCGTGTGCACTCTCTAACAAGTCAAAACCTGTCATTTACATAGATAGCCCCGGACGAAACACATTGGCGTCAACGTGATTAGAGTATAATTTGTATGCAATGGGACAGACGGAAGGTAATCCCGAATTAAATATTAGCATCTATACTGGGAAAACACGACGGGATATACTTGTTATTGCAATATAATCCCGGTAGAATTACCTCGAGGTTGTAACGGGGTGAAAAGTAAAGGATATTTTCGTGAACGGACATACAGTCCATATGTATAAGTATATTGAGCATGGTTTAAAGGTATGGTGGTCGGATAGAGGTTGCTTTCTTCTCCCTTTTTGAAATTTGCATGCGCGCTGGACAATTTCGGTTTAAACATCATCAATGTTTATCATCGCCAAATTAGGGAAGGGTTACCGCGATATGTTGTAACCTAGGTGCTATCTTTTTATCTTTATTGACTATTGCGTCTGTTTTGCTCATTCTCGTACCCAAATAAGGGATAATTTGACTTCCTAAACCTATTCTCTTAAATCTGTATTTTTCCCTTCATTTGTCACCATGCGTGTTAGTATAATCATAACGATCAAATTCCAATTATATACAGGGTTTTTATTAAAACATGCAGAAAATATTAGGGCTGGTAATGAATTAGATGTTATGTAAATGCCAGAGATTTGTTATCATCAGATAGTAGGTATTTTACTTTCCTTTTCTCTTTTACAGTCATTTTCTTTTGCTTTTTCGTTTCTGTCAATTGCGCTTCATTATTTTTCAAATGACTTTCCATGTTATTAAACGTCAGCTAAGTTTGTCAAATGAAATTCCCTTTTGTCAAATTACTTTCCCTTTATATCAATTGCTTTTCTTGTTTATATGTAGGTACACTGTAAAAAAATTAGTAAAATTACACAAATATTTACGTAAAAGTTACACAAAGAAACGTCTAAGTGCTCATATGTGTAATTTTCATGAAAAACGGATGCAAACATGCACATTCGATAGTAAAATTACATTTATACTGACTTTTACTCTTTTTTTGGAAAAAAAAATGTTAAAACCCATGTAATATTACGAATCGCTACGTAAAATATATATAAATCATTATGTAAAAATACAAACTTCAAATGGAATATCTCAAATTAACTTTATTAAATTACACTAGTGTGCAATTTTACATAGTGATGTAATTTCACGTGATAATCCATGTGTAATAGTTTCCTGTTATAGTATGTGTAATTTTACACAAATTTTTTTTACAGTATATGTATACCTTTACCATTTTATAAAAAAAATAGTAATTTAGATATTAATGTGAGAAATTTATTTTGTATTTAGATACAACAGTTGTGTTGACCATAATCGAATTGTGTACTTCCTCATATAATTATTTTCACTCGTTGGCAGTGTTCTTTCTATTATTTGCTTACACTGCAGCACTGGTTGAATAACTCTTCTATTGGATTAGAAAAAGGGGTATAAGCAGGAGGAAACACTGGAAAAATAACCATGACCTCTAATGAAGGCCAACACTTCCTCAATTCTATGGAATGCTACATTGTCCACAACAATATGAGCCCGTTCTACAATGTCATTATGTAAATGTTGAATTAACGTTGTGATAAATTCAGAAAAGTGTAGTACATCAAAGGGCACATCTTGAATATGAAACAAATACAAGGAATTTAGGTTCATTACAGCGGCAATAGAATAATTGCGCCCTCTTAACTGTGCTTTTATTTTTGATGCTCTGCTATTTTTTTTGTCCAGCGAGCTTGAATAATGTCCGGTGTATTTTTTCTTTCAGGAGCAAATGACACTTTTTAACAGAATAATGAAAGTTCCTCTATCAATCGTAGATATATTTGTTGAAGAAGTGGCCATTGGTTGAAGCACATTTCTTGCAACTGGCAGAGGGTTAAAGAACAACCCAGATCAACACAGTCACAAATCTGTTCTTTTTGAGCATTTAATAATTTTCGTTGCCGATCACTTACTTTTGCCGTATTATTAGTTCTCCCATATGGTGCATACATTTTTCTAACTATATTCGTCAAAACGAAATGAAATTTTGAATTAAGTTATGTTTTATATTATATAGATGTTACAATGTGTTTGTATCTAAATACAAAATAAATTTCTCACATTAGTGTCTAAATTGCTATATTTTTTTTATAAAATGTAAGAGGTATACATACTTACACATAAACAAGAAAAGCAATTGATATAAAAGGAAAGTAATTTGACAAAAAAAAAAAAGAATTCCATTCGACGTTTAAAAACATGGAAAGTCATTTGACAAATAGTGAAACTCTATTGACAAAAGTGGAAAAACAAAAGAAAATGACTGTATATTGTGAGTAAATAATTTAGGAAATTGTCGGATTCAATTTAACTTTCAGTGGAATATTTTTTGCAATTATATCAACTTTGTGTTTAAGTTCGTGTTAGTTTAGTGTACAGTATTTTTAAACTTATATAAGGGAAATTAAACTTGTCAGGGTCTTCAAATTAACATTTAAATTCCATTTCCTTTTTTGCGGTTCATTATTACTTAATGGTCCAAATGTTTTTAAAATTATTTTGCTCTTATGTAGCTCACATTGTTACGCTGTGCTAGCTCATATTTATTGTTTTATATTCATTTATAATTTTAGTTCCAAGATACACTAATTATATTGTCGAATGTAAATATTTAGTTAATTTCGCACAATGCAGTGCGCATTTATAAAAAGTTTCCTGGCGGGATCTTGACGGTGTATACCGGTATGCTACCGCACCCCTATATATACGCTTTAATTCACAAAACGAAGTTCAAAAGCTTTTCTTCCGTGCGTCATATTTTGATGCTAGTTTGGATGCCTAATCACCCAACGTACGGCGTACACCGTCACAATCTTTGACCCTAAGATTCCTATATTCTATGCTCAACATCGATTTTCAAGTTTTAATTAGTAATAATGAAAGTGAATGCGGAAATCGATTTTCTTTATTCTGCATAACTTTTTATGGAACAAACAACAACGGTATTTATCAACAAAGATTTTTTTACATATCATTTAATTATGCGTATACTACAAACCTCTTTTTAAACTAAAAGTTATTCTTTCAAACGTCATAGCTAAGATCAAATGCAGCAGCGTTATTGTGGACGGATTAATGAGCAGGTTACTAACGACAGCTAATTAAGCGAGATAAGACAGATATAATACGACAACCCTCTTGCGAACCGGATAGTCAGCAGGTCATCAATGACAGCTGATTAGGCGTGTTTCATGCAGGTCAGTTTGTCAGCGTTATAGTTGAGCTGTAAAGCAGGCCAGAAGAAAGCATTTAAAGATAAATCTAATCGGAATATGTCCTCGAACATATCCTGTGCATAAGAGTAAATATTTTAGGGGCACAATCTTCTATCTATCACGTGAATCGTTCCTGACTTCATCGCGTGATAAACACGGCTTCACTTTCTTAAAATAATTAGTCCTACGAAAAAAATATGCATAAAACATTTTATATATTTTAAAAATAACATAATTATAGAAACGTAATCGTATAAAATGCTGAATTTGTTACGACATATTGATATTCATATCTGGAAAATTTTAATAGCTAAATTTTGGCATTTCTATGAAAGGACAATGACTAGTTTGTTATACATATAAAGTTGATTTTCCATCACCTAATTGACTCAATTTATCTTTTTATCCAATGTTAAGGCTAATCTATGGCTAATAATATATCCTTACGTCTGTTGATTTTCAACTAGTCAATTTTTGTCAGGGGTCATTAGGGAAAACCTAATTAAACTTTAATTAGTGATTCACCGCATTTTACAACCTCTACGTAGCTTTTAAAATTTAATAAATAAATATTTAATCTTTTCATATTTATTATTTATTTTATTACCTTATTAATATTATCAACATGTCCATTACTTCTATTTCTTTTGTCTTCTTTTAATTTATTTGTGTATGAACACTCCGACTAGGGGTGAAATCAATAAATATTGTTGAATGGTGTTTATATAATATTATCACCCGCATTCTTATTCCTTGAGAATCTTCCTATCATGTTTTAGTTAAGGAGACTTTATGTCTAGACGGAATTCGTTGAATTCACGACCGTCTCCACTTGAGTTAAGCGGCGACAGAACTACCTGTATTTAAGACAAGGAGGTGAGGAATATTTCAGGTAAGACATTGAGTGTTTTGGCTGTGGCAGGTATATCATGTTCTTTAAGGGGGTACGTGCCCTCTCGTAAAAAATGGACAGACTTTGAGTTTTAGTTGTGCCATTCTTGCTCGCCATTTAACAAGTTTTTTGGGGAGGGGTGCAGTAATGCTTGCAAAGTTGCATAAAACAGATATTGTTCTGTAATAATTACGGAAACTAACTGTACGCGACATAAGACTGAAGAGGTGGTGAAGTGGTTTGACTGAGAGATATATACTGAATCGAGTCAATTCTGAATATGAAATTATTCCCAGATACAAATTGTACTATATGACAGCTTTTAATATATGCCAATAAATTATTATGTATTATTCTCCCAAATGTATTGGTTGTTAAACAAATTAAATATATTAAAGTAAGGTGTAACTATACATATGCTAATGTCATATGCATATGTATATCCATCATATATTCCTATTTAAATACACGAGTAGGTACATTAATCGTATTTCAAATTAAAAACTGTTCGACATTAATGGTGAATTATTAATATTGTACGTCGATTCCATTAACCGACACATGCGATTCAGTACATTACAATATTATCGATTTTAATAACAGCCGAATTGAAAGTTCGACTGTCTACAAACGAAAGGAGAGGGCGGCTTCATCCGCCCCCACCCAGATAATGAAAGCCCATTATGCGAAATAGGCCGGATTCGGAAAAACGTGAAACTCTCTCCGAAATGTCGTTATTGATAGATCTTCTTTTTAGTACAGTCGTCAATAACAACACACACACACAAAATCGTTGGTAACAGGAAGGGATTTAATTGCCTCGAGTTTCCTTTTTTCCCATCTGAACAACACTGTCACCTCTGGGCGCTATACATCAGCACTTTCACGTGTCATGTGCAAGGGAATATTTATAAAGCTGTAATTTCCTAAGCGGAAAATCTTTTTTAGTAATTGAAAGGAAATTGAAAATGTTGTACGATTTTATGGTAACGTCGGGGAAAATGTGGTTGGAGTAATTTAGTAAATGTTTCGTTGTGGAATTATAGTAAGAATTTTAATATTTATGAGATGATATAATTACTTTTGGATTGGTTTGTGTCAGTGTATTTTTATGCACTTATGGTTGGGAAATTAATAATTCATTTAAAGACCATGTTAACATCGTGCAACATTTTTTAATTAATTCAATCCATGCACATTCTCATTTCATGCTTCATATTTTTAGAATCGCTAATAGTGTTGTTCATTATTATTTTGTTTATTATTGCAATTCCTGTTTCGAGTGTTTTATTGTTAAGTTAGTAATACCACAAGGAATAAACTGGATTGACTGCTCTGGTATTTTACCTAAACTTGTATCATCCCAACACAAAAACCATGTCTTGCAGCGTCATATAAGGTTGCTTCTTGTATTGCCCTTCCAGAAATAACATACAAAATCATGGAAACATTAGTAAAGCCTCGTGACCTAGATATTGTGGTAGATACGTATCAAAGCAAGAAAGTTAAAGCATTTCCTTTGTCAAGTGATGTCATTCATTTTAGAATTGTTGAAATGTCATTTAATGTTTTGGAGCAAGTTATTGATAAATTGTTTTTTCCCTTATTTCCATTCAGTATGCAATTAGATGAAACCACAGATGTACCACAATATAGCGGTTTTTTGAGCTACCTGTAGAATTATTAATTTTTCTGAAAGAGATTTTTTCTGTAAATTCACTTTAGAAATCTATGAATATTTTGTACAAAGACTGGCTTATTTTGCTGATATGTTTAGCCATTCGAACGAGATTAACTTTTCTTTTCATGGTTCTGCAGTAACAACTCTGGATGCGACTGAACGGTTGAAAGTTTGATTTAAGTAAACTGTTTCTTTGAAAAAGGACAATGGAAAAAGGTAATGCTTGTAATTTTTCTATGTAAATGGTAAAGACCAAAAAAAAGAAGTATGTCAAAATTGGTATAAAAAGAAGGACCAAAGCATCTGAAAACATTGGAAAACTCTTTTGACAGTTAGTTTAACCCATAACACTTGGATAAAGAAACATGGGTACGGAGTGAATTTTCAATTGATATTGATGATATCAGCGTTGTTAAAGACGATCATATTAATATCACGCCTAAAGGAGTGTTGCGAGTTGACTTTAATTAATATGTTTCTTTTTTTTTAATCAATATTATAAAATTCTTCAGCTGTTTTTTCCATTTCCTTTTGAGTAGTAGGTATCTTGATGTACTGGTTAGGTAGAGATGCTACTGCTCGTGAACCTTTTTGTATAGTCCTACATGCTGAAGCTTTTGATATGCCAACAAAATTTGCAACAGCTATCTGCATATCGCCTAACGCATACAATCGAAGCGTAAGTAAAAGCTGGTGCATTGGACTTATACAACCTCCTCTAAAATGTTTATTTATATGACATTATTTCAACAATATTACACATACTTGTTTGTAGGTAATCTAATCATATGATCTACTTGCTCCAATATAATTTCAACGGTTTGCTTGGTTAGACGAAATCGATTGAAAAATTCTAGATCGTCAAATAATTCTAAGTAATTTTTGCGTTGTTTGTAAAGTTTTTCTAACAACTATTACTTCATTTTCTTCTGACGAACTGGTACTAGACGTATCAGTTGTATCGAAATTATTCATCTTTATTTAATGAAATGAACGTATAATTAGAAGCAAAATACTTTATAAATGAAAGATTTATCAATCTCAACGTGTCGACGAAATATAGGTTATGTTTGTTTATGTTAAATTGTCAAATACAGAGTTAAATGATTCTTTAACGACTTTAATTGGAGAAATTTGTGACATTAGTGCTAATGCACCATTACCTCTTAAAAGATGATTATGGAACCGGATATTGTATATTGTATATTTTTTGTAATAACACCATTACAGAAAATGTCATTTTCTTTTTTTTTTGTACATAGCGTACAACTGTCAATAATATATATAGATATATAAAGATATAGAAACACAAATAATAAAATCATAATACAAAGATAAACACCAACAATAAGAACTAACAAGACATAAAACGAAGCACATACAGTCAATATCGATGTCTTAAGTGGCCAGGAATTCTTCCATCGTGTAGCACTCCCTATTAACAAGCATTTCCTTAACTTTTTTTTGAAACGGGTCAAAGGCAAGTCTTTTAATTCTGCCGGCAATTTATTATATAATTTGCACCCCCAGTAATCAATCGACCTCTGAGTGCAAGTCAGCCGATGATGAGGCACTCTTATCTTCTGTCGCTGACGAGTAGAATAGCCGTGATGATGACCGTTCAAGGGAAATGCTTCTTTATTCTGCTGGACGTGAGTAACTACAGAGAGGATAAATACTGATGGTAGAGTGAGTATCTTCTCCTTTCTAAAGTGTGATCTACAGCTCTCCCTACATGTCAGGTCGCACAAAAACCTAATCGCCCTCTTCTGTAGAACAAATATCCTGTCCGCTTCTGCAGCCATTCCCCAGAAGAGGACACCATAGGACATCACGGAGTGAAAGCCTGCAAAATATGCTGCTTTCGCCGCCTCACGAGTTGCAATAAATGTGAGTCTTTTTATTGCAAATAGAGCAGATGACAATTTCTTCGCTAGGTCTTCTATGTGGAGAGTCCATTTCAGACTTGTGTCCAGGGTGATGCCCAGAATTTTTACTCCCGACGATCGTTCTGAGCTAGTTGTACAGAATAGAAGATTTTGCGTTTTATTACTATTGATTTTCAGTTTGTTAGCAGCAAACCAATTTTCAACGTCCGCAATTGCCCCTATCGACTTCTGATGCAGTGCTGCCGGATCTATGTCCTGCATCAAAAGAGAGGTATCATCAGCGTACATACATACCTCCACCCCGCCTATGTTAGAAGGAAGATCATTCATGTATATTATGAACAGCATAGGACCAAGGATCGATCCCTGTGGAACTCCATACTTTATTATCCTAGGCTCAGGCTTTGTGTTATTCTATTCCGTCAGTTGATATCTGCCCGTTAGGTAAGATCGCATTAGGTTTAGGGATTCACCCCTTATTCCATAATATTCTAACTTATGCAGCAAGATTGATATATAATGATCCTTTAAGCTTAATGGTTCAATTAAAATAGATTATGGAATCGGGCGTAATACAGAGAATCTTGGAGAGTTTTGATGTCATCAAACGTCCCAGCTTGGTACTTTCTTTATAGATCTGTTATAACTTCTATCTCTTCTTTCCGTAATACCATGCTTGACTATATTATAAACTGTGCTGTGGCAGATATCAGTTAATTTCGACGTTTTTTCTATAATGGTCATTTGTATAACTTCTGCATTTTCATTTTGTAAAATATTATACACTTTTGACATTATTTGATTAGCCTGAACTACTAGACGACTCTTTTTAGCCCCTCTGTTTATATTGTCCCTTACCAAGTCAGAGTTATCGTTATTTATTTCCTTATAATAAAATATATGCTTGCTTATTTTAAAATTTATATTTTGCAACTAACGAAAATGTATGTGAACTACATTACTTAAAAGTAAGAAATGTTAAATTGAAATGACATTTTAATTATACAATGATAAGTAATTACTATTAATTAAATTCTCAGAACTAAAATAAATAGGCAAATTAAGTTTGCTTACTTAGACAAAATTTATGTAGTACCACTGTGGTTATTAAAGAAAGGAACAGATTAAAACCTAGATCTGTTTACGTTTCATTAAGACCTATGCCGGGTGCCGTATAATACTTATATAGCTATTTAGTTAAATTAAAATAACTTGAAAGGAACTACAAACATTTATTCATTCCTCCTGTGGATAAAAGTTTTTGTATAGACTTCTAACTAATACATAATAATATTATAATAACAATAATATTTGTAATGACTCAACAACTTCTGAGGGTGAGTCATGGCTATTCTAATAGCATTAAAGGGAAAGGTGTTGCCAGAGGTGGGGTTCATTGAAATAAATATGGATCCAAAAGCTTGGGAAAATTTACTGCCTTAGGTATTCAATGCGCGGCTGGAGGACCTGAGGAGTAAAACCGCTTCTCGACTCTTCAAACGCAGATTTAACGAATGGCTATTGCATCAGATGAGTATCCATGTTTTAAACTATAAATATTGTACATATTGTTGATTCCTTTGGTTTATGTTGAAACTTTGTTTCACTGAACCCAAATTTATTACTGAATAATCTTTCAACGAATCGAATAAATTATGCCACTCTCAAGTTCGCTGAGTTTAGTTTTCTTTGCATAATCATCGATTAATATTAAGGTTTTCATAAATTGTAGGTTTTAGATAGAACATTTCATTTTAATTAAGTTTATACTATTTTAAAATTGTTTTTAATACTTTTACAGAATAAGTTTATACTTACCCGAATAAATAATAATATTCTTAATAGTAGATTGATGAAATAAAATTTCACAAAGAGCTTTAAAAAATATAGACAGCGGTGTTTCGCTCTACAAGAGCTTCATCAGGTGATGAAAAATTATAATACAGACTGTACACAACATGATACGAGAGAAGTTTAAAGCTACAAAAAACAGGCACCACTTATGCTAACCATTGTCTTGAATATAAACATAAATTTAACCATGAATTTGACATATTATACATAGAGGATAAGAGTAAGTAATTAAATTTGTTAGAAAGTTTAGAAATAAATAGATTAAATAGACTAAATTTAATTATAAACGACCAATTAGACGTCAATAATTCCCCTTTATTAAACTTAAACATATAAATTTCATATTTACCATTGTTTGATTTGTTATTGTATTAGTTTCAATCTGTTGCATAGTATTAAGACTTTATTTTTATTTTAGCAGCATATTTACCATACTTACAAATTTATTAGATTATAATTAGGTCATATAATTAAACTTAAACATATAAATTTTACATTTACCAATGTTTGATTTGTTATTGTATTTGTCCCAATTTGTTGTACATTATCATTTCTATTTTAATAGCATATTTGCCCAACCTATAAATTAATAGATCATATTAAGTCACAAACCGCCCCCCTCTTTCCCACACACTTAGTTTTTAGTTTAGGTATAAAATCATGTCGTGTACAGTTCTGTATTATAATTTTTCATCACCTGATGAAGCTCTTGTAGAGCGAAACGTTGTTTATGTTTATGTTTTAAAGTTATTATACTTATTTGAGCTCTTTGTGAAATTTTATTTCATCAATCTACTATTAATATGAATCTTCAACATTTATCTTCGTCGTCAATTATTAATAATATTTTTCCTTTTCAAGAGGGTGGTAGTTGCTGTTTGCGGTTACTACCGGCCCATTGTATGTGAGCCGGATTTTCGTTTTGCTAATGCGAGCTATAATGTTGGTGCAAATTTATTATTTAAAATTACTATCATTATTATTATTATTATTACTACTACAGTTTCTTAAAGTTTAAGTGCATTCCGTGTTTATCCAAAACTGTAATTTTATTGCTGAGCCTTAATTTAATAACCTTTTCACAAGATTCAGTCGACATTTTAAATACCACATACCACAAATTTCACCGAACATTAAAATGAGGAAATAAGCACACATCAGAGCATCATTTCCGTGTAAGATTGTAAATATTTCCAAGATCCTGTGTGTATGATGGCATACTTAAAATGCTGGATTATATTATACACGGCAAATTATGAATATTTACAACTTTAGCTTTATTATTTACCATTACGCTTTCCGCTTTTCTTTTGTGTCTCTTGCGGATTTTCTGTCGCACGGCGAGTACTTAGCTCCTGACACCGGGGGAAATAAAACAAAGATGTTTTTAATGAGTGAGGGTTTAGAAATGGCGCCTGCATAATGTCTACGCTAACGTATTAAAGTGAATTAAAAAGAAAACGAGGAAGCTAGGAGAAAAGGGACGAGCTGCTGACTTACTTACGCGCAGTCACATTAACACGTGAACGAAATTAAAAATTTAAATTCGAACGCAAGGAAATTACTCCGGCATATACATATCTGTCCGGTGCATACGAGGAAGTAATTAATCATATCAAACGTGCAATAACTTCATGCAAATGTCTTGCGTAATCTTTGGCCAGTAGAGATTTATTAAATGAGAAAAATTGCGTTTAAAAAAAATGCTGAAAAAGCATTCGTGTCGCCCAACGTCAAAGACACAAAGTAAATGAATTTAATAGGTTACTTTTATTCAATGTAGAATTAGTGCAAAACTTTGTAATTTTTATTTTTATGCTAGTTTGGCTTTCCTTTGCAGCAGGGATCACCTAAAGCAGCGATTCTCAACCGGTAAGGCGCGCCCCCTGTGTGTGTGTGGGGGGAAGATAAAAATAAATGGAGGTCGCGAGAATATCGAGTATAAATGACAAAAAGTATTATTACAAAATTTATTTGATTTACTGTAAAAAGCAATAAAATATATTCTGACAACCAAAATTAAAATATACGTTTACCCTGATATAATACTCTTATAAATAGGATTGTATTAGTACCGAATGGCATAATTTATTTAATAATTAACTTATCAATATTACATTTAAAACAAGATTAATAATTACACAGGTCGACAAATTTAAACTTTTGTGAAGTAACATTGACAAAAATAGCGGTATACGAAGTATTTTGTCGTCCTAAATCTGAAAATGATAAGCTTATTACAGTAATACGTACAGTTTTTCTGTTACAGGAGGTATGTGGTGAAAAAAATGAGAGAGCATATTTTGACAATCTAATATTTATTTAATATAAAGAAATGTGAAATGTGTTAAAATTAAGCAAAAACATATAGATATTACAGAGGATTACATGAACAGAAATATATTACATGAGATGGCATATTTAACAACAATACAACGACAGAAACTTTCACTTCACCTCTTGTATTCTATATCATCTCTTTTTAAAAACCAGCAGTAGTCATCTAACATTGATAGGTCCCAGCGAATCTAGTATCTTGTTTCCATCACCCCGATGTCCTGGTGGAACCTCTCTTCTTGTTCGTCGCTTACTGCGCCCAAAATTTCCGGAAAAAATTTCAAATGTGAGTCCAAACAATGCATTTTTAAAGACATGCGACACTCTTCTTTTGTTGCCCTACTATCCCATAGACACAAAAAACAGCAATACTTTGTAAAACCACCTTACAATCCTAGCAATATACCTATTACTTTTAAATTTCCACAAATATCCCACTGGTACTGTTCATATTTAACGCGATTTGGTATAGTTCTTAATTTGTCATAGGTTTAAAAACACGTTCGCGAAGATGCGACCGGTGAAACAACGTAATTATAATCAAGGGCGGGCGGTAGGCATTTGAACATTATTGTGCAATACATCATAAATGAACATAATATCTGTTTTATGCCTTCTCATCTCCAAAGATTCAAATTTAAATTCTTCAAGAAGGACATCATAGCATGCCCCCTGACCAGGGTACAAACCACGCCTCTTGAAGTACAGATATTTCAAGAAACGCCTCTGGGCCCTGAACCCTGAAGTTTTATATATTGGTGACTTGCTCTAAAGAAAAACTACAAGCTTAAAAATAAAAAAAGAGCAAGTGCCAAACTTGCTGCTGCTGCTGCTGGAGTTACGAGAAAGAATATTTTCTCTTAACGACAAGCTTCCAGTCTCGCTTTTCTCCCCCGGCCGCCATTTTGGATTAATTAGTATATAAGAAAATCATAGCGAACCGAAAAACAGTTTAAGATTTTCTGCTCTAAGGTGTAGTTCATGAATGTCAGCGAGGTCAAAAAAAAGTTGTCTCGGTTACAATACCGCAAATATATATTATATAAGATTAGAGTTCTTTTAAGTGAATTAGGGACTTGGTTTTAAAAAAAAATTACTGACGCATTTTGCATATTATAAACATGGGTATATGTATAACATTTATAAAAATGAGGTGTGGCCACCACACGACTTTCTTATACGTATGAAAGTGATACTTCCGGTCCGAATTTTGAAATTTCATTTATATAAAAAATATTCCAAATCCAACTTTAAGTACTTTTGTACTCTTCATAAATATATATAGAATGCATAATTTACGACATATTTGCAAAAAACCGATTTTCGATAAGAGTAAAAAGCCTACTTCCGGCAGGAATTTCGAAAAATATTTTTAATAAAATTCTTCTTAAATTTAATTTAAGTACATATGAATTCTTTATAAATTTGTCTAAACTTAGTAGTTGACGAAATATTGGCAAAATTCGAGTTTTTCACTGAAGTAAACTACTACTTCCGGTCGACCTAATTTGCTGAAAATCTAATCAGTTCCCAAGAGGGAGATTATACACGTAAATACAAAATTTGAAATTGATATCTCCAGCGGTTTGACCGCTATCGTGGTCACAGACAGACAGACAGACAGACAGACAGACAGACACACAGACAGACAGACACACAGACATTTTTTAAAAACCACTTTTTTGGTATCAGTGGACCTCAAAACGTGGACATCTGCAAAAATCTCGAGGTCGAAAATTTTCATCATCACAATACTTCCTTATACTACGTATATGAAAGTAAAAATTACTGCGGACTTGGAGGGATTGATCGCACCGTGTTCCGTAGAGGTATTAAACACAGCTTTAAGGTCAGCGTCAGGGTCAACGAATAATAAGCATATGCATGAAATTTGCAAAATTCTAAAGATGGAGGAATAAATAATATACAGGCTGTCCAGAAACTTTCCTGACAAACGAAGACCGGAGATTCCTCAGATAATTTTAAGACAATTTAATCCAATTCACCCTAGTCCGAAAATGCTTCCTAAGGGAGCTAGAGCTTTTTGAAGATGGCGCCTTGTAATTATTTTTTTTTAATATCTCCCCGAACGCTTCTATTTAGAAAAACAAAAACTGGTATGCTTATTTATCCTCCACAGATGAATCGATTCCATCAATTGCGAATTTCTAGTACCGGCCATAGGCGTCCGTTTTGGGTAGGTAAACGGTTATTTTAACGCATAACTTTTTTGTCTTTAACTTTTAAGCATTTGTGACACTAGATTATTAAATTTTCAGGTATTCTAGTACTAGGTTATTAAATTTTCAGGTATTCTAGTACTAAAAGGTACTCTTATTTTAAGTCGGTAGGATACACCGTTTTCTAGAAAAATCGATTTGAAAATTTTTCGTTTTTTCGTCATTAAAATTGAATTTATTATGTACCTACTTATTTTTAGCGACGAAGTTGGCTAGGACTATCAAGGCATGGATGAAAATTAATTTAATAAATCTTCTTTTGTTTCAATAAATGCAGCACACAATTCGTAAAAAAAGTTTGGGAAAAGAAGCAAAAATCAATTTGAAACAAAATTTTAGCTGAAGGTTTTTAAAAACAAAGTATTTATTACAAAAAAAGAACAAGTACCAAAGGTAGATAGTTACAAAAGATGCTCGATGTGATGACCATTAGTCTCTATGCATAAATTTATCCTTTTGCATAGCGAACGCCGAATTCTTGCAAAAATTCCAAAGTTATTTCTAAATTTGTTCCAAGCATCTTGTATCCTTAGCCAGAGTTGTGCACGATTTTGTATCGGAACGGAATAAACAAATGCTTTTATGTATCCCCAAACACAATAATCGCAAGGATTCAAATTCGGCGACCTTGCTGGCCAAGCAACTGGACCGCCTCTTCCAATCCAATGGTCTTCGTAGTTATTATCTAGAAAGTCTCGTACATTCCTGCTAAAGTGATATATAGTGATATAAGATTGATAGCAACACCCCATGTTTAATCATATCAAAGGCCTTAGAGTAATCCAGGAGCACCAACGCTGTGCACAAACCCTTATCAGTGCTCCCAACCACATCTTCTACCGTGCCTTCAAATACTTTCCTCATTAGAGACGGCCATGCTTTTTTTTTATAGTTGGTGATAGTGCATAATTTTGATAGCCATAAGCCAATGTCAAAATAACCTCTATTATAATTTTTATTTTACAGATTTATTAAATACTTATAAAATTGACAATAAATTAACAAACATTTTAGAACTTGTCACTTGTAACATAAAATTTACAGGTATAACTGTATAACTTAATTTATGCTATCACTTTTTACGTGATTTTAATTTTGCAAATTTATCTATACAATTTTGAAAATCTATAGAATCAGTTATTTCTGATTCAATGGACATAAGAGGCAATGCATTTAATTTCTTTTGGTGAAGAGAGGACCTAAGATAATTTTATACCCTTTGAGTACTGAAAATGAACGCTCTCCGGAGCAGTTTGTTGTAGCCATACATAAATATATTCTAAAAGCAATTTCAACGTTCGGAAATACTTTGTCACAAATATGGTCTTCTATAAGCGGGGTATTTACTTCATTCAAGTTGGAAATATATTCTTTTAGATAAACACATTCTTCAATAAATGCTTCTTCCAGGTCATCCTTATATATTTCTTGTAACTTTTTTGCTTTAGTTCTTATGTCATAAGTTGTTAAATGTTTTATATTTGACCAAACGAATGAAGCATATTCGAGGCGAAAGCGAACAAAGGAAAAATAAAGGGTAGTAATGGCCTCTATGGATGCAAACTGCCTGGTATTCCTAACAACAAACCCTAATGTTTCAATTCCGATGAAATACTGCTATTGATGTGGTTCGAAAACTATAATTTAAAGTCAAAAAGTTTGCCTAAATCTCTAACCACTGTACAACGATGAATAGGGATCCCGTTAAAGGCGTAATTGAAACAGAGAGGTTCTTGCTTCCGACTGATAGTCAATACATTGCAAACAGTTCGTAATGGTGCGTATTTTCTGCAAATAAAAGTCTTTGGCAGCCCAATTCAGAACAGATGTCATTGATAAATATTGCAAATAATCGGGAATCTATATCGCTACCAACCCTATTCATCAGCTAGGTGTTAAATAATGACTTCAATCGAGGTGAAAAACATAGCATCTATTTTACATAGCAATATGGCGTGATCGATACGTTCAAAAGCCTTGAGAAGTCGGTGTAGATGATGTCAACTTGCTCGTTATCATCCAGGCATTGCGAGACAAACTGGGTTAACACTGCAAGATTGGATGTCGTAGAACGCTTACTCATAAAACCATGCTTCAGATACTCATTTCTTACACCATTAGGCGAGCTGAGACCAGAAGAAAACGCAGGCAGGTGTGTCGAGTATTGAAGCGTGGACTTTCTACGTTTCTATTGTATTATCACTAGTATTACATACATAAAAAATAGTCTTTGTGTGAATGAAATTATATCCGTCTATATATAACATACGTGCTACTTTCCATCTTTTCCAAATAAGAACAAATCAATTTGAATTATGTGTTCCATCTACCACATATTTATTAAAATTAAAACGGAAGTAATTTCCATGAAGTGTGGCTTTTCATTACTTTCGTCGAACCGTAGGTACATACGTGCCGACATTTATTTAATGCCTAACCTAAATTTTTCAAGAGATGAGGCAAGAGAAGATAGGCACGGAAAGAGTGGTGGATAAATTGTATCACCCGTGCGCCAGAAACGTAATCCCAGTTTCATTTTCGTCACTTTAACGCCTCCACTCTCTGGAGAAATCGACTACTGCCGTCTACGCCATGCCTACGCCTGTACTGGTGCTACGGGCGGACAACCCCAACATGGAGACCGTCTGTTTCCATCCGACATCACTGGCGAAATAATTAGCGGCAGACGAAAACGGACCATGTCGGGATGTTGGCGGAGGAATGGTGTGAGTGCGGACGGTGTTTAAAAACACGTTCGCGAAGATGCGAGCGGTGAAACAACGCAATTATAATCAAGGGCGGGCGGTAGGCACCACGCAAGACAGAAGTATGTATAAGTTAGAAGGAGAGCTGATTTATTGCCGTAGAAAGTTTTCATCAAAAAAACGTTCTTTTTGGTTTGATTTATTATTTGTATATGAAGAGGTTTTTGAGATTGTTTTTTGTCGCTCTTTCTGTTTCAAGTTGGTGAAATTATTAGAAGTTTTTTTTAAAAGAAATTGCCTGGGTACATTAGAAATGTAAAATTGAAATCGTGCAACTCGAGGGGAATAATGACTCATGTTTTTGATTATGGAAGCCAGGTTTCCATAACAATATTAGATAATTACTAGGGCGCGGACATGACCGGTTTAAACTACGACGAAGTTACAACGGAGCAAAGAAATAATGTAAACAACACACGGTTACTGAATAGCACTGATTCATATGGTGAATTGCAACATCTGTTTACGCTCGAAAAGTGCCCGAGAATGAAAGCAAAAAATGCGCATAAAATAAGGAATTTATGAGTAAAATCCTTTTTTCATCGGCGTAGATAGGAGCGTGAGGGGTTTTTAAAATTTATTATATTTACCTTATATAATATTTTCATTCATACTTACGTTAGTTTCGTTTTTTCATTGTTTTGACTGTTAATTACGTACTTACGTAATTTCTATAATAGCCTGTTTAATAGCGGTTTACTGAATCGACTTCTCCCAATTATCTAGACGTAAGTGTGCACTGGATTTCGTTTAGTTTCAATAACATACGCGTACATTTTTAGTTATCATTTATTTAGATCTAGAACGTTGTTAATGTTACTTTTTCTGATATGAAAATGAATTGTCAGTGATTCCGAAATTTATTACAAAGTCTGTAAAATATCGTTTCAGAATGCCAAAATATCGCACGTTCGTCACTTCGCTTTGCTAAAACATACACAAAAATAGTTTTTGTGCAGAGAATTTCGATAGTTTACAAAATTTCGCTACATGTTTAGATGACGATGCTCGAAGTATTTCTGAGTGCAAGGAACCAACACAAATCCCAAATTCAAAAAATCAATTGTTATTCCTTCATGAACACTTTGGAAATTCGTCTAAACTAATCACATATTTTGAAAATCGAAATCTCAAATTAAGAGATGGATTAACTACATTAGACGTGGGATATTAATAATTTCAAAAGTATTCCAAGTGACTTCGGATGTGGTCTTCGGCCAAAGTTAGACGCAGTTTTAAATAGAAATCCAGATTTAATAACATTGCGGCAATTGTGTATGCTAAATACGCTGAAATAAAAGAATATTTCCAGTACGCACCTATAATCAGTTGCATTGTAGAAAGGACGTTTTCTATCTACAAGGATGTACTTAATTCAAAGAGAACAAGTCTTACAGAAGAGACTAATAAGGTATTTTGTATTTTATAGATCGCCAGATACTTGTTATCCAATTATATAAATAAAATTAAAACCTCTTTAAAAATATAACATTTCAATAGTGCGCCCATGGGCGATGAGTCATCAAACGTACGTGTCTGCGCCCTAATAATGACTAGAGCTTCCATTTATAACTATAACTTATAAAGATCTATAACTACATTGTTACTACCATTAATAATGGTATATGTCCTGTTGTAATTTTTAGATTTAACATCGACTTTTGACTGCGTGGGTCACAGTATTTTAATGTACAAATTAGAAATCTAGGGAATTTAAGATGTTTCTCTTGAATGGATTAATTCGTATATATAGAAACAATATATTCTGATACCTATCATAATTCTAATTAAATAACTAAACAAACTCCTGAAAAACTGCCAACTAAAATAGATGTGCTTCAGAGCTCAATACTGAGACCGTTCTACTTTCTGGTTTGTAAAATACAATCTGCTAAACCTAAAACCTCTATGTCTGTTCTCGTAGGATGATAGTACTGTTTTCTAATGTCAATATTGAGTAAATGTAGGCAGTAAACAAGATTGGGGAATCGGCCCAAAATCTGATATCATTAATTTGTTCCTATTTTTGTGAATGTATACACGCATACTATCTAGTTTTCTTTAATTATGCACTGGTTTTATAAGTTTGAGGCCGCTTGCTGGAATATCATGAGCTGTGTCCAAAATATGTAGAGATACACTAGTCGTCTCTGTCCTATTAAACCGGAAATGAGCGATTTGCTCTTTATAGCGAGTTGCAATCCAACATCTAGCCTGGTCGATATATTTTTCTCACTTTTATTACAATTAATTTCGTAAATTCCAAATTTTTGTTCTACCTCAACTTTATCTTTAGTACTGCTCAAAAGACTTTTTAACGAATTACATGATTTAAACGCGACTTGCATACCAACAATTATGGCTGATTAGAAACCATTGTATTCAGGAATACCTTTTATATGTCATAATTCGTTCTCATATCTATCTCTTTAACAAGTGATGGATTAAATATTTTAAAGAAGACAATTTTTGCTGAAAACAATGATTTGAATCTGCTATAATGAATCTGTTTACGTTAATTTCCTTTCTATAAATATCAATTTCAATATTATAGCCCTCTTTAATTACTAATGTATCTAGACAAGCTGATTGTCCATACTGCTTTCCTTTTCTAGAGTGAATTTAATCGTGGGAATTTTGAGTTTAATTCATTAAGAAAGATTTCCGTATCATACATTTTAGTGTCGAAAATGTCAAAAAATATCGTCAACGTACCTTATCCATACTTTAGGGAAATATTTGGTGTTATCTTTTAACTCTGTTTCAAATTTACTCATAAATAAATCCGCAATAAATGGAAACAAGCGATTTCCGATGGCAGGCCTATGTCGTTGCTCATAGAATTTGCCATCTATTTGAAAACAGTTATGAGACATACAAAGGGATGTTAACTGCATGTATTCATCTATTATAGCCTTGTCAATATTGTTGTTATGAAGCAAGCATTCCAAATATTTCAGGGTTTCTGGAATCAGTACTGAAGGAAACAATGAATTGACATCAAACGAAATCAAAATCTCACCTTCTTGCAACTTATAATGTTTGATTTTTTGAATAAAATCGAGCGAGTTTTCTACTGCAAATCTATCTTGTTGCAAAGGTACATTTTCGAAATCATTTACAAGCCATTCAGGCGGTGGATAAGTCGGTAAGTTAATACCTGATAGGTCTCATCGATTAACCGGACTTCTGTATTTTCGGCAAGCAATACATTCTTGGCATTATCGGGTTAGATACATTTGGATCTAGGAAAATTCCCCGAAAACAATTCACCGACGGAAAATTCCCCGACTACAATTCACCGACAAACAATTCCTCGACAGGAAAATTCCCCGACAGGAAAATCCCCCGACAAACAATTCAACGAATGGAAAATTCCCCGACAGTAACAAACTTCCCTTCACACTTTATCCCGGCTTAGGAAAATATAAGCAAGTAATAACAATTAAAACACTTGGTATTGTCTCACAAATATATATAATTAAACACTCGATGTACACGGTTAACTTTACTAAAGAATTAAAAACTATTAAAATAATCGCACAAAATAATGGTTATAACTCGTCTCTAATAGATAAATTAGTCAATAGAATAAATAAATCAATTACATTAAAATTAGCATTTCCCCCGTCTCAGGTGTTGAAATTAAAACAATGGGTTAAAAGTGCATATTTAGGTAGTATAAGTATGAAAATTTGCAATGTTTTAAAGAAGCTGGATTTTAATATAGCCTTCTATAATAATAACACTTTAAAAAGTCAATTAACGAATACTAAAACAGCGAATTCTAAGTTAAACAAATCAGGAATTTATAGAATTAATTGTAGTGATTGTAATAAATTTTATATAGGTCAAATGGGGCGAAATTTCAAATTAAGGTTCTCAGATCATATGCGAGCCGTTAAATTAAATTATGAAAATTCAAGTGTAGCTAACCATGTTTTAGACACGGGACATCATTTTTCAATAGACAATTTAGAAGTACTGTGTAGTTTAAATAAAAGTAAAAAAATGAATGTTCTAGAAGGTTATTTTATAAAAGAAAGTTTACTTTTACAACCAGGCAATGTTCTTAATGACCAAACCGAACTCATAAATTCACCGTTAATAAACCCTAGCATTGTAAAAACAGTCTTTCCAGATAAGTCATGACCTTTCATAATTTTCTATTTTTTGTATTTTTTCTATTTACATTTTTGTTTGAAGTAGGTAGTTACAGTATATTGAATTTTACTTTAGTTTATCTAGAACTCCTGACGATGCCGCAAGGCGAAATGTACATCGAGTGTTTAATTATATATATTTGTGAAACAATACCAAGTGTTATTGCTTGCTTATACAATAAAAAGTAGTAGCCCTTGTACATAATTATGATGAGAAAAGCCTTTCCGATTATTATTGTTATTATTACTACTATCTATGTAAAAAACAAAAAAAGGACAAAAAACTTCTATTATAAAAAAAAAACTTCTAAACTCGTCCTAAGCCGGGACAAACTGTGAAGGGAAGTTTGTTACTGTCGGGGAATTTTCCATTCGTTGAATTGTTTGTCGGGGAATTTTCTTGTCGCGGAATTTTCCTGTCGGGGAATTGTTTGTCGGTGAATTGTAGTCGGGAAATTTTCCGTCGGTGAATTGTTTTCGGGGAATTTTCCGGCTTCCGATACATTTAACCGAAACTTGAAGAACGACGTTATCAACTTTCGACAATTATTCAACGCTCTTTTAGTCTCTCTGACTAATTTTGATAACGGATTTTTGTTTAAACACATATACGGACCTGTACCAATAAGTACTTGAATTCGGTAAAAATAGTCCGATGTATCCAAAATTACTAACGTGTTACTCTTGTCCGCCTTCATATAATAACAATCTTTCAATCTTAGATTTTTAATAATGTTTAATTCCCTACTATATGTGTTTTGTTTATGTAGGTGTAAGTTTCTTATAATTTAAATTTTGCAGGTCTTCCTAATAAATATCTTCGACGATTCATCAAGATCTTTTATGGGAAATTCAATATCAGCAACTACTTCGTCGAAAGGAATCTTACCATTGGTATACAATATTTCAAACCTTTATTTAATGAATTTAACTCCTCCAAGGAAAAGTCCCAGATGAATGGTTAACTATAAGTGCCTCCTTCACAGAACATACCTTCTGATATTTATTGACGTAAGGACAAAGCTTTTGAAATTTATTATTGAGTTTCAAAACCTTCTTTTCTAGTGACATCCATGATTTTTCTATGAAAATGACACCAATGTTCAAATTCCACATTAGTTAATTTTGTTTTTAACTTAAGATGAAAGCTATATAATTCTAATTCTAGTCTACTACGCTTAATATACTGATATTTAATTTCTGAATTCAACCAATTGTCTTTTACGGCTTGAATTGCCTTATCAGATACTCTGCAATTCGAAGTAACATTTACTTTCATGAATTTTGGTAAGACTCTCTCGCGTTTGCAACGTTTCGGAAATTTAATATCAACGTCTAATAATCTTACCTTAGTATATAAACCGTGGAGCTTGTTGCACTCATTTGACCGCTCAGCTATGTTAGTCTTTTAACTGTGTTATTAGTGTTATCGAAAACTTCATAAGATATTTCGGTTTTCGATTTTCGATATTTTCGGTTTCTAGCATCATTAAGTTTCTTATTTTTTATGAACGCCCTTAGAAAGAGTTATTTCCTCTAATTTCAAACAAATATAACATCTTGCAAAAGTATTCACATACCTGATTGTCACTCTCTACTGATCAAGCATAACAGTGATATTTTCAGAACATTCAAGGAGAAAGTGAGAAAAACCAACGAGATGGATTTTTCTGCGCATGTGAAAAAGAGCGCTCAATTTGGTCTTGAAATGTTCAAAAAGTATCGCTCTAATATCCTTGATCTTAAGCAAAATGGTGGCTACTGACTTAAAATTTTACAGTCACAAATGAGATGATGAAAGGTATTCCAAAAAGGAAATCTACTTCCTGGATAGTTGTTTTCATACAACATTAGTACCAGAACTTCTGTATGTTTAACACGCAACAAATGTGTTCATCACAAAACTTAAATAAGATATAAAAAATGAGGTGTGGCCACCACACGACTTTCTTATACGTATGAGCGTTTCAAACTATACAATGTTAAGAATTTTTTACACAAAAATTATTCAAAATCCTATTCTAAGTATTTCTATTCTCTGAATAAATCGCTATAGATTACATATTTTGCAAGGTATTCGATAAAAAGGGCTACTCCCCAAGGTAAAAGTGTTACTTCCGGTCCGAATTTTGAAATTTCATTTATACAAAAAATATTGCAAATCTAGCACTAAATACTTTTGTACTCTTGATAAATATATATAGAATGGATAATTTACGACATATTTGCACAAAATCGCTATTCGATACGAGTAAAAGTGGTACTTCCGGTCTGAATTTTGAAATTTTTTTATGCAAAAGATATTGAAAATTATGTTTTAAATATTTTTGTACCCGTAACGTACCTGCCTAAAACGCATGCCTTGCTAAATATTCGCAAAAAACTGATTTTCGATAGGAGTGAAAGACCTACTTCCGGTAGGAATTTCGAAAAACATTTTAAATAAAATTGTTCTCAATTTTAATTTTAAGTACATATGAATTCTTTATAAATTTGTTTAAACTTAGTAGTTGACGAAATATTGACAAAATTCGATTTTTTGACAGATGTAAACTAGTACTTCCGGTCTGTCGATTTTACTGAAAATCTAGTCAGATCTCAAGAGAGAGATTATACCCATAAATACAAAATTTGGAATTTATAACTATAGCGGTTTCACCGCTATCGTGGTCACACACACAGACATTTTTTAAAAAACACTTTTTCGGTATCAGAGGACTTCAAAACGTGGACATCTGCAAAAATCTCGTGGTCGAAAATTTTCATCATCACAATACTTCCTTATACTACGTATAAGAAAGTAAAAATATACAAAGAGAATAAAAATGACATCTCAAAACTTCGTACACGAACGCGTTTATGGCGAGAACATACGTGCTTTGACGAAATTACGCAGCATTAATCCTCCGAAATGCTTGCGTATTTCTGCAAATATAATAAGGTAAGCGCCATCTGTGCGGACACAACCGGAGGTAAAATCGTCGAATTATTATGCCAGAAGAGGGAAGCAAAGGAACGATTAAATTGTGACGAGAAATACTGTGGGGATATGATTTCGTCATAGTTGGTAGTTAGTGACTTGGAAGACGTAATTAATTTACTGTGTCATATACATGTATATGCACACAAAGTAGCTTGTAATTAATTACCCCATCTCAAACAAAGTGCCGTCGACATTATTTAGATTATGTCCTAAGAGATAAACAAAGCGGATATAATTGTATTAATTAATAATTTAAGAAAAAAGGCTGGCGACGTTGATGACGGAGTGACGATATCCTTAACATCCCCTTTCATTATGGACTAGATAAGTAAGTAAAATAACAGACATGATTGATATAGTCTGCAGTTGTAATCATGATCAATTACTAACTTCAAGCTACGACGAATGACGACACATTATTATCCTTTTATAAATTACGCTTCCCTAACTCTTAGAAATTTATATTAGGTGACATAATAACTCATACATAAAGTGTTATTAAAATAAACTTCGTACCTTTGGCATGTGATAAATTGCATCTATTTTGGTGATTTAAATTTCCCGCCGTTGCAAGTTCAGCTTTCTTCGGTATAGCTGCCAGTAGTTTATGTCATCTTATCTATCATTCTTGCATTTTCTATAACTTGACGGTACGTTATTGGAAGAAATATTGTGCTTTTCAATTGAACGGCTAGTTGGTCCCTAAATTCAATCAACTTAAATGTTAAAGGTAGCAATAAATTAGCTCTATGGTAGAGTTACGATCTCCATAAAATACGTTTCTAAAAAAATCTTTACTGATAGTCACAGAAATAATATAGCTAGCCATAATGAATAAAGTGATAATCGCAACTCCATTTTGATGTTTATAGTCCAAGAGCTAGCTACAAAAAACAGCATCGATTTGGTACACGGCGTTTGAGTTCGTGAACTGTAAGAAAATACTTACTACAACCCCGAATGGCATTTCTGGCTGTTCGTTCAGGCCGCAAAAGAAAATTACAGCCAGTTTTCCACGACGAAAAATGTGCCGGAAAAACTGATGAGGTACACGCGTGAAAATTGATGCATGCTAATGTGAGAACCTCAACTAAGAGCGGTACACTAATGCCAGAAATGAAAAAGGTTGGGAAACCCTCGCCAGACGCGACTCAGAGATTCGGAAAATCCCTACGAAAAAACCGACAAGGTACACGCGTAAAATTTTTTTCACATGAATTTGGGGACCTTCACTAAGAGCGGTGCATTAATGCCAGAAACGGGATCGGTCGGAAAACCCTCGCCAGAAGCGATCCAAAGTTCGGGAAAATCAGTCAAAAAAAACGACATGGTACACGCGTGAAAAATTTTTTTTGCGCTTCTAGGGACCTCAACTAAGAACGGCAAAACAGTGCCAGAAATGTATCTGGTCGGAAAACCTTTTAAAAAAATTAAATAAGGTCGACGTAAATGTAAAATCGATAGCATTCGAAGTCGTTATCATCCAGAGCTTTTTCATTGACACCACTAGAAATATTGTTTTTTTCTACCCCAAATCAAAAAAAAAATCATCGCGATACGCTGAAAATTCGCTGAGTTATTTCATTTTTCGTAGCGCGTCCGATTTCAAGCCGCTTTCCCAGTTTCTGGCGTACCGCGCGGCCGGCCGCAACTCGTCTTTACAGCGCGATAACGCGCGTATTTAATTTTCAATTTCTTACATGTCTTAAATGAATGTATGTTTGTATAAAATCAAATTTTAAACTGCGTATGTATATTAAAAATAAAATAGAAGATTATATACTAAACACTCAGCATGGAAAGAAAAGATTTATGAATTTTCTCGGTTGATAATAAATTATAGCTATAGATACAGGAGAATCATAAATCAAATAAATAATGCTTTTCAATACCAAAAATATATACTTAATTATAAAAATCCTAAATATACAACTATAATACAGAATGAATATTCCTGCTTCATTTTCTTTACAGAATCGCTGGTTTTTGCGCATTGATAGTAAAAATTACGCAATCGGTATGACATCACTTTAATTCATTCATCTGCCTCACTCTCCACGTCACATTCGCTGTCATCAGTATCACTCTCCGCATCAAATTCGTTGTCGGTTTCTTCATCTTGTACGTTACTTTTATTTGTCTCTTCATCTGCACCCTCAGATGTCTCATCTATAAATGAAAAATACCTTGAATAACGCGTTAAAAAAAAAAGTAGAATGAAGTGATAGAAAAAGTTATGTACCATTACTTTCTGCAACTTTTTCTATAATAATATCTTTGATACGTGCTGGCCATTGGTCACCTTCAAACCAACAAAAATCGTAGGTGAAGTTTTCTTTCTTCCAGCCACATTCATCAGGTTTCAGCTCTGTCGGAATTTTTTTTTCGACATTTCCCCATACAGCAGCAATATAATGTGACCGTAGGAATTGCTGGTATAGTTCTCTTTGGCAAGGTGGCATCATCGTTGAATCAATGTTTTTAGCATTTAATTTTGCAAAACATTCATCAGTATTTTTAAAATCGAATTTTTTCATAAATATTGCATGTCGAGCTGAATCAACTGTAATTGAGCTCTTTGGCTGAGAGTACATGCAACATATAAATTTCTCAATTTCAGAAAACACGTTTTTACGGTCCATAGATTCGTCAGTCATATTACCAAAAGCAACTTGAAATGATTCTGATTTGTACAAAAGAGAATAAGGCCGTATCTTTGCTTTTTTGTAAAACGACGGATTATAGTCGCAACCCGTGAAAGCATGGAAAGCCGGAAGTGCTTTACATAATTTTTCTCCTAATTCAGCGTACATACGAGTCACGTCAATAAATCTCATATTATCGGAAACGCCAAATAACAAACTAATTTCTAATTCAAATTTCAATTTGTGCATATTTCCAAGCAAAATAATAAAGATATCGGTGTCATCGCATTTAACTATTACTTTTCCACTTTCATCGAGATTGCAAACCGTGTGAACTATTCTAGTATCAGCTTCTTCATGTCTAGGTGCCGTGAACAAAGCGTTAATAGAATGTTTAACCGACTGTAGACCATCATTTCCAGTTTCTTGCTTAAACTCGTGACATTCATCGTAATTTATGAAAACTGTTTTATTTTCGAAAAAGACTGCCATTTTGGCCTGTTGCCAATGTCGTATTAAAAATTGTACAAAAGCTTTCTTGAAGTTAGTTTCGCGCAGTTCTGTCGACAGAGCGGATTTTAATCTCATGTCCCCTGTTATTAAGTATTGTCGGTCTGATGAAATACCTCTTTTGTTTCTTTCATAGTCTTTAATTGATGGCGATAAATATTGATCAAATACCAGATGAATTTTATGAGCTTTTATGGCGACGAGCTTTTTCAAAATACTTGTTGATATTTTAGCATATGTAATGTCAGTCTCTCGTAGAGTATACAGATAAAAAAATCCGTCAATAATCATAACATCACATCTATAATTAGTTATAGTACTTGAATCGTCTGGTCCTACAATACGATGTAAAAGCGCGCTTTTTGCTGTTGAGTAAATCGATCCGTCCAAATGACAAAAACAAGTTGGCAGTGGAGTCAATGGAAATGTCATAATTTTAGGAACGTCCGGTTCATGTTTCAAGGAAATCACTAATATTCTACCGAATAAATCTCTCTGCATTTTTATAGACTTTTCTTTATCAGTAACTTTCACAGTCTGTTTCTTATTTCCAGATACGAAATTTAAAATTTTATTCAATTTGATTGCTTTTTCAAAACGATCCGGTGACTCAGAACATTCCTTAATGAATTCATTTTTTAAATTAGTACCCAAAACATTTACATTTGACAGAAAATTAGCTATCTCGGCCGAAGCTGGTCTCCCTGTACTGATGTTATAAAGTAAAGTTTTGTCGATTTCAGGATCGAAAGGATTCATATAATTCTTTTTTATAGTATCAACTAACTTTTTTACCCTGGCAGTGCTTTTGATAATGTTATGAGGTTCTAAATCGGCTGTCGTATCTTGATTTTTTTTAAGACCAGCTTCAGTATGAACATGCGTAGTCAATGTTGATCGAAAACAATGAGATTTAGACCATTTTTGTCGAGCGCTTATCGAATTTGTAAAGCAATTGATTCCTGTTAGCCGTCTACCTGCATCAGCATTGTAAGTTTGCTCGAGAGTTAAATCAATAGGCATTCGTGAAAATGACTTATCGGTACGTTTAATACCAAAAAAGCCTTTTCGCAGTTGGTAGGCTATATAAGGATGAGTTTGTGAAACTTTCAAAAGTTGATCGATGTACCAAAGAATCCATCGACAATAATTAACTTGGTTGAACACAAAAAATAAATCAGCGAGTTTGTTAATCATAATTTTGTACATATCAAAATCACCCATACGAATACTTCGCGAAAATGTTTGGTAGTTATTTATATATTCCACGTACATTAAATAAAATTTTGGAGTTAAACCGTATTTACCGTCGAGAGTTTCTTGTACGTACTGTTCATACTGATTTATCAAGTCAATTAATTCAGCGTGTGCTGTATTAACAAAGAAGTTTTTGTCTATTTTTTTAGATTTCAAGCTGACGATTAATATCATAAGCTGATCGCTAATTTGCATGTCATGTAGTTTAATGAAACTCTCAAAATGTAAAATTTGAATTGCCAAAGCAGCAATCGGATGCAGCTTTTTGCAACGATTGAAGTGTTTCCCGCTCAAAAATCCACTCACAGACCCAGAAGCTAACAATTCGCTTTCTACCATGACATGCGTTAAGCCACAGTCATCGATAAATTTTCCGGTAGCCTTGAAATAAGCACACTGTATGTGAAATGCACCAAGATGAATAAATAACTTTTGGTACTTTGGGGTTCTTTGAGTTAGTAAAATTGATTTAAATTTTTCATCAGCTTGAATTTGAAAAGCCACTTTAGCTATTGCCAAATCGTACGAAACTTGAACTTCCGGTTGTTTACATTCTCTACCTATTTGTTCACTCATTTTGAGCGTTGCTGCAACGACCCTTCGTTGTGTTGGTGACTCGTTGATTGGCGTTAAATAGGATACTCTCTGTTTGATGGTGTCATCAATAACAACTAGACTATTAAATCCAACCCACATGGGCGTTCTAGGTACTTCATAAAATTTTGAAATAACCCAGCATTTATCTAGCATACGTGCAAATTTGTAAGATGTATCATTGACCGTTCTCAACTCATCGTCAACCGGTAACAAATTAGCTCGTATTTTTGGTTTTCCTATATAATCATCGATTAGGGTATCTACACCCTCAAACCGACGTCTTTTCATAAGAGGCGATGTCACTGGTTCAAGGTCAATGGTGTTAGTGTCACTATTATTCAAATTAACGGCCGAATTATCGCAATAGCTATCAAAATCTGGATAAAATTCTAGCATTAATTGGTTAATGTCGTTGCTCAACAATTCCCTTATTTCGGAGTTGTTATTATCGAAAATATTTTGATATATTATTCCTACTGTATCGTGCAAAGTATCTTTTCCACTACTAGTTTCTGTAAAGCGATCGAAATTATCAAATGACACCCCAGTGAAACATTCTATTAGCAATTCGATATCATCCGGGCAAATGACAGATCGATTAGTTGAAGCATACGTTGCTTCGGTTTCTAGTTGCTCCACAATGTGATAGCTACTGCAATGTCCAAATTTATTTAACAGATCTACAACATTACGACTACTTGTCATACTTTTTAAGGCTATTCCTAAACATAAATGTTTCCAGGGTTTAATCCCTCCATGGGTTGCATTATAAATTAAATCATAGCACACCGACTTGACTTTCCTTTTCAAATTTTCGCTTTTGACGGATCTGGGATCGCTACCACAAATCATGCCTTGTACTAATTGATACAATCCAGGCGGAATAGTTAGGCACTCACCGTTGATAACATCAGTAGCTGAGATATCTTTTGGGAGTGTTTTTTTTTCTATGGAATAAATTTCTTTTCTGATTTGTAAACTCAACTCTAAAATACGTTCAGATTTAACTAACTGTGTTACTTGTTCATTAGTTATTTCAATTCTATCTGCACTCGTAATTATTTTCAGTTTTTCTTTAGCAACGGTAAATATTTTGATTTCAGATCCAAACTGTGCAACTAATTTACTTTCCAATTTGTAAGCGGTGAAAATTTGATGAAATGTTCCGAAAGCAGACTTGTATTCTGTCTCAAGCAATGTCCGAGCGCAATTGACTAAATATGGTAATAAAATGAGTCCTCTATTCTTAATAACTTTTTCCGAAACCAACAAAAAAATTTCATCATAAACTCGCGCATAAATTTCTCGAGAAACGTGCCATTCGCCATACGAAGCTTTTGTTGGCGCAAGAGAATGCGATTTATAATATGCAGTTCTGCACGTTACGTGAAAAAATATGGGATCATCATCATTTAGACCATTTACGTATTCTATCATTTTTTTATCGTTAATTTCCTTGGCATTTGCTTTGATTTTATCTTTGAATGCTTGGGTCTGTGACACACTAATCTTAACGCGTTTACCGTGCACTTGCTTTCGCAATTTACCGCAAAATACGCACTCATGTTCTACGACTTTTCCATCCTCGCCAATGAGAACATCACCTTGCGGCTCATTATCATCTTTGTCATTGCTAAAATACAAAAAAGATTTAGCGTACACTTTTTTCACAATAAAAGCTCATTTGATAAATTCATTAAATAGCATAAAACAAAAAGCATGACAGCAAATGAACTGTTCAAGTACCCACTTGGTAATGTAAACAAGCTGTGTCTTTCTAGACAGTTTTGCTACCTGCGTCCCCAATCGCTCTCAGAAAATTTCCATCGTTGGTACAATATTTTGGCAAACGTATCAAATGTTCTGCTACTGTAAATCATCGGATTTCCCACATAATTGATATTTCGATTACAAATTATTAATCGAAGTATCAAATAAATTTCATACGATTAAAATTGTGCATTTTACAAAAAATGTCAGCATATAACTCGGATTGAATACTTTTTTTTGGGAAATTTGTACTATTAGGCAAATAAAAAAATCTTCAATTACCTGTCAGTCGTAGACGTTGAGGATTTACTAGTTCCTGCTTCAGCTTGATCATAATCCACCATAGGGGAGTTTGAGCGGGAAGCTAATTGAGAACTTCTCCGGCGATACGGCCTCACTTTTTCACTTTTTTCATACTGACTACTCGATAGAGCAGTAACATTTTTGTAGCAAATACTGTGATAACCGTAAGTGTCTACGTGAGCCGACGTCAAATCTATACTTTTATACTTTAACTGTAACACGTTTCTAACGTGTAATGCTTTACGGCATTTTTCTAAAGATTCAACCGTGAATTTTATAATTGGAGAGTTATTTTTATCCCTCATACTTTTCACTTCACAATCATTAATTAAAAAACACTTTAATTTCTTTGGAGAATTACTCGAAATCATGATGGAAGAAATAAAACGAACGAAAGATACAACACTCTACTCCGACCGTTAGTCACCGACTAACAGCGCCGGAGTTAAGCAGCATCTGCTCTCCCTCCAAGGTCATAGTGTAAGGCCCGTGCCGAAAAATGTTACCTGCTCGGACCCACATTTTTCGGGAGGGTAGTATACAATTATATACCTGCGAGAGAGCACGAAAAATCCGTGAGAATTTTACTTCAAAGTATCGTCTTATGTTGAAATCAACAACGTACTTTTTTATTCAAATTGCAGCGTTGTCAAAAAAAAAAAAAAAAAATAAGGTTAAAAATGTTCCTATAACGGCTGCTAATAATCTCGCTTTTTCATATGGCTTCATTTTAATTATTAGCTTACATACTTGCCCCAGCCACAGTTGAAATTAAAAACACGCGCGTTATCGCGCTGTAAAGACGAGTTGCGGCCGGCCGCGCGGTACGCCAGAAACTGGGAAAGCGGCTTGAAATCGGACGCGCTACGAAAAATGAAATAACTCAGCGAATTTTCAGCGTATCGCGATGATTTTTTTTTTGATTTGGGGTAGAAAAAAACAATATTTCTAGTGGTGTCAATGAAAAAGCTCTGGATGATAACGACTTCGAATGCTATCGATTTTACATTTACGTCGACCTTATTTAATTTTTTTAAAAGGTTTTCCGACCAGATACATTTCTGGCACTGTTTTGCCGTTCTTAGTTGAGGTCCCTAGAAGCGCAAAAAAAATTTTTCACGCGTGTACCATGTCGTTTTTTTTGACTGATTTTCCCGAACTTTGGATCGCTTCTGGCGAGGGTTTTCCGACCGATCCCGTTTCTGGCATTAATGCACCGCTCTTAGTGAAGGTCCCCAAATTCATGTGAAAAAAATTTTACGCGTGTACCTTGTCGGTTTTTTCGTAGGGATTTTCCGAATCTCTGAGTCGCGTCTGGCGAGGGTTTCCCAACCTTTTTCATTTCTGGCATTAGTGTACCGCTCTTAGTTGAGGTTCTCACATTAGCATGCATCAATTTTCACGCGTGTACCTCATCAGTTTTTCCGGCACATTTTTCGTCGTGGAAAACTGGCTGTAATTTTCTTTTGCGGCCTGAACGAACAGCCAGAAATGCCATTCGGGGTTGTAGTAAGTATTTTCTTACAGTTCACGAACTCAAACGCCGTGTACCAAATCGATGCTGTTTTTTGTAGCTAGCTCTCCGTCTATTAGAAAGCGCATTCAAATTTTTGATAAAGGAGAAAAATGTACTTAAGAATATTTATCAGTGAGTATGGCAGAGTTAAACTTGTGCTCCTAACAATTTCGATAGATTAGGGAACCACTTGAAGATGACTCAAGATGCGGATAAGAAATCTCGAAAACATTAAGAAAGCTGTGGTTTTGGTCTAAGTATATCCGAGAAGGTTTCCAGTGCAAGCGGATGAAGAAGGAATAATGGAAGCTACAGCATTTTGCCCGAAAATTTAGGAATAATTAACGTATCAGAATATTTGGTTCCGAAACTTCTTACTCCCTAAAAAAAATTGTGTCAGCAATACATTTGAAAAAAAACTTGGTAGTTTTGGCTGAAGATGATGATGACCTCTTTTCGAACATTAGAAACAGTGATATCTGGAATCCACAGATAAAACCAGAATCCACGAAATAGACAAGGATTCTCCTGAGCCAAAAAAGTCAAGAATTTTACTGATTGGATATATGTAAATATCATTCCATTCTACAAGATATCAAGCAGAAAGTTGAAAACTTCAATATGTCAAAGAAGGACCCACAAATTTGATCAAATGATTATGCTGCAAAAATTTTGGGAAAAAATATTTTTCTAACACTGATATTAACATCTGAATCAGATAATTTATTCCTCTATTGCAATGTATTATACTGAGCTCTCCCATATGTTATAACTTATGCCAGGAAGCCGTCATTGGTGTGCAATATTTGCCGCTTATAAAATTGCTGTCCAATTGTGTTTCTTTTATAAACTCAATATTTAACAGTACATCATCAAAATGATTTATTTTATGCTTACGCTGTAGTTTTTCAAATGTAAATTTCTTTTTGTAACCCTTAAAGTTGTAAATATACACTTGAAACGCTTTGGTGTTTTATACAGTCACAATGAACGTGAATAATTGAGGGTCGTTAATAAAGGTTTACACTGTTTAGGAATGGCAACAGCTCCATCAATAGATATACCAATCGTTCTTGTATAAATAATTTATGAGCAGAGTACCAATTATTTAAGCCATTAGCGATAATATCTTCTTTAGTTCTAAGCTTGCTCATATTTGCATAAGAAATCACAGTAGAACACATATTCGCATATAGAAGATTCCGACATTAGAGATATGCTTGGTCAAATTATTAATAAATAATAAAAAGATCCAGAGACCACTCTGAGATGTGCCAAGATTACTGGCGAAATTCGTCCGACCTAACCTCGTCAATACTAACCATTAAAGTGTACCTCTAAATACAATATTGATTATTTTATTCGATATTAGTGATTATATTGCTTGAACTGAAAGCTTCTGTGAGATCAAACAAAATTTAAACTACATTATCACCATAAGTTCATTCCATCAGAAATACAGGCTGTCCCACAAATAAAAAGACGGAGTAGCAGGTATGTAAAGTCCGAATAGAAACAGGCCCAAATATACAGCAACTACGAAGAAATTAAAAATTTATTTATTGTTTTTTAGATAAAAAAATTACATTACGGACCTGGCACAGAATGTATGTTTATAAATACACGTAACAATGCTCATTTGTAAATAGAAACGAACACGCATTCATAGAAAAATACGCTTTTATTTGTATAAAACGGGAAAAAAGCGTTCAATCGTACTCATTCATATAAAACATATTTTTTGCCCGATGCGTCTAGATAGCGCAGCTATGTAGTCGCTTGTTGACACAGATGGCCGACACACTTTATTGCAGACAACAAAAGATTGTTTTTATTTTTAAAATAGGAAAGTTGTTGCTCTTTAATGTGTTTGTAGTCGGAAACAGCTGATTATTATTATTTTAGAATATTCAATAAATCCTAGTTTTTCTAACCTTTATTACAGTAAATTTCAAGAATGTAAATCTTTTTTTCCAGCAGGTGTAAAATTAAAGTAATTAATGCTTTGATATTTATTATGAAGTATCTATTCCTCCTCCTTTTTTTTAACACAAGTAATATGGTGGTCCTGAAAAGAACCGATTATGAAAGTGAAGCAGGTAGAAATTTAGTCCAGGGTCGGCGTAAGGCCAATTGAATTCTTTATTATTTTATTTCTGCCGTCTGCGCACGAATAAAGACTTGATATTTTGAGGGCACATTTTTACACAATCTAGCTTCCGATTTCTGTTACTCCGTCTTTTTATTTCTGGGACACCCTGTATATTGCACACACTCTACAATTTAGAGTTCAGTAGAAAAACTATATCTAAAGCCATGGCATAGGGCAATTATATGATATTTATTAAGAAATTAATACATTTTGTTGAATCTAGAATTTTCTGCCAAACATTAATCACGTCTTTTAGGAACATCAAAAACTATAGAGGTTTTTAAATTTGAAGGAAATATTTCGCTACTGATAGAGAGATTAGTAACACAACCGGATAATTTGAAACTTTGAAAGTACAGTGTAAGAATTTCTTCAAAGCTTGCTGATTTTTACTTAGGGAACTGCATAATTATATTTTATGTATTTTTGAGAAGAACAGGTTCGACAAAAATACACGACACAAAGCTCCTACCCAAAATTAATGATATCGAGATATGTAATTTGTTTGTTATTGAGTGTAATAATCATTTATTTCTAGTACCACCACTGCGAACAGTACGACAATATTACTTATTGCTAAACGTCAATAAAGCGGTACATTAACAAACACTTCATCGTACTGTAAAATTAAACACTTTACCTGCCGGTAATATCTGTCAACATAGACATGATTGTATGACATTAAACATAATTCGTTTGTCGCTGTCATAAGTCATGCTATTTTTATTCTTCACATCACAAATTTTTGCGGTTGGCGATAAAATTTTGTATGCACCACGTCAGTAAAATGCCTTTATCGAACTCGCCTGTTACTGGCCTCACTTGCTTCGCTCATAAATCAGACTCGTTCGATAAAGTCACTTTACTGACTTGGTACATAAATAATTATTTTTTATTATATAAAGCAATACATGTATGTATTAAACAATCAACAATATATGTTTCAGAAATATGTTAATTTGAGTAATTAAAGTCACGAGATTATTCTAATAATACTTGCAACTTTTAAGAGACTAGTCTGGGACGTCATTTCTCATCCTGCTTTTTATCCATTTAGGTTGTCAATCAAGCATCCTTAATAAGTAGAGAATAGGAGGTAATTGTAACAGCATACACCTGTGGTATCGGCAATTATCGTTTTCGCTGCCACCAAATGTAAACTATAGTCTGCCTTAAAAGTGGCTGGCATCAAGTGTTGCGTATATCACTCATATGTTATAGTTTCATTTCATACACTTATATTTTTCTTTAAGGCTGGACGCCCGCTTCAAGCTGAGTTCGATTTGAAAGAGGCGTACCACTGTTTTCTTCGTGCAAATGTAATAAAAGACAAATGTTTAAGGGTCCGCGTGCTCTGTCTTATGCTGAGGAAAAAGATAGAGAAAAGAACTTGTCACCTAATCTAATCTGCCTGTAATTTATGGCTGCGTTGTGGTCTCAGATAATCGCCGGTTGGCCGACACGTTTGCAGTCGGGAAGCAACCCCCCCTAAATTAGACAATCTATATTTTCTCAAACACACAAAAAAGGTGAAGCTGAATATGTAAAATCACCTGCCGGATTCAAATTTTGAGTTGGAAAATAAAATCGAAATCGCAAAAAGGTCGAAAAATCGTTTTTTTGTGTAAATTTTAAAATTTTCATTTTCTTCAATTTTTAATACTTATCTCGTGATATCTTAGCAATGCAGAGAGCTAGGGATCTGTTTTTTTTAAAAGTTATACCCTAAAGTATTTGGATGATACTAGTGTTTTCGATTTTTCTTTATGGTGTGTAAATTTTATAAAAAAAAAAAAAGTTTTAGTAGACGACCAATTTGTGTAACGTATATTTCAGCTATCGAGTAACTAATCTTATTTTTCAGAATTTACCCATATATATGTGAAACAAAATAAAGCCAACATTCCAAAATTATTTTTTGTGCAAGAAATAAATTTCTAGATCGTTCCAGAAGCAAATTATATTGCGAGTCAAATATAATAATTATAATCACTGCGCGCAAGCCGTATGAGTCCTAGCATGCGCTTCTAGCAGGTATACCGTTAGGGACGGGAAGAGATGATATTGCTTTTACTTTCTGATACGTAGTATAAGGAAGTATTGTGACGCTGAAAATGTTCGACCTCCAGATTTTTGTATTTTGCAAACAATGGCTCTCTGTGTCTGTGTGTGATCACGACAGCGATTTTTTTGTATTATCAAAAAACAGTTTTTTGCTAATATCTCGCAAATTATGCATTCTATACAGATGTATTAGTACAAAAGTATTTAGAGCTCGAATTGGAACAATATTTTAAATACAAAATTTCAAAATTCGGACCGGTTACACTTCTACTCACATGTTTATTAAGGTTATGAAAATATTTAAAATTTAATTTGGAGTAAATTACTTTTGTATAACTAATTCGAAATATACATACGTATAATATGGTCGTGTGGTGCCCACGGCCCAAATTTTATACTTATGCAAATATTCTTTTTGATTTGATGCTATTTCTTCTTTACGCAATGATTTACTTTACTTCTACTTTAAACAAATTATTTATTTTTTGTAATTATATTATTTTGCATAATAATAATAGTTTTTTGTTTGCATCGTAGAAGAGGCTTGTTTGTTTCCAGATTCACGTGGAGTATATATTTTTATAACTCACACCTTTGGTAATCGTCAATATAATAATGAGATGTGGCCACCACACGACTTTCTTGTACGTATGTGCATTCCGAAATGTGTATACAAAAGTTGTTACAAATAAATTCATAAATTTTTTAAGTCTGTATAAGTAAGTGTTTCTTCTGGTCCGAATTTTGCAACATTTTTTATACAGATATTATCCTAAATACAACTAAAAATTATTTTATTCTCTTAATAAATCTCTATAGAATTCATAATTTGAGAAATATTTGCAAAAAACTGTTATTCGATAAAAGTAAAAGTATTATTTCCAGTCCAAATTTTAATTTTTTTTATATACAAAAATTATTCCATATACAGCTCTAAACAATTTTGGGTTCTTAATAAATCTGAATAGAATGCAAAATTTGCGAAATATTTCAAAAAACTGCTATTTGATGGTCCAAATATTAAAATTTGCCTTATACAAAAATTGTTCCAAATCTAGATCTAAATACTGTTGTACTTATAATAAATTTATATAGAATGCATAATTTGCGAGATATTCGCAAAAAATATTATTCAAAAAGAGTAAAAGTGTTACTTCAGGTTCGAATTTTGAAATTTTATATTAACAAAAATTGTTCCAATTCGGGCTCTAAATACCTTTGTATTCTAGATAAGTCTGTATAGAATGCTTAATTTGTAAGAAATTTGCAAAAAACTGATGTTCGCTAAGATAAAAAGACTTACTTCCGGTAGAAATTTCGAATTTTTTTTTTATAAAATTCAATTTTTGGAACTTTTGTATTCTTTAGAAATTTATCTAATCTTAGTAGTAGACGAGATATCAGTAAATTTTCTTTTTTTTTCTGAAGTAAACTTCCGGTCTGCCGATTTCACTGAAAATCTAATAAGTTCTCGAGAAAGAGATTATATTCATAAATATGAAGTTTAGTATTAATAAGTATAGCTGTTTGGACGGTATCGTGGACACAGACAGAGACAGACACACAGAGAGAGACATTTTTTAAAAACCACTTTTTTGGTATCAGGGGACCTCAAAACGTAGACATCTGCAAAAATCTCAAAGCCGAAAATTTTCGTCATCACTATAATTCCTTATACTACGTATAAGAAAGTAAAAAGCATATGTAAAAAACATAGAATTATGTATGTTTATGTTTGTGTTGCATCACGACACTAAATGAAGTAGTAGTTTTGTTATTAGTGAACCAAATTTTAAAGTAATGTTTCATAAGTAAAAACATTCGAAAAGTAAAAATTAATTTTTAAACAAAATTATTTATTTTTCTTTTAATGCTAATAAAGGTAACATGTAATTAAAATAAAACACTTCTAGTTTTGGTTTTATGTTGTGCCAAAAGTTCTCGTCTTTTTCAATCTGAAAAAAGAAAACATTGTATAAAATAATATCCATACGGTCATACGGTGAATAAATGGCATACAATAAAGGACAGGTATGTTTTACCTTTTGGCAAATCATTCCCAGGGGAGTCCACACGACGAAATAGCAGAGTCTTCTCCCTGTTATTGCTAGCTGACCCTGAATCTGATAAAAGTAGTCGTGAGTCTTTCTTAATTTTAGATTATTTT